>CAWUFW010009643.1:0-600000 GCA_963921515.1 Calotriton arnoldi
AATACCAAAATGAGTAAGTGTATTCTGTGAATACTAAAAGTACTAACTTTACGTTTTTGACGTAAGTTAGTTCTGTGAATCAGGCCCTATGTGTTGTTCATTTTATTATCTTCCCATTTATTGTAACACTACTTACATTTAACTTGCCGTATAGACAAGTCAAAGTGTTCCTCTACAAATAATGCACAGCTAACTTTTGCCAGTTATCATTATTAACTTTTTCACTTTTTAAATAAGTCAACAGTCTGTGTTAAAATCTTCTAGTAGGTGCATTGACAACATATACAAACATACTCTGGTTTTTTAGACCACACTGTGTTACATTTTGTAATCTCTTCTTTAAAACTATCAACTGTAATATATGTGTCCTGTTCTGGAACTTCTCCTCTTAACAACTCTTCATTTTCCCTCAAATTCTCCTCAGGACCTTAGAAACGAAACTGCACATCACCACAAACGTTTTCTACTTCTGCCACAGTACCATGAAAAAGTGCTCTATTCATTTCTCGTAAACATAAAGTGAGAGTTTTCACATTGTACAGCCTTCTAACTAAAGTTTGCATTGTTGAGTGGTGTACAGCTAACATCTTGAAATTATGAAAGGTGCTTTGGCATACTTTGTTTGATAAACAAGCTAGCGAGTGTCCCTGCAAATTTGTATGCTTTCTAATCTTGCAAGGATTCAATCCTTGTAAAGTAGTTATTTTCAGTTTTAAACTTCGCCTTGGTAAGATATGTAGAAATTTCCTTAATATATCAATGGATTGCTGTCGAATACTACAAACACTACTACAATTCCATTCCAATACAGGTGCCTGACTCCGCCTTCCCTGTACCTGTTCTCCAATAACTTATTCTACATTTGTAGGTGCCATCACCTCTTTTGCTAAAGGAGTGCCATTTTTCATTACATAACATCATCCTCTGTAATCAATAGAATGAACTAATCTATTATCCTGGTCATAGATGTCTTCATTAAAGAAAGCCTCTGTACTAGAAGTATGTATGCATTCTCCACTAAAAACTGTACAAAAGTTACTTCTATTCACTACTCTTTTTTTCATGTTTTGTCTCCTCAAGTACACCACCATTTTTTCAAGAGTCTTCATTCTATTTATAATCAAAATAGAAACCTTCACATTTAAAGCATAGGCCGTATCAACTACTTTCTCAACTCGTTCTTTCTTTTTCACTGCATGTCTCTTTCTTCTATACTTCTTAATATTTCTCAGTATATTTATAACTACTCTACTAAGAAGCATCCTAGCTCTGATTGCCTTACACTGCTTTTGTCTACTGGTTAAGGTATATACATCTTTGTTACATTCTTTCCTGTTCTTGCTATATACATTTTGTTCATTGTTATTCTTTCTTATAGTTTAAATTTTATTTTCATTATTTCATAATCTTTGGAAATGTCCACATATATTTTTAAAAATGAGTTTGTCCTCTTAGCAATAGTTTTTTTTCGTTCACCACTTTTTTTTTAATTTTGCCCCGTTTGAGTTTCAGTTCTGCATAGATACTGTACTTGCTTCTGTTCCTTTTCCCTCTGAGCTTTTGTAGGCCATCTGTTTGTAATTATGCAGATATTGTTCTGTAAACAAAACAAAACTATATTTGAATTTTTTTCTAGCCAATGTACCAGTTACTTTACTATCGGCTTACACATCATACAAAAATAATTTTTATGTTATGTTGCAATTTTCAATCTGCAGACGAACCTAGCTACATAACTACAAGCACTTACTTCAATGTACCAATCCCAAACCAAAACACAAGACTTAATTTATTACTTACCTTTTATATAGCACCATCTCCTACAACACAGCTGCACCATATCTCAGTTCTCACTTACACACAGTAAAAGACCACTTTATGTCTTTTGTAGTAAACTTTAAAATAAACACCAACCACAGTGTAAAAGTACATACAGTGGGGCCGATTCCGATCTCGGTCGGAGGCGCACCCAATACCATTCGGTCGGGAAAAAAGCCATGCGAAAGCCTGTTTCCCGACCGATCCGTACAGCACACCGAACGAGCAAGTACGATGCGCACAACAGCAAAGAATCCGGCCGAGCCGTACTCACCCAAACCAGGTCCTGTTCTCCGACCGAGGCGAATCCGGAAACGCCGAATCGAGTCGCACGGAAGGAAAAATGCAGCCCCGTCCGGCCGGACAAGTACGATGCGCTTCCGTACGCGCCGAACCCGTCGCTACGCACGGCACGTCAAAGCATCCGGGAGAGGCGCACATAAGCTCCGATTCGCGCCACAACACGATCCACGGCTCCGAGACGAACACGCCAGCGACGAGGACGAGGCGAAGCGACGAGGCGAAGCGACGAGGACGACGCGAAGCAACAAGAAGGACGAACGACACGAACCAACCATGAATCCCTTCGTCCCGATCATACCAATATTCTACATATACTACCGGAACAGGCACGGACGCGTACGGCGCAGAAGGTAAGCCAGACACCAACCACAAAACACATACAACACGTACACGACACATCACACACACACACAGGGATGCAGAATATACTTACACCAGCAACAGCAGCACCATAGGGGCGGGATGCCCATCACCAATGCCACATATGCACACAGGGGCCTGAATGCGCACCACCACCCCTACCCAGGGGGGCATGATGCCTACCACCACTACCACCCTTACCCAGGGGGCTGGATGCCTACCACTACTACCACCCTTACCCAGGGGGCTGGATGCCTACCACTACTACCACCCTTAGCCGGGGGGCAGGATGCCTACCACTACTACCACCCTTAGCCAGGGGGGCAGGATGCCCACCACTACTACCACCCTTAGCCAGGGGGCAGGATGGCTACCACTACTACCACCCTTAGCCAGGGGGCAGGATGCCCACCACTACTACCACCCTCACCCAGGGGGGCAGGATGCCTACCACTACTACCACCCTTAGCCAGGGGGCAGGATGCCCACCACTACTACCACCCTCACCCAGGGGGGCAGGATGCCTACCACTACTACCACCCTTAGCCAGGGGGGCAGGATGCCCACCACTACTACCACCCTCACCCAGGGGGCAGGATGCCTACCACTACTACCACCCTCACCCAGGGGGGCTGGATGCCTACCACTAGTACCACCCTCACCCAGGGGGCAGGATGCCTACCACCACTACCACCCTTAGCCAGGGGGCAGGATGCCCACCACTACTACCACCCTCACCCAGGGGGGCAGGATGCCTACCACTACTACCACCCTTAGCCAGGGGGGCAGGATGCCTACCACTACTACCACCCTCACCCAGGGGGGCAGGATGCCTACCACTACTACCACCCTTAGCCAGGGGGCAGGATGCCCACCACTACTACCACCCTCACCCAGGGGGGCAGGATGCCTACCACTACTACCACCCTTAGCCAGGGGGCAGGATGCCCACCACTACTACCACCCTCACCCAGGGGGCAGGATGCCTACCACTACTTCCACCCTTAGCCAGGGGGCAGGATGCCTACCACTACTACCACCTTCACCCAGGGGGGCAGGATGCCTACCACTACTACCACCCTTAGCCAGGGGGGCAGGATGCCCACCACTACTACCACCCTCACCCAGGGGGGCAGGATGCCTACCACTACTACCACCCTTAGCCAGGGGGGCAGGATGCCCACCACTCGTACCACCCTCACCCAGGGGGGCAGGATGCCTACCACTACTACCACCCTTAGCCAGGGGGCAGGATGCTTACCACTACTACCACCCTCAGCCAGGGGGCAGGATGCCTACCACTACTACCACCCTTAGCCAGGGGGCAGGATGCCTACCACTACTACCACCCTCACCCAGGGGCGGCTGGAAGCCTACCACTAGTACCACCCTCACCCAGGGGGGGGCAGGATCCCTACCATCACTACCACCCTTAGCCAGGGGGGGCAGGATGCCCACCACTACTACCACCCTCACCCAGGGGGGGCAGGATGCCTACCACTACTACCACCCTTAGCCAGGGGGGGCAGGATGCCTACCACCACTACCACCCTTAGCCAGGGGGGGCAGGATGCCCACCACTACTACCACCCTCACCCAGGTGGGGGCAGGATGCCTACCACTACTACCACCCTTAGCCAGGGGGGCAGGATGCCCACCACTACTACCACCCTCACCCAGGGGGGCAGGATGCCTACCACTACTACCACCCTTAGCCAGGGGGCAGGATGCCCACCACTACTACCACCCTCACCCAGGGGGCAGGATGCCTACCACTACTACCACCCTTAGCCAGGGGGGCAGGATGCCTACCACTAGTACCACCCTCACCCAGGGGGGCAGGATGCCTACCACTACTACCACCCTTAGCCAGGGGGCAGGATGCTTACCACTACTACCACCCTTAGCCAGGGGGGCAGGATGCCTACCACTACTACCACCCTCACCCAGGGGGCAGGATGCCTACCACTACTACCACCTTAGCCAGGGGGCAGGATGCTTACCACTACTACCACCCTCAGCCAGGGGGCAGGATGACTACCACTACTACCACCCTTAGCCAGGGGGGGCAGGATGCCTACCACTACTACCACCCTCACCCAGGGGGGGCTGGATACCTACCACTAGTACCACCCTCAACCAGGGGGGGCAGGATGCCTACCACCACTACCACCCTTAGCCAGGGGGGGCAGGATGCCCACCACTACTACCACCCTCACCCAGGGGGCAGGATGCCTACCACTACTACCACCCTCAGCCAGGGGGGCAGGATGCCTACCACTAGTACCACCCTCACCCAGGGGGGCAGGGTGCCTACCACTACTACCACCCTTAGCCAGGGGGCAGGATGCCCACCACTACTACCACCCTCACCCAGGGGGGCAGGATGCCTACCACTACTACCACCCTTAGCCAGGGGGCAGGATGCCCACCACCACTACCACCCTCACCCAGGGGGGCAGGATGCCTACCACCACTACCACCCCCACCCATAGGATGGACAATGCATGACACAACCAGCACACCACAACCTAGGGAATGCAAGAAGAAGACATCCCCCAACACCATGACAAGCGTGTGTAGACTGTGTCAAATGCCTACAACACCGAACATGACTTCTAACATACAATGTGACCCCCTAGCACATGTGCCACACAAATATGTGTGTGGCACACACAACGCACGCAGGCCATGACCATTGTGGCAATGGGGTCCAAACCCCATCATCACAGTGACCAAAAGGCAAGTGTGGGGTCCATAGCTGCAGCACATTTTGAACATTGTGGCAATGGGGTCCAAACCCCCATCATCACAGTGACCAAAAGGCAAGTGTGGGGTCCATAGCTGCAGCACACTTTGAACATTGTGGCAATGGGGTCCAAACCCCCATCATCACAGTGACCAAAAGGCAAGTGTGGGGTCCATAGCTGCAGCACATTTTGAACATTGTGGCAATGGGGTCCAAACCCCCATCATCACAGTGACCAAAAGGCAAGTGTGGGTCCATAGCCGCAGCACATTTTGAACATTGTGGCAATGGGGTCCAAACCCCCATCATCACAGTGACCAAAAGGCAAGTGTGGGGTCCATAGCTGCAGCACATTTTGAACATTGTGGCAATGGGGTCCAAACCCCCATCATCACAGTGACCAAAAGGCAAGTGTGGGGTCCATAGCTGCAGCACATTTTGAACATTGTGGCAATGGGGTCCAAACCCCCATCATCAAAGTGACCAAAAGGCAAGTGTGGGGTCCATAGCTGCAGCACATTTTGAACATTGTGGCAATGGGGTCCAAACCCCATCATCACAGTGACCAAAAGGCAAGTGTGGGGTCCATAGCTGCAGCACATTTTGAACATTGTGGCAATGGGGTCCAAACCCCCATCATCACAGTGACCAAAAGGCAAGTGTGGGGTCCATAGCTGCAGCACATTTTGAACAATGTGGCAATGGGGTCCAAACCCCCATCATCACAGTGACCAAAAGGCAAGTGTGGGGTCCATAGCTGCAGCACATTTTGAACATTGTGGCAATGGGGTCCAAACCCCCATCATCACAGTGACCAAAAGGCAAGTGTGGGGTCCATAGCTGCAGCACATTTTGAACATTGTGGCAATGGGGTCCAAACCCCCATCATCACAGTGACCAAAAGGTAAGTGTTGACAAAGTAAGAGGTGCAACTGCCAAACTGCATGGATGATTCCTGGTCACAGAACAACAAACACATCAGTGGCAAAGTAGTGTATGTGTCCCATTGCAACATAAATTGGGGGAGCCAAATCCTGCAGTGCAAATAAGACATAACTTTGGCCATGTGTAGACAAACAACACCCATGGGGGCTGACACCGTCAACAATCATCAATGACACAATGACAGAAGTGACCATCCGAATGCAGACCCACATATTTGCACCAATGGGCACACACATGCAGATACCCTGTGGAGACTGCAGATGTGAGGCGAACAGATACCATACCATGGCAGCAATGGGACACACAATGAACAATTAGCACGAAAATGAGGGCTCCCGTCCCATCAGCCTGGTCATGGAAGTGCCAACGGAATCATCAGCACAGATCCAACACACTTGTATAGCAATGTTGCACTGACAACACAGATGAGTCCTTCCCCATTGATGCCCAAACCTGCATGTTCACTGGAGATGGCCACACGGTCAGGGAAGTAGACGAATAGAACAATGGCAGGCACAACAGATGTGCAGGGGTGGAAGCCACAGATGTGAAGTTGCCAATCTGAGTAGGAAATCTCATTGCCAAATACTGAACACATGACACCCTCAGATGCTGCTATGGATGACATGGATACACCACAGGATAGGACACATTCCCTCGACCACATGGGTTCCTGCACAGTAACACTTCATTATCATGAGACCAAATATCACCATCACTGCAGCAAGGGCATTGTTAGCATCATCAACATCATGTACATCAGAAGCAAAAGCACTAGAGAACAGAAAGTTGCTTTATTCAGCATATGTGGCATTAAAAGTAGAAGTCCGGTAGAACATAAACAAAGGCCAATGGCCAGTCCATCAACAAAGTCACAAGTGGGTGACAGTGGCAGATGCCACCCCACACATGCCTGCACAAAACCAGGGACAATCCACTAGGAGGGGCAACCGGGGGGTAGGCCAGGCACCGCAGGGACAGGAACAGGGCTCACCAGGAGGAAGCAGGGAAGGGGTGGTGGGTGCTGGAGAGCCACTGACAACTGCAGTGGAGGTGTCTGACATGGTGTGTGCCGGCACAACTGGGGGCATGGCTCAGATGTTGTGGGTGCCGGCACGACTGCAGTGGACCCTGCAGATGGAGTGGACAGGTCCGCCACTGCAGTGCCCAAGTCAGACAGGGTGGTAGTGGACTCCACTGCAGTGCCTACCACCAGGGGAGGAGAATGGGGAACAGGCAAGGTGGGCTGGACAGAGGGGGAGGACACCCTCACCACATCAGTGGCACAGACAAGCACAGCGGGGGTGTGGTGCCGGGAGAGCAAGTGGCAGGGGAGAAGGCCGGAGCCTCTTGGGGATGGTATATCTGTGGGTGGGGGAACCTGGGGCAGGGTGTGGTGGGGGCACCTGTGGAGTGGGGGCCTGAGGGATGGAGGAAGGAGACCTGGTGCTTGAGCTGCAGGGCGGCGGCGGGGTCTTGCTCTTACCACTCCGGGGGACTTGCGGGTGGGGGCCTCAGTCTGTCTGCGCCTGGGGGAGGGTGTCCGGGGGCGAGGGGCACTCTGCTCCGTGTGGGGGCTTCCTCTTCCCCCTGGATGCTGGGGCAGCTGGATCGGAGGGGAAGAGGCCGAGGTCACTGAGGAAGAGGCGCTGGGTCTTTGGGGTTGCAGGTGAGGCAAGGGAGGGTGCTTTGGAGGGAGAGGCAACTGAGGACTGTGCAGTGCCCGTGGATGCGTGTGTGTGTACCAGGGCCCCATCCCCTGTGAGTCTGGTTTCAGTCCCCTGACTGTGCGTGCGTGTGCGTTTAGTTTGTGGCGTGTGTGTCTGTGTGCTGGATTTGTGTGTGCTGGTGTGTGCCTGTGCCGGTGTGTGTGTGCTTGGGACAGGCAAGGTGCTGGGGAGTGTGGATGGAGCAGAGGCAGGAGGGGTGAGGGACTGTCTGAGGAGGGACACTGCTGCCGTCAGGGAGGAGTCCATGGACCTGTTGCCCCTCTGTAGGTCAGACATGCCCGATGAGATGCCCTCCATGAACGACACCAGCTGAGTCAACAGTGCGGTGTGCGCATGGAGGACACTCAGCATGGCTGTCTGCCCTACATGGAGCTGGCGAAGGAGGTACACAGACTCCTCACTCAGGGCAGCAGGGGACACAGGGGCAGGGGGTGCGGTGCCTGGGCCAAAGGAGACACGCTCCCGAACATGGAAGCCTCCACGGACCTTGGGAATGGGAGCCGATGGGAGGGCGGTGGTGGTGCTGGTGGTGGCGGGGACAGCAACACTAGCTGGGGTGTGGTGGCTGCTGACACCCGCCTCCACAAGGGAGTCATCCTCCGAGTTGCTCTGGTCCTCAGCTGAGGTGGATGGTGCTGAGGATTCCTCGGTGTGGCTCCCTCGCCCTCCGTGCCACTGGGTCCCTCCGACCACTCCTCGGCTGCTGACCCAGTCTGGCTCTCTGGCTCCTCCTGGTCCGTGGAGCTGTCCCCTTCCGTGGCCGTGGATGTATCTGCAAACAATGGGGAAACAGACAGACATCAGTCACCTGCACCAAACGCACACACCACTGTGAGCACAGCACATCACAGAGCAAGCCCTGGCATCATTAGTTGTACATTGCTAAAAGTGCCCTAACTGAACAGGAGAAGCCAATTGTCAGTCTGATGCCAAGCATGGCACTCACATCCCACATGGCCTTGCACCCATCTGTCTGGTGTCTGTTGGATTGCAACACCCCAGTGTGGACACATGCACCAAGTACACAGTAGTTGGACAGTGCAGAGGACACGGTGTGGACACATCACAGCTCTTGCCACTGAGTCAGTACAGGTTTCCGGATGAAAGGGATGCCCAGAGTCAAATAGGAAATGCATGTGATGCATACCAGCGACAGACACCATGATGCACCCATGTCCTGATAGCCAGCGCCACTATGGTGTGCATGTAGCACATGTCACTCCCCTGCAGGACCACAAATAAGTTGACACATGCCATGGCAGCGGCATGACTGCTAAGTCATACATCACTGTCTCAGTGATGTATGACTTGGCAGCCAGACAACAACACTATGCACTGTGTCACAATAGTAGGTCATGGGGAATGCAAGTCCTGGAGCTGCACAAGTGCACATGTACATCCCCCACACAACACATCATCTCAACCTCATCTGTCCAGGTCACACCTATTGGACATATGGGAGACCTGTGACACTACCCTCTGAAGCTGAGCCCCTCACAATTTGCTGTGAATGGGGAACAGCTGCCTGAACATCACATTCGCATACCCCAGTCTGCACGGGCAGCTGATCAAACACCTATGTGACACACAAGTATCGTCTCCTATGGTCACATCTCCAGGGGCATGCTGAGCCCCTACCAAGAAACACCCCAGCAGTCCTGGCAACTAATCCACAGCACACTGACACAGAGGCAGACACCTGAGGGGTCAAATCACTGTGCACAATGTGTCAGCTGATACACGGGAGTGGGAGTACAGAGTGCATTGCATGGCCTGGAGTAGGCATGACTGTCCTGCTCCACATGAATGAGGGATGTGCCCTGGACAGTGGATAGCTGGCTATGTATGTGTGACACACGTAATCTGCACACTCCTGGGGCCCAAACATTGTTCCCACAGGCACATGTGGTGGCTCAGCTCAGCAAGTGGACCGCATATCAAAGCAACACGCAGATCACATGTCCAAACCCAGGCGTTGTGTGAACAATGGACCCACCCATGATGCCCACAACAGAGTTAGGGAAACAGATGTTGTCCCCCACCTTTAGTGAAGCAAACTGCAAGGACACAGTCCCAAGTGACACAATTCCCTGAATGTAAGGGCCACACCTGGGTATCAGATGAGCAGTGGGCAGTGCACAATAGAGGGACATGGCTCCTGGACAACATGACTGCTGCACTGTGGCACTGTGGCAGTTGAACCAGGCCAGAGGAGGGCACAAAGCATGTGATACAGAGTTCACAGTGCAGTCTTTGACTCACCCCCTCCTTGCTGCTGTCTGGCCTTCAGCTGCCCATCCAGGTCTGGAAACACCACCGCCAGGATCTGGAGCATGTGGGGGTCAGGGTCCGTGTTCCGCCCTCCTGCGAGGAGGCGACAGCTTCAGCTGGACCCGTGCAATCCTCCGGGTCCAGCCCCGAAGGTCCTGCCACCTCTTCTGGCAGTTGCGGATCCGGCGCTTGTAGACTCCCACGGACCGGACAGCCCGGATGATGTCCTTCCAGATTTCCTGCTTCCGATGGGCATTAACCTGTCAGGATGACAAAGTGAAAAGGCCATTACCACACATGCAACATATCCGTGCATGACACAGTTGCATATACATGTCTCAATCACAGGGGCACATGATGTACACAGGCAGTGCAAAGCTGACCATGGACAGTTTGCCAGACGTCACTACATGGTATCATTGCATGGGAAGTAAAACCATGCTCAAATGCACTGTCACTGCACCATACCTGTCCAGTGCAAGTCACTACACACTATGGGGGTGACAACTACTCAGTGAGCCTGCTAGCCAGTGGCGTGCAGACTCTCAGCCTTGCTAGTCACACAAAATGCCCATTCAGAAAGGCAGTGCACAGAACACTCACCTGCTCCCCTGGTGTCCCATACAGCTTGCTGTACTGTGGAAGTAGGCTGTCCAGCAGGGCCTGGTTCTCTTCAAGGCTGAAGGCTGGGGCTCTCTCCACAGTACGTGCCATTGCAGGGTCCAGAGGGGCAGAGACAGCAGCAGTGCAGTGGCAGATGTCGTCCTGGAGCATGTAGTGCAGGCAAGTGAGCTCTCAGGGGAACAGCCAGCAATATATATGTGCTGGAGAGGCAGATACTGTCCCTTGTGTCCAAAGTGATAGGTCCAAGTGGTTTGCATCTTCTGAATCTGGCCAATCCATGGAATAGCAGCACCAAAACACGCCCACAGCATCCTTCAAATCCTCAACTTCATGGCATACATGATTTTGCAACATTGTTGTGGGTGACCAACTGAATTTCCAGCAACCGACTCGCTCGAAATTCGAAAACGCGTCCGTTGCCAGGCAAGCCCATTGTCAATGGGTGCGCACCGATCGGTCCATAGTGGTACAACGCGCACAGGGGTACAACGCGCACCCGCACACATTGAATGCAATGGGCCGGCCGGAGGCACCGATCGGTCCATTGCAGTTCAACGCGCACAGGGGTACAACGCGCACCCGCACACATTGAATGCAATGGGCCGGCCGGAGGCACCGATCGGTCCATTGCGGTTCAACGCGCACAGGGGTACAATGCGTACCACGCACACATTGAATGCAATGGGCCGGCCGGAGGCACCGATCGGTCCATTGCGGTACAACGCGCACAGGGGTACAACGCTGCACCCGCACACATTGAATGCAATGGGCCGGCCGGAGGCACCGATCGGTCCATTGCGGTACAACGCGCACAGGGGTACAACGCGCACCCGCACACATTGAATGCAATGGGCCGGCCGGAGGCACCGATCGGTCCATTGCGGTTCAACACGCACTGGGGTACAACGCGTACCCGCACACATTGAATGCAATGGGCCGGCCGGAGGCACCGATCGGTCCATTGCGGTACAACGCATCACTGTACATGTGACTGGCATATGTCAGCATGCCTGTCTCAGATGGACATATGCCAGCCACAGATAGCTCCCAGGTAGTGAGGGGCACACCTACATCACGACAGCCTGTCCAAACCTTATCATAAGGCATGTAAGGATGCATTTCCTATTGTGTGTATGTTGGTGTACATGTTGTCCTGTGGGTGTCACCTGTGGGCAGCCACCCCCAGGCTGTGCACGTGTTCATGGGGACAGGATCCTGGGTGTTACGTGTACGTGACCACTGTGATGTGCAACTGTTCATATCTGTGCATGTGCCATGGTCACATTTCACAGTGGTGTATGTGTATGTCATGTCACATACCCCGTGAGTCCCATGTGGGACGGTATGTTTGAGCCAGGGTGTCCCAGTGGCACAATAGTGATGGTCCTCCACAGTCTTTGTGCATGTAGTGTTTACAATGTCTCTGATTTCATGTGCACAATGGGAGACAGTCTCCACATCCACGTTGTGTGTGCATGGACTCTGATGTTGTGCGTGTGTGTCACAGACGTCCATGTCTGTCCTGCCGTGGCAAGTGGGGCCACTACCTGTGGGGGTCATGGTTGTTTTGCTGTGGTGTATACATGATACTCCATGTAATGCCAGTGTCCATGTGGCATTACAGGGTCCCTGGGAATGTACCTGTCGTTGAGCTGTGGTGCCTGGGGCACATCTGTCCTCACATGTCACTGTGGGGGTTATTGTGACACGGCAGCAGGAGATGGGAACTGTGACACGGCCTCATGATATCCAATGGGCCAACCTGGGACAAATTGATGCCACCTGTTGGACCGTGTTGACAGATGTTGGCCATGTATGTACCATACATGTCCTTCCGGTACTGCACACTTCATGTAGTTGTGCCTCATAATGATGTATGTTGGGATCTTGAGTGTGTTCAATGCCGCATATGTGGGGTGACTGACAATCTTGCTTACTTCTCCTCTGCACTGCAGGGCTCCTGCTGTCCATCGGCCATTCCCAGACCTGGCAACGATGGTGGAACGGGACAGCATCCGACGGTACCGCTTCACCAGGCAGCTGATTGAGGATTTGGCAGTGCAGTTGTCCCCACATTTGCAGCCTGGCCGGCCGTATCCTACAGCGCTGACCCCCAAGGTGAAGGTGATGGCAGCCCTACACTTCTTTGCCACTGGTACCTTCCAACATACTGTGGCGACTGCTGGTGGGATGTCACAGACCATGTTCAGCCGTGTGCTCCGCGATGTTTTGGCGGCAATGTTGCTCTTCCTGAACCGGTACATCTATTTCCCTAGACTGCGACGACTCACTGACGTGAAGAGTGACTTTTATGCCCTGGGAGGATGCCGCATGTAATTGGCTCCATTGATGGGACACATGTGGCTTTGGTACCACCACAGGCCCAGGAGCAGGCCTACAGGAACCGCAAGCACTACCACTCGGTCAATGCACTGGTGGTGTGTCTTGCAGACATGACCATCACACACGTGTGTGCCCGTTTCCCTGGTTCAGCACACGATGCCTTTGTGATGAGGAGTAGTCGCATCACCAGGATGATGGCACAGATGCAGAACCAGCGTGCCTGGCTTGTCGGTGTGTACTGACTTTGTGCCATTGTGTGTGATCTGATCTGTAGTATTCCGCCCACTTTTCCAAGTCAGCTAATGTGCACTTGTCTGTCCGTAGGTGACTCGGGATACCCCAACATGCCGTGGTTGCTGACACCCCTCAGGAACCCTGTGACACCTGCCCAGATGCGCTACAATGAGGCACATGGTCGGACCAGGAGAGTGATTGAGCGGACCTTTGGTCTCCTGAAGAGCCGCTTCCGCTGCCTGGACAAGACCGGAGGGTCCCTCCCATATGCCCCTGCGAAAGTGTGCAAGATTATCATCGTCTGCTGCATGCTCCACAACCTGGCAGTGCGGAAGGAGTTGCCTCTCATCCAGGATGACAATGACCAACATCCGCCACCTGTGGAGGATCCTGGCCTGGACCACGATGCCAGTGACGATGATGATGATGATGGTGATGGTGATGTCCGCACACAGCTCATCACCAACTTCTTTAGCTGAATGTGAGTATCCTGAGGTGTCATGTCAATGATGTGAGTTGGCATGATGTGTGGGTGGTGCTCTGGTGCTGTTGGAGTGTGTCCATGGGCTACTTGACTGGATGTGTGTTGCGATGTGTGGTGACAGGTGGGCTGTACTCCCCAACAGTGTTGACATGCTAACTTGGTTCTGGGTGGGTATCTTGTAACATGTATTGTGCATGAGTTTTGCTGTTCTGTCCTGTACTCCATTGCTTTTGACTGTGTGTCATTTCTGTCCTTCACAGGGTACTTTCAGATTCGTTTGGTCAACTGTGTCCACCGACGATGTGATTGCACATCCAGGCTGGTAGCTGTTGTGTCCCTACAGGTGATGTGCACCACACCCATGGACTTCCTTCCGTCTACAGTTGTTGACTGTGTGCCCACTGCCAGGTGGGGTTACCTTGCATCTGTAGTGGTTACGGCATGTTGCAACTGTGTAATAAACCTGTGCTTCACTTTGTGATGTGCGTTGTCTGTGGTCACACATTTGACTGCCATTTGCTTACTGCACCTGTGGGCTACTTGACTACAACTGGGAATGGGTGTGGTGTCTGTGCATTGCACCGTCTTCCCTGGCAACATCAGTGTAGGCAATGAGTCAGATGGCCTAGGTGTGTATGTGTTGTGTAGCCCTGGTGGTGTGTCTCCCTCATGTGTGTCACGTTGCCTGTACTCACATGCCTGTGTTGTCCTTGCTGTTGCAGTTCGCATACACAGTGTAATTTTGCAGTTCATCATCCCCATAACAGCACCCACGTTGGAATCACGACAGAGGCAAGTATGGTGTATTAGTGTGTTTATTGTGATACATTTGTGTTAATAGTGCATAGGATGGGTTGTGCTGTACATAAATCTTGCAATCCCAAGTTCCTAGGTGAATTGAAAGTCCGGGTAGACAGGATCCCCAGTATCGGGGCCACAGTTGTCTGACACATTGGTCCAACTTGTACTCCCCATGCAATGTGTGGGAGTAGTGTTGCCGTCAACAGGGTGAACAGTCTGTGCACAAAGGCGAACATCCAGAACAGGTTCAGGCTTCCTGGGAGTTGCGCTTGGCCATCGGCCTCTCACTTTTCCCTCCTCGGACGACCCCTCTTCTTGGGGAGGGGGCCTCAAGTACAGGCTGCTGCGGTGCAGGGGACTCTCCGCCAGAGTCCTCCTCCTCCCTGTGGCAGTTGCAGTTTGTTCGGCACCAGATGTTGTTGGCACACAGGGAGGTGTGGACTGGTTGCTGTTCATCTGGCGGAGGCATTGTAAAATGTCCCTGTGCACCGCCGTCATCTCATGCAGTGCATCCCACTTGGACTCCACGCGGGACATGTGTGAGTCCACACGGGACATGTGTGACTCCACGTGGGACATGTGGGAGTCCAAGCGGGCATGATGGGCAGCCTGCTGCTGTTTAACGTCTCTGAGGAGCCCCACTACCTGGCTGAGCTCTCCGGTGCTGGACTGGTACGCATCAGCTATGCGTACCAGTTGTGGGTCATCATGCACACCAGCAACGTCTGCAAGCAGCGACCTCTGTCTCCCACTCCTCCCACCACCCCTGCTGACATGTGCAGTGTGTGCAGTGGCACGCACAGATAACCCTGGTCCACCTTGGGGGTTGGTGGTGGTGGTGGTGTCCATGGCCCCAGGTTGGTCCAGGGTCACTGTGCTGGTGTTGCTCCTTATTCTGTCCATGTCGGCAGGGATGGTATTCGTGGTGACAGTCGTTGGAGGGGTGGGTGCAGGGGTGCAGCTGGTGGTCCTGCTGGTGCTGCAGCTGGTGGTCCTGCTGGTGCTGCATGTTGACTTGCACCGGATGTGCCAGGTTGTTCTTCATCGTCCGAGGAGGACAGAGGCTGTACGACGCCAGTGAGCTCGGCATCCTCTTGAGCCTGGGACTGGGACTCCTCAGCATCTGCTGCTGTGTCCCCATCATCACCTGTTTTTGGGAGACACAAACAATGTATGTCATGTTTCTGCAGGCATCAATGGTTGACACACATGACAGTTGTGACTGTGCCTCTGGGTGCGGGCCTGTACATTGCATTGTCCTAAGTCGTCACAGTCAGGGGTTGATATTGGTGTGGCACATTGTCCTGCATTATTTGGGCATTTCTATGTATTTTCTGGGGTGTGAACATGGTCTGCATTGGTTGTGTTTGGTTGACAGTCGGCCCTCCTTCCCACCCACCCAGCCAGTCAGTTATCCCACCATGGAACGTGCTTGCGTTGCAGGGAGTGTAAGTTGTCTCTCAGGATGTCAGTCAGTGGTGTCCTGCTGTTTGTTGGTGCACATTTGCCAGCAGGGCCTTGTGCTCCCCACAGCAGTAGCCAGTGTCAGCCATCTTGTGAGTCCTTCTCCACTCCCTGTGATGTGAGCATGGTTCAGGGTGGTGTTGATGGGACAGTTGTGGGGGTGAGCTATGTCTGTGACTACGACTCCCATCATGCCATTGCCTCCACCCCACTTCCCAGCATTCCCATACTTACTTGCTTTTGTGTGGAGTTCAGTGTGTGTGGGTGTGAGAGCAATGGCAAGATGGCTGACAGTGGTGTCCTGCTGTTGGTTGGTGTGCAGTACCCAGCATGCCCTTGTGCTCCCCACGACACAGCAACAGTGTCAGACATCTTTGATGGGCCTTTCCACTCTCTGTGGGATGTGCATGCGTGAGTGTGAGCTTGCTGGGCCATGTGGTGGGGGATGTAGAGCTGTGACTACGACTCCCATCATGCTATTGCCTCCACCCCCCTTCCCAGCATGCCCATGCTTCCTTCCTTTGATTCTGCTTCCCTGTGGGGTGGGCTGGCTGTGCTGACAGGATGGCTGGGAGTGTTGTCCTGGCAGTTGTTTGGCTAAGAGTCCCAAGAGTGTCCCTGTGCTTCACACAACATAACCCAGGGTGGTGGTTCTTTGTGGGATCTTGTGTTAGGATGGGGGCATTGCATTCTACCAGGTGGGTTCTGTGGAGTTTGTGTTGGGGGTGTGTGAGGGGAGGTGCTTGTGACTATGGTCAGTGCTGCAAGTCCCCCTTCCCACCCAGCTAGCCAGATTTCCCACCATGGAACGTGCTTGCATTGCAGGGAGTGTAAGTTGTCTCTCAGGATGTCAGTCAGTGGTGTCCTGCTGTTTGTTGGTGCACAGTTGCCAGCAGGGCCTTGTGCTCCCCACAGCAGTAGCCAGTGTCAGCCATCTTGTGAGTCCTTCTCCACTCCCTGTGATGTGCGCATGGTTCATGGTGGTGTTGATGGGACAGTTGTGGGGGCAATATGTGTGACTGCGACTCCCATGATGCTATTGGCTACACTGACTTGGCCAGCATACACAGAATTCCTTCCTTTGAGTGGTCTTCACTGTGTGTTGGTGTTGTTGTGGTGGCTACATGTGTGGATGTGTTTGTTAGTTCTATTTGTGCCACTGCCTAGCTGTAGTTGTGGTTGTGTTTGTACATGTGTTGGCACAGTTGGATGTGACTTTTTTGATGGCATGTGTTGTGTTTATCTGACTGACATACACATTTTGGGATGATTCTGTTCTGGTTGCTGTGTAATTGCTATGAGTGCATGGTTTGACTCTCCCCTTGACAGTGATGTGTGTGTTTTGTGGCAGTATATTGTGTACATTTGTTGTGTACTCACCAGGCTCTGGGATGTCCTCTAGTCCATATACGCTCACTGGCGGAAGGATGGCCCGCACCTTCTCCTCCCAGGGCCTGAGGTATATTGGCTTGGCAGGAGGGCCACTGCCGGTGTGTTGGCTGTTGATGTAGTCTTTCGTCAGCATTTTCCGTACCCTCCTGCACACGTCATACCACCTGTTCTGGATGTCGGTCTTTGTGCGCCGACATGGTGATTGGGCTGCTCACCCTGTTGATGATCCTCTCCCACATCTTGGTTTTCTGCGACATGGGGGTCTGTTGGACCAGTGTGCCAAACAGCTGTGGCTCCACCCTGAGGATCTCGTCTACCATGACTTCCAATTCACTATCTAGGAACTTGGGATTCTTCTTGGGGGGCATGGTGATGGGTGGTGATGGTGGGTGATGTGTGTGTTGGTGTGCAGGTGAGGGTGTGTGAGTGTGTGTTTTGCTAGGTATTTGTTGGTGTGCTGATGGTGTGTGGCTTGTGTGAGGGATGAGCTGTGGGTGTGTGGTTGCTTTCTCTTGGGTGCTGGCAGTGGAATGGCATTTGCAAAGGCTCATGGTAGTGATTTGTGTCCTTTATATAGGTGGAGTTGTGGGTGTGTCTTTGTTCTCTGTCCCCACCCCCCAGTATTTATTGGCTTGGTAATTGCTTGTTTGGCCTTTTTTGGGTGATTTTTCCTTTGTGCTGTTTGTGTATGTTGGAAACGTTCTTGTGACCGAGTCGGACCCTGCATTGGTCTCGTACGGTGTTCTCCGTTTCGTTCACGCTGTGTTTGTGCAGTTTTCTATGCTGCGTACGCGTCGGTCGCGGTGTATTGTGTTGCTTCGGCTCGGTTTTGTATGCGTGTCGGTCGTACGGCTTGTCCTCCGTCCGACTCGCTCGTGGTTTTCGCGCCTTGCATCGTACTTTGCGGTTTGGAGTTCACGTGTACGTTTCGGTCGGATTTGTTCCGGGTGCGTGTCGGTCGGTTGGATTCGCGTGTTTTTCCGGCCGGATTGCTGCTTTCCGTGCGGCTCGGTCGGTCGACTTTGTTTCGGTACGTGTCGGTCGGATTTTTCGCGCCTTGCATCGTACTTGGCGTGTCGTGCACCACGGGTACGTGTCGGTCGGTATTTTTTCCAGATCCGAGTCGGTCGGTGCTTTTTCCGGCCCGAATCGGAATCGACCCCAGTATCTCAATACTCTAAATCCGAAAACACAACATAAGAGCTATTTCTGTGCCTCTCTACCATATGTCACTGGTAGATTTAGGGCCCGATTCTGATGCGGGTTGGAAAAGCTTCCCGACCGAGGGCCTGATTCTGATGCGGTTAGGAAGGCCTCCTAAGGGCATTTGCTCCTTCCAAATCGGATTGGGAACGTGTCTTCCCGACCGAGGGCCCAATTCTGATGCGGTTAGGAACAAATGTTCCCATTGAAGTCAATGGGAGTTCAACCAAATCGTATCTGGAAGCATCCGGATGCATCCTACTCCGCCGGTCGGACTTTCCTGATCCGAGTGGGTCGGACACCATTTCCCAACCGATTCGGTCGGGAAGCTTTTCCAACCCGCATCAGAATCGGCCCCTTAGTGTTTCAGTCCTTTTCTACTTAGATTTGCCAGATTTATATTTTGAGAAACACTGCATATAAAAATCTGCACATTAATCTGTATCACAGTATATAGCTCTCTAATTCTTTGAGTACATGCAAACAGTGTGTGAGAGTTACATATATAATTCACCAGATGTTTCTAAAAGAGTACACATTCCACATTAAAACTTGTAAATACATGTGTTTGAGTACAACAATACTCCATGGATGCTTGGATGAGTGCATAGATAGTGCCTACATAATTCTCTCAGTATATAAGTGGTGCCTGCATGATTCCCTGAGTATGAACGAACTACATTGGTGGTGCCATATCTGCATAGTTAGTGCCTGTGTATTCACAAAACTATATTGCTAATATCTGGGTGATTGCATTAATGCATGGGTGCTGCCTGTGTAATTCAATGAGTACATAATTAGTACCTGCGTGATCGGAAGAGTGCATGTGTAGTGCCTGGGTGATTGAATAAGTCTAAATATCACACATGATATATAATTGCATACATGGCTCTCTAAGAGTATACAGTGCTCTGTTACTCAGCGTCCACATGCATCAATAAGTTTCTAAAACTGAAAACAGCAATTCTCACCTTTTGAAAGCATAAAACTTTTTCCTAATGGCATACCTACATCATTTCCAAATACATTCTTGTGTTTTTAGAACATATAATCAGAATTTCTCAAAGAAACATTACATGCCAAGTGAAGTTAGCCAAGTGAAGTTAGCACACAAACTCTCAAAAGACATTCTTCACTATTACCCCTCCCCAATTTTAAACAGAGCATGTTGAAAGAAATGCACCACCCTAACTACATACATGAAATTTTCAACAGCATTGAACAGCATAGATCACCATGTAAACATGTATGTGATTTCATAAAAGATATACTCCTTCAAGCCATCTTTCCAAAAATATATAGTTCTCTGCATCTTTAAGTAAACTCAACAGTCTCATCGGACATATAACTATCTGCAACCAGAAAACCCATATCTCACCATTTAAACATATGCAAACCGATCATATACGTTAAAAACCACATAGACAAACACTTACTAATACATACCTAACATGTATTAGTACTTTATAATTTATATACAAGCACAGCCCATTTTCTTATGTTTTATTTATGACTACAGTACTCCTGTTTAATAATGTGACTAAAATTACCACAACTCCCAGAATGCAAATAATATAGATGTATCTATTCTGTACATAATGCTTAGACATTTAAAACATTGTCATTGTTAAAGGCATTGCTCATGGTGATTTTCACAGTACTAAAATCTTAAACACATACCATCTACCAGATACAGTTCATCTGATTTATTTTTGTTCAGATCCCTTTGATACTCTTTTTAATCAAACTCCCATATACATCTTAATTTTTAATGTACATTTTTTTATATAATTAAAAAATATATATAAATACCAGTGAATTGAGTTTGTAGATTACATTGTTGTTTTAGCTCTTCTGGATAGTTTTTAAGACTATTAAGATATGTAAAAACTAAGCACAAGATTAGTACTCCACACTCATAGAAAGTAACTCTAAAATGGCAACCTCTTCAACTTTCCACTCTATCATCATAAGAAAGGCAGCACATGAAATCATGTCTTTCATTTTAGACTACTGCATCTCCACTTGTGAATCTGTTTACCTTTTTTCTCTCTTTCAAAACGAGGTTCCTGTCGGCGCGTTTTCATAATTTTTTCGCAATCATCGTGGAGTAATCATGAAAAAAACGGAAGTTGAAACTTATATCTAGCTTCATTTTTTTAAATTTAACTACTGAACAACAGTTTACTACACAGTCCTGAGTTAAAAATTCAAGCTTTCCATTACTTAAATTGTGTCATCACTACTCAACTTTTAAAAGAATGTTCTGTCTCTTTAACACCCTCCCCCCCATACACTCTTAGCTCAGTGTACCTAGCAACCCAGTGGAACCAGTAGGTCACAAGTTCACAGCACATTCTAGAAGGAACATGCTACTTCCAAATATGTTATAGCATGTGTGCTTTACTCCAAAGATTATATACCATATCCATGTCTGCATTGCATTTCTTGTTTTAAACAACAGCCAATAATAAGACTTCTTGCTAAGGCATCCAACACACCACCTAATTTTATTCACTTTCATGCTGACAGCATCCAATAAACCACCTCCATTTTAACTGCTTTTCCTTTCGAAAACTACCTCATTCAGCTACAGGCTTCTCCTGACTACTATTGCTCCTTCACTTCAAAATGCTAAGAGTATGGATTGTGGGCCACAGCTATATCTATTTGGCTAAAGAGGCTGCAAAACAGAGGGTTATAGACAGGGACTTGAGTTTACCAAATGTGGAGATTACTTGGTTTGGCCAGAGAGGGTTAAAGTTTCATCAGTTGCTGACTTTGATTAAAACCATTGTGGATGGCCGAGCTCCTCATCTCATGATTGTGCACTGTGGTGGCAATGACCTAGGCACATTGACTGGGGTAAGGCTGGAAATCCTAAAAGAAACCTTTGCAGAACTGATGTAGCTTTACCCTCACACTGTCTTATTATACTCTAATATATGCCAAAGACAGAAATGAAAATGGTCAAATCAATTCTGCCCACAGATTGACAAAGCCAGGAAGCATGTTAATAAAACAGTTTCTGCATTCCTCAGAGACCATGGCATGGGCTATATCTATAACAACAATCTGCATTTCGTCATGCATGGAATTTATAAAATGATGGAGTGCATTTTACAGATGAAGACAACAGGTTGTTTTTAAGTAACCTGAAACTCTGCATCCGATCTTATGTATCAGCCATATACACACAACCAACGCAACAGGTTTCTTTTTTAGTTTTTGGGGATCTTCGTGACGACGTTGCAATCCCCGCGGACACATCGCAAAAGTGGAAAATAAAAACCGACATTCAATGACCACCAACACATCCAAAAATAATATGTAAAATATCCATTCTGAACATTCCACTACACATATTACTATATACATACTTCTTTCTCTTTCAAAGCATGTTAAACTCATATTTTTGTACTAAGTTTCTTTAAAAACCATCTTTAGGACCTATTTTCCATTTTCGCGGTTATTCGGGGCATTACGACGTCGCCGTTAACCGTGACAATCGCGCCTTTTCCATAATGTGAAAACAAATATCTGCACACATATTACAGTATTTTACACACTAGTGGTTTATTACTGTACACTTCAAACTCATATTTTTCTAGTGTATTTCTAGAAAAATCATCTTTAAAACCTATTTTCCGTTTTTGTGGTGAGGCCGGAGATCGCAATGACGTCGTTAATCGCGATCATGCAGTTGCGTCGCAAAAGCAGAGAGCAAAAGTAGGAATTCAATAGCCACCACCACATAAAAAAAATATAACTATATATTTAATTATAACCATCACAGTAGATATTTCTATATTTTCACCAATATCCGCGATGACGTCGCGATAGTCGTGAAATCCCCACGACTATACATGGGGGGGCCATGCTGGCGGTCATCATCGCGAATATCACTCGCGAATAAAAGAACATCTATTTTGGACACAACTTGTGTCACAAACACCCCCATTTCTCAAACATGGGGTCTGAGTACCTCTACTCTGACCCCTGAAATTAGCTTTTTCAGAAATTTTCAGCACCGGGAACTGTTCCCGATCAATTAAATGGTGGCTGCAACTTTCTGTTCAGGTTCCGTCCAGCCAATCAGAGCATTCCCGTTGGCATGTGCATTCACGAGAAATCGCGAATCCGTCGCAAAATATCCGTGACCAGAGATATCATTATCATTTTTCGTAATAACTACTGAACTGATTTACACCAAATACTACTTATGTTTTGGGTAAGTTTGATGTTGTAGTTGTTGCTATTCAGTTTGTTAATGAATTTGGTGGCCTCGTCTTCGGTGCCGTTCTAAATTATGAAGAGATCATCAATGTAGCGTAGCCACAATTTCACTTTGGAGAAATCAGAGCTCATGGTGCTGTCTGCCTGGATCTCCTCCTCCCAGAGCCCTAGGAACAGATTGGCAAAGCTGGGAGCAAAGAATGTTCTGATCGCTGTACCAAGTATCTGTTTGTATAGGGTGCCATCAAACATAAAGATGTTATTGTGGAGGCACTGACTCATCATGTCTAGTAGCATGTTGGTATGGTCTAAATACCCTATAGGTTTGATTTTAAGAAAATGGAAACATGCTTTTATGCCTTGTGTGTGGTCAATTATGGTGTATAAGGAATTGACGTCAAGGGTAATCATCAGAAAACTTTCTTCCCAGGTCATGCCTTCAATTTTGGAGAGACATATATGGCTGTACACTCAATGTAATGCATCACTTTTATTGCAACATTTGATTTACCTGACATTATGTCATCTTGAGTCATGCTTTTGAATTTACTTTTGTTATTATGAGATGAAATATTTGAAACAATGTTACAATATGGCCATCACATTGGTTGCGTTTTCTTCATGGCAGATCAAGGGAGTTCTCGCTGTGGTTATTCCATTGCTACTGGGCTGCTCTATTAACCACTTGGTGATATAGTATGTATACCATTTGGTGTGTTGATGACTTTTTCTTTGGCAAATTTATATTTGCATTACCTACTGATTATAAGCAGACAGGCCATATGCATTGTTTTGCATTTTACACCGTTTCAAAATGGACCCCATGTTTGTCATAGACTGCCACAGATCTTGTATGTGGAGTCCTTCTTTCATGTCTATACGTGGCTATGTATTGCACCGTCACTTTCTACTCACTGTGTGATCAAGAAATCTTGTCTGTCGAAACGCGTTACCTGTGACCATTAAACCTGTTATTGGCATTTCCCGAGTGTGCACATCATTTGGATTCTTTGTGTGGCAGATTACAGCCAGCTGGCTCTGCCGGCATTGTGCACCACCTGTCTAGGGGCCAAGGATTCTAGAAGGAGCACTTTTGTGTTGATATATATATATATATATATATATATATGTATATATATATATATATATATATATATATATATATATATATATATCTACTGGCGGTCGCCAGTAGATAGTTATAGTTAGGACCTATTTTCCATAGGAAATCCGCGCCATTCTATTTGAAATAACTCTTGCGTCGGTTGACGAATCTTCGCGACATTTTCAAACTTTATGGCCCGCTCCGGTCCGCTCCTACCCTGAAAGTCTCAGGGTGATTCGTCAAGCAGGGGCCGAGAAAAAGGGGGTCCCAAAACGTGTTTTCCCATTCATTTTCCCATAGGAAACTTTAGACACGGCTACAGCCCGAACTGCTGAACGGAATTACACCAAATTTGGCAAAGAGGTAGTTCTTGGTTCAGAAAGAACCCTTTTTGTTAAATGGTGTAAATCCGTTCAGTAGTTGCGGAGAAATTAAAAAAATAAGAGTCAAAAAATCAATTTCCCATAGGAAACTTTATGCAAGGCTACAGCCCGAACTGCTGAACGGAATTACACCAAATTTGGCAAAGAGGTAGTTCTTGGTTCAAAAAGAACCCTTTTGTTAAATGGTGTAAATCCGTTCAGTAGTTGCTGAGAAAATCAAAAGTAAAAACACATATATATGTGGGCGGAGCCTAACCACACATGTCATCGTAAGATCTGATTGGCTGTCAGCACTTCATCCTGGAATTGCTGGCAGCCATCTTGGGACCAATATAAATGATAGTACCCCATTGAAATGCATTGTAGTGAATCGAAGATTTTGAGGGTTACCAAAAGGAGAACTATAAAGGGTGATAACAGACTTTAGTTACATTAGAATTCATTTGTTGATGGTACCATACTAATTTCAGGAATTGTGGTGTGTTCTAAGGTGATTTTACCCTGTGAAAAACCTTCTGCTGGGATATCATGAATCATGTTTGAGAGAAAACTATTTTCACATGCTTGTCCCATACAGTTTTGGAAGGTGCCCCAGAAGCTAAAATGAGAGCATATTTTCTGTAAATTCACATTATCTTTCTCAGTCATGTGAGAATGAAGTCTGACATTCTCAGTAAAACATGTACATCCAACAAGGGCAGAGACTGTCAGTTGATTCCTTTGTGTTCTACTGCAGCTTCCCAGAGTGTTCTAAAGAACAACTAGAGTGCTAACAGCCTTACTTATGACAAAAGTATGGCACACCTGAAGCCAACTTGATTGGAATAAACTGGTAACACTTAAAACATTTAATTTAAAAAGGAACAAAATGATGGGGTTCATTTTGTCATAGAAATTATGGTTAGTGCTGTAGAAAGAAAAATTAGGACATGTTTCAAGTGTGATCTCAAATATCTTCCTGTTATATTTCAACAGGAGCAGCCTGTCAGTTGATGCCTTTGTGTTCTACTGCAGCTTCCCAGAGTGTTCTAAAGAACAACTAGAGTGCTATCAGTCTTACTTATGACAAAAGTATGGCACACCTGAAGCCATCTTGATTGGAATAAACTGGTAACACTTAAAACATTTAATTTAAAAAGGAACAAAATGAGGGGGTTCATTTTGCCATAGAAATTATGGTTAGTGCTGTAGAAAGAAAAATTAGGACATGTTTTAAGTGAGATCTCAAATATCTTCCTGTTATATTTCAACAGGAGCAGCCTGTCAGTTGATGCCTTTGTGTTCTACTGCAGCTTCCCAGAGTGTTCTAAAGAACAACTAGAGTGCTAACAGCCTTACTTATGACAAAAGTATGGCACACCTGAAGCCATCTTGATTGGAATAAACTGGTAACACTTAAAACATTTAATTTAAAAAGGAACAAAATGAGGGGGTTCATTTTGCCATAGAAATTATGGTTAGTGCTGCAAAAAGAAAATGTAGTGCATGTTTTAAGTGAGATCTCAAATCCTCTTCTATTTCATTAGAAAATTCTGACATGCAGACTGAAACAATCACTTTCAATACCAGCAGTAGACTTCCAGTTAACTCCTTGGTGAGCAGTAGCTTTACTACAGTGATCTAATGAACAACTAGAGTAATAACATTCTGAATTTATGGCAAATGTGTGACACATCTGAATGCCTTCTTGATGGAATCAAAGTAAAAAACTGAAAGCATTTCCTACTGAGGAGACTGCAGTAAATGAGGAATTTAGGAAACTTCATAACAAAGAAGTTTTCCAAGATGGCCACCAGTGAAAAAAGATCCCAAATGTAGCACAAATATTACCCAGATGTAGCCCACATATAGCCCAATGACAAAAGTGTGCAAAACACTTTTTATTTTTAGTTTTTTGCAGTTTTATGTAGTGCAGACTGGTCAGGTATTGGAGCGTTGCATCTTAAAACATGACCCCCTACACTACAAAAACACCACTGCACTACCCTAAACCCTAAAACACTACCCCAGCACGACCCCCTACACTACACAAGCACCACTGCACTATCCTAAACCCTAAAACACTACCTCCAGCATGACCCCCTACACTACACAAACACCACTGCACTACCCTAAACCCTAAAACACTACCCCAACACCACTGCACTAACCTAAATCCTAAAACACTACCCCCAGCACGAGCCCCTACCCTACCCAAACACCACTGCACTACCCTAAAACATGACCCCTACACTACACAAACACCACTGCACTACCCTAAACCCTAAAACACTACCCCCAGTACGACCCCCTACACTACACAAGCACCACTGCACTACCCTAAACCCTAAAACACTGCCCCCAGCACGACCCCCTACACTACACAAACACCACTGCACTACCTTAAACCCTAAAACACTACCCCCAGCACGACCCCCTACACTGCCCGAACACCACTGCACTGCCCTAAACCCTGAAACACATACCCTAGCACGACCCCCTACACTGCCCGAACACCACCGCACTGCCCTAAACCCTGAAACACCACCCCCTTCACGACCCCTACACTGCCCGAACACCACTGCACTGCCCTAAACCCTGAAACTCCACCCCCAGCATGACCCCTACACTGCCCGAACACCACTGCACTGCCCTAAACCCTGAAACACTACCCCCTGCAAGACCTCCTACACTGCCCGAACACCACTGCACTGCCCTAAACCCTGAAACATCACCCCCAGAAAGACCCCTACACTGCCCGAACACCACTGCCCTAAACCCTGAAACACCACCCCCAGCACGACCCCCTACACTGCCCGAACACCACTGCACTGCCCTAAACCCTGAAACACCACCGCCAGCACGACCCCCTACACTGCCCGAACACCACTGCACTGCCCTAAACCCTGAAACACCACCCCCTGCACGACCCCCTACACTGCCCGAACACTACTGCACTGCCCTAAACCCTGAAACACCATCCCCAGCACGACCCCCTACACTGCACGAACACCACTGCACTGCCCTAAACCCTGAAACACTACCCCCAGCAAGACCCCCTACACTGCCCGAACACCACTGCACTGCCCTAAACCCTGAAACACCACCCCCAGCAAGACCCCCTACACTGCCCAAACACCACTGCCCTAAACCCTGAAACACCACCCCAGCAAGACCCCCTACACTGCCCGAACACCACTGCACTGCCCTAAACCCTGAAACACCAGCCCCAGCATGACCCCTACACTGCCCGAACACCACTGCACTGCCCTAAACCCTGAAACGCCACCCCCTGCACGACCCCCTACACTGCCCGAACACCACTGCACTGCCCTAAACCCTGAAACACCACCCCCAGCACGACCCCTACACTGCCCGAACACCACTGCACTGCCCTAAACCCTGAAACACCACCCCCTGCACGATCCCCTTCACTGCCCGAACACTACTGCACTGCCCTAAACCCTGAAACACCACCCCCAGCACGACCCCCTACACTGCACGAACACCACTGCACTGCCCTAAACCCTGAAACACTACCCCCAGCAAGACCCCCTACACTGCCCGAACACCACTGCCCTAAACCCTGAAACACCACCCCCAGCAAGACCCCCAACACTGCCCGTACACCACTGCACTGCCCTAAACCCTGAAACACCACCCCCAGCATGACCCCCTACACTGCCCAAACACCACTGCACTGCCCTAAACCCTGAAACACCACCCCCAGCACGACCTCCTACACTGCCCGAACACCACTGCACTGCCCTAAACCATGAAAAACCAGCCCCAGCACGACCCCCTACACTGCCCGAACACCACTGCACTGCCCTAAACCCTGAAACACCACCCCCAGCACGACCGCCTACACTGCCCGAACACCACTGCACTGCCCTAAACCCTGAAACACCAGCCCCAGCACAACACCGTACACTGCCCGAACACCACTGCACTGCCCTAAACCCTGAAACACCAGCCCCAGCACGACCGCCTACACTGCCCGAAAACCACTGCACTGCCCTAAACCCTGAAACACCAGCCCCAGCCCCAGCAAGACCCCCAACACTGCCCGAACACCACTGCACTGCCCTAAACCCTGAAACACCACCCCCAGCAAGACCCCCTACACTGCCCGAACACCACTGCACTAAAGCCTGAAACACCACCCCCAGCAAGACCACCTACACTGGCCGAACACCACTGCACTGCCCTAAACCCTGAAACACCACCCCCTGCACGACCCCCTACACTGCCCAAACACCACTGCACTGCCCTAAACCCTGTAACACCACCCCCTGCACGACCCCCTACACTGCCCGAACACCACTGCACTGCCCTAAACCCTGAAACACCACCCCTCAGCACGACACCCTACACTGCCCGAACACCACTGCACTGCCCTAAACCCTGAAACACCACCCCCAGCATGACCCCCTACACTGCCCGAACACCACTGCACTGCCCTAAACCCTGAAACACCACCCCCTGCACGACCTCCTACACTGCCGGAACACCATTGCACTGCCCTAAACCCTGAAACACCACCCCCAGCACGACCCCCTACACTGCCCGAACACCACTGCACTGCCCTAAACCCTGAAACATCAACCCCAGCAAGACCCCCTACACTGCCTGAACACCACTGCCCTAAACCCTGAAACACCACCCCCTACACTGCACGAACACCACTGCACTGCCCTAAACCCTGAAACACCACCTCCAGCAAAACCCCCTACACTGCCTGAACACCATTGCTCTGCCCTAAATCCTGAAACACTAGCACCAGCATGACCCCCTACACTGCCCAAACACCACTGCACTGCCCTAAACCCTGAAACACCACCCCAGCACGACCCCCTACACTGCCCGAACACCACTGCACTGCCCTAAACCCTGAAACACCAGCCCCAGCAAGACACCCTACACTGCCCGAACACCACTGCACTGCCCTAGACTCTGAAACACCAGCCCCAGCAAGACCCCCTACACTGCCCGAACACCACTACACTGCCCTAAATCCTGAAACACCAGCCCCAGCATGACCCCCTATACTGCCCGAACACCACTGCACTGCCCTAAACCCTGAAACACCAGCCCCAGCACGACCACCTGCACTGCCCTAAACCCTGAAACACCAGCCACAGCACAACCCCCTACACTGCCCGAACACCACTGCACTGCCCTAAACCCTGAAACACCAGCCCCAGCATGACCCCCTACACTGCCCGAACACCACTGTACTGCCCTAAACCCTGAAACACCAGCCCCAGCACGACCCCCTACACTGCCCAAACACCACTGCACTGCCCTAAACCCTGAAACACCACCCCCTGCATGACCCCCTACACTGCCCGAACACCACTGCACTGCCCTAAACCCTGAAACACCATCCCCTGCACCGCCCCCTACACTGCCTGAACACCACTGCACTGCCCTAAACCCTGAAACACCACCCCCAGCACGACCCCTTTACTGCTCGAACACCACTGCACTGCCCCAAACCCTGAAACACCAACCCCAGCACGACCCCCTACACTGCCCGAACACCACTGCCCTAAACCCTGAAACACCACCCCTGCACGACCCCCTAAACTGCCCGAACACCACTGCACTGCCCTAAACCCTGAAACACCACCCCCTACACTGCCCGAACACCACTGCACTGCCCTAAACCCTAAAACACCACCCCCAGCATTACCCTCTACACTGCCCAAACACCACTGTACTGCCCTAAACCCTAGAACACTACCCCCAGCACGACCCCCTACACTACCCGAACACCACTGCACTACCCTAAACCCTAAAATACTACCCCCAGCACAACCCCCTACACTACCCGAACACGACTGCACTGCCCTAAACCCTCAAACACTCCCCCAGCACGACCCCCTACACTACCCGAACACCACTGCACTGCCCTAAACCCTAAAACACTCCCCCAGCACGACCCCCTACACTACCCGAACACCACTGCACTGCCCTAAACCCTAAAACACTCCCCCAGCACGACCCCCTACACTACCCGAACACCACTGCACTGCCCTAAACCCTAAAACACTACCCCCGCATGACCCCCTACACTACCCAAACACCAATGCACTACCCTAATCCCTAAAACACTACCCCCCGCATGACCCCCTACACTACCCTAAACCCTAAAACACTACCCCCGCATGACTCCCTACACTACCCAAAGACCACTGCACTACCCTAAACCCTAAAATACGACCTCCTACACTACACAAACACCACTGCACTACCCTAAACCCTAAAACACTACCCCCTACACTACACAAACACCACTGCACTACCCTAAACCCTAAAACACTACCCCCAGCAGTACCCCTACACTACCCAAACACCACTGCACTAACCTAAACCCTAAAACACTACCCCCAGCAGTACCCCCTACACTACCCAAACACCACTGCACTACCCTAAATCACTACCCCCAGCACGACCCCCTACACTACCCAAACACCACTGCACTACCCTAAACCCTAAAACACTACCCCCAGCACGACCCCTACACTACCCAAACACCACTGCACTACCCTAAACCCTAAAACACTCCCCCAGCACGACTCCCTACACTACCCAAACACCACTGCACTACCCTAAACCCTAAATCTACCCCCAGCATGACCCCCTACACTACACAAACACCACTGCACTACCCTAAACCCTAAAACACTACCCCCAGCACGACCCTCTTCACTACCTAAACACAACTGCACAATTTGTTACAGGCGTTGCAACGCAGGCCTGTGGTGCTTACTGGAAGTACCTAGTGGGCTAGTTGGGCCCCAGGGACCCTCAGGATTCAAGGTGACCTAATCCCCCAACTTAAAACGCATCACGGGGCGCGTTTGCACAGTGGTGAAGGGAGGGGCGGGGCCTCAGGTGACATGTGCGCAAACACGCCCTGTGGTGCGTTTTAAGTTGGGGAATTAATTCCCTTTGAATCCTGAGGGACCCTGGGGGCCAACTAGCCCACCAGGTACCTTCAGTAAGCACAACAGAGTTGCATTGCAGAGAGGTGAAAAAGGTGCGTGGCCTCGGAACGCCTCTCTGCAACTCAGCTCTGTGGTCCTAATTGTAGGTACCTGGGGGGCTAGTTGGGCCCCAGGGACCCTCAGAATTCAAGGGGACTTAATCCTGCAACTTAAAATGCGCCACTGGGTGCGTTTGCACACATGTCACCTCAGGCCCCCCCCTCCCTTCACCACTGTGCAAACACGCCCTGTAGCGCGTTTTAAGAGGTAGTTATAATCCCCCTGCCCTATTATGTACTAGGGACTTGCAGAGGAGGTCATGCTAATCACAGGGGTACCCCAACGCATAGTGTTCCCTAGTGTATGTAGGTGTTTTCACTGTATTCTAAGTGTCTTTTAGCATAGCACTGGCTCTGGTTAGTCAGAGTCAGTTACCACAAGTACCCGTCTGAAAACGTTGTGGGCACAGGATGATTTTGCAACAAGGCCTCTTTCTGCTCCTCTGTTGGTTCTTTCTGCACATCTTTTGCTTCTTTCTGTGCGTTTTTTCTTCTTACTTCACATGTCCTACCTCTGTAGGCATAGTTAGAAACTAGCATTTAAAAAAAACTTTGAAATTCACTTAAAAATCATAGGTTTCAGGCACGTTATAGTTAGAAATTAGCATTTAAAAACCTTTGAAATTCACTGAAAAAACCATAGGTTTCAGACACGTTATAGTTAGAAATTAGCATTTAAAAAACCTTTGAAATTCACTGAAAAAACCATAGGTTTTAGGGACAGTTATAGTTAGTTGGACATTTCACTCGTACAAAACCATAGAAATTCCCCCGTTATAGTTAGTTCAGCTAACTATAACTCGCGCCCCCGCAATGCACTGCTGATGACGTCACATATTACATCACTCATACATGGTCAGTGACATCACTGATGACATCACTGATGACATCTCAAATGACATCACTGATGACATCATCCATGTGATAATTTCATGCATCTTCTCACACCCTAATATAACTTTTGATACACCCACTCTAAATTACAGACTGCCATTCTCAAAACCATAGACATGTCCCACACCAAAAACTACATACCCACTCACTGATTCTTAGGTCTACACACACATCCACTCACTCACCCGTACAGTCACTCATACTTAGTCACTCAGTACAGGACTATCATATGCACTCATACACCTATATAAACACTCACTCACCGCCACTCATCCATAGAGGTACTCACACACCTAGTCAGTCATGCAAAAAACTTAATCACACACCCATTTACTCACCTATACAGTTATACACACACCAGCTCACTTACTCATACAAATACTAGCACATTCTTACACTCTTATACAATCACTGATACAAGTACACACTCATCCATACAGCCACTCTCACAATCACACACTCTCACTTATAGCCATTTATATACTCCAACACACATATATACTGCCTTTCACATATGTAGTTACTCACACATGTACCACTGAGATATACATTCAATCACTAACACACCCATACACACACTCACCCACCCATACAGTCCATCACAGATGCACTCTTGAAACCATGCACCCAGTGAATCACCAACTCACACATCTATGCACAGAGTCACACACACCCCACCCACACAAACACTCAGGCACCCATACAGATACTCAGACAATCAATCAATCAATAACCCATGTAGACACTCATGTAGCTATTCAGAAAGCCCATGCAGCCGCTTACAAACCAACAGACAGACGGATACAGACATTCACACAGTTTAGTCACTAACCCATGCATTCAGTAAGATACATTTAATCACTCACTTGTAGAGTCAGTCACTCACGTACTAAATCATCCATTCAGACACTTATACACCCACTCATTCTTCAATACGCCTTTCCCTATATATATTAAACATATTTAAACTTTACAGAAACGCACAGTCACTGGATGATGTCATCAGTGATGTCATTTGAGATGTCATCAGTGATGTCATCAGTGATGTCACTGACCATGTCATGAGTGATGTAATATGTGACGTCATCAGCAGTGCATTGTGAAGGCGCGAGTTATAGTTAGCTGAACTAACTATAACGGGGGAATTTCTATGGTTTTGTACGAGTGAAATGTCCAACTAACTATAACTGTCCCTAAAACCTATGGTTTTTTCAGTGAATATATATATATATATATATAATTATATATCTATATATATCTATATATATAGATATATAAATATATATATATATATATCATACATTTCCCCTGAGAACAAGGATGACGACGCCACGTGTGGATATTTTGATGTTTTATTTGCTGACCACCATTGAACGCGTTTCGGCTGAACACAGCCTTGCTCACCAATAACGAGGCGGCATTACAACCAGTCTTTTGTCCATTCTACCCATCACATGAAGTACTCAGTGTTAACTAATAGTGAAGAAAGACTGGTAGTTTTTGCATTCATCAACATAAATTGTATGTATATACTTCTAATAAAACATAATTGTTTAACTAAATTCATTTATATGTTGAAAAAAGTGCCGTAATTTGCAATTCACCATATTGCGCATTCATCTGAAAGAATACATCGAGTTGTTTGCATGCTACATTAGTATATAGATTATGCTCATTCTTGCGGTACTCTATTCACTCAGATAATAATCTTTTGCATTACAATACTGTTGTATTAAATTAGTATACAAATTTATCAGAAATCGTAATGCAGCGAATAACTTAGAATCAACGTCATCAATCAATGCTGAATTCCTCTGCACAATTGTCTTATTCAGCCCAAATGGGCATAGTGTATACAGTACGACCTTAATTACTTTTATACTCCCCAGTCAAAAGTAAAGTGCTCTAATTGGTGCTCTGTGATATTTAAAATCATTAAAATCAGCTTTTAAAGAAACTGGAAATTAATTGCAGTATAAATTCATTTTACACAAGTTATAGATGAGTATGGAGATCTTCTCCGACATTGAGGCCTCCCGGGCTTTTAGTATCAAGCTCTATGATGTACCTCAATTCTAGCTTTCTTAGTTTTTTTCTCTATTACCTCCCCTGGAGCTTGGCTCTACTGCATCTATGACAAAATATGTCAGACCTTTCGTGTTTTTGTTGTGGAATGTTTCGAAATGTCGAGCCACTGTGTAACTTTTATCCCCATTCTTGATTGCACGCAGATGTTGTAAAATACATTTATGTACTTCCAGAATGGTACTGCCCACGTAGCAGAGGCCACATGGGCATTGCAGTACATAAACTGCGTATTCCGTTTTACACATAAATCTTCTTTTTATCTTTTTTACTCTGCTTGACAAACCTGATTTGTATGTCTCTGTATTCTTGCCATGAAGGCAAGCTTTGCACTTAGTGTATTTCATAAATCCTTGCTTCTTACTCAGTCATGTTGTTTGTGTTCGTGATTTTGTATCCTTCATGGTGTTACTCACTAAGGCTTGTTTAATCGATTTGGCTTCCTGAATGTAATTAATGGACTGCATGGTGCCACTTTGCCCAAAATTGGGTCTTTCTTAATGAGGTACCAGTATTTCCCTAAGATTCCTCTTATGTTCGCTTGTTGTCTGCTGTATGGTGTGATCAGCCTAAAATGTATAGTCTTCACTTGCTGTTTGCTGTTTATCTTAGTTTGAATACTCTTTTTGAACAGCAACTGTTCCCTGGACTGTTTATTGGCTTTCCTTACTGCCCCTTCCACACAATCTTCAGGATAGCCTCTTGTTTTAAATCGATTTTTTAAGGTCATAATCTCTTTTTTGGTTTCTATAGAATTACTGCAATTTCGTTTCACTCTTAGGCTCTCTCCATACGGGATACTCCTAATTAGATTTCTGGGATGGAAACTAGTCACATGCAGTAACGTATTCCCTGCTGTGGGTTTTCTGTACAACTTCATCTCAAGTTTGTTATCTTTCACATACACTGTCAGATCCCAAAAATTCACACTGTGGGCACTGATGTTACTAGTGAAATGCAGATTTAAGTCATTAACCTCTATCTTGTCTAGAAAATGTCTGGCATCACTTTCTGTTCCCTTCCAGACCAGAAATAGGTCATCAATGAAACAACACCAGTGTATTACATGATTGTCCCAAATTTCATGTTTTATTCGGACCACCTGCTCTTCCCACCAGCCCATATGCAAATTTGCATAGCTGGGGGCGAAGCAGGTGCCCATCGCGGTACCGCATACTTTGTGAAAGAGCTCATTGTTGAATAGAAAGTAATTACTTTTGAGGCACCTCTCAATCATTGTTAGTAGCATTTGAGTATGTTGCCATAGCCTGAGGGGTCTGGCACCTTAAAAGTATTTCACCGCCCTCAAACCATTATCATGCTTGATACTCGTATATAAAGTAGAGACATCAATCATAATTAACAGGAAATCATCTTCCCAAGGGAGATCATAGACTCTCCTAAGGAAGTCACCCGTATCTTGTATATACGATGGAAGGTTTCTGACAAAACTGTTTAAAAACGTGTCTACATATTTGGAAGTGTTTTCAACTGCACTCCCTATAGCAGAAATTATAGGGTGTCCTGGGGATTAGCTGTATCCTTGTGCACCTTTGGGATAAGATACAGTACAGGTGTAGTGGGATTATCAATTTTTAAGTACAAAAATTCATCCCGGCTAATTAAACATCGAGTCTGCCAATCCTGCAACTTAAAATTGTAATCAGTGTATGTTGTTGACATAACATCCTTTGTTATTCTTACATAACATCTATTGTTATTTAACTGATTATAGGTTTCTGCCATATACTGATTTCTTGCCCACAGCACCACATTACCCCCTTTATCTGAATTTCTTACAATACAGTCATCATTGTTCGATAGCTTATTGATTAGTGCATAATATGCCTTTTGCTTCTGCATATTTACATGTTTTTTATTGTTCACACGGGTATACAGATTTTTTATTTCATTAATCACTAGTTCGTTATAAATTTCAATGGTGTCTTTTCCTGTTGCTGGCGCAAATCGGGATCTGGGTCTAAATCCTGTTGGTGCTCCTCCATATACATCCATGCCTTGTTCAGCTGCTAACGTTTTCTCATTGTGTATTGTTGCCTCTCCATGCGTGTTCTCGTTTTCCAGTTCTCTCAGATCCATCATTAGACTCATATCTGCCACTGACAATCCTTCATGACTTGCTTCACCTATTGCCCTTTCTGGTTGATCTAATCTCTGCTGAAACAAAAAATGTTTCTTTCATTTGAGAATCCTTGTGAATTTGAACAGGTCGATCTGAGTTTGTACATAGTCCATATCTGATTCAATGCAAAAGGATAAACCTAACTTCAAAATTCTCTTGTCTTGATCTAATAAAACGATATTTGTCAAATTGACAATGGTATTATCATTTGCCGCATCCATCTCTTCTATTGCTTGTTCCATTTCTTTTTCTCCATTGGCTCGTCTTTGCCTTGCGCCTTTCCTCCTCTTGCTCCTCTTCCTCTTCCTCTTGGAGGCTTTGGATTTGATGTTTGCTGTCTGGGTCTTAGGTTAAATCTCCGATCTTGACGTAAAAAATCCAATTTGTCGTTGACCGTGGGGATTGGACCTTTCACCTGGCCACTTGGTCCTTCATCGGCATCGGTATCTACTTCAGAGCTTACCAGGCTACTCTGTTCTGAGTGTATCTCTGGCTGTGGTTTGCTGCCTGCGTATATTATCAAATTTTCTTGCGAAAGTGTAGATCTGTCCATTGTCATAATCGCTCTTATCGCGAGCGAATTTGTGCGCTTTTCTTTCTTTTATCGATGTTTCCAGTTTTTGAATTCGTTCTTTCATTTCATCGAAAAACTTTTGGATTTGCTCTTGATCAGGTTCTTTTGCTAGAGATGCATATATCTTCTCAATCTCTTCAAGGATTTTCTTTCTATCTATCTCCGCATACTTAATCAGAATTGCCAGCATTCTTCTAGAAGATTCGCTATTATTGTCTGCCCATTCTTGCAGCATATCAGGGTTAGGGTCCTCGTAGCTAGGAGCTGCCAGAATTCTCAGTCCTCTGGGAATGCGTTTTACCTCCAAGTACCTTTGGAGTGATTTCGATTCCCACCATTTGGAAAGTTCTGTACGTTTGAATTTCTCCAGTTTCTTTAGTCTGGATATAACATCATGTGTTTGCTCTGAATTCCTGGTGCTAGCGGTCTCTCCCCTTTTACTTGTGATGTTATCATCGAATATTGTTAATGCTGCCTCCTCCCATTCCTTTACCTCTACGGCCGACATATCTATAAATCATTTACTATCGTAAGTACTGTATATATATATTCACTGGAAAAACAACACAGAAATTCACCAGATATGGTTAGTATTGAACACATTATAAATCTTTGTATTGAAGACTAACTATGTGTGCAGGTGACAGCTGATTTCTTGTGCTCAGCATGTTCCATACAAGTTTTTTAGCTCTGAAAAAAAAGTTTCCAACAGGGCAAAGATTGTACGTAAAACATATTAAGTATTGTAAGAAGCCTTGAGTTATTACATAGAATGGTCTCAGCATGACAATTTCTACATAACATAGAATTCTGTGTGCCCCAGGTTCTAACCAATGTACATGTGCTTGTTTTGCTTCAGAAGGTGGGTTATCTGTAAGGTTTTCACCACAGTATGAAGACTGCAGATAATATGATCTTTAGCACCTTCAGACCTTGGTTATTTTAAGTGAATAGTCACTGTTTGGATAAGTGTTGCAAAGAGTGTACACTGTTCTTAGGAGGTACATTTTAATACTCTGTGATGTATTTCTCATGAGATTTTAACTGTCTGCAAACAGTGTGGAACAGAGTAAACTATCTCCATAGAGCAAACAGTGTTAACATAACCCACTTTTGTACTCATATCCACTTCATTTCTCAATGTAGGTTCAGTGACTGTCAGGGGTTTGATACAGGTAAAGACTGTCCATAGTAGGGCATTAGTTATGTAACAGGGCTTGAGTATCTGGAGGAACCTTGATTTCCCTGAATAGTTGTATACAGATTGTACACTGTGTGCAGGATAGGTTACCTTTTCATCTGTGGGTGATAGTCCACATGAACTCAGCTACTCAAGAAGTGTATGGCACAGGGTCAATGTTGTACATAACACAAGTTTGCTTTACCTATGTTGATTGTACATATGATAGCAGAAATGATGCTTCATATTATTCTGAGCTATTTTCCACTTACTCTCAAAGGTCTAATGCTATACCCATTTCTATAGCAATGTGTACAAAAGAAGCTTTGGTGATGTCATCAGTGATGTCATCAATGCTATCATTTGAGACGTTATCAGTAATATAAATGTCATAGAACATGTCACGAGTGATGTAATATGTGAGGTCATAAGCAGTGTATGGCAGGGAGCAAGTTATAGTTAGCTCTGCTAATTATAACTGGTGAATTTCTGATTTTTTTTAGTTCAAAACATGAATGCGGTCTGTTAGAAATGGGGGTCTCTAGTTGGCAGAGGTAGCTACCTTTGTCCAAGTAGCGACCCTTCTTCCTAGTCAGGATAAGGGATTTACACTCCTAAGATAACCCCTGCTCACCACCTTGGTAACTTGGCACGAGCAGTCAGGCTTATCTAAGAGGCAGTGTGTAAAGCATTTACACATAACCAACAGTAATACAGTGAAAACACTACAAACGGACACCACACCAGTTTTAGAAAAAACATCCAATATTTTATAAACTTAAAACAAGACCAAAACGATAAAATTCCATAACACAGTACTTAAAAAGGTATACTTTGCAAGAATACTTGAAAAATACAGTTCCTTGAAGTCGGTAGCTCCGTCCGGGGCTACCACGGCATCGTAAACAATAAATCCAAACAGTTCTGGCTGACCGATGTGTCGCGGTCCAGCTACGGTGTCGGGAGGACAAGCACAACAGTACCTTTAGAAATGTAGGGTGTCGGTGGCCTCTCGTTAAACTCCGATGAGCCGGCGTCGGTTCTGGAAATTGGTGCAGGAATCGTCAGGCCCTTGGAGTCACATGCGTTGCAGATCGAACTCCTCACGGTTGAAGTCGGGAGAGCCGGCTTTGCAGGCAGAGGCTCGGTGACGGTCGTCCAGCGGCGTCGGTGAGACCAGGGCTGCGGTGCGCAGTGATGCAGTGCTCGTCACGGGGCTGGCAGGTCACAGTGCAAGCAGCGGTGTCCTCATTGCTGAAGTGCTGTCGTCGGCTGATGAACTGGAGTCGATGGTGCTGGCTTCGGTAGGCCAAGGCTGCGGTGCGGTATTAGGATGGTGCGTCGTGTAACTTACGAGCGGTGCCCTCGAACCACGGTGCAAGCAGCGGCGTCGATGTCGCCGCGGAGCATCGTCGTCGGGGATACCAAGGCGGCATTGTGAAGCAAGGTGGTGCGAAGTTTGGTGCCCACAGGTCGCAGTGCAAGCAGCGACTCGGTGGCGGCAGCGGGTGGCGTCGTCGAGACCAGGGTTGCGGTGCGGCGTGCGGCGATGCCCTCTGTGGTGCCTTCAGGAAACGGAATCGGCAGCAGCGGCGTAGAATGGCGTCAGGTTGCTTTTTCTTCTGTTGCAGCACAAAACACACAGTCCCCAGACCTGATGACAGAAGAACGTGAAGTCTTTGCTGTTCCTGAGACTTCTTGAAAAGGGGGCAAGCTCTATCTCAAACCCTTGGAGAAACTCAATAAAGAAGTTGCAGAAAGTTTAGTCCAGTTCTTTCACTACCCAAGGCAGAAGCAGGCACTGCAGGCCAACACAGCAAAGCACTCAGCAAAGTGATAAGCCCTCTTCATAGCTTCTCCAGCTCTTCTTCTTGGCAGTCTTCTCGGTCCAAAAGAGTTCTAAAGTTCTGGGATCTGTTCCGCAGTATTTATACCCAAATGTCCTTTGTTCTCTCAGGCAGAGCGTGTCTGTGCTTAGTCCAAACCAGTTCTGTCCTCTCTGGCCCAGATTCCTGGCAGGAGGTGGAGACAGCATTGTGGAAGGCAGATCAGTCCCATTCAGGTGAAAGGAAACTCCTCCCCCATTCTAAATGCAGCCCAGGTCTATTCAGCCCAGCCCTGACTCATCCAGACTCTCTGGAGCCACTGCACATCCCCAGCCCCTGTCACTCCAAAACCAGTCAATGCACTAACCAAGCAGAGGCACCCAGGATGGCTAAGCAAGAAAATACCTACTTTCTAAAAGTGGTATTTTCAAACACAGAACATTTACTAAAAGATGCATTTTTACATTCTGAGTTCAAGCATACTAATCTCCATTTCCCTATCTTGTCCCAATGGGAAGTTATGGTTATAAGATGTTATAAGTAAAACTTCCATTCTTTCCTATGGGACAGATAGCCTTACAGTGGTGAAAAATGAAATACACTGTAATTCACCACCAGGACATGTCACACACACCAGTACATGTCCTACCTTTAACATACAGGGCACCCTGCCCACAGGGGTACCTTGGGCCTACCTTAGGGGTGACTTATATGTAAGAAAAGGGAAGGTTAGGGCCTGGCAAGTAGGTGCACTTGCCAGGTCGACATGGCAGTTACAAACTGCGCGCAGACCCTGCAGTGGCAGGTCTGAGATACCTTTTCAGGGCTACTCATGTGGGTGACACAATCAGTGCTGCAGGCCCACTAGTAGCATTTGATTTACAGGCCCTGGCACACCTTACTAGGGACTTACCAGTAAATCAAATATGCCAATCATGGAAACATCAATCCATAACACAATTTACACATAAGAGCATAGGTACTTTAGCTCTGATCAGCAGTAGTAAAGTGCCCAGAGTCCTAAAACCAACAAAGACAGGTCAGGAAAAAATAGGAAGAAGAAGCAAAAAGTTTGGGGATATCCTTGCAAAAAGGGCCATTTCCAACATTGTCACTGACATACATCCAACTATAACGTAAAGCCAACCCCAGCCACACATGGCCTTCGCCCATGTGTGGCGGGGAGATTGCCATATAGCCTGGGCGCGTGGCAAAGCTCCCAGAGGGTCTTATGTTTTTAAATAGGAGGGAGCCAAGGGGCTCACCTCACCGAGCCTTATTAATCCCATTTGGCCCTGAGGACCCTATCCCCTGAGGAATGTGGTCCACGGAGCCTCTGGAGGGTCGGGGAGGAGGGCTGCATGGCCCCCTCCCCTTTTATGCAAATTTCACTCCCAGAGCTTTTAATGGCTCTGGGAGAGGGACTGCATGACCCCCCTCTGCTTATTTGATGATTTTGGCCCCTAACTAACTATAACGTCCCTGAAACGTATGGTTTTTTCAGTGAATTTGTAAGGTTTTTTAAATGCTAATTACTAACTATAACGTCCCTGAAACCTATGGTTTTTTCAGTGAATTTCAAAGGTTTTTTAAATGCTAATTACTAACTATAACGTCCCTGAAACCTATGGTTTTTTCAGTGAATTTCTAAGGTTTTTTAAATGCTAATTACTAACTATAACGTACCTGAAACCTATGGTTTTTTCAGTGAATTTCTAAGGTTTTTTAAATGCTAATTACTAACTATAACGTCCCTGAAACCTATGGTTTTTTCAGTGAATTTCTAAGGTTTTTTAAATGCTAATTTATAACTATAACGTAGTTGTTGCGTTTGCAGAGTGGTGCAGAAATTGGGCTGTGCCTCCGACCAGTGCTCAGGAATTCTGCTACGTAGGTCTTACAGGAGGGCTTCTTGGCCCCCAAAGTCCCTCAGGAGTAAAGAGGACTTCATCCCCCAACCCATAGTGTGCCAGGAGGCACGTTTGCAGAGTGGTGGAGAAAGGGGGGCGTGGCCTCCGACAACCTCTTAGCAATACCACTGTGCGGTGTATTGAAGAATGAGTTTGTGTATATGTGTCTGAATGGATGATTTAGTTGGTGCGTGACTGACGGTATAAGTGAGTGATTAAACGTGTCTTAGTGAATGCATGGGTGAATGACTAATCTGTGTGAATGTCTGTAACAGTCTGTCAGTCAGTAAGTAAGTGGCTGCATGGGATGGTGAGTAGCTACATGAGTATCTACAGGGGTTAACGATTGGTTGTCTGAGTACCTTTGTGGGTGCCTGAGTGTCTGTGTATGTAAATCCCCGCATGGATGTGTGAGTGGGTGATTCAGTGGGTGTATGGGGTCATGAGTGTGTCTGCGAGGGGCTGTATGGATAAGTGATTGTACGTATGGCTGTGTTGGTGAGTGAAAGGATGTCTCACTGGTACATGTGTGAGCAACTACATATGTAAAAGGCAGTATATGTGAGTGTTGGAGTATATAAATGACTAGATGTAAGAGTGAGTGATTGGGAGAGTGGCTGTATGGATGAGCGTGTGCTTGTATAAGTGATTGTATAAGAGAGTAAGTGTGTTAGTATCTGTATGAATAAGTGAGGTGGTGTGTGTATAACTGTATAGGTGAGTAAATAGGAGTGTGATTGCTTCTTTGCATGACTGACTAGGTGTGTGAGTAACTCTATGGGTGAGTGGTGGTGTGTGAGTGTCTGTATAGGTGTATGAGTGCATATGATAGTGCTGTATTGATGAGTGACTGCTTGTATGAGTGACTGTATGGGTGAATAAGTGGATGTGTGTGTAGACCTAGGAATCACTGAGTGGGTATGTAGTAACTGGTATTGGTGTGTCTATGGTTTCGAAAATGGTAGTCTGTATTTTAGAGTGGGTGTATCAAAGGTTATATTAGGGTATGAGGAAGTGCATCAGATTATCACGTGGATGATGTCATCAGTGATGCCATCAGTGATGTCATTTGAGGTGTCATCAGTGATGTCACTGACCATGTCATGAATGATGTAATATGTGACGTCATCAGCAGTGCATTGCGGGGGTGCGAGTTATAGTTAGCTCAACTAACTATAACGGCCGAATTTCTCTGGTTTTGTACGAGTAAATTGTCCAACTAACTATAACGTCCCTGAAACCTGTGGTTTTTTAAGTGAATTTCAAAGGTTTTAAATGCTAATTTCTAACTATAACGTCCCTGAAACCTATGGTTTTTTCAGTGAATTTCAAAGGTTTTTTAAATGCTAATTACTAACTATAACGTCCCTAAAACCTATGTTTTTTTCAGTGAATTTCTAAGGTTTTTCAAATGCTAATTTCTAACTATGCCTACAGAGGTAGGACATGTGCAGAAAGAGGAAGAAAAGCACAGAAAGAAGCAACAGAAATGCAGAAAGAGGCAACAGAAGTCCAGAAAGACGAAAACAGGTGCCGAAAAGAAGCAAGAGATGTGCAGAAAGATCCAACACAGGGGCAGAAAGAGGCCTTGTTGCAAAGTCATCCTGTGCCCCCAAACATTTTGCTGACGGTTACTGGTGGTAACTGAGTCTGACTAACCAGGCCTAGAGCCAGTGCTATGCTAAAAGACACTTAGAATACAGTAAAACACCTTCATACACTAGGGTACACTATGGGTTGGGGTACCCCTGTGATTGGCATGACCTCCCCTGTAAGGCCCTAGTACATAATAGGGCAGGGGAATTAAAACTACCTCTAAGTCCCTAGCATATAATAGGGCATGGCAGTTTAGAGGCCAGCAGCCCTTTTCCTGAGGTCAGTTTAAAAGTATCCCTGTAACTCCCACACAGCAGGATTGCTAAGTTGTCATAGCAGGCCATGCCCCCTTTCCCCACCACTCTGCAAACGCTCCTCCTCGCGCGTTCTAAGTTGGGGTATTAAATCCCCTTCATGCCTGAGTGTCCCTGGGGGCCAGCTAGCCCACCAGGTACCTCCAGTAAGCGCCACACACCTCGATTGCTGAGTGGTCCGAGGCCACGCTCCCTTTTTACACCACTCTGCAAACGCTTCTCCTGGCGCACTGCTGTTCAAGGGATAAAGTCCACTTGTGTCCTCAGGACACAAGAGGACCTCATCACCCCACCAGCCGTGCGCCAAGAGGCGCGTTTGCAGAGTGGTGTAAAAAGGGGCATGGCCTCGGACCTCCTCTCTGCAATCCAGCTGTGTGGCGCTTACTGAAGGTACCTGGTGGGCCAGTTGGCCCCCAGGGGCCCTCAGTATTCAAGGGGACTTTATTACCCAACTTAGAACGCGCCAGGGGGCGCGTTTGCAAAGTGGTGCAGGGAGGGGGCAGGGCCTCTGGTGCGATGGCGGCTTTTTTTAATATATATTTTTAGAAGGGGGGGCTGTGTGGCCCCCCATTCTTTTAGTATTTTTAGGGCCCTGGGGACCCCATACCCCAGGGCCTGACCCTTTTTTTAAATGTTTTTTTTTTTAAAACAGGAAGGGGCCGATTTCGGCCCAGGGTACCCCATCCCCCGGGGCAGGGCCGGCAATTTTTTAAAATTTTATTTTGGAGGGAGGCCACGTGGCCCCCTTCCTGAGGCCTATAATGGCCCCGGGGACCCCATCCACCCAGGAATTGCCTCATTATTTTTAAATATAAAATAGTACGGGAGGGGGGCTGCAAGGCCCCCTTTCCCTTGGCCACTTCTAGCCCCGGGGACCCCATACCCCGAGGCCTGGGCAGCCTGGTTTTTTTTAGGAAGGGGGCCGCGAGGCCCCCCTCCTAAGGCCATTAATGGCCCTGGGGACCACATCCCCCGGGGCCAGCCTTCCGTTAAAAAAAAAAAAAAAAAAAAAAAAAAGGGGGGGGGGTGGGGGGGCAGAGTGGACCCCTCCCGGGCCTCTTCTGGCCCCGGGGACCCCATCCCCCGGGGCCAGCCCTCAAGTTGGGGACCGTCGGGGGGAGCCCCAATGCCCCTGAGGTCCCAGCCGGCCCCCCACCTCCTGCTGGAGCCGGCATTGTGTTGAGCAAGGGAGCTGCTAACATGCAGCTCCCCTTGCTCAAGCAATTCTGCTTTGCTTGTTGGAAGCGAGAGCAGGTTTCCTGCTCTCGCTTCCAACAAGCAAAGCAGTGTTTGCAATGACAGGGCAGGAGCTGCAGGGCTCCCGCCCTGTCATTGCAACGGCAATGTCCCGGGGTGGGCACCCCGGGACATTGCAGGAGTTGGCCCTGGGGGATGGTGGTCCACAGGGCCATGAAGGGCTCCAGGAGGGGGGCCAAGCGGCCCCCCTCCCTACATTTTCAAAGCCCCGGGGAGGTGGTGGTCCCCAGGGCCGGGGGGCCGCTACAGACCCCCGCATTTAAATAAGTGTATGCCCGGGGAGGTGGTGGTCCCCAGGGCAGTGTGGGGGGGCAGGAGAACCCCACTTTTTATACTAATTTAAGCCTCGGTGGTGGTGGTCTGCGGGGCTTTGGGGGGCCCACAAGGCCCCCCGCCGATAATAATGAATGCCCTGGGGAGGTGGTGGTCCCCGGGGCAGCATGGGGGCACGAGCCCCCCCACGCATTATTTTAAAAGCCCGGGGGTGGCGGTCCCCGGGGCTGTGGGGGGCCGCGTGCCCCCTGCATATTATGCATAAAGCCCCAGGGAGGTGGCGTCACCGGGGCTGCGGGGGCCCCCATGGGCCCCTGCTATATAATTCCACATTGCCCCCGGGACCTGGCCCACCCGGGGGCTTAAGGAAAACAAAGCGCAGGAGCCCGCGCTTTGTTTTTTTTTATTTTCTCCGCCGGATTCGCGCACCCAGCGTGAATTTGGTCCATATATTTAAAAAAAAAGCTTTTTTTGGCCCTGGGGGTCCTTGTGGGACCCCCTGAGCAGGCCAAAGGGGGCAGGGTGTTTCTATCCTGCCCCCTTTTCTTGTTTTTCATCTTTTTTTTACTGTTTTCTTGTGACTCGGTTACCGAGTCACAAGATGGCTGCCAACACATTCTGGTTTGGAGTGTTGGCAGCCAATCAGAATGAAGCTCGTGTTCGGGAGTGTTTGCGAACCCTCCTCGGTGCTCAGATATCTATATTTTTATTTTTTTAATTTCTCAGGAACTACTGAACTGATTTACACCATTTTTTTTAAAAAAGGTTGCTTTCTGAACCAAGAGCTACCATTTTGCCAAATTTGGTGTAATTCCGTTCAGCAGTTCGGGCTGTAGCCTGTTCCAAAAATTCCTATGACAAATAACATGGGAAAAACGCGTTTTGGGACCCCCCCTTTTTTCTCAGCCCCCGCTTGACAAATCACCCCGAAACTTTCAGGACAGGAGCTGACCTGAGGGAACCATTAGTTTTGAAAATTTTGCAAAGATTCGTCAACCGGCGCTAAAGATATTGGCAAAAGAAAAAACGATTTTTGAATAGAAACAAGGTCTTAACTATAACTACCTACTAGCAACCGCCAGTAGGTAATATACATACATATATATATATCTTACCTGTATTTTATGCTGCTTTTCAGCTGTAGTCAGGATGCATATGATGTATTCTAGCTGTTAGCTGATTTCATACCTCATAGTATGTTTTCTATGTTTATTCATTAGTCCAGTGGGAAGGGCTATATAACACAGGGGCAGTATAGTGCCAAACTAGATTGATAAAGGCCTCTTGGAGGCTGAAACGCGTCTCTCCTTGTGCTTGGGATTGAGGGCGACCTGAACAAATAAAGAAGATGCCGAATCCTGAACCACTTCGTGTCCGTGCCTTCTTCCATGGTGTTGCTGTGGGAGGTGGTTGCTTGTTTCATTGAGATGCAGCATGAGCGGTCGTCATGCTTTCACGGAACACCAGTTGTTTGTAGCTCTCCCTTCAGACCGGCTTTGTGGAGGAGTACTGGAGTGCTATTGGGGGAGCCCCCAGTTGTGTGGCCAGGAAGAGGAACGAGGATGACTGTGGTAGAGGATGTGGGTCTCGTAGGGGGGCGGTTCTTGCAACTGCCAGCATGGGATCTGTGTTTTTGTCAGCAAGAAATGTCTTGCCCGGAAAGCTGGCACCATCTGGTGACTGGGCACTGCAGAGGCCGATGCCGACGTAGTGAGGTGGTTTTGGCGTTATTGATTTTTGATGATGGGTCCCCTTCAACCCAGAGGTTGTGCCGTCTTTTAAGTTATTTTATGTTGACTGTTTTTCAATGAATTTTTTGAATACCAATAGCCTTTGCCCCGGTGTAAGACGTCTTGGACACTGACCCTGCAATTACAACAGCATTTTGATTGCCTATGGAGGTGCTGACTATTCAGTTGCATTATGGGATTCGGAGTCCCGAGGGGTTGGGAGCACGTGCTCGATTGACTTGGAGGTACAAATTTACTCTTTGTTTCAATATGTAACCCCGAGATGGGACTACACTTTATCTGGTCCCCGTGCCTCTTATCAGCGGTAGTATGATGTCAACATCACAGCAAAATCCACTGCGACTTTGCATTTGGGGTCAGAGGTCATGTTGATGCGGATTTGATAGCAGCTCGGGAGAGCTTTCCGGGTCATTGGCAATGCTTAAGGGACATGAAAAGCAATGAACGGCAACATTGATGTTTTAATTTGTTATGATACATTTTACGATATAAAGGCAACACAGGATTTACGTTTGGCTGCACAGTTTCAATGCTCATATTAATCCCACTGTGCTGGATGTTGATGTAATTTACATGCACAATTGTCCATGCTGTATTCATTATAGGTATTACGAGCTAAACCAAATACACGCATTGCGCGCATTATCATGTATGATATGGCTTACCTGTATTTTATGCTGCTTTTCAGCTGTAGTCAGGATGCATATGATGTATTCTAGCTGTTAGCTGATTTCATACCTCATAATATGTTTTCTATGTTTATTCATTAGTCCAGTGGGAAGGGCTATATAACACAGGGGCAGTATAGTGCCAAACTAGATTGATAAAGGCCTCTTGGAGGCTGAAACGCGTCTCTCCTTGTGCTTGGGATTGAGGGCGACGTGAACAAATAAAGAAGATGCCGAATCCTGAACCACTTTGTGTCCGTGCCTTCTTCCATGGTGTTGCTGTGGGAGGTGGTTGTTTGTTTCATTGAGATGCAGCATGAGCGGTCGTCATGCTTTCACGGAACACCAGTTGTTTGTGGCTCTCCCTTCAGACCGGCTTTGTGGAGGAGTACTGGAGTGCTATTGGGGGAGCCCCCAGTTGTGTGGCCAGGAAGAGGAACGAGGATGACTGTGGTAGAGGATGTGGGTCTCGTAGTGGGGCGGTTCTTGTAACTGCCAGCATGGGATCTGTGTTTTCATCAGCAAGAAATGCCTTGCCCGGAAAGCTGGCACCATCTGGTGACTGGGCACTGCAGAGGCCGATGCCGACGTAGTGAGGTGGTTTTGGCGTTATCGATTTTTGATGATGGGTCCCCTTCAACCCCGAGGTTGTGCCGTCTTTTAAGTTATTTTATGCTGGCCGTTTTTCAATGAATTTTTGGAATACCAATAGCCTTTGCCCCGGTGTAAGACGTCTTGGACACTGACCCTGCAATTACAACAGCATTTGGATTGCCTATGGAGGTGCTGACTATTCAGTTGCATTATGGGATTCGGAGTCCCGAGGGGTTGGGAGCACGTGCTCGATTGACTTGGAGGTACAAATGTACTCTTTGTTTCAATATGTAACCCCGAGATGGGACTAGACTTTATCTGGTCCCCGTGCCTCTTATCAGCGGTAGTATGATGTCAACATCACGGCAAAATTCACTGCGACTTTGCATTTGGGGTCAGAGGTCATGTTGATGCGGATTTGATAGCAGCTCGGGAGAGCTTTCCGGGTCATTGGCAATGCTTAAGGGACATGAACAGCAATGAACGGCAACATTGATGTTTTAATTTGTTATGATACATTTTACGATATAAAGGCAACACAGGATTTACGTTTGGCTGCACAGTTTAAATGCCCATATTAATCCCACTGTGCTGGATGTTGATGTAATTTACATGCACAATTGTCCATGCTGTATTCATTATAGGTATTACGAGCTAACCAAATACACGCATTGCGCGCATTATCATGTATGATATGGCTTACCTGTATTTTATGCTGCTTTTCAGCTGTAGTCAGGATGCATATGATGTATTCTAGCTGTTAGCTGATTTCATACCTCATAGTATGTTTTCTATGTTTATTCATTAGTCCAGTGGGAAGGGCTATATAACACAGGGGCAGTATAGTGCCAAACTAGATTGATAAAGGCCTCTTGGAGGCTGAAACGCGTCTCTCCTTGTGCTTGGGATTGAGGGCGACCTGAACAAATAAAGAAGATGCCGAATCCTGAACCACTTCGTGTCCGTGCCTTCTTCCATGGTGTTGCTGTGGGAGGTGGTTGCTTGTTTCATTGAGATGCAGCATGAGCGGTCGTCATGCTTTCACGGAACACCAGTTGTTTGTGGCTCTCCCTTCAGACCGGCTTTGTGGAGGAGTACTGGAGTGCTATTGGGGGAGCCCCCAGTTGTGTGGCCAGGAAGTGGAACGAGGATGACTGTGGTAGAGGATGTGGGTCTCGTAGGGGGGCGGTTCTTGCAACTGCCAGCATGGGATCTGTGTTTTTGTCAGCAAGAAATGTCTTGCCCGGAAAGCTGGCACCATCTGGTGACTGGGCATTGCAGAGGCCGATGCCGACGTAGTGAGGTGGTTTTGGCGTTATTGATTTTTGATGATGGGTCCCCTTCAACCCAGAGGTTGTGCCGTCTTTTAAGTTATTTTATGTTGGCTGTTTTTCAATGAATTTTTTGAATACCAATAGCCTTTGCCCCGGTGTAAGACGTCTTGGACACTGACCCTGCAATTACAACAGCATTTTGATTGCCTATGGAGGTGCTGACTATTCAGTTGCATTATGGGATTCGGAGTCCCGAGGGGTTGGGAGCACGTGCTCGATTGACTTGGAGGTACAAATTTACTCTTTGTTTCAATATGTAACCCCGAGATGGGACTAGACTTTATCTGGTCCCCGTGCCTCTTATCAGCGGTAGTATGATGTCAACATCACGGCAAAATTCACTGCGACTTTGCATTTGGGGTCAGAGGTCATGTTGATGCGGATTTGATAGCAGCTCGGGAGAGCTTTCCGGGTCATTGGCAATGCTTAAGGGACATGAACAGCAATGAACGGCAACATTGATGTTTTAATTTGTTATGATACATTTTACGATATAAAGGCAACACAGGATTTACGTTTGGCTGCACAGTTTAAATGCCCATATTAATCCCACTGTGCTGGATGTTGATGTAATTTACATGCACAATTGTCCATGCTGTATTCATTATAGGTATTACGAGCTAACCAAATACACGCATTGCGCGCATTATCATGTATGATATGGCTTACCTGTATTTTATGCTGCTTTTCAGCTGTAGTCAGGATGCATATGATGTATTCTAGCTGTTAGCTGATTTCATACCTCATAGTATGTTTTCTATGTTTATTCATTAGTCCAGTGGGAAGGGCTATATAACACAGGGGCAGTATAGTGCCAAACTAGATTGATAAAGGCCTCTTGGAGGCTGAAACGCATCTCTCCTTGTGCTTGGGATTGAGGGCGACCTGAACAAATAAAGAAGATGCCGAATCCTGAACCACTTCGTGTCCGTGCCTTCTTCCATGGTGTTGCTATGGGAGGTGGTTGTTTGTTTCATATATATATATATATATATATATATATATATATATATATATATATATATATATATATATATATATATATATATATCAAACAATTCTCCCCATTTGAAAAAGAGAGCCGCACTCGCAAGATGGAAGTCAGTACCTTCTATTTGTTGAACAGCAATGGCAGTCCGGATGCGTTTCGGTCGAAATGAACTCTTTCAAAGATAAGGCCTTGGCACTTGTTTACACTGATCACGACCACAACATAATTGCATTAATTTATAGTTTAGCCCCTAGTGGACACCACGATGGGTCTTTGAATTGCATGCTGGAGCTTGTGGTCCATCAAACATTGTCCATTATATCCTTCCAGTGGGCGGTGCCATTTTATTGCTGTCCCAATTTTTATATTTTTATATTAAATTTTCAATTGCAACTCACCCTTGCTCCGCGTGCAGTCCTATTTTCGAGGCTGCTCAGACGCATACCGTAGAAAAATCTTCGGCAGCAGCCCATTGCCCTTTATCGCTTTCACAATATATCATCATGCTAGTGATGTGTTATGATATACACACAGGCCCCCACAATTGCAACATTGTGTAGATGCTGGTCCCATTGACATGGAGACCAAAAGGGAAGCCAAGTGGTAAATATCAGTGGATACCATGTTAAAAACAAAGGTATATGAATTTACCAGGTACACAACAGGTTATCTCGCAATCTTTTTCACCTAATTAATTCAGATTTTTGATGGGAACATGGCTGTATAGTACTCACATCATGTACCAAGTTATAGCCGAATTGCCAGTCAGACTAGTGTATGTGTGGCTTATTGGTTCCCCATTTGTAGACATGGAAATCATAACACGTCACAAGCATGATGATGACATTTGCATCATGATGTGCACATTGCTATGCCAACTATACTTTCCCTCTTGAAAAAGCCAACTCGCAGATTTACTGGTAACATCCCGTGGCCATAAGGATGGCTGAAACATGTTGACCTAAAGGACTAGGGAGTTGTTCTAACTCCTATAGTCCTACATTCATTGTTTTTATTATCCTATGTAATACAGCCCACATTAAACTGATTAGAAGGAGTTTACTGGAAGGGATTTTTATTCTCTTATATATTTCCCCTACCTAACCACAATTGAGCTCAATATAGCCGTGCCATCTGCCTCATAACAAACTCTCTGGTGGGTGAAAGAATGCCATGATGAAGCATGACACCTGGGTAGGTATGGGACGATTCGTCTTACATTTTTAAGAGATCTCTTAACATGCATATATAAATTGGCAGGCTTTTTGATATAGATATTCCCTTTAGACCCCGCCTTCTCATTATTGCCAGGTAACCTTTTTTTGTTGATAATTGGAAGGTCGTTACGCTGGAAAGCCTTACCCTCTCACCCCCCTTCCTTCATTATTGAGGGCTGTACAGAATCATCATTACTAATACCAATAGATTGGGCTGTCTCTGAAAAGATCAATAGATATTTGTAATGTAATACACTAAGGGGCATAGTCACAAGGACTTATCTCCGAGTTATCCCCACCTTAACGCATCAAAAGTGGAGATTGATTCAACACCCCATTCACAAGCAGGTGCAAACTGCAGACATCGCCAGTATTCCCGCGATAACTGCCCCAAAATTTACCCCCACGGTGAACACTACCAACTAATCCTAATGAGTTGCAGAGTAGGCGTTCCCGTGCAAAAACACACGAAGAAACCACAACACCACTTTCACAACGAACTGCCAGATCTGTGATGCGAGTCAAAACCACGTGATAAGCCGCGGTAGCAGCAGGTATTCAACACCTGCCTTTTGCTGGTGTTAAGCAGGACAACTACCTGCAGCATGAAAGGGAGCCCAGCCAAGAGCCACATCTGAAGACTTACAGATGCCATGGAGACAATGATCATGCAGCCATGAGGGCCACAACACCCACCGCCACCCACCCCAGGCCCGCCACCACCCCCAGGACCCGTCCCCCCCCCCCCCCGGGAACACCACAGAAGCAGCGTACACAAAGACAGCGGACCCACCTGAAACGCACCTGCCGCCCAGACCCAACGCCAGAGGAGGACATTGCCCACTACAGGCCCAAAACGACAACCATCCCCCACATCCTGACCCACATCCCCCACCTGCTGACGGTACCAACACAGCGGACAACCAACATCCCTCCGCAGACAAAGCTGCCTGCTGCGCTGCACATGTCGGCCTCTGGTACCATCCAACCCACAACTGCCACAGTCGGAGGAATCACACAGCCAGTCCCATCCAAGGTCATCACACCTGTCCTGGATGCCATCATCAGCCTGGTACCCCAGCACCTCCACTTCACCCACACTGTGCAGGAGCAGCTGGAGACCAAGCAAGGCCCCTACGCCATAGCTGGATTCCCCCACGTGTCGGGGCCAATCAACTGCACACATGTACCCCTCATGCCCCCTGCTGACACTGCACACAACTACCACAACAGAAAGCACACGCATCCCATTAATGTGCAGGCAATAGTGGACCACCCGGGACTCATCAACAATGTCGTGGCCAACTCCCCAGGCAGAGTGCATGATTCTCACATCTCCCGACAGTCCATCATCACCTAGCGCTCCCTGGATGGCACCCATGGAAATGCAGTGCTCGTTGATAAGTCCAAAATGAACACACCACACACCTCCAGCCCACAGTCATGCAACTCACGACACTGGCAATGGGCACGCAGCACAACTACATTCAACATGCCAAACAACATGCCAACCGATCAGACACAACAACATGACTCCATTGGGAATTTGGCCTTGCCACGCCCACAATCCAGCCATGGCATGGCACCACAGACACACAATAGTAGGATGTGAGGAGAGGCATGGAGCAGGCATGTGCGAGAGCAGCAAGTGACTAAGGAATGTGTTCCTACCCAATGCCAGGTGTGGTGTGGAGGACAGACCACAGTGTGCAAACCACGGAAATGGCCATGTGGAGATTAACTGCTGGTGCATGGAGTGTAGTGGCCAGTGGACGCTACCATGTCCCCACAGGCTGTGGGGCAGAACGCAGAAATGTCGCACGTTATGTCCCCCCCTGCATGCGCGGGCGGAGTGGGTTGGACATGCGTACGCCAGGCCTGCGTAGGGGTGTGAACAAAAAGCCCATTGCACTGGGCGTGGTTCTCATTCGGAATGGACAACGTGTCTGCCAGGGCGGCGCCTCTCAGCCTGCCATGAGTCCGGCGCCGAGCGCGGCGGGGCCTGCGTCCCTGTGCGCCTGCTGCACCCCGGGCCGCTGGTCCCCAGACCCATCATGCCTGCCCCAGCGCACCAACGAGGCTCTGCTCACCTGCCTACACCGGCGTGTGTCAAAGAGGGCCCACCATGTGCCGGTGCAAGCTCCAAGCCACAGTCCCGTGACCTCTGCAGCCTCCGCAGACCATCGCTGGCCCCCACAATGCTGGCCCACATTACTCCTTTCTCATTGACATACTCCACCGGCGTCCTCTTCGGCCCAGTAGGTCCCACATGTGCAACTGTGTCCTGAGTCTTGAATGGCAGTGACCCCAAGTCCGTGGCAGCATCCACAGCACTATACTCCCTTCAATCAGTGAAGTATAGTTCTGCATCACAGGCCTGCGACACGTGGTGCCACTAACCCTGTTCAACGCAAGCCGGCGACACGTGGTGCCACTAACCCTGTTCAATGCAAGCCGGCGACACGTGGTGCCACTAACCCTGTTCAACGCAAGCCGGTGACACGTGGATGAGGGCTCAGACCTACACTGCGCTCCAGTAGTTCCCACATATGGAACTGTGTCCTGAGTCTTGAATGGCAGTGACCCCAAGTCCGTGGCAGCGGCCACATCGCTGAACTCCCTCCGATCAGTGAAGCAAGCCGGCGACACGTGTTTGTGGGCCCCTGCAGGCTACTGGCTCAGGTCTACACTGCGCTCCAGTAGGTCCCACATCCAGCACTTAGTCATGATTCATGAATGGCAGAGTCCATACAAGTTAACGCATGGAGAGGAGTAAGAGAAAGATGCGGCTCAGTCCGGATGAAAGCAGGATCCTAGTCACGGAGGTGACCGAACACTAGCAACAACTGACCTGGTGCCATAAACCCTCTTCACCGCAAGTCCACGTACCGTGGTGCCACTGAACCTGAACCTGAACATGAACCTGAACCTGAACTACGCAGGCCGGTGGGACCATCCAAGGTATGCCGGCAACACTCGGTGAATGACCCCTGTTGACCGCTGCCTCCGGCCGACACTGCGGTCGAGTAGTTCACACATGTGGAACTGTGTCTTGGGTAAGAGTCCACACCATTGGACACGCCTCATCGCAGGCGGCATCCCCTATCAGCACTGGTGCCACTAACTCTGTGTGCAATGACTCATGGGCACTTTCTGGTTGGACTTTGGTGGCGTCTGAGTCCATGGCCTGGGGGTTGTCTGCATCATCATCTGGCTGGACCGGACTTGGTGTCAGACATGTGTCTGGTCCATTCACCTCCACCATAGTGACTGTTTCAGCGTGGTTCTGCCCTCTGCATCATGCCCTGGGGGTACACCTTCCACTGTCCATCGAGACACTCCACGACAACCCCCTTTGTCATCTACGGAAACCTGCTCTGCTCTCGTGGCCCTGCCCCAGTGCAATGCAAGTCAGCGGCCCATGGTGGTAGGCCCTTGAAGGATGCTGTGCATCCGGGGCCACTAACTCTGTGCAGCACAAGTAATGGGGCCTTTATGGTTGTGATGGAGCAAGGACTCATAAATGAGACTTGCTCGTACGCAATCGCCTCATAGTATTAACTTATTAAAACTTGTATTGTCTATATTAATCGTTGCATACACTACACAAATAGTAAGGATGCTTGCCTATGTGTTTACTAATGAATAACGCTTGTCTGTAATCCAAAATGGCCGCTAAAGCACGGGAAACTTACTGCGCATGTCCCAACCATATCACGTGTTGTGACGTCTTTCTTTGCTTGGTGGAAAATTTCTGCTTCTGCGCAGTGTGCATTAAAATGGCTGCTTGATGTTTTCACATGCTTCAGCTTGCTCTCATGTCATTATTAAACTGTCGTTTCTCTAACGCTACTAATGCGGGATAGAATTTATAATTAAATGGGAATATAGTAGAAAGAGTGGGCATACAGTGAAACATTTTATTTGTGATTTTAATGTTTTCTTCTTTGACTTTTATTAGTTCGTAAACTTGGGCCTGGGTTTGGTGAATTGAAAGCTCGTGTGACAAAGATTCCGCACATGCGCCTTGCAGTGGCAGACCAAAAAGAAAAAGATGAAGTCAACTTGGACATCACCCAAGGCCGTGACCTGTTGGCCGACACCACTACATACCAAGATGTTCTCGTCGAAAAGAAACATTTTATATGAATACATTGTAAATTTTGTCATGAGACGGGTGGGAAATAAAGCAAATGTATTAAATTGAATGGGCAGTAGTTTAAAAACAATAGGCTTCAGAAATTCAAGACAAATCAATATGGTGTGAGAATCCACCCCCTGTCCCTGTCCAATCAGAAGTAGTGGTCCCATATTTTAGCAACATTAAGGGGAGGTACATGGGCGTAGAAGGGTATAATAGAATATAGCATTAGTTAATTAGTGAGGAGCAGGCGTTCAAGAAGGAGATGCTGCAAGAGAGCAGAGGACCAGAGAGAGAAAGGCGTAGATGCTTCTAGCTCCAGACTGCCAAGCTGATCGATTGCAGACTGAATCGCTGTCCAGAGAGGTCCTGAGGAGGGGGCGGCGGTGTCCATTAGAAGGAAGCCACGGGAGAATCGAGGAGAAGTCGAGTATCAGAGAGGGGAACGACGCAGGCGTCGTTGTAGAGAGGTCACCGGTCCTGTCCTGATCCTGGAGGAAGTCTTTGCGCTTCATCCTTCCTGGGTCCTATTCTTTCCAACTCCTTGGCCAAGGGGTTTGGTTCTCGCACTTAGGTAAATATAAATGCAACCTTTAGTTGCGCTGCTGTCTCTATCCTCTCCTTTTCTTAGGGACCGTCATTGATTAATAATAGTTATTCTATGCTTCATCTTGGGTATGCGATTAAATACCGTGTGGTTCTGTATTTTACTCTGCTAAATTTTTAGATAAACATTTTTAAAACTTCCTGACTCAGTGGTTATTTCAGGATTATGTACTATAATGAATGTCACTCATTTTAAACTTCCCAATTAGCAAAGGATTCATTGGTAAGTCATTACTCTTCAATCAGAAGGTAATTAATAGCAGGGATTTTGATAAAAGAGTACAACTGACACCCCAGCGTAGGTATTAGTGTAGTATGAATGTAAAGGCCCAAGTGAGTGTTTTGTGTATGAATGCTGTTTGCTAATATCGCGCTGGATCAGTTTTCTGGTAATCAGAGGATGGTTACTCTTTGTTAATTGGGTAATGAGAATTTTATTTTTATGAACTAACATCCGTATATTCGAAGTTTTGTTTTTATGTTGTCTAGAATTCCCCGGGGTAAAAAGAATAGCGGATGGTAAGTGGAAGCCATACTACAGTGAGGTTATCTGCCAGGCAGAAAATAGTACTGAAAAGTTAAGCAGGACTATCAGTACTCGTTAGGGACTCTATGTGTGTGAGTAATAGCAAAGGAGTACGTTGGTGAAAAGTTTATGTTATATCACCTAGAAAGGGTAACATTGAAGAAGTAACAGGTATTCCGGAAGCTTGTTTGAAGAGTAAACGGAAGGGTTTTACTCGTAGTGTATGTTAGTAAACGGAAAGGTTTTTACTAAGTGTGAGAGAAACTATCTTTTTCGAATTTAGAGAAACTGGCACGATAGCGAATGTTTAATGTTGTTACTGAAAGTTAATTAAGAATTGTAGAGAAAATAAGTTTGCGTAAAATTTTGTAAAGGGAGGGTCAGTTGCCGGAGAGGGAGCTGACGTGACAAAACGCCGCGCTGGGATTGATTGAATCAGCGGGTGTGGAGAGACTCTTGTAAAGGAGGGGTCAGTAGTCAGGAGCAATACTGACGTCACAGGTGCCGCGCTGGGATTGGCTAAATCAGCGAGGGACAGAAAAGAGCAGATTGTAAAAGAGGGGTTGACAGACAAACGTCACCAAAAGGCCGCGCAAGGATTGGCTCGGAAATAAAAGATAGCAGACATTTGATTGGTCGAGATTGTAGAAGCAAAATTCTTAGTGGATAAAGGATTGCATGTTAAAACGCGATCCGACTTTAACAGGAACTCGTCCGGATAGGAGATATTTAGGTTTTGCAGAATATAATTTTATACATCGATACTTACCCAAGATGTACGGAGAAAAGAGAAAAATGTCATTTTTACAAAAGATTAAGAATTATTTTAAAAAGGACAAACCAATCAAAACTAGAGAAGGAATTATCATTCCACCAGCTAAAACGCCCGCTTCATTTATGATGATGGAGAGAGGTTATCATACTTGTGTATGGATAGAGAATTGGATAGAATATACCAAAAATGATGGAATACTAGCATTTCCCGAGAATGGCACGTTCAATGGGCGAATCCTGCAAAACTTGAGATTAAGGATGAATGACTTAGAACCCAGACCTAGATTAACTCAATATGAAGCTTTAGAGGAATGGGAAACCGAAGCATTTGAGCGTGACCGATTCAGGAGTAACAGGGGCTATCGAGGATTCTTTCCCAGGATCCAACATGAATCTAGGGACAGTCAGATGAAACAATGGAGAAGGGTAATGGTTACAGAAGGACTATATCCATTGTTAACAGCAGAGGAGAAATTAGGAAGTAAATGCACAGAAAAGACAAAACATTTAATGAGAAGTGACGATTCTGAAGACGAATTTATGGAAGAAATGTTAAGGAACCCCCACCATATCAGGAAGGAACAAGTGGATGCACCCCAAGTGCACCACCGTTAAAAACCCCATTAGTACCACAGGTAATGCATGAATTTACCCCTAGTAGAATACTTCACGACAAGGAAAAGGAAGCCCTAGAGAAGACCAGAGCAGAATTAATACAGAAAATAACACAGATAAAAGTACATCCTGATTCATTGACCATACCTGTAACAATTGGTCCAGTAGTTCCATTATATGGTACTCAGGGAAACTGTCCTCCACCGATACTTGCACCTACTCCTGTAAACGCTACAAAACCTGAAGCAGTAGTAATGGTTGAAGATCTCTTTAGTGACAGCGAATCCACAATATCATTGATGGATTTACCCATTCGAGATTCTGTCAATATTACTCCCAAGAGGACTACACCTGGGTGTTCAAAAGATATAAGTCTAGTAACTTCATCAGGAGCGAAAAGTGCCACAATAGTCACCCCTGAAGACTTAAAAAGGTGGGCACAAGAATCAGATAAACAGTGCACACCTCCAAAAATAATAGACATTCATAAATTGAAAGTCGAATTAGAAGAAATAATAGCAGGAAATGTAGGACTAGATCGCTTGAATACCTATGATGATGAAGAATTATTATTTATATGCAGAAGTATCACAAGAAATGTAAGATTATTCCATGAAAAATTATCCAATTTAGCACTACAGATGGGAATAGAAATAGGGAGATCAAAGGTGTTGCAGAAACCCTATAGAGCAGATTTTTCAGAAAAAGATTTAGAAAACATGAATGCTTCTGGAAGAAAATTACAAGTAAGGGAATTAATGATAGTTTTACAAAAATGGGGAGACCTAGATAAATGGAGAACTAGGTGGGCCAAGAAAAAGGAAGAAGCACGATCAAGTAGATCAGCATCGGAATATGTGATGAAGGAGACAGGGAAAGCAGACCAAATGTACCCAATGCGAGAAGTTGCGGGAGGAGGATATGTACTTGTCCCATGGAGCAGACAAGATATTTTATCATTTACGAATGATTTTCCAAAATTGAGAGAAAAACCAATTGAATGGTACAAGCAGGTTGAAAGGTTTGTGAAGGTGTCAAAGGTATTGTTGAAGGATTTGGATGGTTTGTTTGACATAGTGGTACCTGCCGATTTATGGACAGATTGTAAAATTACAGTTGATTGGCCAAGCGAAGAATATCCTAGAGACCCAAAGACAGGTGCCCCATCAAATGATGTGATGAAAAAGTATCAGCAGGTGATAACTTACCTGAAAGGGAAAATACCACCGAAAGAAACAGATTGGGTGAAAATAGATCGAACTACCCAAGAAGCTAATGAATCGGTACATTCCTACTATGAACGTTTATTGCAGGTATTTAAACAGTATAGTGGATTTGAGGACATTGGAGACAAGAACATGAGTCAGTTTGTATATCGATTTGTTTACGGTTTGAAGCCAGAGATTTGTCAAATGATTAAACAACACATGCTGTGTTGGCAAGAGAAACCTATCGACGAGATTTTGAAATATGCTAAATATTGTGGAGATGATATTGAGGATAGGCATAAGAAATTACAGGAGAAGGTGATGTGGGCACAGGTGAAAATGGCCGAGAAACAGGGAATTAATTTGGAAAATCTGAGTGAAAATCAGGGAAAGGATTCTGGAACGAGTGGTGATACTGGGAATGGTGGAAAAGTGAGAGGACGAATGAGTAGAGAAGAAGCTAAAAAGAAATTTCCTTGTCATGGATGCGGAAAATTGGGGCATTGGAAGGATGAATGTAAAAAGATCCAGAATAATAATGGCCCAAATCAAAATTTAAATCCACAGACGCAGAATGACTCACAGCAGGGTGTAAATCCTCAGAGTCAGTTGCCACCTGCACCTATTCAGGGTAATGTAAGCAGAGCAAAGCACGGTACAGACATCGGATATCAAGGAGGAAGTGGTAAGAATGATTATATAACTTCACAGTTTCTTTTACAGGACGAATTCTGTCAATTCAGTTCATGACGGTGCTTAGGAGAGGGGGAGAAGGAGTGCGTACTTGGCGCATCCTTACCGGTAGATCAGTCAGGTCCATATGTGGAAGGAAATGTGAAAGGTAATGATATTACTTTTCTTTTGGACACTGGTGTTACCCGGTCTACTGTAAGAACAGCAGACATTCCAGACCTTCCTCTCTCTGGTGAAGATATCCAAGTAGTGGGAGTAGCTAATCAAAGGATTAGAACACCTCTTACCGAACCAATGGAAGTTAAAATCGGAAACTTCAGAGAAATGCATCAATTTGTAGTATGCGATTCTAGCCCAGTAAACTTATTAGGCAGGGATTTGTTGTGCAAAATGAAGTGCACAATTTTTTGCACACCGGATGGTGTGGCAGTTCAGACACCAGATGAAGACCATGTATATAAAATTATGATTGCAAAACAGGGTACAGAAGTAGATGAGATGTTTTCGGTGTTAACAAAAGACGAGTTGCCAGAAGAATTAAAAGGTACAGTAAACCCCATAGTATGGGATTTCACAGGGAAAGAAGTAGGACTTATGGCTAAAATAGACCCAGTTAAAATTACTGTAAAAGAAGGTGCGATTTTCCCAAATACCAGACAGTACAAAATGAGTGCAGAAGTAAAGGCAGGAGTCATTGAAGAAATTAATCGAATGGTTGAACAAAACATACTAAAAGAAGTAATGAGTAGCCCATGTAACTCACCAATCATGGGACTAAAGAAACCTAGTGCAAAATATAGGATTGTTCAGGACCTGCGAAAAATAAATAAAATAGTGGAACCATGTTGTCCTATAGTGCCAAATCCTGCAGTAATTCTATACCAAATTCCTTGGAGTAAAGGATGGTTCACAGTAATTGATTTATGTCAAGCGTTCTTTTCAATACCATTGCATCCAGATAGCCAATATCTTTTCTCATTTAAATTTGAGAACAAAGTCTATGTATGGGATCGTGTTCCTCAGGGGTACACGGAAAGTCCTTCCATTTTCAATCAGATATTGAAAAAGTGCCTTGAGAAACTAGTGATGCCAGGAAGCTCAGTCCTAGTGCAATATATCGACGACTTATTGGTGGCATCGAACACCAGAGAGGACTGTGTTGTTGATTCCATAGCACTATTAAATCTTTTGGCCGAAGAAGTGCATAAAGTCTCACCTGAAAAGTTGCAGTTTTGTACAACAGCTGTTAAATATCTGGGACATCAAATTGAGAGGGGAAAAAGAAGAGTAACCTCTGAAAGAGTAAAATTAATAAAGAAAATGCAAATGCCTGTAACCCAAAGACAAGTAAGAATGTTCCTAGGAATAGTAGGTTACTGTCGGCAATGAATACCAGGATTTTCTTTACTAGCTAAATCCTTAATTAACATGACGAAAAAGAAAGCAAAGGATCCTGTTGAGTGGGATGATGAAAGTGTAGGAGCTTTTGTAAATTTGAGGAATGCCCTTTGTTCAGCACCTGCCTTAGGCATGCCTGATTATAAAAGAGAATTTGCATTATTCTGTCATGAAAGAGAAAATTGTGCACTTTCTGTCCTAACTCAGAGACACGGATTAGACAGACGTCCTATAGCATATTTTTCTGCTACATTGGACCCAGTAGCAGCTGCGTTGCCAGGATGCTTAAAAGCAGTGGCGGCTACTTGTTTGAGCATTGAACAAAGTGAGTCAATTGTGATGGGACATCCTGTAAAAGTATATGTTCCACATGCCGTTGTGATTCTATTGACAAGAACACGAACTCAGCATCTTACTCCTAGTCGGCTGACTAAATATGAAAGAATAATAATGGGTGCTGAAAATGTGACCATGGTGAGGTGTACTATAATAAATCCAGCAACCTTACTACCAGACCCATATCATGAGAGAATTAAAGATGACGAAGAAAATGAACATGATTGTTTACAGATTACAGAGTTATGTACGAAACCTCGCCCGGATATTGAAGAACAGCCCCTCAGAAAGCCAAACAGGGAGCTATTTGTTGATGGTTCATGTCAAAGACATGAAGATGGTAAATTAACTGCTGCCTATGCGGTATGTGAATTAACTGGAATAGTCGAAGCATCCTATTTACCAGGAGTCAAATCTGCACAAGTAGCTGTATTGATTGCCTTGATAAAAGCTTGCAAAATTGGGAGGAATCAAAAAGTAACTATATTTACCGATAGTCAATATGTTTACGGAGTTGTGCATGATTTTGGCCAACTATGGATGCAGAGGGATTTCATGACTTCTTCAGGATCCCCCATTAAAAATGGACAGTTTGTAAAGGAATTGCTGGAAGCAATACAATCACCAAAAGAATTGGCTGTGGTGAAATGTGCCGCACATCAGTCAGGAGATGACTGGGTGGTAGTCGGCAACAGATATGCAGATCTGGTGGCTCAACATTGTGCCAAAAATAGATTGTCAGTCAATAAAAGGGTGGAAAGAATGGGAATCAGCTGCTGTATATGCCACCTGAAACTTGGAATGATGTAAAAAGATTACAAGATGATGTTGATGAAAATGAAAAGAATTTGTGGATCAAAGTAGGTTGTTCCCAAAGAGGAGATGATGAAGTGTGGATCAGTGCTGATGGCAGACCAGTCATGCCAGATTGTTTACTCTCACAAATGGCCAGAATGTATCATGGAGACACACACATAGGGAGAGATGCAATGATTAGGCTCTTCAGACATACCTGGTATAATCCTAAATTCAGGGCTGTTGCAGAGAGCCTTTGCCAAAGATGTTTAACTTGCCAGATGCACAATCCAGGGAGGAAGACAATAATTGGGTTTGGAAAAATTGGAAAGGCAGAGGGTCCATTTATAAGACTCCAATTTGATTTCATTCAACTGCCACCATGCAGAGGGCTGAAATATGTACTGGTCATAGTATGTCTGTTTTCAAAGTGGGTGGAGGCTTACCCTACCAGGAGAAATGACAGCATTACAGTCCCAAAACTGTTGCTAAGAGCGCTCATTCCTAGGTTTGGTTTCCCAGTAACTTTGAAATCAGATAGAGGAAAACATTTTAACAGTGAAGTGATCCAAATAATCTGTGAAGCATTCCAAATTAAACAGAAACTGCACTGTGCATATCGTCCAGAGGCTTCTGGAGTGGTTGAACAATTGAACGGCACTATAAAGTCAAGATTGGGAAAAATGTGTGCATCAACATTATTAGAATGGCCAGATGCATTGCCACTTGTTTTAATGGGACTCAGAAGCATACCTGACAGAAATACAATATTGAGCCCACACGAGATAATGATGGGAAGAGCAATGAGACAAACACATGTTCCCACAAACAAACTACTGAATATATCTGATGATATGGTACTGGACTATTGCAAAGGACTGGCTGACCTAGTGCGTTCTGTCTCTCATCAGGTTGGAGAAGACGCAGTTTCCAGGCAGCCTGAACAAGAACATGATCTGAATCCTGGTGACTGGGTGGTAGTGAAGAATCACACCAGAGAAACGTGTCTATCACCTAGATGGGGCAGTCCTTGTCAAGTCATTCTGACCACAAATACAGCAGTGAAGTGTGCAGGTTTTCCTAATTGGATTTACGTAAGCCACACCAAAAGAGTACCAGATCCTGAAGAAGAAAATCCTCAGACAGCATCAATCACTGAGGGAGCTGAAGGTTGCCCAGCTGAGGAATCTCAGGCTCGAGATTCAAGAGAAGCGGAAGAAAAACAACCGAGCACAAGCCAGGACTGGATACCGGTGGTAGAAATTCCTGAAGTTTACCACAGAACAAGAAGTCAAACAAGATTGGAGGAAATCGAAGAAGATCAGATAGGTGAAGAAGAAGCAGCTCAGGGAAAAGAAGAAGAGACAATAAGAGAACCTGAGCAAGGTCAGATAGGGAAAGGAAACTGGGCTCAAATTAACGAAGAACTAAGAAATTTTGAGCAGGGACAGACAGGTTTAGAAGAATCCGGTCAGGCTGCAGAAGTACAACGTGCAATAAGCCCTGATCAGAACAAGTTAGATCCAGAAAAGTACACAGAAGAAAAAGATCATGAGAATCATGAACATGAAGAAATAAATCAAGAACAAGGTCACCTATTGGAAACTCACAGTGGAGCTGCTGAAGAGAAACCAATCAGACCTGAAAAAGAGCAAACAAGAAAAACAGTAATTGCAGAAAACGAAACAGTACTAAGCAGTAAAAATAAAAAGATTTCTGAAGACGAAGATAAAGAAACAGTGCAAACAAAGAAAACAAGAAAAGGAGATCAGTGGCCGAGTGTCATTAAAAGAGTAAAATACCACATAACAACCAGAAGTGAAGATCCAGATCAAGTAAATGAAGTGACAAGCCAAACTGAACAAGAAAATAAAACTGAGAAAAGAAGAAGTAAAAGACTGAAACTTGTGAATAACAAATTCAAGGGTCCTGATTGGACTTACATCATTCTTGAAGATTACGAAAGTTCAGAGTCAAGTGAAAGTGGTGACGAAGGAACAAGTGCAGAACTGACGTACGAAAAAGAAACAAGACCGCCTTGATTAAGCAAAAGAGTAATTTAAAGAAAAGAGGAAATAGATAAGAAGAGCGATCTTCCTTGTCGAAAAATGCCTGACGATAGAATTGCTGGGAGACCAAAACAGAGATGTTGTAGAAGAAGCTGTGCAATATGCATATGTAGTCTAGTAATGGTGCTTATAGTGTGGTTAGTCCTGATTGTAGCAGTTCCTTACCTTATGATAATGGATAAAAAGATTAATAATGAAACCAAGGAGAGGACAGCAAACATGAAGGGCAATAGAGTAGAACTAATGGCAGAAAATGAACAAGAATTTCATCATGAAATAGCTGATAACGACACTAGTTTAAACGTTTTCACAAAATTTTTGTTTCAATATGTAGACACAATGGAAGTTAGTAATTGTTATGTCTGTATGAAGTTACCTGAATCAGTAGCAGAAGGATTAACATACCATCACTTACCACTGACATATGGCATATCATGTAGTGTTTTGTCTAGTTTATTTTATAGAACAGGGAGACTTCAGTATTATTATTCAAACCTAGATGTGATATTTTCTGAGGTTCCGATTCGAAAGAGTATGAACCCAGTGCTTAGTAGTCAAGACGCACAGTTTATGGGAGAATTTTTCTTAACAATGAAATCAATAGGCATAACACATGTACATAGACACAATCTAACATGTTCTTTACATGAAGAAGAAAAGATATTTTTGAATTTAGTAGAAGATAGAAGACAAGATTTTCAAAAGAAAGCTTCTGAGCATAAGGCTCATTTACCACCTTGGGCAGAAAAAGAAGGGAGTTATACACCTGGCAAGGCTCAAGCTGCTATGGCTCTGGATTTTGTAAAGACAGGGAAAATTTGTCTTCATAGGTTAAAGACTGATTATAACAATGTTTTCATCGGTACCAGTGAATGTGAACACAATTTCTTAATTCTTGGAGGTTGGGGAATCAAAGGAGGAACAGATTCAGTTTTTCCTGGAATATATTATGTGTGTGGGAATAAGGCTTACTTTAGGCTTCCTGCACGGTGGTATGGAAGTTGTTATTTTGGAATAGTATTTCCAAAGATATACCACGTAAAAAGAAACACTGGGAGCAATGAAAACAATAGTGAATTAATACGTAGTAAAAGAGCTAGTTTTTCAGAAATTGTAGGTGATATATTTGGTGCATTGATACCTTCAGTGGGAATAATTCTGAACTCAAGGAAAATATGTAAATTGTCTACAGTGGTTGATCGTTTATCAACGGATACTGCTGGAGGTTTTCTAATGATTAATGCGGAGATGGTTGCGATTAGATCTATGGTGATGCAAAATCGACTTGCTCTTGATATTATATTGGCAAAAGAGGGCGGAGTCTGTAAATTATTGAAGACGAAACACTGTTGCACTTATATTCCTCATAAGAGTGCGGAAATTGGAACGTATATACAGAATATAACTAAACTTGAGAAGGAACTTAAACCACTGGAAGTTGATAGTGTGTGGGATAGATTGACAAGTAGTATTGCGTCAATTGGTACCTGGTTTGCTAATATAGGGAAAGGACTTATAGGTCAAATATTAGTGCCCTTAGCAGGGATAGCAATAATAGTACTGACAATAACAATATGGTGCAAATGCTGTAGAAAGAATGGCTCACATAATGTGACAGGAAAAGGAAAGAAGAGAAAATTAGATGAAATAGAACTTGAAGAATGGAGAAGTGAATTATACAAGAAATTGAAAGGGGATGGTAAAAATAGAAAATTTAAAAATGAGAATGAAACGATTTGCTAGAAGTTGGCATCTGATTGTGAGTAGTATTTTGATGGCTCAGAAACGCCATCAGAGAGGGGATTGATGGAGCAAGGACTCATAAATGAGACTTGCTCGTACGCAATCTCCTCATAGTATTAACTTATTAAAACTTGTATTGTCTATATTAATCGTTGCATACACTACACAAATAGTAAGGATGCTTGCCTATGTGTTTACTAATGAATAACGCTTGTCTGTAATCCAAAATGGCCGCTAAAGTGCGGGAAACTTACTGCGCATTTCCCAACCATATCATGTGTTGTGACGTCTTTCTTTGCTTGGTGGGAAATTTCTGCTTCTGCGCAGTGTGCATTAAAATGGCTGCTTGATGTTTTCACATGCTTCAGCTTGCTCTCATGTCATTATTAAACTGTCGTTTCTCTAACGCTACTAATGCGGGATAGAATTTATAATTAAATGGGAATAGAGTAGAAAGAGTGGGCATACAGTGAAACATTTTATTTGTGATTTTAATGTTTTCTTCTTTGACTTTTATTAGTTCGTAAACTTGGGCCTGGGTTTGGTGAATTGAAAGCTCGTGTGACAAAGATTCCGCACATGCGCCTTGCAGTGGCAGACCAAAAAGAAAAAGATGAAGTCAACTTGGACATCACCCAAGGCCGTGACCTGTTGGCCGACACCACTACATACCAAGATGTTCTCGTCGAAAAGAAACATTTTATATGAATAAATTGTAAATTTTGTCATGAGACGGGTGGGAAATAAAGCAAATGTATTAAATTGAATGGGCGGTAGTTTAAAAACAATAGGCTTCAGAAATTCAAGACAAATCAATATGGTGTGAGAATCCACCCCCTGTCCCTGTCCAATCAGAAGTAGTGGTCCCATATTTTAGCAACATTAAGGGGAGGTACATGGGCGTAGAAGGGTTTAATAGAATATAGCATTAGTTAATTAGTGAGGAGCAGGCGTTCAAGAAGGAGATGCTGCAAGAGAGCAGAGGACCAGAGAGAGAAAGGCGTAGATGCTTCTAGCTTCTAGCTCCAGACTGCCAAGCTGATCGATTGCAGACTGAATCGCTGTCCAGAGAGGTCCTGAGGAGGGGGCGGCGGTGTCCATTAGAAGGAAGCCACGGGAGAATCGAGGAGAAGTCGAGTATCAGAGAGGGAACGACGCAGGCGTCGTTGTAGAGAGGTCACCGGTCCTGTCCTGATCCTGGAGGAAGTCTTTGCTCTTCATCCTTCCTGGGTCCTATTCTTTCCAACTCCTTGGCCAAGGGGTTTGGTTCTCGCACTTAGGTAAATATAAATGCAACCTTTAGTTGCGCTGCTGTCTCTATCCTCTCCTTTTCTTAGGGACCGTCATTGATTAATAATAGTTATTCTATGCTTCATCTTGGGTATGCGATTAAATACCGTGTGGTTCTGTATTTTACTCTGCTAAATTTTTAGATAAACATTTTTAAAACTTCCTGACTCAGTGGTTATTTCAGGATTATGTACTATAATGAATGTCACTCATTTTAAACTTCCCAATTAGCAAAGGATTCATTGGTAAGTCATTACTCTTCAATCAGAAGGTAATTGGTAGCAGGGATTTTGATAAAAGAGTACAACTGACACCCCAGCGTAGGTATTAGTGTAGTATGAATGTAAGGGCCCAAGTGAGTGTTTTGTGTATGAATGCTGTTTGCTAATATCGCGCTGGATCAGTTGAATGGGTGCGACCCTTGACCTTGCCAGGTAGGTCGCTCCCCCACCACACAGCTCTGCCTGTGCTGCCCTGCTGCTGCTGGTTAGTGCTCTTGCCTTCTGTCCCCCACTGCCCCCTCGTTGCTGTGCCCATTTTTCCTGTTGTTGCCCTTTTGCCCTTTGCCTTCTGTTCCCCTCGTGTGCCTGACTCTGTGCCCTTGCCTTCTGTTTCCCCTCGTGTGCCCCCTGTCCCTGCGCCCGATTGTTTTGCCTTCTGTGTTTCCCCATGTGCCCCTGATTCTGTGCCCATTTTGCCTTCTGTTTCCCCTTGTGTGCCCCTGATTCTGTGCCCATTTTGCCTTCTGTTTCCCCTTGTGTGCCCCTGATTCTGCGCCCTTTTTGCCTTCTGTTTCCCCTTGTGTGCCCCATATTCCGTGCCCGGTTCTGTGTCCCTCGCTGCTCCCGTTTCCCGCCGTTGCATCCCCTGCGGCACCGCCCCCCTCACCGACAATTCGCTGCCCCTGCCTCCCGCCTCCCAGCTGCTCCTCCCTCCCACCTCCCCAAATATGGCGGCCGCTGCGCGGTGAGGAAAGCGACCCTTGACCTTGCCAGGTAGGTCGCTCCCCCACCACACAGCTCCGCCTGTGCTGCCCTGCTGCTGCTGGTTAGTGCTCTTGCCTTCTGTCCCCCACTGCCCCCTCGTTGCTGTGCCCGTTTTTCCTGTTGATGCCCTTTTGCCCTTTGCCTTCTGTTCCCCTCGTGTGCCTGACTCTGTGCCCTTGCCTTCTATTTCCCCTTGTGTGCCCCCTGTCCCTGCGCCCGATTGTTTTGCCTTCTGTGTTTCCCCGTGTGCCCCTGATTCTGTGCCCATTTTGCCTTCTGTTTCCCCTTCTGTGCCCCTGATTCTGTGCCCTTTTTGCCTTCTGTTTCCCCTTGTGTGCCCCTGATTCCATGCCCGGTTCTGTGTCCCTCGCTGCTCCCGTTTCCCGCCGCTGCGTCCCCTGCGGCCCTGCACCCCTCACCGACAATTCGCTGCCTCTGCCTCCCAGCTGCTCCTCCCTCCCACCTCCCCATATATGGCGCCCGCAGCGCGGTGAGGAGAGCGACCCTTGACCTTGCCAGGTAGGTCGCTCCCCCACCACACAGCTCCGTCTGTGCTGCCCTGCTGCTGCTGGTTAGTGCTCTTGCCTTCTGTCCCCCACTGCCTCCTCGTTGCTGTGCCCGTTTTTCCTGTTGTTGCCCTTTTGCCCTTTGCCTTCTGTTCCCCTCGTGTGCCTGACTCTGTGCCCTTGCCTTCTGTTTCCCCTCGTGTGCCCCCTGTCCCTGCGCCCGATTGTTTTGCCTTCTGTGTTTCCCTGTGTGCCCCTGATTCTGTGCCCATTTTGCCTTCTGTTTCCCCTTGTGTGCCCCTGATTCCGTGCCTGGTTCTGTGTTCCTCGCCGCTCCCGTTTCCCGCCGCTGCATCCCCTGCATTCCTGCACCCCCTCACCGACAATTCATTGCCCCTGCCTCCCGCCTCCCAGCTGCTCCTCCCTCCCACCTCCCCATATATGGCGGCTGCTGCGCGGCCGCGCCGCTGGCGCGCCGAAGGCACGCCTAAGGCAAACCCATCTGCGCCCGTCCGCACCTGAACCGCGCCCAGCGCCAGGACCCCTGGTCCTCGCGCCCCCTGCGCCCACCAGGACGATCGCCGCCATAACGATGCCAGCACAGTCCACGCTCTCAACCCCGGACGGACCCACACCTGCTTCAAGGCCGCCCGGAAACGCACTCATGGTCCCTTCACCTCCCGGAACTGCAGCTACACCAGCCTCAGAGCCGCCGAAGCGCCCGCCAAGAAGGACCCCAACCACCTCCGATGCATCCTACTGAACACCCGCTCCGCACACAAACACGCCGTCGAGCTCTGGGACCTGCTCGACACATCATCCCCGGACGTCGCCTTCCTGACAGAGACCTGGATGAACGACTCCTCCGCACCTGACATCGCCATAGCCATCCCAGACGGCTATAAGATCACCCGCAGAGACCGCACCAACGGAGTAGGAGGAGGAATCGCCATCGTCCACAAGAACACCATCAGGGTCTCAACCAGCACTGACGACACTCTCAGCACCGCCGAACACATGCACTTCCAGATCCACACAGACCCCAACACCACCCTAAGAGGCACCCTCGTCTACAGACCCCCCGGACCCCGACCCCAGTTCAGCGACTCCATCGCCGACTTCATCAGCTCGCACGCCCTAACCTCCACCGACTACATCCTCCTCGGAGACCTAAACTTTCACCTGGAGAACAACAACGACAGCAACTCCACCACCATGATCGACAATCTCGGACTGAGACAGCTCGTCACAACGCCGACCCATTCCGCCGGCCACACGCTCGACCCCGTCTTCTCCTCAAGCTCCCACGTCTCCTTCAGCCACACCACCGAACTCCTCTGGACCGACCACCGCTGCATCCACTTCACCTTCCAGAAACCCACCACACACCACCGCACCCAACAGATCCCACGCCGCTGCTGGAGCAAAGTCACCGAAGACCAACTACAGGCAAACCTCGCTCTCAGCCCACCCACCGACCTCTCCAACACCGACGACGCTGCTCGCAACCTCAGGCGATGGATTGATGACTGCGCCAACACCCTCGCCCCGCTGAAAAAACCCACCTACAGAGACACCAGCAAGAGAGCCAGCTGGTTCACCCCGGAACTCCTGGCATCCAAGCGTACCTGCCGGAAACTAGAGATGAAATGGCACAGTGAAAAGACACCGGACAGCCACGCAGCCCACAAAGACGCCATCCGCAACCACCATCACCTCATCAGGGCCGCCAAGAGGATCTCCTTCAAAGACCGCCTCGACAATAACGCACACAACAGCAAGGAGCTCTTCAACATCATGAAGGAACTCTCCAACACCAACGACATCCCGCCGTCGCAAGCCCTGTGCGACTCCCTCGCCACCTTCCTCCACCGCAAGATCACCGACATCCATGACAGCTTCAACACCCAGACAGCCCCAACAGACTCCGACACACCAGACTCGCCGCACACCATCGACCACGACCCCTTGCCAGCCTGGGCCAACATGAACATCGATGACACCATCAAGACCATGAGCACAATCCACTCCGACTCCCCGTCAGACCCTTTTCCGCACCACATCTTCAACAAAACCGGCAGCTCCATCGCACCCCACCTGCGCAACATCATCAACCTCTCCTTCGAGACCGCGACCTTCCCAGAGAGCTGGAAACACGCCGAGATCAACGCCCTGCTCAGAAAACCCAAGGCGGACTCGAGAGACCTCAAGAACTTCCGGCCCATCTCCCTGCTTCCCTTCCCAGCTAAGGTCATCGAGAAGATCGTCAACAGACAGCTAACCCGATACCTCGAAGAAAACAGCATCCTGGACCCATCCCAGTCAGGGTTCCGCAGCAACCACAGCACTGAGACTGCCCTCATCGCCTCAACCGACGACATCAGGACCCTGCTGGACAACGGTGAGACCGCAGCCCTCATCCTGCTGGACCGCTCTGCCGCCTTCGACACTGTCTGCCACCACACTCTACGAGCACGCCTCCACGACGCAGGGATTCGAGACAAGGCCCTGGAATGGACCACCTCCTTCCTCTCCGGCAGAACCCAGAGTGTCCGCCTCCCCCCGTTCCGATCCGAAGCCTCCGAGATCATCTGCGGCGTACCCCAGGGATCATCCCTCAGCCCAACACTGTTCAACATCTACATGGCCCTGCTCGCATGCATCGCCCGACAGCACGACCTCAACATAATCTCCTACGCCGACGACACTCAACTGATCCTCTCCCTCACCAAGGACCCCCTCACCGCCAAATCCAACCTCCACGAAGGAATGAAGGCCGTCGCCGACTGGATGAAGAGCAGCCGACTAAAGCTGAACACGGACAAGACAGAGGTCCTCATCCTCGGCTCCAACCCTTCAGCCTTGGACGACTCCTGGTGGCCTACGACACTGGGGGCAGCCCCGACACCCACCGACCACGCACGCAACCTGGGAGTCATCCTCGACTCAACACTCTCCATGGCCAAGCAAGTCAACGCAGTCTCCTCCTCCTGCTTCAACACCCTCCGCATGCTCCGCAAGATCTACAGGTGGATCCCGACAGATACAAGAGGAACAGTCACCCAGGCCCTCGTCAGTAGCAGACTCGACTATGGAAACGCCCTCTACGCGGGAGCCCCAGCCAAGCTCATCAAACGACTGCAACGCATTCAAAACGCCTCGGCACGCCTGATCCTCGACGTACCACGCCACAGCCACATCACCCCCCACCTGAAAAACCTGCACTGGCTCCCCGTCGACTGGAGAATCTCCTTTAAACTCCTCATCCATGCACACAAGGCACTCCACAAGACCGGCCCAGCCTACCTCAACAGACGGCTCTTCTTCTACGCCCCCAACCGCCAGCTCCGCTCCGCCGACCTCTCCCTCGCCACCGTCCCCCGCATCCGAAGAACCACCACCGGCGGAAGATCCTTCTCCCACCTCGCCGCCAAGACCTGGAACACCCTTCCACTCAGCCTACGACAGACCCAAGACCTGCTGACCTTCAGGAGGCTACGACAGACCTGGCTGTTCGACCAGTAGCGCCCCCCCCCCTTTTCTTCCCTTTTTTCTTCCCCAGCGCCTTGAGACCCTCGCTGGTAAGTAGTGCGCTCTACAAATTCCATGATTGAATGATTGATTCATTGTGTCCTTAACGATGTACACTGTTGTCGTTTATTGACTGCACCAGGCACTCCATGATGGCTGGTGTGCACACACCCCCACACACATCCAACACAGGTGTCTGAGCCTGCTAATAAAAGTGGCCGGGCGCACGTGCCCTTAGCCATTCCCACCAACTAAGCAAGTGTGTCCATGTGGTCATTATGTCAGCATGATGTGCCCGAGCCCTGCAACATCACAGTGTGCTGTCTTCAGCGGACGGTAGCATGTCACCTCAGCAGTGTCTGAGACCTTGGACATGTAGCTTCGCCCGCCCCCCCTGCATGCACATGCGGCGTGTGCTGGTCCGGCGTATGTCAGGTCAGCTCAGGGGTGTGCTGATTCGGCAGGGGGATCAGGACGTGGCTCCGGTCTGGCCTTGAGCAGGAAGTGCGGTAAGTGTGTCTCTGTGTTGGGGTATTGTCGCCACCAGGGCCACAGTAGTCGATGTTGCAATCTTGCATGCACCAGGAGGGCGGGCACGCACGTACGGGGAAATGTAGGAGCGCAAGACCGCTCGGGGTCTTGGCACATGCATGCCAAGTGTTATGTGTATCAGTCCTGCGAATGCATAAGTCAGTTGCCTAGCCTCTATCGCAGCGCGATCACAGCCAGCCATGGACTGTACACCTGTGTCCTCCCTGTCCGGACCATTGGCCTACACTCACATGGCCACACACCCTCAAAGGCCAGCTTCCCGGTGTTGTTGGCATGCCGCTGGACATGCGCGGACAAGCATTACAATGGTGTGCCATAGGAGTGCATGTGGTACAACAGCGCAGCGCACACAAGTGTGGGGGCTCGTGGGAGGGAGGAGCAGCTGTGAGGCAACATAACACACAGTGAGGCCTCTCATGTGCCACGTGCTGGGCATAACATCCATGATTCCCTGGGTCGCAGACATCCCACCACACCCACAACAGGCCTCTGTACATCTCCTGTATGCATGCAGATGGTGAAGTTACTGTAGGGATGAAAGGTCCTTTGTCTAAACTATCAGGCGGTAGCACATCTGCAGCTCCGAGCTGGAACTTGCATGTGGCCAGCACCCCCTGACAGATACAATAGCATTTGCTTGAGACTCCCACACTACGCACTGCCTGACGTGAGACCAATGTGTACGCATCCCACACACAGGAGTCCTTGGTCGTAGTTAGCGTGCATGATATGGCCTTCATACGTACTCCCACCCCACCCCAGGTCTGCAGCCGTTGCACACAGACACTGCTCATGCTCCGAGCTGTGCCATTTCATCCACAGGACTGGCGCAGGGCAAGCCAGTGCCGCTTCAAGCAGAGCCACTGACGCAATGGCAGACCATCCCGGACACATGCTCATCTCCAGTCACGTGGACCTGTACCGTGCACGTCTGCTGCATGTACTGGGGGCACTGCCGTTGGCAGTGCTGCGGATCAGTTACCGGCTGGGCTTCCGCCTTGCGAACGTCACCTGCGTGCAGCCTGTGTTGCATTGTCGCTTGTGCATATTCGAGTGGACCATGGATGTCTGCCTCTCCAACGTGACGGTAGCTGACCTGGATTTCAACGTGTGTGTGCGCCCCCTGTTGGCCCACGACCAGGAGTGTCACCCTGATGCCCGTTTATGGCATGCCTGGATGATTGGCATGCATGCTGGCAACTGGACCTGGGAGATTGCATGAGTCGTCGTGTGCAGTGACCACATTGAGCCGCTCCCCGATTGGGCTTTGGTGCAAATTGGGGCCAGGGGTTGGAGTCAGCACATCTGTCCGGGACAGCTGATGGATTACATCGCCGACATGTTAGATGTGGAAGACAACGATCTCTCATTGGGAATGTTGGCCTACGCTGCTGCACTCGCGTTCATGGACGAGTGACACGGTACCTGCAGCCACAACTGGATGTGACCCATTGCACGTGTCCCGACACCTGGTTGCATGTTGAGGATCTGGTCACATGTCCCAAGACGACAGTGGACATGGCTGCATTGGCCTGGACTCCTGATCCATGCGCGGACAACCAACGCGGGTTGGCACTGACTTGTGTTCGTGATGGACTCCCCCGGGGTGGACATGGGCGCTTTCCAACGTTCCTCATTCAGACATGCTGCTGCATTGTTCTGCATGTCTTGGCACTTCTCTTGGCCGTACTGACACGCACTTGTTGATAAAGTTTCCGCACTTTCACTTGTCTCCAACTGTGTTGAGTCTTGATTTGTAGGCCAATGTGTGTGTCACGGCCTATCTGGATCCCTGGATTACATCAGGGCTGTGGGTTGGTACTTGTGCATTATCATGTCCCTGTTTCGTGCTTTGCCAGATGCGTATGGCCATTTCCCAGCCACAAGCGGGTGCACTTGTGTCCTGTGTTCGGTTGTGCAAATGTTGCTGTTCGTACCACATTGTGTTCGATGTTGGGGTGCTCTGCTTCCTATGTGTGTGTGCTGCATTGTGTGTGAGATGTCCCTTCAGCTCTGATTTGGCTCACCCTTCTCCCTTTCAGGCAGTGTGGTTTTCACTTCTGTGCTTGTTCCGTGGTGTGATTTTGCCGGGTTGTGTGACTTGTGCTCTTGGTTGGTGTTGTTACTCTTGGGCATGGTTTGTCTGCAGATGTGCTGTGCTTAATTGTGCATGTGTGCCAATGTGCCCATCTCCTCCCGTCCCCCCAATCCCTGGTCGTTCCTCTCCCTGTTGCTGTTGTGTCTGTTGATTTTGAGCAGTTTCCAGCCCCCGACTCCTGCCACCATCTCCAGACATATGTGGTGGACACCATTTCCTCCATGTCATCCAGCTCCTGGTGTGGCGCTGGACTCCCACCTCCAGTGTGCATTGCTGCCTTGTGGTTGTTGGCGTGTTTCTGCTTGTTTGTGCGTTTCGCATCATTCCAGCTGTTCTGGTTTTCTTCCATTGTCCTCCTCCGCTCTCAGGCTGCATTCCCCTTGTCCACGATGGCCTGCCATGTACAATGTTTTGTTGCCAATGGGGCTTGTGGGGTTGTGTACTGGCTCTGGTTGCCCCCATTGTGCTTCGCTGTTGTTTCTGTTTGGTTTGTCTTTCTTTTTCAAGCTTTTGTTGTGCTTATTCCCGCCTGCCGTGTGTGTGTCGCGGGCCTGGCGCTGCTTATCGCTGCTTTCCTCATCGCGAATGGGCTCATCGCACGTTTTTTGGTGTTGAGGTTTGTTCTTTTATCTCCGTCGAGGTGGTTGTATCGCGGACATTGGCCGCGTTTTCGGCAGACTATCGCATGGTACCGCCGTGTTGTGAATTCCACGTTAACACGGGGTTATTTTCCCGCAATAGGCCGCGATGTGTAAAGTTGCGTTAACATTTTTGGGAGATGTTTAGCGCACGTTCTTGTGAATATCCCCCTAAGAACACTCTAGGAAAGATTCATAAAATCTTTTATAAGACCAGGAAGTACTACGGGAGTACACTCACATGTCTTTGTGAATAGTCCCCAAAATGTCCAACTCATTATTAGTAAAAGTGCCAAGGGGCACAGTGCTTTCTGTATGCACTAATTCTATATGAATATCCCCTGAATATTCTCATTTTACTCCCATTATAGAATTCACAAAGCCATATAGAGTACATAAACGAGTGCTAGACAAGGCTACTATTTTATATTCAATAAAATACTTGGCGAGTAGGACTCTCCATGTTTTATATCCCTTTGACAACCGCGATACAATCTTACTTGATTTAATATGAAAATCAGATTAATGCGAGTAATTAAAATTTGTGCTTGATATAAAACAGAACCTACTCTCCATACACCGGTGGCACACACAATTCATATATCTCTTAATGAACCAGTGTAACTAATTTCGGAAACAAGACAAGGGATGTGAAGCATAATGTTTTAATTAGAAGAGAGGGCTAATATTTCTCCCAAGAAGGCTCTTTTTTATGTTAAGAGACGATGACCTGCCGATGTAGAGCAGATCGACAAGTTTAAGAAGAGAATGCCCTGTCTCGCGGCATTTCACACACACGCGCTGGCGCAGGACAATTTAAATAATCCATCTGACCAATCGGCCATCTGGGATTCAATACCAATTGACTTTGCAAGTGACAACGTCATCAATCTTTCCTCACGCGGCTGGCTCCTAACCAGACGGGATTTTTTGTAAGAACTGCCAAGTCGATATTGAACAAGATGGGAAAATTCACAAAACATGGTACACTTGGTACACATGGCAGCTTATATTCAATGTGTTTATGGTCTATTGAGACGACATTCAATCGACGACTATAAAAAAAAGAACAGCAAAGCAAGGCGAAATACATCTCAACACAACAGAAGTAAATTTATGTAATTGTAGTAATTACAGGGAATAATATCTAGCCAATACATTTAATGGGGCAAAAATATCTTAGGGGCACATTAACAAGGGCCTTATCTCCGTTCTTTTGGCTTTAAAAGCCAAAAAAGCGGAGATAATATTATCGCCCTATCTACAAGGGGATGCTAACATGCATTAGCGCATGTTAGCACCCGTTTTCCCAACGCCTCGCTTTGCATCTCTAATGAGATGCAAAGTGGGCGTCACTGGGCAGTACTCCCTGTAAATCATCGCTGATGTGCACATCGCGATATTTACAAGGAGGCCCACGTATTTTAGCAGACGTTAGTTTTGGGCGAAAACCGCTGTTTTCCGTCAAAAACTAACGTCTGCTAAAATCCTGACCCATGTATGTTTAACATGGGGGGTGGATTCTTGTGTGACGACCACAGGGTCGTATCATCAAGCATATCGCCGTTTTGCAGGGAAGATCGCTGGAAAACCAGCGATGTTCCCTGCAAAACGGCGATTTCCCCGCTATCGCTGGAATTTACATCGCCCTGGAGAAACACGTTGTTAATAACGCGCTAACAGGGCGATAAATTCCAGCGATAGACGGCGATAAATACAAAAGCGCAAAGCGCGCTTTGCGTTATTTATCACCGTCCTTGCTGATATGCGCCTTAGTTTTTCTGTCACAAAACATTTACACAGGAAAAACAGCATAATTTGCGTAACACTTCTATGAAACCAGCTGCCACACACTGCACAAAAACAACAATAATAATAATAAAGACTTTTTGTAGTTTTTCATAATGCAGTTTTCATCGAGGGATGCTACCTGCTGTAACAACAATATGTTGGACTGGGCCCTTTCTGCAGGGTCACCCCAGATTTTTGCCTTCCTTTGCTGAACTAGTTTTTGTTGGCTTTTCGTACTCTGTGCACATTTTTTCCCTGCTAACCAGTGGTAAAGTGCTTGTGCTTTCCCTTGAAAACATGGTACAATTGATTGGTACATTTAATGTACTTGCAAGTCCCTGTTATCTGGTATTATATACACCCAGGGCATGTAAATAATGTTACTAGTGGGCAGCAGCACTCCTTGTGCCACCCACTAATATATCCTTATAAAACATGTATCGGGTCTGCAAATGAAGCCTGTAGTGCGGTATTTCTCTAACATTTTAAAATGGCAAAATAAACCTTTTGCCAGACCTAAACCTTCCTTACTTATAAGTCAACTACAAAGGCTCACAGGGCACGGTGCTTGGTATTTAAAAAGTAGGACTGTGTGTTTAAGTTTAACATGTCCTGACAGTGAAAAACTAAAGAAGTCGTTTTTTACTGCTGTAAGGCTTATCTTTCCCATAGACTAACCCTGGCTTTCCTTATTACAATTGATTAGAGCTAACTACAGAATGGGAGGTGATAGAAATATGCTGTTCACACTCAAATGAACTGTAATTTTAAATCCTCTTTAATGGTGAAGTCAGATCTAAAGTTACAATTCTGAAAATGCCACTTTTAGAAAGTTGGCATTTCCTTGTCCCAACCTAATGTGCTTTTCTGCTAGTGCCCTGGATCAAATGACTGTGAATGGCTCTTCTGTTGGGGTTTGTGTATTGCTTTCACACAGTGAGACAAAGGAAACATAGGTGTGAGGGGAGAGGGTTTTCCTGACAGGATGGCTACCTGACACAAAGTCTGTCCTGCCGTTTGTCACCTTAGACAGCTTTGAACCAGGGGAATGGAAGAACTGACCAGAGCTAGTTTTGGGATTAGGGGCCAGATGTACGACCGTTTTTTGCGGTCGCAAAGGGGTTTTAGGCCAGTTTGCGACCGCAAAAAACATGTGGCCAATGTACCAACCCTATTTTGCGAGTCGCTAATCAATTACATTAGCACTTTTTCTTTAGAAGAGTGCAGCTTCATGGATGTAACAATTCATTTTGTTTTTGCGTGTGTTTCATATATAAACATAATGCATGTGAGATACCCTATCTGACTGGGCATGGGATGAAATACAATGGGTATGTGTTAAAAGAAATTTAGCATGACTGGAGTTAAAAGACACTCATAGCTGTCCTGTTCTGCTGACAATAGTGTACATAGGGCTGTAAGACATTTGTCTTTGCTTGGTTTTCAAGAGTTGCAGTATGGAAGTGATCAAAAGACACCAGACCCTGTCAAGTTTAACGCAAAATACTGTGTGTGGGGGCTTGAAAGACACCTGCTACTGCCACATTTAACAAAAAAAACAGTGTTTGTGGGTTGAAAGACAACTAGGACAGAGTTATCAGAATGTTGTTCAGAGCATATTACGTATATGTTGTAGTATGCTGCTCAGCCATGATGTGTGTGTGTTAGAATGTTGGAAGTTAGAATGTTGGAATGGTTTGAGTCAGTTGGTCTATGGGCTGAGCAGCATACAGGCTGCTCCTGGTGGGGCTCGCTACTTATGTACTTTCTTACTTGTAACTTCAATCTTCAATAAATACACTTGAAGTTACCAACAACGAACGGACAACCTTTTATTTCCGTTTTTTTAATCTGGCGACGATTGGAAAGAACCTGCACTTGTACCCTCAAGAAGCTTCAAGATAAAGAACCTCAAGATAAAGGAAATTCTCTGAAAAGCAGATCAAGCTTACTGGCACCCCGAGCCCCACCAGTGACCTTCCACCGGTCGCCCACAACTCCAGCGTGCCAGTCCCTGCTTGGTTTCCCCTCTCCACACTTTCTGCCGTATTTTTTTTAGTGGTCCCTGTCCTTGATCACGCCAGAGCCTCGAGTTTCAAGTGCCACTTCCAAGTACTTCCCTATTTCAGGACCGTCGGGAGAGAGGATACCCTCGCCTTGCTGTCTGCCTCCAGCCTTTAATGGTCTCTACCCTAGCGTGACCTGCCACTAATGAACTTCGCCCCAGCGACCTTGCTTTGACTAATTAACACACTGTAACTACGAATCCATCGGCACACGCATACTTTTATTTGCTTGGGAGGAACAGATTACGGTGCTTGGAACATTGGCTGTGAGTACTTCATTATTTTCTTCCAAATTATGCTTTGCCTCACTGTGTGCTCCTTCCCATGGCAGTTGAACCGCCTCCGCCATATTTTCAAATATGACTCGAGCGCATACAGAGCCGCGCGCTATTACCTTCATACTTCTCAAGCTGCAATGCCTTCTTTGTGACGTCTCCTGTAATTTGAGCTGCGTTGCCTCCTCTGGACCCCTGCATGCATCGACGTGCCTGGAGCCACCTGGTGCATCATCGTGCTACGTGCCTCCATTTTGTCTGGCACCACCGGAGCACATTAATGTCGAAGTGCTCTTGGACTTTCTATTGGTTTGCGCTACCCTGCCAACCACGCCAACCACGTTTTTCAAGCTTTTGACAACGTTGTCACTTCGTCCTGACCTGCACATCAGGTACTTCCATTCCTTGCTGAGTGCCAATCCTGAGGTGTTTTCCAGTTTCCGATCGGCACTTCAATTTGATCTTCAATCTTCTTGCTGGTTGGTGGGAGTACAACCTTTATCGTCAAAGCACGAAGACCATGAGTACAGCATTTGCAGTTTTGTCTACGTAACAGTGCCACCTAGCGGTCATCTACCACCACTACACCTCAACATGGAAAATAAAACATTAATTCAAGTTGTCTTCGTGAAACTCGACTGCGCCCGAAGTTCCCCGCAAGGGTTACCTGTCTTGAATGCATCAGCATCAGTTCTCTTCTTCGTAGATGCCACCATCAAATAATATGCTGTGTACTTTTCTTTCATGATACCGTTACGCTAATTTTTAAATTAAGTACTTCATGATGCCTTTACACTTATATCTAAAATAAGTATTTCACGATATATTTTTATAGTCATATTTAAAATAAGTACTTCATGATATCTTTACAGTCATATTTAAAATAAGTGCTTACAGTTATATCTAAAATAAGTGCTCCGCGATATATTTTGTTGTTTCACATTTTACATATTGCATTTACATTGTTCCATGTGGTACTAGTACTACCACATCTTAAGCGCATTTTACTTTTTGCATTTTGTTGTTTCATGTGGTACTGCCACATCTTATGCGCATTTTACATATTGCACTTACGTTGTTTCATGTGGTACTACCACATCTTATCCGCATTTTTACATGTTGCATTTACATTGTTCCATGTGGTACTACCACATCTTAAACGCATTTTTACATGTTGCATTTACATTGTTCCATGTGGTACTACCACATCTTATCCGCATTTTTACATGTTGCATTTACATTGTTCCATGTGGTACTACCACATCTTATCCGCATTTTTACATGTTGCATTTACATTGTTCCATGTGGTACTACCACATCTTATCCGCATTTTTACATGTTGCATTTACCTTGGGGCGTCCCAACATCCATTTTATGTGGTCACCCCACATCTTTGCGTCTAGTTGTGCGTTTTGCTTGCTTTGTTCTCTTCTTCACCCTCTTGATTGTACTCTTGTACTTCCTTCGTGTTGGCCCGGCCAGCTTTCATGATCTTTGTACCGGAGTTGCTTGTTGTTTGTGTTGTGGGAGTGCGTTGGTTGTTTTCGTTGGAGAAAGGGAGAGGGGTGATGGAGTCGTCTTTCGTGCCTCCTGTCTTCCTTATTGTTCCTTCCCACTCACTACTTTTCCTTGGCATTTTCTATCAATTTTCATGCAATCTTCTACATTCATCATATCGTTCCATGTTTTCGCTTAATCCTTTTAATGGGACTTTTGTTATACCTTTTTAGAGTTTCTTCCTTCTTATTGTAAAGAAGGAGATGTTGTAGTATGCTGCTCAGCCAGGATGTGTGTGCGTTAGAATGTTGGAAGTTCGAATGTTGGAATGGTTTGATTCAGTTGGTCTATGGGCTGAGCAGCATACAGGCTGCTCCTGGTGGGGCTTGCTTCCTATGTACTTTCTTACTTGTAACTTCATTCTTCAATAAATACATTTGAAGTTACCAACATCGAATGGACAATCCTATTTCCATTTATTTAATCTATTACGTATATTACTTTATTTATTTGCAGGGTGTCGGGTGTGGCAACTTTACATGTCTTTAAGGCAACTGCAGAGTCACTGCTGTGTTCAGGGTATATGTCTGCATGAGATGTTCGGAGGGAGTTTTAGAAGCTATGTTGCTTTACTGCTTAGGTTTCATAGATGAGATACAGCGCAGACATAATATAAAACTGGTTTTAGGTATTAACATTGCACTGTTACTTTATTTTGACAGTGTATGTTGTATCCTATTCTGGCTAATGCTTGTGTGAGGTCTATGTGGTATGTGCCTAGACATTAAGTTAGAGAGAGGTAGGTTTACTTTTCTGTGCATAGTATTATCTCTCAAGTGACAGAATGGCCTGAATACTCACAGCATATTTGTGGTGTGTCCTATGTGTTTAATGCATGTTGTGCATCCCTCAGGTGATAGGAGGACCTGAGTGGGCAGCGTTTTGTTCACATCTGCTGTGGGGGAATCTATAGTTTGAGTTGTCCCTCGGGTTATATAAGGACAGGAGTTGCCAGGGTGTTGTTGAGGTCTGCCCTACTTGCATTCTTGTGACAGTGCAAATACTTATTTTTTAGGTCATGCACAATAAATAATCTACCAACCCTCTAAGGAGGGCAGCTCAGATTCCAACTTCCAACCTTGGAACATCAACAAGTCTAGGTGTACTATGACATCCCCATGGTTCCAAAGCGCTGTAATGTCAGCCCCAAGCCACTTTACAGCCACAACAGATCTCTGTAGTAAACACCGCAGTACTCCGTTTGACTTGAAGAAATATCAAGATTATTCAGTCAGCAAAACCCCATGACATATTGTGGTAATAGTGTCTTCTATGTCACCTGTAGAAGTTAGAGATGGCATGAAACTGTGCCATTGTGTCGTCATGTAGAACACTATTATGTAATGTGGAACTCACTGATGCAGAAGCTTAAGTTTGAACCTCAGAGAAGCGGTTGGAGTTACCTGGGTTGGACGCTTAAGCTCCTGCACCAGTGGGTCGTTATATGGCACTTGAATAAATAAGTATTTCTTACTTCACCTGACTCCTTCGCTTCTTTACAATGGCGACGAGTTGTCTTTAGTTCTTGTGCCGACCCACTGTGCTGTGCGCTTCACGCCGTTTCACCCTCGGAGCCGTTCTGGATTTCGCTGCGCCTTCAAAACCCCTCCTGGAGGCATTCTTCGAGGCCATCGTCGAAATCCTGGGCTTCCTTCCACTTGAGGAACATTTAAGGTACTTTTTGGCATTTATTTATTGCCGCTGCGTACAACCGTCACTTGCGCGTCAGCCGGCTCGAGCCAAGCCGTTGGAATCCCATTAGCTGCATGACGTGGCTGCATCCCGACTTCAGTTGCCATGGTGCGCTAAGCGTCTGAACGCTCTGCACTGTTGACCACTTGCCTGTCCTACTTCTTTGCGAGCGGCAGCCATATTGGGAGGACGTTTCGCACGCTAGGAGGCAACGTAGCGGCCAAATTGGATTCATCGATTCTCGCGAATCTGATCCTAGTCTCAGCATAACCTACTGGAGTCCAGTGTGGATCGTGAGTGTCTACCCTCAGTGCATATGCTCTGATTCACCTCAAGGCAAGGCTGTCTACTTTGAATAAGTAAAGAAATTTATTTGGATGCTTTTCTTGTGGATTCAGTGATTCGCACACTTTCTTAACAGTTACATCCTTCTGTGCAGGTCTCTAGCTTCATTTTTTTGGCATGTCTTGCGGATTCAGTGATTCGCACACTTGTACAAGACTCGCACTTTAACCTTATTTATTGCAGGAGCACCACAGTGATTTCTAGAGTGGCACTTTAACCTTATTTATTGCAGGAGCACCACAGTGATTTCAAGAGTGGCAAATTTAACCCTATTTATTGCAGGAACACCACAGTGATTTTTCTTTATTCTTTCTACAGTGATATGCACACGTTATAAACACTCTTTTGCATGTTTCCAGTGATGTTTTGCTTCTACGTTCTTTAATTTTAGACATTCATCCCTAATCTTCGTTTAGCATTTTCTTATACTTTCAGAGTTTGGGTTCATTTACTGGTCTTTCTTCTTCTCTTTATTTTTCCACTCCTACTCAATATGGCAGCTTCTCAAATTTGTAATCAGCCTACTATTTTTTTGCAAATTCCAGGCAAACCGAAATTGCGGTGGAAGAAATGGTTTGAAACATTTGAGAACTACATAGTTGCCATTGATGGTACAAAATTTTCACCTGAGAGAATGAAAGCCATCTTGTTTAGTTTTCTTGGCACAGCAGCGATAGAGATTTTCAAGAACCTTGTACCTATAGCGCCACCTGGTAGCGGAGATGGCTGGAATGTTTTCAGTGAAGCTGTAGCTAGGTTAGAAAAACAATTTGAGGATGAACCCAATGTGCTGATTGAAAGACATGCTTTTCACAAAAGGAAGCAATTTACCGATGAATCTATTGAGGAATACGTTGCGGCCTTGAGGGTTTTGGCTGCAAACTGTGAGTTTGGCGCAAATGTTGATCTCTCCATTAGAGATCAATTTGTGTTCAATTGTGAGTCGAAAAAGTACAAGAGAGACTTCTTGCTTGTCGGAATCCTACGTTGGCTGAAGTTTTGGATTTAGCCAAAGGAATTGAAAGGTCTATCCAATCTTCTAAAATCATCACAGCTGAAGAAATGAGATTTTCTTCTTCTTCTTCTTCTTCTCCTCCTGTGTGTGCCATTCAGTCATTTAGTAAGGGTAATGTCAGAACAACCAGGGACGTTAAACCTAGTTGTTATAGATGTGGTTCTAAGTTACATTTGGCAAACTTTCTAGATTGTCCTGCTTTAAAAAGAAAATGCCTTAAATGTAGTAAAGTTGGCCACTTTTCGTCACTGTGTAAAGCACCAAGAAGAATTTCAAATACCAATGTAAATAATATTTCTAATGTTGAGCATGATATGCAAAATCTACTGCTTACTGTATATGATGATTTATTTGACAATTCAGTGAATAATCTAGCTGTTCCTTTTAAAGCACCTTTAGGTACTGTCCTAATTGGCAGTGTGGCCTTTGAAGCCATGGCAGATTCAGGCTCACCTATCACCATCTTGTCAGATATCTTCTTCAAAGAGAATTGGGTGGGGGTCGAGCTCATGGAAACCGATGTTAACCCTAAAGCATTCGGTAATTTTGATATTAGCATGCTAGGTTTCTTTGAAGATACCTTAGAATTTGAAGGGCGCAAGGTGTTTACTAAAATTTATGTGGCTATTGATGGGAAAAACATAGTTGGATGGTATGATTTAGGCAAGTTGGGTGTAATTTTGTGTCCAGGCTCTGATCGTCCCATCCAATTAAGAGAGTTAACCATCAATAGTGTTTCTTGTGATAAAACTTCTCTAAATGTTATTCTAAGTAAGCACAAAAATGTTTTTTTGGATGAAGTAGGTCATGTCAAAGGCTACACTCACAAAATCAAACTCAAAAAGGAGCTGTGCCCATACAACATAAAGTACGCATAGTTCCTCTAGGCATTCGGGAAAAACTAAAATCTCATTTAGATTCTTTGTGTTCAGAAGGCATCATCGAATCCACCGATAGTTCAGAATGGGTTTCGGCTATAGTTATTGCCCTTAAGAAAAATCAAGATTTAAGATTGTGTGTGGACCTTAGGTCTTTGAATAAAAATATTGTGATAGATACTCATCCATTGCCCAGAATTCAAGAAATGCTAGCTGCTGTGAATGGTGCAAGATATTTTTCCATAATTGATCTCAAATCAGCTTATCACCAAGTAGTACTTGATGAGTCCTCGAAAGATCTCACTGCATTTATCACTCCATTTGGCCTTTACAGATTTTTGAGAATGCCGTTCGGGCTGGCCTCAGCGGCCAGCGTGTTCCAGAAACTCATTGAGAGTTTGTTTCAGGGTCTGAATGGTGTGCAGTCATTTCAGGATGACATTTTGATTTTTGCAAAGACATGTGATCAACATAATGTCATTCTTGATAAAGTTTTAAAGATTTTAGAAAACAAAGGGATGACTGTGAGTAAGGACAAGTGTGAGTTTCTTGTGGATGAGATTAATTATTTAGGTCATAGGATCACCCCTGAGGGCATTTTTCCTAAAGAGGATCTTATCAATACATTGGAGAAAGCTAGCAAACCTCAAGACAAGGATTCTTTGCGTTCCTTCTTAGGGTTAGGCGAGTACTACGCCAGATTCGTTAAAGGGTATGCTCTTGTTGTTGAGCCGCTCAGACAACTTCTTAAAAAGGGACAAAATTTTCTTGGACAGATGTTCATGACGAAGCTTTTGATAATGTAAAAATGTATCGCTAAAGCTCCTGGCCTCAATACTTTTGATCCTCAGGGCAAATCCTACATTACTGTTGATGCCAGTGCCATCGGACTAGGGGCCGTATTCACACAGATGGTGGATGGCAAAGAAAGAGTTATTTCATTTATTTCCAGGGGAATTCGTGGTGCAGAGAAACATTATAGTACCATAGAAAAAGAGGCGTTGGCATGTGTTTGGGCAGTAGAAAAACTAAAAAATTTCTTGTGGGGACGACCTTTTGTTCTTGTTACCGATCACAAGCCCCTTGTTTTTATGATGGATGGTGTTAGGAGTGGTAAAGCTTCGTCCAGGCTAGTAAGGCTTATTGCTAGATTACAGGAGTTTAATTTTGAGATTCAACACATTCCTGGTGGTAAAAATTTTACGGCAGATTGTCTGTCTAGACTCCCACCTATAGATGAATCTGGAGGCGAGATCATTGACCAGCATGAGTGTGTTGTGGCTATGGTTGACGCCATCGAATCGTGTAGTTCTGCTGTATCTGAAAAAGAATGGAATGACTTTGTAGCTGTTGATTCTGTTTTGTCTAAAGTCAAGCATTTTGTTACCAATGGGTGGCCGTCTTGCAAAAATTTAGAGATACCTCTTCGTAGTTTTGCACAGGTTGCTGATGAACTTAGCATTGAAAACGACATCTTATTGAGACAGGATTTGTTTGTGTCACCGGCTGGTATTAGGAATAAACTCATCCAGTTAGCCCATTCTGGACATTCTGGAGTGTCCGGAACAAAAAACTGCTCAAAACTCAGTATTGGTGGCCAGGTATGGACGCTTCTGTTGAGCGGTTTGTGGACAACTGTTCCATATGTATCAAATCAGACAAACATTGGAAAGTTTCTACTGAACCCTTATCTATTCAAGATGCCCCTATGGGTCCTTGGGAGAAAGTGTCCATTGATTTTTCTGGTCCGTATGAATGTTTAGGCAGGGAGAAGAGATTTTTAATTGTACTCATTGACAACTTTTCGAAGTGGTTGTACTACACCTTTGTGGAACATCCTGTCACTGATGAAGTGATTTCATTTTTGGAAAACATTTTTAGAATTGAAGGTGCACCCATTTCTCTTATGTCAGACAATGGGGTGCAGTTCATTTCTAGTAAGATGCAGAATTTCTTGCGGAAATTTGGTGTGAGTTCTGAAAGGGCACCTTTGTACAGTCCCCGTTCTAATGGCCAAGTTGAAAGGGCCAACAGATTCATAAAAGAAGGGATTCAGGCTGCATTGGAAAGCAACTTGGATGTTTTGGAGTTTCTAAAAGAAAAAGTATGGAGCTATCATATAACTCCCAATACGTGCACAGGAGTATCTCCATATTTTCTCATGAGAGGCAGACAGGTTAAGTCTTTGTTAGTGCCCTTCTTCAAAAAGGGGGCTGAGAGAGACACTTTTGAGTCTTCTATTATCAAAGCTAGAAGGAATATAACTGAGTCACGCATTTGTGGTAAGTCTTACCATGACTTGTCTCACAAGACCAAAAGTAAAAGTGTAGAAGTTGGTGACTGGGATACGGAAGAACATGCCACCAGGTCAGCCAAAATCTCAGAAATATATGAGGACCAGCTTATGTTTTTACAGGGGAAAGTCGAAAACCTGGAGAACTGGCAACGCTGTAATAAGCCCAGGCTCTTTGGGGTGCCAGAGAGTGAGGAGGGATCTGATCCTCATGCATTTGTAGTACAACTATTACAAAGATCTTTCCCAGAGTTGGCTGACTGGGATTGGGATTGTCAAGTACAACGTGCTCACAGATTACCAGCTATACTGAACAAGCCTGCAAGGTGATACATTAGGCCAATTCTTATCTACTTTGGGAACTTTCTTTTGAAACAGGCGATATCTTTTAAAGCACAGCCTACTTCTTCCGTACAACTGGACTCTTTTTCTATTTTTTCAGATCTGATTTCTGCAAGAACACCATAGACAGGCAATGGAAACAATATCAACTTATTGACCCGTTGAAAGCTGCAGGGGCACAGTTTTTTCTACTGGAACATGCTCGCTTAAAAATTATCAAAGCTGGACACTCGCAATTAGCTCATATGGAACAGGAGGCCCAGCAGGCTCTGGCTCGGTTGCGGCAGGAGGCTTCTTAATAATACATGTATAATATATTGTCAAGCTTCCCATATGGGGAGGATAGGGGCTGGCATGGTCATGGACTATGGCAAAATGTGAAATCTCTTCAAACTCTTTTATTTGTCTTTTCCTTTTCTCTATGCTTTTTCCTTTTTCTATTTTTAAGTACATCTATTGCATGATACGCTACTTACACTGGAGGTGGGGGTGGCTCTCTGGTTGAGTGGACTCTCGAAGGCTGTCCTAGGGACAGCAATAAGGGGGGGGTGATTCCTTCTAATAGACACAGGGTGGGTTGAGGGGAGCTGGGGGTATTGGGGTGGTGTACCAGTGGTTAAAAGCAAAGGGGACTGTATGGTTGACGGCCAGAAATTTGTAGTCAAGAACCAGTATGTAGGAGCTATTATATTTACTGTTGATGGAGGTATTACATTTTATATAAAGGGAATTATGTGTCTTTTAGGGAAATTGATCATGTATGTTAAACTATTGAAACAATATGGGGCCAATCAAATCTCTTCGTTGGAATGTGTCTGGTCTGAACGCATGCCAAAAGCGCCAACTAGTTTGAGAGAAATTGAATATGTATAAACCTCATTTGGTATTTTTATCTGAAACCCATCTGGCTTATAAGGATCGTGGATTGCTTAAACAATTAAGATATCAAACATTAGTTTGTACATCCCAAAATGTTTCTATTAGAGTAGTTGCTATCCCAGTAAGCAAATCTCTAACATATAAAACACATAAGGCTTTACCAGATTACAGGGGTAGATGGTTTATTGCACAGCTTGGAATTTCAGGCATAAAATATATATTAACAACTATCTATGGACCTAATGCTAATGACCCTGAGGTATTTGACTTTTTAATGTTAGCATTGTTGGAATAGCAAGGGGTCATAATAATCGCTGGAGATTTCAATTGCGCCTTCAACTACTCTATTGACTCCACCAGCATGCGAACGATCTCAAGAATGCCGGAAATATGTGCGTCTATTCTTGAACTAGCACGCATACACAATCTGAAAGATGCATGGCGTGTACTCCATCCAACTTTACCAGGATATACATACTACTCTTGCCCTCACAAACAGTGCTCTAGGATAGACATGGTTTGGACTGGTGATATGACACTTCAGTCAGCCACGATTGAAGTTTGCCCAAAGATAGCATCCAACCATAATCCTATTCTGTTTACTTTTCAAACACAGCCAGTAACTGTGCTTAGACATCCTTTTTCATTTCCATGTTACTTACTAACGAATAATGAGTATACCTTACATATGCAGAAGCTATTATTAGAGTTCATACAATTTTATCTTAATACTGCTTCCCCGAGCATTGTCTGGGACTCAATGAAGGCATATGTAAGGGGTATTACACAACAATGTGTTCTACAACAGAATAGTACTTGGGAAGCTTCCATTAAGGCGGCTTGTTTAGCTCTAGCTAGCTTAGAACTGTGTCAGACAAAATGACTTAAAGTAGGCACAGTTATGTATTGCTTTAATTGAAGCACACTCATCGTTAGGGGGTATTAAAGGAAAAAGTAGCTGCTTGCTGTAACAAGCATCGGTCTCTCCAGTATGAATATGGAGAACAGGTAGGGACGGTGCTGGCATATTACTTGGCTGATAACAAGGCTAAAACTTTAATTAAGGCTATAAAGTGCACAGATAATTCACTTCACACAGAACCACATAGGATACTTGAACAATTTAAATAGTATTATGAAAATCTTTATGCTCAGCCGGATTTAATAGACATGGAAAATCTCTTTAAATACTTAGAGAAGGCTGAGCTACCACGTCTACAAGCAGAAGAGTCTGCCCAGTTATGCTTAGATATCCTACCAGATGAAATCTTGCTTGCCTTGACTTCGCTGCCCTCTGGTAAGGCAGCAGGGGATGACTAAATACCTATTGAGTTCTATAAACTTTTTAAAGTATCATAGTTCCACTTTTGGCCAAGGTAATACCGGAAATAGGCGATACTGGCATAGCATCACTAACTTGGGATATAACAAATACTGTATTTTTTTTTTAGAAACGGCAAAGGGTTTGAGGATTGTAGCTCATATCGCCCTATATCCCTTATTAATGCTGATGCTAAAATTTATGCTAACGTTTTGGCCAATCGCTTGGCTCCCTTGATGCCAGTATTAGTTTCTACTCAACAGCATGGCTTTATAATAGGTAGAGACACTTCAGCACATACTAATACTGCCATAATGGCTTTTGACTATGCAAGGCAATCTGCTAGTAACTTGGGCATGATACTTTTAGATGCTGAAAAAGCCTTCGACTGAGTGGTTTTTGGCTGCTTATGGTCAACTCTTGCATCATTTGGTATGAGCGGCCGATTCTGCACATGGATACGCGCCTTATATCGAATGCCGCAGGCTAAGCTGCTGCATGAATGCTCCCAATCTACACTTTTTCGAATATACAAAGGTACTCGCCAGGGGCGCCCTCTCTCTCCATTATTATTTGCACTTTATATTGAACCTTTCATACAAGCTGAATAATGAAAATATCTTACCACTGCGATCGGGATCTATTGATTTAAATGTCACTGCATATGCAGATGATATTGCCATCTTCACATATTTATTTATTTATTTGCAGATTTATATAGTGCGAACGCGACCCAAAGGTATTAGAGTGCTTTACATGAGCACCGGTTACGTTACACAAGGACACATTCATTTTTTTGGTAGGCACGGGGAGATTAAGTGATTTGCCCGGAACCACAGGATGTGGAGTCGACCCCGAGGCTCGTACCTTGGTCTCCCAGCTCCAAAGTCGGCAGTCTAGCCGTGAGACCGCATCCTCTCCCCATATGATACATACATATCCATACATACATATGACCCGGCCGTTTCTCTAGAATCAATTATGAATGAAGCAGAAACATTTGGTTTGCTTTCTGGCTACAAACTAAACCCTAGCAAGACACAAGTGCTTCTTATTTTCACACCAATTAGGCCTATTGTGGGGGTTTGCACTGATGTCACATATTTAGGGATACGCATTTCATCCCAGATCACACGCATATTTAGCCTGAACTTTGACATGTTGCTTCAGAAAGTTATTAAAAACTTGAGAAGCTGGCATAAATTACCCATAAGTATAATTAGCAGATGTAATATTATAAAGATGATGATACTTCCAAAGTTTTTATACCTATTTCGGTGTATCCCTTTAAGAGTCACTCATTCCTTTTTTTTAAATCTGGAAGGTGCAATAAGTAGCTATATATGGGGGGACAAACGAGAACGGCGCGCAATCAAATTTATGAAATTTCCATACAATCAAGAGGGATTTCAGCTTCTTGATTTCAAGCTATATTATTGAGCTGCATTCAGGGGCCGTCTGCACAGCCTTCTCTCAAGTGAGGCTCAAGATTTAAGTCATCATTTTGTTTTGGGTCATGATAGCCGCAGGTTTCTTTTTCGAATTAATGACCCGAATTATTTCCAGTGAGTTCATTTTAAGAGTGTCAGGGACTATTTGGCGAGAAATTCTGGACAGGTACTCTCTGACAATTTTTCATCATAGATTTCCCCTTTGGAATAATCCATTACTCCCGGAGATTTTTTATGATAGTGTTTCTAGAAGGTGGGCTAAGCATGGGATTGATCAATTGGGACATCTTAATGATTCCAATGACTTTCAAACATTTCAAAGCTTACAGACCATGTTTTCAATTCCACGTCAATATTATTATAAATATTTGCAATTCAGAGACTTCTTTTTAAGAACACAAGGGCTAAAGACTGTAGAGACATATGATATACTGACATGTCTACAAGAGATACCTCAGAAAGACGTAATTCGTACAATATACCAGCATCTGTGTCAGTGTAGAGACGATCCATGTCTTCAGCTGGCTTCAAAATGGAGCAAACTGTTGGAGGTAGACATCACCCCCATAGTTGTAAATAATGCACTGACAACTCTGGAGGAGGCTGTCTGCTCAATTAATTTAAAGCTACAGCAGTTCCAGACAATCCGTATGTTATATTACACCCCGGAAAAAATAGCCAGCTGGGGACAACAAGAAGGAAGACCGGCGAGTAATAAGGTTAGCTGTCCAAAATGTGGATTATACACCGAAAACATTGTACATATGTTTGTTACATGTCCATTGCTATTAACACATTGGCAGGGAATTGAAAATTTTTGTAAGGCTCGTCTTGGGCTGGACTTCTCTTTTACTACTCAGGAGATTATGTTGAGCTATAAGGCAGAACCTGACTACGCACAGCGATCCCTGATGGCTATCATTTTTGTTACTGCACGATTGGCTATTTCAAGGGCTCGGATTTCTCCAAGACCCAGTAGTATAGCAGAATGGTGGGCTATTATAATGGAGATTTTTGAAAGAGAGAAGGCTTTGGCTAAAACTAGAGGCGTTCGTTCACTGATGAAATGTAATTCTATTTGGTATAGATATTTACATAACAATGATAACACAATGTGATTTTTCTATAAGTTGATATTTTTCCTGCTAATGATATGAACTCCTAGTTATGAAATTGGAATGGCCATATTGTAATTTCTTTTTGTTACAGCTATGTCTCCTTTGCTCTCAGAAAATACATTTTAAAAAACAAAAACACTTTGATAACTAGACATCATAGTCCCACGCTCCCAAACACCAGAAGGCTTTCCACCTGTACACATATCATCCATACAATCATATGACCTAAGTCCTTGATCACCACCCAACATGGAACCAGAAATCTTCCCTTTGAACAACACCAACCTTTTTGCATGCCACACTTTACCATCACGTAATAAAGCGGCATCGCATAAGTTCTTGATCACTTTCAAAGGCTCAGAAAATGTACTTCCACCTTGCAAACCAGTCTTCCTTTTTTCACTTTCACAACATCTCCCTCCTTGAGATCCACTTCCTTCATAAATTGCAGAGAATTGTACCCCTGCTTGTACTTCCTCTGTCCTTGTTCCATGTGTCTTCTCACTTTATTAATTGACCACACCACTTTCTTAGTGTTCCTCAACCATCCCATGTTATCCTTGATGCGAGGTGACCTACCCCTCATCAATTCAAAAGGGCTATGTTCAGTAGCTGCACAATTAGCAATACTGTATGCTCCCACTTTTTCCCGTAATTCATCCTCCCAGTCCATGCCATTGCTATTAGACAGTACTATAGTACCCTTGATGACCCTGTTGAAACACTCAACATTACCGTTTCCCTTGGGATGATATAAAGATGTGGTCTTATGTACCACTCCAGTTTGTTTTATAAACACACTAAATACATCCGATACGAAATGACCACCACTGTTGGTAACTATAATTCTGGGTAACCCCTCACTGTAAAACACCTCCTTTAAAAAATCCACTACAGTTTCAGAATTTGCCTGGAAACCACTTTAAACTCTGGCCATTTTGAAAAATGGCCCACCAGTTCCAAAATCAATTTAGATGCACCCACTTTGTCTTACACAGGGCCAAAGATATTGACCCCAACTATTTCCCACAGCATCCGTAGCACAGCTGTGGGGTGTAGCGGCGGTTTAAATGTAACCATGGATTTGTCAGAATTGGTTCAGCTCACACAATCCCTTACTACTTTTTTCAATTTCCCTGTCCACTCCTGTTCACCAGTAAGCTTGCTTAACTCTACTCTTTCTCTTCACAATGCCAAGATGGCCTTCATGACACAAATTAATCACTTTCTTTCTTAATACAATAGGTGGAACAAGTTTGCCTCCTCTTAACAAAAATTCTTCCTCTTCTGACAATTCCATTCTCACCTCCCAAAAAGGAACTAAATCTTTTTGCAAAAAGTGTTTCTCTGGCCAACCCTCCGTAGGATATCCTTTGACAACATTCAAAGTACCATCCTGTTTAACTGAAGTGGACCATTCTTCCTGTCCTATGCTCTGTAAATTCTCAGCATCTACCATAGCCACTAAGTATTCATCCCACTCATCGTAAATGGGTATGGGTAACCAACTTAAGAAATCAGCTATCCTATAGGGTGTGCCTGGTGCATACTCCACTTCATATACAAAATTTAACAATTGCATGGATAACCTACTTATCCGTGGAGGACATTGCTCAAACCTTGTGACGTGAGCACCTTGGTAAGAGGCTTGTGGTCACTCCTCACCACCACTTTAGTACCCCAAATATATTGTCTAAAGTGTTTAAGGCCCAAAACACACCCCAGAGTTTACCCTTCAATAGCAGAATTCTTTTCCTCTGCAAGAGTCAGAGCTCGAGACGCAACAGTGACTATGCATTCAGTTCCCTTGTCCTGTAGCTGGGAAAGCACTGCCCCTAATCCTTTACCACTAGCATCAGTAGTGATGAAACTTTCACACATAGGGTCAAAACCTTGGAGTGCTGGGGTTGAACAAATGTCTTCCTTGATGCTTTTAAAACTACTCTGGCACACTTCTGATCATAGAAATGTATTCCTTTTTTTTTAGCAATTGTCTTATTTGGTACATTTTCCCTGAAAAATTGTGCACACATTTGGAGTAATACTCCACTAATCCTAAAAAGGAACGTGCGTCATCCTTGTTCTGAGGAATCATAGCTTTCCTTATGGCATCAACAAGATCTGTCTTGGGTCTAATGCCTCAGCCCAAGCTAAGTAATGGTATCTTCTGCAAATTTGCATTTAGCCTCCTCTACCGTCAACCCAAACCTCTCGAGTGTTTTGATTACCCCATGTAACTCTGCATCTTGCTCCTTCCGATCTCTCCCCATAATGAGAATGTCATCCTGAAAAAATATGACATTTTTCCTGTCCTGGAATAATTTGTACATCAAATGCTGAAACATGGCCGGAGCTAATCCAAATGGAACACTTCTGAATTAAAAACATCCAATGGGAGTTATGAACTCTGTAAGGTGTTTGCTGCTGTGGTGTAGAGGTACCTGGTGGTAAGCAGATGTTAAGTCTATTGTGGAAAACCACTGCATAGTCTTAGTTGCCGATAGCAGTTCCTCAATTCTTGGTAGCAGAAGCATATCGGGGATCGGATGTGGCCTAACGACTCGGGGGTCGACCTCAAATCTGGGGAACCGGGTTCAAGTCTCGGCAACGATGCTTAACATCCTGTGATTCTGGGCAAATCACTTAATCTCCCCGTGCCTAACAAAAATGAATGTGTCCGTCTGCAACAAAACTGGTGCTCATGTAAAGGAGATAAATAGCCATCTGCCTCCAATACCATCCCAGTATGAATCCACCCCAACATTTTTCCTCCCACATTCCACCCTCCGCCCATAAATTCTATCCCTCGAGCAAAGGAATGGTAGCAGCACACATGAACTAAAATACACATGCTCAAAATACAAATCAAAACACAACACATAACAGCATTCATTTTATTCAAAATCAAGTTTCATGTAAAAAAGTAAAACCAAAGGGGATGATGGATGGAGTGTTGAACATTGCAAGCACTCACCCCCAGTCAAGTGATCTGGGTTTAATCCATCATCAATCCAAACAAGCATCCTGGGACCGGTTTCTGACTTACAGCCGTCATCAGCCAGAAACCGGTCCCAGGATGCTTGTTTCCGGTCCAGGGAAGACATGGCTTGGCAGTTCGGGCTGGACTGTTCCCATGAGGCACAGGGTCAGACTGATTTGCATATGGCCATGTCTGAACTGGGGTGGCGGAGTGAGCTAAAGAATGATGATGGATTAAACCCAGATCAGTTGACTGGGGGTGAGTGCTTGCAATGTTCAACACTCCGTCCATCATCCCCTTTGGTTTTGCTATGTTCACCCTAAGTTGGTAGGGTATGCCCAGACGTGGGTCCCTTGCTCACTTTGCCACTGGATTCAAGATAGCCTGGCTGATGACGGCTGTAAGCCAGAAACCGGTCCCAGGATGCTTGTTTCCGGTCCAGGGAAGACATGGCTTGGCAGTTCGGGCTGGACTGTTCCCATGAGGCACAGGGTCAGACTGATTTGCATATGGCCATGTCTGAACTGGGGTGGCGGAGTGAGCTAAAGAATGATGATGGATTAAACCCAGATCAGTTGACTGGGGGTGAGTGCTTGCAATGTTCAACACTCCGTCCATCATCCCCTTTGGTTTTGTCATGTAAAAAAGTGACATAAATAAATCATGTTAATAAAAACACTTACGTCATGTTAATCTCATTCCAACTGCAATCATATTAATTCACCATTTGCATATTTGATCTCACATAAAAATCACAATGCACCGTTATTATTTTTCCATGAAACTATTAATCCAGAAAAATGGTACATTATTGAGCCACATTTACTTTCTGCAGCAATGCATAGGAATGAAGTTTATATTTATCACATATATGATAATAAACATATGTCACAGCACTCTATCTGTTTATAGTGGAATAGAAAGAAATATTCCTCACTGCAAATTTTCTTGTGCAGCTCCTTGTCATTAGCTCCAACTTCTTCGTTCTTGTGCCTGCCAACTGGTCCTATGCCCAAGGTACATCTTGGCATAGCACACTCTCCATCTGTGGTACATGATGAGACTGTACGTTTAAAGGAGATCCTTGGAATGGTAACTAATAGGGCGTGATTTCCATCCAGGGCTTCCTCGTTTGCAGGGAAACTGTTCCCACAGAGGAGCTGAAGTTAATGGGACGTGCAGAAGACACACAGAAAAGCAAAACCACATATTCATCTTGCTACTCCTCAGGGACCCCCTTTCAGATCCAGAGTTGTTGCATAGAGTGAGCCAGTAACTAATTGATCCTGCTTGGAAAGGAAAAAGTGTGTTTTAAGTGAGCTATTCAGTATGCCTGCATCAGCATCTCTCTCATGAATGTGCCTTAATTGAACAAAGATATTTAAAATAGGTTCGTCTGAATGTGTAGGAGAGTCGGATGATTTTTTTAAAGGTTATGGACATCAGTTAACAGTTACAGCATTATTGCAGACTTAAGCACAAGTCATAAAAGTACAGTAAGGGGCTAACTAGCATAGACAATGCACAATAAGGAGTGATGTAACATGAAATGATCTTACAACCCTTCCATTGCTCTCAATTTAAAGGAAATTGGCTATTTTACAGTAAAAGTACAAATACAATATTTAATCTATATGAAATATGGATGGAAATATATTTATACACAGTGGTTGCTCGCAGAGGGAGTGCTGCGGGGCGGTGGGGTGGGGGAGGGGCAGGGTGGGGGGGTAGTGGACTCAGACATACAACGGAACTGAGTAATCTAAGTAAATAAATAAATAAAACTATTTACCTTGTGTGCGCTGAATCGCCAACTCGGCGATGCAGCGCGGGCAAGGTATATAGTTTTATTTATTTATTTACTTAGTTTACTCCGCTCCGTCGCATGTCTGAGTCCACTACCCCCTACCCTGCCCCTCCCCGCCCCGCCTCACCGCCCGCAGCACTCCTTCTGCGAGCGGCCACTGTTTATACATGGCACGGCATGTATATATATGTAGCCCAGCCATCCATGCCCATCTGCTTGTGAATGTTTTAGGCAATACACAAACGTGCATTTTGTGTGCATTTCATGCATTTCTAAATATTTCGTCATTTAAGAATAATGAAATTTAAAAAAAGTGCAGATAAATAGACAAATTAAGGAACGCAGATATTTATTTAAGAAGCCATTCATATCATAATAATCTTTATTCGATTTTATGGATAAAATCACAAAAGACAAGTCATTTAAAAACAAAATACAGAATATCAGTGTCATAGTCATCCGTATTTTAAAACTCCCACCAGAAAACGTACAAGAGAAAAGCAGTTAAAAGGTGAATTGAACAACTGTAAAAAGAGTAAGGTTGGCATAACTTGGTTAAAATTGAGCAGTAATAAAATTGGGAGTATAAAATTGAGTCGCAGGTAACTATATTTTGGGCAAAACATAACCACATGTAATGTGTCGTTGATCGAAGTGTTATCACAGTTGCAGGGGGGCAAATCTGAGTATTTAAAACAGCCACGGTTAAAAGGGACCAGTCTGTGAAATAATTTTAATCTGAAATAATTAAACAAACGGCGATTATGGCAAGGTATATCCCAAGTCAGATAGGGTTCAATATTACTAACTGTTTTCACCAGCAGCGCGTGTAGCATAGAGTGTTTTGTTAAAGCAACATCTTCGCGTTCTGACCTGTGCTTGTCCATAAGTGCAGATTCAATCCATTTACCATCAGCGTGAGTTATACTTGTGGTATTGACGAACATATCTGGCCTACCTATAACCCTCAAGCTACGTGCCACATACGCCAGCCATGGAATCTGTAGGGGCTTGTCTAATTGTAAGCTGTCTTGCAGGATCAGTCTACTAAAGCCCAACTACTCCTTTGTCCAAATCAAGTTCCAGAGTTTTAATGGATTAAGGAGAAGCTGATCAGTTAAATAATCCAAACCTAGTTCTTCATGAACGATTTCGTACGGTGTGCTTTGACAAATGCCCAGGAGACTCCTTAAAAACGTATTTTCTACAACTTGGAGTGGGGCCACCTGGCCGTATCCCCAGATTCCGCTGCCATAACACACTAGGGGTAAACATTTAGCCCTATAAATCTCCAGAACCGATTGGATATGAGTGTACCCCAATCGGTGGGAGAAATCCCTGACACCAAATATCGCCCTGCTAAAAGAGGAAACATTTTGATTAATGAGCGGGTGCCAATTGAGCTCAGAATCCAGTTGTATCCACAGGTACTTGAATTTATCCACCTTTCTAATATGCTGCCCATCTATTACATATTAAGAAGCCATTCACTCATTCATGCTTCAAACTCATCCCGTGGGATTAACTCAAATGCAATTATTTGTGACATATTAAAAAGTTGACGGTGAATAAGGTTTTGCTAAGTAGGATCAAACTCAACATAAGACGGAAACATACACAAGACAACAAAGTAAAATTCTATATTCCATAGATTAAAAAGTCACGTTTTCAATTTTCTTCTTTGGTAGAAAGAGGCTTCATGATTGTACGTATTGAAGTAAACAGCTATGTGCACACATAGATATTTGCAAAGACATTTTTTCAGTCCACCTTTTTTTTTATAAATCACATATATATTTTGGACCGTCAATGGCTCCATACTGAAGCAGCCTTGTCCATCAAATGTTTCATTTGTGACTCCAAACTACACGTCGGGGCGAACGGTGGATGTCTCAGGCGTTTCACTCTATTTCGAGTGACTCAGATTTCTGACACCTTATGTTACACTTCTCCTACAAACCCAACATTTAGAGGCTAGGACCTCTAAGGCAGTCTACCTCAAGGACTGCGCCCAAAGTCTGGAATCTTATTCCTTTTGCTATCAGGCCAACTCCCTCCTGTGAACCTTCAAAAGATGTGAGATGATATCCAGACTCCGCATGTGTATTTCGTATTGAGGGTGTATGTCTGTTATACTCATCCACTCCTAATTTAAACACTGTATTTTGTATTTCACTTCTAGTGTGCTCCTTAGTTAACTGCTCTGCTGCCAATTGGGTCTGATCTGTGACATATAAAAATGCACTAAATAAATAGAAACAAGGGAGAAATTGAGCTTAGAAATGAAAAGTATCAGCATTTTTAAACAAACGTTTGGAATTTGTGAGTTACATTTAAACTGGCAGATTAAGATTGGTGTATTGTTTGAAGCGATTGTGACCAGTGTTCATTTTTCGTTCCCTGATAGTTTTTAAAGTGTTAACATGCTTGTTCGTGCATGATGTGTAACTAGAATCAAAGCACGCAAGTGACTTCCTCAACTCATTGGAGACATTCACAAGCCCTTGCACAAGGAACTGATAAAACGTGGGCAGTTGCTCTGCAGTTGAAAGGTAAGAAAGAAAAACAAAAGAGATAAAATTGGTCATTCCAAGAGACAAAGAGGATTCTTTGGGGTGATAACATATAGTAAGGCTGCATTACAAATACACTGGACTGAACAATCTTTGCCTATGCCAAAGGTTTAAGGTTAGATGACAAGATCCTACCAGGGGCGAGGTTACAATAAAGGGGACACCTCCATCATCCCTCAGCCTAATTGGGCACAATGTCCTTTTTGCACCCATATTCAACTTGTACCCTGGTTCCAAACTGTCCCTAATGAAGAATAACTTGGATTTAGAGACAGGAAACTGGTAACACAGACAATCACTGTAGTAAATCAGGTGTTGCAGATCACGATAACATGGACAGAGAGGGATTCATAGGTATCACAAATAAGTGTTGGCAAAGCCAATCAGACTCGATTTGGGAATGTTGAGAGGGTAACAGGATTGGCATTGCACTGCCCAATCAGCTATGTTTAAAGTATTGAAAATTATGGGGCTTATTTACAAGCTCCTTGCGCCGCCGGTGCGTCACGTTGCATGACGCACCGGCGGCGCAACGGGCTGCGTCATATTTACAAGCACACTTAAAGCCACCCTGCCTGGCTTTACGTGTGCTTGTAAATATCGCCGCTTTTCACGCAACACTTTGCATGTTAGGAGCATGACATGGGTGTTGCTGTGGGTGTTCCCACGCAACACCCATATCCACTGATGCGTTTCCAGATTTACGAGCAATCGTAAACCTGGAAATATGTCAGAATGCTACGCCAACCCAGGGGTGACATAGCGAGATGCAATGAGGAGAAATGTTTTGATTTCTCCTCGTTTTTTTCCTCTTTCAATGCTTGCTGCATTCTATAGCACACATTTTGATGAGGAAATCACCTCAATTGATTGTTTTTGTGCAGGAAGGTGCCTCTTCCTGCACAAAAACAATCTCCCCACGACGCAGACATCCTTGCACCATGGTGCAAGGGTGCCTGCGCCAGCACATGGCAGCAGCTTGTGCGCCAGCGCGGAGAAAAGCACAGGGATGTGACAAATTGTTGTAAATATGTTGCATCCCTGTGCTTGGAAACTAACGCAGCGCAGCAAAATGACTTGCGGCACCTCGCTGCATCAGTTTCTCGTAAATAGGGCCCTATTTCTATTTGACCATTCCGTTGAGTGACGCAATGTGGGTTGCATCGTCACTTCATAGCTTTCCATGGCATAGCCCACTTGAAAGAATAGAAAGTAAAATTGTATTGTTTTCTACACACTTAATATGGCTGCTCACCTCTGTTGGCTTTGCCAATACCAGTAGAGTTTAAAATTCTCCAGCACTGGCAAAGCCAATAGCTGCTATCTCCATAGAGGGGGTGACACAGGATGGTGCAATGAAGCAACATTCAAGGAAGGCCTCACCAAAGTCACCATCTGGAGGAGCATCAAGAGAGACATGGTGTCAAGGCAACATCCGTGGCATTACGAAGGCTGCCACTCTGGCTATGGCACTCTGCAGAGGAGCATTTGGAGGGTGGGGTGGTGGGGAAAGATGGAGTGAGTCAGCAAGAGGAGCAAGAGAACGAGCAGTAGAAGGATTCCCCTTAACCAGTCAAAAAAGCTATGTCAAGCTATCCTCCAGGACATGGAAAACACAGGATAGGTCAGAAAGCCATCCAATAAAGAGCAGGTGATTGAGATGGACAAAGAAAGCTATCTATTCACGAGCACAGTCCTGCCAAGTATCACGCATCAGGTGTTAGACTAACGCATTTCAGTGTGGTGCTCCACATCACTGCACTGAAATGCATTGTCACGCATAATGCATGGCCTCAGATGTCACAGAAACGCGCTGCAAACAAGTGTGTGACAGTCTGGCAGTGTGCACCTGTGGCCTGCGGGGGCTGCTCCTGCTGGCCTGGGGTGCTTCCAGCAGCTGAGCAGGCTCCCAGTCAGTGCTGCTACAATGTATGTTTGCATTCTGATCACCGCGGCGCTGGCTCTGAGTCACTACAGCCTGACGTCATGTCCCAGCCGGGTAGTGCCCAATACGAGCTACTACAGAGACTTCCGGGGCCTGCTCAGACAGGTTGTGTGTTTCTGGCTGTAGCACCACGGGGGCGTGATGTCATGTCCTGCCGCCTGCCAGAGCGCGGGAAGTATTTGGAAGAGGAGTATTGACCGGCTGCTAAATGGTTTGCGGGCTGCGCGGCCCATGGCTATCATGGTGCTCGGCTGGCAAGTTCGCACCTGCCCGGCCGGGCCACCCGCGCTGTTGCCTGCCCTGGGGGCTAATTATTATATCTTTGGCCGCCTCCCGGCACCAGTGAATTATTTCCGGGCAGAGGGAGAAAGTGGTGCAGCCAGTGACAGGGTCGTCACACCGTCACAGAGGGACTGGTTTGCAGCAGCCGACGTCACGCAGGAGGAGTTAATGGTCGGACAGCTGGCCGCAGCCTGTATAGTTGCCGGGACCGGGTCACTGGCGCCGGCAGCAAGCTTGAGCTGCCTTGCATTCAGAGCCCCAACGCGCCAGTCACACTGCCTCCTGGCTCTCAGATCAGAACACAGTGAGACAGTAAGTGTAATAACCACTCAGCCACTACAGTCACTTTCAATCAGTGTATAACAATTATCAAATTAAATTTGGGAGAGCGCATGATCTCGCTAATCTATGGAAGTTGATCCAGGGCCACACAGAATTTAAGCCGTCAGCCATACCACAGAGACCCCATGAAGTGTACCGTAACGCCCAACATCTAGACTACAGAATTGGTGGGCGACACAGCAAGTCGGGGCATCACTGACTGCGCTGGAAAGGTCCTTTAATTCTGCAGATCATGTTTTGGGTTACAACAGAGCTGGCTGTCCCTTTCACCCTTCTCTGAGGTTTAGTGACTCAGCACCATTGAGTTGGACAACATGGTTTACTACACCCGGTCCCCAGCCCCTCCTCAGGTTACACCGGCCAGATTAATTAGTTGACACATCTAAAACATTTGACTCATCTCAGCACTTAAACGTCCCGTGTGGGGGGTGTTACAGATGTTTCGCTTTCCTCTCCAGGCCAAGCACACAGCACTCACTGTTTGTGTGACACACAGCTGATGAGGGGAGTCGAGGTCCAGTCTGCAGCTGTGGTGCACCTCTTCACAAGCTCTTTTACTTAACTAAACTGGCAATTTGGCATTCATTTATCCGTACGAGAACCTCCTGTGAAGTTAGTGCTCTTCCATTTCTGGTGTTTTGCAGCAGTTTGAAGATGATCTTAGAGTTTCTCATTGCTCAAATGGGTGTAATTTCTGATATTTTTATGTTTCCCTCGTCTTCATTGCTTGATTTTGCGGCGAGAAAGTGTCACTCATAATCGTTGAATGTCACTCATAATTACTCTAAAATTAAGAAAATGTCACACACAATCAGAAACCTTGGCAGCTATGCGAGCAATGGTTGACTCTGTGTAGAGCTGCAACTAAAAGCTGAACCACAACAAGTGAGCTCTGTCTATTAACCGTTTCTCTCCTTCAGTATTTGAGAGGCAGACCTCAAACAATAGGCTTTAAAAAGACGTTCATCCATTTTTGTGCAAAGGTATTTGGATAATGTTTTTTTTTCTTTCTAACAGATCATCAAATCCAAGGCTTCCGAGGTTAAATGGAAACGCGGCAGTAAGAAATCCTCTATGGAAATACCTTCAGAATGAGGGACGGTGCCCATGACTGCCCGGCTGAGAGCGGGCGGCAAAGACGGCACAGAAATGGCGGACGCTGGAGCGCGCGAGCGTCGCGCGAGTCCAGCCCGCGGAGCTATTAATAAAACGACAACAAGTATACGCCATTATCACATCAGCGTTCTTTAACTGCTCTTCATAAATATTTTTGAGCTCGTTGAATTACGTTTCTATCGATTTCTCCATTACAACTCATCTGATACATTTTTATGGCATTGAGCCGAGCAAAGACAGTCAGTCCTGAGCGAGATATCTTTGCTGGCATTTCCTCTGTGTATTGCTTCGGAGTTTCCAAGAAACATGCTTTATCTTGACAGAATGGGGCATTGATTTGACAGCTTGCTTTTGCCAATCGGATGCTTTATTGTGGAAAAATAATACTGGAGTACACTGTTTGCTGTTTCAGTGAAATTGAAGTTCCTGCATGCAGAGAGCAGTCACAAAGAGCGATTTGTCTGTATCTGCACTCTTGATAATGGGCAGCATCTGCAGAGTGGCTGCATTGCAAAGATTGCAGAATCCCGTTTTTACTCAACAAAGATGTCACGTGATTTCCTAAAAATGCAGCCATTCCTTCTGAAATAAGAGGGAAAGATGGCTCAGCGAGTCACTTCGAAACGGCAGCTTATTAAGGCAATTATGTTGTATTAGGAGATTGACATTATAATAATAATTATTATTATTATTGTTGTTGTTGTTGCTGTACAAGATAGAAGATTGTTGGCATTATCATTTTATTGTTATTGTATTATTATTATTGTTGTTGTTGTGCAAGATAGAAGATTGTTGGTATTATCGTTTTATTTTATTATTATTATTATTATTAGAATACATAGGATTCTGTAATCCCAGTATAAATGGCAGGCTCTAATATCTTAATAGTTGGTGAATAGTGACACATTCAGAAGCCCACGTCATAACTCGACTATTATAAGTTATCACAGTGGCGTTCTGACATCACAATGCCTGCTGCCAGAGCCCCAGCCAAGGTGAAAGGCAGGTCAGGTCACAGAGCATAATTAAAGCAGCTGTTTAAAGCAACCAAAGTATAATGTTGCTTTAGTTTCTTCTGCTCTATTTTAATAGCTAACAATGACAAGCAGAGAGAATGTGTTTATTTTTGCACTCCTTAGATAGTGAAATGCTAGAATCTATCTGTATGTTTCTACACATTCTGACCTACTGCACCTTTTTTTTTTTTTTTACAAACAACTGACTTGTATTGAACTTTCTAATATCAGTTTGCAAGAAATATCTAACAGGTTTTTGAAGTATTTAATTTTGCACTAAAGTGTATTCTTCATGTCTGAAAACATGCTTTCTCTTTCATTTGAAAGAGCTATGCAGTAAGGGTTTAAGTGGTTTGTGGGAAAGGTGATAGCGTGACCATGTATTACATGGGATAAAGTACACCCTGGTGTATATGATAAGGATATTGCAAGTCACCTCAGAATTCCACAACCTTATCAAGGAACTTGAGCTTCTGCCTCGGTCCCCTATATGGTTGTGGAATTCCTTGGTGTCTTGCAATATCCATATAATGTATGGCAGGGGGTACTTTAGCCCTTATATTACATTGCATACATTTCCAGTTTTGGGTATAGTGATTGTTTGCTTCATGAGTTCTTTGTAAGAGAATGTTTTGTTAATGCTTGAAAGGGGACTCCCTGCACAGTTCAATCTACCACAACCCCACCCCATGTTCGGTTGGAATACTCCTTTCCAACAAGGCCCACCAACCTATTTCCCCCCGAATCAGAGATTTCCTTTTTTAGGGAGAAAGAGGAGAGGCTGAGGCAGAAGAAGGGAGAACCAGGTAAACTGGGAGGAGAACAACATGGGAGTAAATACCAGGAGCAAATCCAAGGAACTTCAACCAGGGACCAGCACAAGAATGGGATAGAAACAAATTTATCCTCACGTACACTCACAGACACTGGGGCGAAGGTCCTTAATAAAAGACTAGGTTTTGTGCCCACAGCACACCTGTATAAGTTTTGCCTCCACTGTGAACTGTCAGACTTTTTCAGAAAGTTAAAACTAAAAGCTTTTTTTGAGAATAGTGAACCCATTGAGGATGCTGGCATGAGAGGTGATACTGGTCTGAAAAACAAATCTACCTTCTGCCCTCCTATGACTGCGATGCCCGTAGAGTTGCTCACATTCGAACAAGCTGTATTTAATGAGATTGATAAAACACAAGAGAAGGATACCTACCACAATTTAAGTAATGAATCACCGAGAGCTCCAATCTGATGAAACCATTGTCATAAAACAAGCAGACAAAGGTGGAGATGTGGTTCTACAAGTTATGGAGGACTACAGAGCCAAGAGCAGATGTATTTTGGTTGATGGAAAGAGCTACAGACTTCTACCCCAGGACCCCTCCCTGGAGCTAAAGAACAGAATTATCAATCTTGTGGAGCAGGCAGAGTCGAATGGTCACATCTCCAAACAAGAAGCAGATTTCCTTTGCATCAAAAAGGCAAGTATTCCGTATTTCTATATACTGCCTAAGATCCACAAGTACAGGACCCCACCACTGGGACGTCCAATTGTATTGGGGATGGGTTCTCTCCTTGAACCTTTGTTGCGTTTTGCGACTTCTTTTTAAAACCCCCGGTGCAAGGGACCTCTACTTATTTGAAGGACACAAAAGACCTACTGAACCTATTGAACGAGGTCAGTTTTGATCCAGAGACCTATCTCCTGGTAAGCTTGGATATAGAAAGCCTTTATAACAGCCTTCCCCAGGATGAGACCATCAGGGTCATCAAGAACGTCCTTAACGAAACAACTTGGGAGTACAATACTCCACGAGAGTTCATGTTGAAATGTGCACTAATGGCCCTAAGGGATACTTTCTTTGAATTTGAAGGCACGTTTTTTCTCCAGATATACAGAACCTCAATGGGGAGTACCTTTGCCCCTAGTGTGATAGGATTATATGTATTTGAGTTTGAGTAAAAATACATCCTGAGCACTAACAATCCCTTCAAAGGAAGGATCAAGTTCTGAAAACGCTACATTGATGACGTTATGATGGTTTGGGAAGGACAGGAACATTCTCTCAACCAGTTTTTGGAATGGATTATTAGATGTTGTACAAATCTGAAATTCACACATACCATGGGTGTGAGAACTATCACCTTCTTGCACGTCACCATTTTTGCTGAAGATGGTGAACTACAAACAAAGACTTACTACAAACCTACGGCTAAGGCCACATTATTAAAGTTCTACAGCCTTCACCCCAGGGCTCTGTTTGAGAATTTACCGTATGGCCAGTTTTTAGGACTCAGAAGGAATTGCAGTAAAGTGGAAGAGCAAAGGCCCTTTCAGATAAATCATTTGTTTTATAGTGTTACTCATACCAATGTAGGGTGATAGAGCTGTTTATATCACACGCATCATACGTGTGTAGATCAGTGTATAGGAAATGTTACATAAAGCAATGAGGGTTACAAGGTGTAGGATTCACATGCCATCCATACTAGTGTGCAGTGCATTTCTTTTTGTTTGATCTGGAGAAGCAGAAACTCAAGATTTAAAGAGTATCTCAGTGGTTGGGGTTGGCTATACTAATAAGAATGAATTTCTACCTAAACAAACCCATTTTAGCAACATTAGGATTGTGAAAGAATGGGGGAAAAACTAATGTTGTAACATATACCATGCAATTTGCATGCAGCTCTTTGATGATAGTTCTTGGGTCACTGTGTTATATTAGGATTGCAACTTATGAACTGCAAGTAACAAAAGTATTTCTGTTGCAAAAGCAGTAACCCACTGAGCTATCCACATAAAATACAGTTCTATGATCTGCATTGTACACGTTCTTTGCAGCAGGCATACTAACACTCTGCCCTACCTTATGATGAGTCAAAACTCCCACTAGACAAAACACTGATTTCTCTCTAGCAGGAACATTATTCACCAGTGTTATCTTGACATTTGTACTGTTGTCTGAAAACTGCTAGATATACAAGGAACTCTACAGCAGGTGCTTTTAAGCTCATATTATTTCTAAACACAGCACCCTCCAAGATCAGCACCAGGTGCAGCTGCATCGGTTGCACCACCCTAAAGCTGGCCCTATGCACTTAAATTGAACTGGCCACTGTATGTGCAAGAAAACAAGCACACCAGTGTTCTTTAGCATTTAGAATTAAGTGCTGCCATAAAAGTGGCAAGGACACACACATGGGCTTCAATGAAGATTTTCTATACTAAGATGTTATATTATAAGCTGTTTGTGGTCTATTTTCATTATGTAAACAAGCACTGGCAAAGCCAATAGGTCTGGTGTTGGCCGCCAGCATCGGCTGTCTGAAAGAGACGCCGTGAGCGTGCACATCTCCTGACCAAGTCGACGACAAACAAGCTGTCCACACGTGTTCACGTAAGCGCTGCGCGCACAGACAGGAGATATTCACGCGTATGGTGCGAGCAGGAGTTGTGAGAACGCCGCGAGCCGTAGGCGTGCACATCTCCTGTCTTGCCATACGCGTGCACATGTCCTGTCCCGCATCGCTAAGAAAGTCGACAACAATAGATCTCGCTTAGCGAGCAGCGCATGGCGCTGCATCGCTAGGCGAGACCTAAAAAGGGTAACTTAATACAGAACAGTTTCAAATGGACAAAATCTGATATGGTGTAATAAGGCAAGAGTCAGATAAACAAACGACACATCAAAAGGAATTTACAACAGCATTTGCAGTAGAAGGGAACAGATAAAGTCGAAAGGTGTGCATTAAGAGTTGGTAGGAAGCCTCCTGCTATCACACCAGGCTGTAAACACAAAGACAACACTAAAGTAATAAAATAAAAACAAAAACACTAGCACTGTAGGGAACTGCCTTGTGTGTGGATGTGTGCTTTGAAAGAGAGCAAAATGCAGTCTTTCAAAGTGAACTTAACCAGTGACTTAAGTAGAGTGATCCACTCTGCCCCATGCTGTATGCTGTAGTGGGCGGAAGCAAAAGGTGAATGAAACAATGACTGACCAAAGGATGAAGAGAGCTGTCTGAAAGCTCCTTTAAGTAAGTGTACTATATGTATAATTTCAGAAAATCAAAAGGTCTTGACTAACGGCAGACCCTAAAAGGTGTCTCTGTCACAAACAGATGAACTTCAGAGGAGTGATTGTTGACTAACGACCTTCTTCTGAGGACTGCAGTATGTTTAAACTCAATGGCAGTGGCGCACATTTGTAAATCATGGCTACTGTGCATTTTTTTGTTTTGGTGTTTTTTGCAGTACGGATCTGACCCCAGTGGTATTTTACTAGGAAATCATATTTCCTTACCAATTTAATTACTTTGTTTCCAAATTAGTCTTGTTCGTGGACTTTCTACAATAGTGGATTCCTGTTTGCGAAGGAATTTGTACGGCCAAAACAATGAACAACTGGGATTAGCATGGCCTAATACCAATACAACCATCTTCACTGAACGTTATTGCCGGTTGAATATTGTAATTCTCAGAAGCGAATGCAAAACAAGTGGGAAAAATTAAACACCATGCAGTAAAGGGAAGGTTTTTGCAGCCGATTTTGCCCATACTTTGGAAGGAGGTCGTAAGTGAACCAAGTGGTGATTTTTGGATAAAATACATATTTTGTCTGTGCATAACAGCTAACACAGGTAACAAAAGCTGCAGGCAATCACCTTCCAATTCTTAGTATGTGCATCTACGTTCAGCCGATGTGCCATGCAGACTACTCGAAAGCGAGATCAAGAGAATTATTCAACCAAATAATCTCCCGAGATTTATTTGCACACTCCAGTTTTGATTTACATTTTGGCGACATCTTTCCATGACTTTTCTTGACCACATGAAGCTGTGATTAAAATGGTTGCCACTTTATTATCAAATACTATTCATGAAGTGAGAAACCTGGTGTAAAATTTGGAAACTATAAAAATAAAATACATTTCTGGACTTTATTAATATTTGTCTTTCTTATTCTATTTGGGAGGTTGCCCTGCAGGCTTCAAGTATAAGAAATCATCCATTGCTTTAATAACAGCAGAATCATCTAGGACAAACCCGGCCTTTGCTGCTTATCCTAGCCCTCAGGCAGAGATAGGCATTCTTACCCAGTGATGGCATTAGTGCATTAAGTAGCAGGTTTAATCCAAAAGGAATTCAATCGAGCGAAAGTGCAAAAACACACAGACCTTTAGAAATCCCTCGCTGGATGGTATCACGCCCGAGGGCTGGAAGCGCAAGAAAAAGTGTTCTGGGCTGGACATTTGTTGATGAAAATTGCTTCAGAATTGAGGGATTAGAGAATAGAGCACTGTACCATTCTTCATAAAAAACAAATCGTTATTTGCACAGCATTGGCTTGAACTTGTTCGGCCTGTGGCAAATGTTTACTAGGAGAAGTCACAACATTAACAATAAAGGACGTGCAATATCTGTTCTAATTAGGCTGCTCCGTCGGCAGTACCTTATTAATAGAAAAACAAGCTCAAACGTCTGCCACGTTAACTCCAAGGCACAAGACTCTCTTACTCATCCTATTTAATTAATTATATTAAAACAATGAAAGCAATACATACATATTAATGAATAAACAATAATAAAATCATAAAATAATAATTGTGTTTTTTATTTTATTTGAACTAAGACACATACTATGGAAGAATGATGGTTATTGGTTTGTTTACTATTTGCAATTTCCAAGTTCAGCGAAAAAACATCTTTTAAAACACTATATTGTAAATTTCTTGCAATATTGGGCTTGATTCACGAAGGTAAACTTATACTTTTGTGTAAGTTTATGATTGTTTGCTATTCACAAAGGTATTTTACTAGTAGTATCTTTACGACTCCAGAGTCTCCGCACATAAAAAAAATAGGACAGTCCTATCTTGGCTTATGCTTTATCATCTCACTGATCATTGTCATCAGCGCTGCCTTTGCTATTTTCTTCACACAGCCTATTTCCTATAACCCTTGTCTTTTCTCCATCAATTTTTTCCACATTGTTAGACCTGTCAGGCAAAGTATGGTTTTCCCCAAAATGGTTTGCCTACTTATCTTCAATTCTTTGCTGAAATTCGCTTTGTTGGCCTTAGGAATATGTGCACTTTACCACTTCTGACCAGTGCTAAAGTGCTTGTGCTAACTCCCATGAACATGGTTTGATTGGCAAATACCTAATTATCATATTTAATTTACTTATAAGTTCCCATATACCTAGGGCCTGTACATTAATTGCTACCAGTGGTCCTGCATCACCTATTGTGCCATCCACTTAAGTAGAACTCGAAACCTATTGCAGGCTGAATTCAGTTTAAACTGTCATGTCGACTTGGCATTTAAACCCCCTTACCAAGCCTTAAACTCACCTTTTATTACACATAATTCACCCCTGAGGTAGGCCCTAGGTGGCCCATAGGGCAGGGTGCTTTGTAATTAAAAGGTTGGACATGTACCTTTAAGTTTTACATGTCCTGGTAGTGAAAAACTCCTACATTTGTTTTTCACTACTGTGAGGTCCACCCCTCTAATGGAATAACATTGGGGATTCTTTATTACATTTAATATGCTGTAATTCCTAATTGGGAGCAGATAGATATATCATGTCATGTTTGGTACCATGAAATTGATATGATAAACACTCGTTAATGGTAAAGTTGGATTTTTTATTACAATTTTTAAAATGCCACTTTAAGAAAGTTGTAATAATCAGAAAAATTGTTCTAGCTGTCTTTTTGAGTTGTCATATACGTCAACAAATCAGGACCAATTAATCATTTTCTTGGCCCTTGTGTTCATTAACTTTTGATTCTTTTACAGTTTTCAGAGAGTCATATTATCTTTTGTGAAAGAAATTGGGCCATAATCATTTGTTTAGATATATATACACAAGCATTTTCAGTGTCTCAAATCAACAAAAGTTAAAACAGACTTTAAAAAAAACAGCAATAAACAAACTCAGAAAAAGTGGATTAGATAAGATAAAAGACAATACACGTATGTGATTTCTCAGAAACTAGGCCAGTCATCTAGTTACATAATCCAGCAGCAGTTGCCATAATTCCCTTCATCAAAGATGGTTCTATTATACTGTTGATCATTCTTGGCAACTATTGACTCAAAGAGGGCCAAATTCAAAGGACTCTGTATTACGCATAAGGCCCTCTTCGGACAGGCACCCCACTACATCAAAGAACGCCTGGAGAGATATGTCCCTGGCCGCTCACTTAGGTCCTCTACTGAGGGCCTCCTAAAATGCCCACGCTTTCACTACACTACTAAAGGAGGACGTGCCTTCTCTGTCCTGATACCGCCACTCTGGAACAAGCTGCCTAGTCAGCTCCGTGCGGAAGGACGCCTTCTTCCATTCAGAAAAAAACTTAAAACCCTCTTGTACACAGAAGCCTGGGCCTAACTATATTACCATCCCACCTGGAACTGACGCTGATCTTCTTGAAGCGCTTAGAGACCTGTTGGTATTAGGCGCTATACAAGTCGAAATTAACATAACATAACATAACATAACAATTTGTAGGGTTGAAAATTCATAACCATTCATAATGATCATTTTCACGGATGATCCAGAATACAAAAAAGGCTTTAGTTTCATCAGCACAAAATGCAGTAGAGATCAGATGGTTCATTCCATAGAAACAGGGCAAAGGATTTGTAGGAAACAAGCAGACTAAATAGAAGACCAAATTAAAACTTTCAAAGATAACCACACAACATCAGAAGTGAAGACACTTCTGGAAAAAATAGATAAAGAAATGGCCACATTCAAGGACAACACTATAAATTTCAAATCTATCAAATTAGATAAGGACAAAAAAACATTCAATATTGAATCTGTCTATCCATATCTTAAAGAGGACTTCTATACTAAAACTGACTCACGCAGAGTACTGTCAGACATCAGGGAAGCTCCAAAACCAGGAGTCACTCCTCCCCTTCGGAGTCCACTCGAGGAGAACAACATCCTGGACCCTTCCCAGTCCGGCTTCCGCAGCAACCACAGCACCAAAACCGCCCTCATCGCCGCCACCGATGACATCAGGACCCTGCTAGACAATGGAGAAACAGCAGCCCTCATCCTCCTGGACCTATCAGCCGCCTTCGACACGGTCTGCCACCACACACTACGAACACGCCTTCGCGACGCCGGGATCCAAGAGAAGGCCCTGGACTGGACCACATCCTTCCTTTCCGGCAGAACACAAAGCGTCTGCCTCGCCCCTTCCGATCCAAGGCCACCAAGATCATCTGCGGCGTACCCCAAGGCTCCACCCTCAGCCCAACGCTGTTCAACATCTACATGGCACCCCTCGCCCACGTCGCCCGACAGCACAACCTCAACATCATCTCCTACGCCGACGACACCCAGCTGATCCTCTCCCTCACCAAAGACCCTCACACCGCCAAAGCCCACCTCCACGAAGGAATGAAGGCCGTCGCCGAATGGATGAGGACCAGCCGCCTGAAGCTGAACTCGGACAAGACGGAGGTCCTCATCCTTGGTTCCAACCCTTCAGCCTGGGACGACTCCTGGTGGCCAACATCACTGGGAACAGCCCCGCCACCCACCGACCAAGTACGCAACCTAGGGGTCATCCTCGACCCCACCCTCTCCATGACTAAGCAGGTCAACGCCGTTTCCTCATCCTGCTTCAACATCCTCCGAATGCTCCGCAGGATCTTCAAGTGGATCCCCACCGAAACAAGAAAAACAGTCACCCAGGCCCTCGTCACCAGCAGGCTGGACTACGGAAACGCCCTCTACGCAGGAACGACGGCTAAGCTCCTGAGACGGCTGCAACGCATCCAGAACGCCTCTGCACGTCTTATCCTCGACATCCCCGACGCAGCCACATCACACCCCACCTGAGAGACCTGCACTGGCTCCCTGTCAACAAGAGGATAACCTTCAAGCTCCTCACCCACGCACACAAAGCACTCCACAACTCCGGACCAGCCTACCTCAACAGACGACTCAGCTTCTACACCCCCACCCGCCAGCTCCGCTCGACCAGCCTCGCCCTCGCCACAGTCCCCCGCATCCGGAAAACGAACGCCGGCGGCAGATCCTTCTCCCACCTCGCCGCCAAGACCTGGAACACCCTCCCCACCAACCTCCAACAGACCCAAGACCTACTGGCCTTCAGAAGACTCCTCAAGACCTGGCTCTTCGATCAGTAGCAGCACCACCCCCCTCTTCCCCCAGCGCCTTGAGACCCTCGCGGGTATGTAGTGCGCTTTATAAGTGACATGATTGATTGATTGATTGATTGATTTCTGACTTTCTCTGAAACCTCGTCGTCCGATTCTACTGGTGACTCAGACCTCGGAGAAGGACCTTCTAACCAAAATCAACAAAGACAGAGTTCTTTTTTAGACAGATGCCAGCAAAAAGACAGGCTATGGTTCAAACCCCAGCCATAGGAGATGCGCACAAGGCACCAGTTCTACAAAAATTAGTCGCACCCTCCAAAGTGAATCTGTCCACAAACGTCCTTACTAAGGAAGAAGAAACAGTTCTGGAACTAGGAATCAAATTCGTACCCAACAATCATTCAGACTTCGCTAAATTGAAGATTGAGGCCATGGAATTCTTCAGAAAAATTTGACTAAAAGCGTTCTATTTGACAAAAGAAGACAATTTGACCAAAGAACCTTTAGGGCTATGTAATAAATCAAAGCTTCTTCCTCCCGCCCACAGTATTCCTAAAGAAATAATGGCATTCGAACAGGTGGTCCTTTCTTCCTTACACCAACTGGAGAAAAAGAAAATGTACAGTATGAACAATATAACATAACAACAAAGAAGGGCCACTCAAGATCTTAAGACAGACAGGTCCATAGTGATCAAGCCGGCCGATAAAGGTGGTGCAGTAGTCATTTGGTCGAAGGAATCTTATTTGACGGAAGGAAGGAGTCAGGTGAACAATCAGACTTGGTATCGAAAAATCACCAATGATCCATTTAAAGAGATCCAAGAAGACAAAGCTACTATTCAAAAGGAAGGACTGGAATCAGGTGTGAGAAGTTGGCCTGGCATATGCTGTCTACTAGTTATAGTGGGCACCTTGCACCAGTCCAAATGACCTTTATTGATGATAGGTTTAAAGACAACCTTTATTGAAAGCTATCCTAGTGGTAGCTAAGGAGAGCAGCCTTCAGGCTAAGTCTTGAAGGAGTGTAAAGCAGCTTGGTTTACCAGATTATAACCTCTTGAATAACTAAATGAAAGGAGAACCACACAAGATATATATAAAATATATGTATTTATTTCTAAACTCTAACTACTAATCTCTTTATGAGATTAGAGTTCAAGATACACAATATCACAGTATTAAAACGACAATAAATAGCACAATACACAGTGGGCTCCAGGGGGAGACCAAACCATATACTAAGAAAGTGGTATAAGAACCACGACTTGACTAGACACAGTGCCTAGAGCACGTAGAATCGCTGGGACCCCAAGGAACCACCCAAGGTAGTTACACAGGAGACCCATGGGGGACGTGTGCAGTGTGAGAACACAGCCGCGAGCGCCGTAGGATTCAATGCGGAAAGTCGCGGTTGGTATTTTAAAGATAAAGGACACTTAGGAGAGGACTTTCAGCACATCCCTTTAGACTTAAGGGGTTCTAGGGCCAACACCCACGGGAGCACCGGAGTACTCGAGTTACCTCACCCAGGGAAGCCGGGTGCATAGGTGTCAAAAGGTGTCGGGAATCGTCGTCGTTTTCAATGGCGATCTGCTGCAAAGTGCTGCTGCCGTGAAGGAGAAAAGTGTCCGGTGTGATACAAGCCTGGATCGATGATGTGGAGAACCTGAAAGCAGAGGGGACAGAGTCTGGGTCACTAGCCAGTGACCAGGAGCGGAGCAATCGAATGCCCACCAATGTTGGGTGCTTCAGGTGCAAAGAGGTGAAGCTTGACTCTGCAGCCACGGGGTCCCGGAGATGTCGACGACAACCAGGAGCCGGATTCGAGCTGTCACACAAAGGATGTCGAGTGCTGGGGTGTCGGTGATCAGATTGACCACAACAATCCTTGGCAACAGCAACCCACGCAGGAAGAGAAAAGATGCTTCTGTGCAGACCAACAAGTTCCTGGGGACTCTCCAAGCAATGGAGAGTCAGGACACGTCTGGAGCAACCAGGGAAGCCCAATAAAAGTTAGAGTTGCCTTCTTGGGGACCCACAGGTCAATGGACCAGGGATCGCATAGGGACCTCAAGAGGAATCACAAAATGGCGGCCCACGGAACACTCGTTGAGTGTCAGCCAAAAATCTTCAGTGCAATTACTGCTCGGGGTCAGGGCTACAAGCAACCCAAAGCTCAGCCTCAGGGGTTGCCGGAAAGCTGATGCTTCTGCAAATGGTCGCGGTGTCCAGGGGTTCAGGTTGCACGGTCTCCATGAGGGATACAGAACTCAGACTTGCTGTGGGCACAGATCGACCTCAGAGACCTCAGAAAACCTACCTCCTGTGTGGCAGTACTCTTCGGAGTCCGTCGGAGCTCAGGGATGCCAACCTGTCAGTTGCTTTAAAGGTGCCTGCCTTGCAGGGGAGTAACTCCTTTACTCCAAGGGAGATTCTTCAGTCATCCAGCGTAGTGTAGATCGTCGAAGTACTTGGTTTCTGGTATCAGAGTTTAGTCCAGGTGTAATCTAAAGTCCTGTAGTCAGGGTTTCCTACTTTATACCCAAGGAAGGGGTGGGACAAACTCTGTGGACCCACCTATGGGAGGGTCAGGAAAGAGGAGTGGCTACACCCATTTCCTTTGTCCAGTTTCGCCCCAGAGCAGGGGCTGGCAGCCCCTGCAACCGGTTTGAGCTGGACTATGCACAGGGACACCAAATGTGCCCCCAGTGCAGACTTCAAAGCACTCTGAGAGTGCACCCACCCAGCCCCAATACACTAGAGCCTGTCTGGGAGGTGGTCACACCTCCCTGTGACAGGAAACCTATTGTCCAGGCCTCCCCTGCCGGAGTTTCGTCCAGCAGCAGGAGGGCAGACTCGTGTCTGTGGCTGCAGCATCCATTTTGTGATGCCAGGGTTCTGTTAAGCAGGTACCGGGTGTACCGGTGGTGCCATGTTGCTCCCTCTAGAAGGGAGGAATCATACCTCCCACCCCAGTACTGGGGTGGAGGTATGATTCCAAGGTGTTTGACACCAAACACGACAGTTTTCCATGCAGCCATTCTCAAGTTAGCATTTACCGCGGGGTTATAATGCACTTAAGAGTATATGGTCTGGCTGCATCACAAACAACCCCGGAATAAAGATTCTGAAAGCTGCAGAGGGGCTTTGCTCATGCATGGGCACCCTCTCATATGAAACCCAGCACCCTGCCTTCAGGATTGTTAAGGCCTGCCATAGGGGTGACTGATAGGTTTACATGTGCAGTGATATGGAGAGATATAGGGAACCTATATCTCAGTAAGGGTGGATACACCACCTTACACAGGCTGCTGTAGCAGACCTGTTGTGTCATTTTAAAAGGCTTCCCAGGGGTGGCACAATACATGCTGCAGCCCCTGGTAGGCCTCTGGGGTACCTATGCCCTGGGTACGTAGTATACCATATACTAGGGACTCACAAGCGTACCCCAGAATCCAATCTGGAGTGTACCTAAAGTACATGCAATCAATTTAAGTGGAAAGCAGATAGGCTGGGGTCCTGAATAGCAGGATCCCAGCCAAACTAAGTCGAAAACCAGCAAAACACCAGGAAAAAAGTGGGGGCAACCATGCAGTCAGATTCCACCTTCCTACATAACCCCCCCAAATGAAAGGAGATAAGGCTAACCTTGTCCAGTTGAGCCTTTATTGACTAAGTGGCCATATAAGGAAGAACCTGCACTAGCATGGTTACCCCCTGTCTTATGGTCCACTGAGCAATTCCTAACCCCAAGGGTATGGGATGATCTCCACCATTTGGAGTTACTATCTGTGGTGTGTTTTGGTAAAGTAAAAGGCTGGTGGGGTGTCTGAGTAGAGAAGTGAGGCCCTAATAAAGTTGGTCTCAGCTTCCTCAGATCACTGGTCACCATGGAGGCCTTTCTTTCCTTGACTGAGTTGTATCTGGCCCTAAGGGTCAACCTCTGGCAGCCTACAACTGGGGGTTGGGTCCCTTTGGTTGGAACACTGGAGGGACATGGTAGGTTTGGAACCACTTGGTCCCAGGTTTGCCGTTGCCCAACAGAGTCCATCTGGGGGAGGTCCCTACACAATGGTAAGAGGGATCCCTCAGTGTGCTGTGGAATTTTCACCTGGCTAGAGCTACTAGACTGGGTGCCCCTAATCTGTGGATGAGAGGGTTCCTCTGTACAGGGAGCCCTTAGGGGTCCACTGACCTCTGCAGCCCTGGGCTGACAGAGGGAGGGTAGAGAGGGGCAGGTTACCTGCTCCAGACTGGGTACCACCTTGGAAGGGTCCCCTGCCATCAGGGGTGTTGCCAGGCCAGGCCTGACCACCTCTGGGGCAGTTCCTTCACTAGGGGTAGGATCAGTTCCCTGAGGAAGCTGACCCTTACCTATTGTCTGGGGGGAAGAAGACTTTTCTTCAACCCTTCTGCTCTCTGGGGGAGTAGAGTGGGCCATTCTTTCAGGCTCCACTTCTCCAAAATTTCCCTGGGATGGGACTGAGGCCCTAACAGCCCCACCAACCTTCTCAGAGAGGCCCAACATTTTTAAGTGGGCCTGGTATTCAACTTCAGCCCAGGCTGAAACCTCCAGATCATTGCCCAACAGGCAATCTACAGGCAAGTTTGGGGACACTGCCACTCTCTTTGGGCCAGTGACCCCTCCCCAGTTGAGATTGACTATGGCCATGGGATGATCTGTTCTGATACCATCAATGTTGGTCACCTGGTACTTGAACTCAGGTAAAAGCTGTTGAGGGGGGACTAGTTTCCCTGTCACCATGGTGACACTAGCCCTGGAGTCCCTGAAGGCCACAGCTTTCTGACCATTAATTAGGGGCTCCTGTCTGTACTTGCCCAAAGTATTGGGACTCATAGTAAAAGTGGCAAATCCCATGCCACCATCACAGACTAAGGAGGCCTGTGAGGAGGACCTTGATAAACTGGGGTCCACCTCAGTTCCCCATGAAAATGCACCTAACTTTTTGGGTGCATTACTACCACCTGGGGGATTACTACTTGTAGTACCAGGAGGAGTGGTAGTATTGCTGGGAGGAACATTTTCCTTATTGCTAGCCTGGGAGCAACTGGGGTCATTTTTCCAGTGGCCAGGCTTCTTACAGTTATGGCAATAAGGTTTCTTTTCAGGGAGGAAGGAGTTTGGGACCCACCCCAGGAGAGGACATTTGGGGCCCTGTAGTGGATTTATCCTTGGATTTATCCCCAACTTTCTCTTGGGACTTGGTAGAATCTTTCTTCTGGTCACCACCCTGATTCTTTGGCTTTACTCTGGTTCTGACCCATTTGTCTGCCTTCTTTCCCAATTCTTGGGGAGAGGTCAGATCAGAGTCCACCAGGTACTGGTGTAAAAGCTGGTTTTGACAATTATTAAGGATCTGCTCCCTCATAATCAAATTGTACAATCCTAAAAAGTCATGCACCTTGCTGCCATGTGTCCAACCTTCCAGAGCCTTAGTAGCACAATCTACAAAGTCAACCCAGTCCTGAGTCTGTGCCTTTTGGGTGTCTCTGAACTTTAACCTGTATTGGTCAGTGGTTAGGCCAAACCCATCAATCAGAGCACTCTTCAGGACTTTATAATTATCAGCATCCTCTTCTCTTACAGTGAGGAGCTTGTCTCTACCTTTGTCTGCAAAGGAGAGCCACAAGATTGCTGCCCACTGCTCCTGAGGGACCCTCTGTACTTTACAGGCCCTCTCCAGTGCAGTTATCCATTTGTGGATGTCATCCCCACTCTGGTAGGGAGGGACAATCTTGTTCAGGTTCCTATGGGGATGAGTCTCTTCTCTACTCCTAGGGACTCTGTTGCTGCCACCATGGGGCTCTAGCCCCAACTTTTGAGAAGCTTTATGAAGCTCCAGGGATGCCCTGTCTAAGGCCAATTGCTCTCTCTTGATTCTGAGCTTAGCTCTCTCAAACTCAAGCAGTTGGCACTTCTTCTCATAAAAGGATGCCCTTTTATGAGAAGCAGAGGACCCTATAGAAGTACCAGAATGATTAGATTCCTGAGAAGGAGATCTTGATCTTCTTGGTAGGCTATTAACCCTTCCTGGGGGAGTGAAGAGGGGGCCACTGAGGCCTTCCTCTCCTTCAGGAAGAATTGTATTTTCCAGGTGGGAATCATTTTGATCCCCCTGGCCAGCATCAGAGTCTGGGTCCACTGGCGGCACGAGTTTCGGGGGCGGCGGTAGCCGCAAAAATCATCGCCAGCACCCCCCCCCCTCAGCACGTCGGCAGAGTGCCTAGCTACGCCACTGTCTGGGTCATAGTAGTTTTCACTACCTGGCCTTTCCTCTTCTACTGCCCCACCCAACCTGCCTGCCTCATCAGACCCTGGTGTCTTTCTGAGGTCATCTAACAGCAAAGCCTCTATGAGGCGTTGAGTGCTTGCATGTCTCCCTGTTTTTAGTCTCCTAGAGGTACACATATTTCTCATTCCTGGAATGTGAGATTGTCATACCTAGTGGGTAAGGAGTCACTGACTTCAGGCCTTGCAGACATTCTAGTGTGGTGTGGTGTATGCACCTACCTACTCTAGTGGGAACTGAAACTCTCTTGAGTTGTAGAAAGGGTTTGCTAAGCCCTTGACACACAACTCTAAGTTCAGTAGAACTTACTGTATTCTAGACTTGATTTATATGTACCTATGTACCTATAGTGGTTTTCAGTTAGTAACTTCAAAGAGATTATCTGGTAAAGCAATAGCAAGCTTGAATCCAACCGCTGCACACCAATGTGAGAAGTTGGCCTGGTATATGCTGCCCACTAGTTATAGTGGGCACCTTGCACCAGTCCAAACGACCTTTATTGATGATAGGTTTAAAGACAACCTTTATTGAAAGCTATCCTAGTGGTAGCTATGGAGAGCAGCCTTCAGGCTAAGTCTTGAAGGCGTGTAAAGCAGCTTGGTTTACCAGATTATAACCTCTTGAATAACTAAATGAAAGGAGAACCACACAAGATATATATAAAATATATGTATTTATTTCTAAACACTAACTACTAATCTCTTTATGAGATTAGAGTTCAAGATACACAATATCACAGTATTAAAACGACAATAAATAGCACAATACACAGTGGGCTCCAGGGGAGACCAAACCATATACTAAGAAAGTGGTATAAGAACCACGACTTGACTAGACACAGTGCCTAGAGCACGTAGAATCACTGGGACCCCAAGGAACCACCCAAGGTAGTTACACAGGAGACCCACGGGGGACGTGTGCAGTGTGAGAACACAGCCGCGAGCGCCGTAGGATTCAATGCGGAAAGTCGCGGTTGGTATTTTAAAGATAAAGGACACTTAGGAGAGGACTTTCAGCAAACCCCTTTAGACTTAAGGGGTTCTAGGGCCATCACCCACGGGAGCACCAGAGTACTCGAGTTACCTCACCCAGGGAAGCCGGGTGCATAGGTGTCAAAAGGTGTCGGGAATCGTCGTCGTTCTCAATGGCGATCTGCTGCAAAGTGCTGCTGCCGTGAAGGAGAAAAGTGTCCGGTGTGATCCCAGCCTGGATCGAAGATGTGGAGAACCTGAAAGCAGAGGGGACAGAGTCTGGGTCACTAGCCAGTGACCAGGAGCGGAGCAATCGAATGCCCACCGATGTCGGGTGCTTCAGGTGCGAAGAGGTGAAGCTTGACTCTGCAGCCACGGGGTCCAAGAGACGTCAACGATGACCAGGAGCCAGATTCGAGCTGTCCCACAAAGGATGTCGAGTGCTGGGGTGTCGGTGATCAGATTGACCACAACAAGCCTTGGCAACAGCAACCCACGCAGGAAGAGAAAAGATGCTTCTGTGCAAACCAACAAGGTCCTGGGGACTCCCCAAGCAATGGAGAGTCAGGACACATCTGGAGCAACCAGGGAAGCTCAATAAAAGTTAGAGTTGCCTTCTTGGGGACCCACAGGTCAACGGCCCAGGGATCGCAAAGGGACCTCAAGAGGAATCACAAAATGGCGGCCCACGGAACACTCGTTGAGTGTCGGCCAACAATCTTCGGTGCAGTTACTGCTCGGGGTCAGGGCTACAAGTAGCCCAAAGCTCAGCCTCAGGGGTCACCGGAAAGCTGATGCTTCTGCAAATGGTTGCGGTGTCCAGGGGTTCGGGTTGCACGGTCTCCACGAGGGGTACTGGCCTCAGACTTGCTGTGGGCACAGATCAACCTCAGAGACAATGGAAAACCCACCTCCTGTGCTGGCAGTACTCTTCGGAGTCCATCGGAGCTCGGAGATGCCAACTGGTCAGTTGCGTTAAAGGTGCCTGCCTTGCAGGGGAGTAACTCCTTTACTCCAAGGGAGATTGTTCAGTCATCCAGCGTAGTGTAGATCGTCAAAGTACTTGGTTTCTGGTATCAGAGTTTAGTCCCGGTATAATCTAAAGTCCTGTAGTCAGGGTTTCCTACTTTATACCCAAAGAAGGGGTGGGACAAACTCTGTGGACCCACCTATGGGAGGGTCAGGAAAGAGGGGTGGCTACACCCATTTCCTTTATCCAGTTTTGCGCCAGAGCAGGGGCTGGCAGCCCCTGCAACCGGTTTGAGCTGGACTATGCACAGGGACACGAAATGTGCCCTGTGAGAAGTTGGCCTGGCATATGCTGTCCACTAATTATAGTGGGCACCTTGCACCAGTCCAAACAACCCCTTATTGGAGATAGGTTAAAGACAACCTTTATTGAAAGCTATCCTAGTGGTAGCTATGGAGAGCAGCCTTCAGGCTAAGTCTTGAAGGAATGTAAAGCAGCTTGTTTTACCAGTCTATAATCTCTTGAGTGACCAAATGAAAGAGGACCACACCAGGTATATATTCAAAATATATGTATTTATTGCTAAACACACCCCTCTAGTCTCTTTATGAGGCTAGAGTTCGAAGTACATAAATTATAAGTTAGTTATCTACAGTAATAGCACAAATACACGTTTGAGCCCTAGGGGCGGGCGTACCAAACCATATACCAATAAAGTGGTATAAGAACCACGACTGAGCTAGACACAAGGCCTAGAGCCTGTAGAAGTGCTTGGACCACAAGGAACCACCCAAGGTAGTGACACAGGGGACCCACGGGGGACGCGTACAGTGTATGAACACAGCCGTGAATCGTCGTTAACTTCTATGGGGAAAGTCGCGATTAGAATTTAAAAGAAAAGGGACACTTAGAGGAGGACTTGGAGCAAAACCTTTGAGAACTAGGCTGTTCTAGTGTCAATACCCACGGGAGCACCGGAGTACTCGAGTTACCTCACCCAGGGGAGCCGGGTGCATAGGTGTCTTTCGGGGTCGGGTTTCGTCGTCGCTTTCAATGGCGATCTGCTGCAAAGTGCTGCTGGCGGCCAAGTCAAAAGTGTTCAGGTGGATCCAAAGGTGGATCGAAGATCTGAAGAACCTGAATGCAGAGGGGGCAGAGTCTGGGTCACTAGCCAGTGACCAGGAAGGCGATGAGCAGATGCCCACCGATGTCGAGTGCTTCAGGTAGGTTGACGGTCATCTTGACTCTTCAGCCACAAGGTCCAGGAGGCGTTGACGACAACCAGGAGCTGGATTCTAGCTGTGCCACGACGTCTGTCGATTGCAGGGGTGTCAGCGACTGGATTGGACCCAACAAGCCTTGGCAACGGCAAGTCTCGTGGAAATGGAAGAAGGACGATGTTGCAGACCAGCAAGGTCTGGGGGACTCACCCAGTGAAGGTAAGTCAGGACACGCCTGGAGCAACCAGGGAGCCCAAGCAGAAGAAGATTGGCCTTCGGGAGGTCCTACTAGCCAACGGACTAGCAACCGCGAAGGAGCCTCGAGTCGACGCACGTGGAGCTGGCTCACAGGACACTCGTGGAGTGGAGGCCAGGGATCTTCGGTGCAGTTGGTGCTGGAGGATGGGGCTACTCGGAGCCCAAAGCACGACTTCGTGGTAGACCCAGAAGAGGATGCACTTGCAAATGTGATTGGTGTCCAGGGGTCACGGTTCCACATTACCCACGACAGCTACGGGCCTCAGCTTTGCTGGGCACTCAGGGCAGCCTCGGGGAAGTCTGGAAATCCACCTCTGGTGATGCAAAGACTTCGGCGTCCGACGGGAGCTTCAGCGATGCAGACCGGACAATTGCTTCTTTGGTGCCTGCCAAGCAGGGGAGTCACTCCTTGACCCCAAGGGAGATTCTTCAGTCCTCTAATCTTAAAGTAGAGCGTCGAAGGTCCAGGATTCTGTGTCAGAGTTTCGTCCAGGTAAATATAAAGTCCTAAGGACTGGGGTCCCATACTTATACTAAGGTAGGGGGTTGGACATACTCTGTGGCCCCACCTATGGGAGGGTCAGGGCAGAGGGGTGGTTACACCCCTTTCCCTTTGTCCACTTTCGCGCCAGAGCAGGGGCTGGAAGCCCCTGAGCCGGTTTGAACTGCGGTATGCACAGGGACACCAAATGTGCCCCCAGTGCAGGACTTCAAAGCACCAGAGAGTGCTCCCGCCCAGCCCCAATACACACTATCCTGTCTGGGGAGGTGGTTACACCTCCCTGGGACAGGAAACCTATTGTCCAGGCCTCCCCTGCCGGAGTTTCGGTCAGCAGCAGGAGGCCAGACTCGTGTCTGTGGCAGCGGCATCCATTTTGCGATGCCAGGGCTCTGGAAAGTCAGTACCGGGTATACCGGTGTGTACATGTCTCTCCCCCTAGAAGGGTGGAATGCTACCCCCGCCGCCAGAACTGGCGGGGGGGGGGGTAGTATTCCAAGATGTTTGACACCAAACACGACATGTTTCCGTGCAGCCATCCCAAAGTTAGCATTTAACGCGAGGTTATAATGCGCTTAAGAGTATATGGTCGGGCTGCACTACAAACAGCATCAGAGAAGGGTCTCCGAACGCTGCAGAGGGGCCCAGCTCATGCAGGGGCCCCCTCTCACATAGGAACCATGCACTCTGCCTTCAGGATTGATAAGGCCTGCCATAGGAGTGACTTATAGGTTTATATGCGTGTATGTATGTAGTGATATAGGTAGCCTATATCACAGTAAGGGGTGCATGCACCACCTTACCCAGGCTGCAGTAGCAGACCTGTGGTGTCATTTTAGATGGCCTTCCAGGGGTGGCACAATACATGCTGCAGCCCCTGGTAGGCCTCTGAGGTACCTATGCCCTGGGTACATAGTATACCACATACTAGGGACTTATAAGGGCACTCCAGATTCCAATCAGAGATGCGCCTAAGGCACATGGAAACCATTTTAGAGAGGAAGCAGCTAGGCTGGGGTTCTGATTAGCAGGGCCCCAGCCAGACTAAGGTCGAAAAACAGTGAAGCATCAGCAAAAAGTGGGGGTACCCATGTGAAGCAGATCCTACTCAACCCCCCCCCCCAAACGTAGGGACATTAAACTAACCTTGCCCAGTTAAGTCTTCATGTTCTAAGTGGAAGTACCTAGAGAGTCCATCTGCATTGGCATGGTTACTCCCAGGTCTATGTTCCACTGTGAAGTCCATCCCCTGTAGGGAAATGGATCACCTAAGCAGTTTGGGGTTTTCACCCTTCATTTGTTTTAGCCATAAGAGGGGCTTATGGTCGGTTTGAACAAGGAAGTGAGTACCAAACAAGTATGGCCTCAACTTCTTCAGAGCCCAGACCACAGCAAAGGCCTCCCTCTCAATGGCTGACCAACGTTTCTCTATAGGGGTCAGCCTTCTGCTAATAAAAGCTACTGGCTGATCCTGACCTTCATCATTCAATTGTGACAGTACAGCCCCTACCCCCAATTCAGACGCATCTGTTTGAACAATGAACTTCTTGGAGTAATCAGGACTCTGTAGAATGGGAGCAGTGCACATGGCCTGCTTTAGGTCATCAAATGCCTTTTGACAGCTAACTGTCCACTGAACCTTTTTGGGCATTTTCTTGGAAGTTAAGTCATTCAGGGGTGTCACTATTGATCATACCCCTTGGCAAATCTCCTATAGTACCCAGTCAGGCCTAAGAAGGCTCTCACCTGAGTCTGGGTAGTTGGAGCAGTCCAGTCCATGATGGTCTGGATCTTGCTCTGCAGTGGTTGAACCTGGCCTCCACCCACAAGGTGGCCCAGGTACACAACCTGACTCTGCCCTATCTGGCACTTGGTGGCCTTGATAGTCAGGCCTGCTTTCTGCAGGGCCTGCAAAACATTTCTGAGGTGGACCAGGTGATCCTCCCAGGTGGAGCTAAAGACAGCAATATCATCTAGATATGCTGCACTATAGGCTTCCAGACCTGTAAGGACTGTATTCACCAACCTCTGAAAAGTGGCAGGTGCATTCTTCAGACCAAAGGGCATCACCAGAAATTGATAATGCCCACTAGGGGTTGAGAATGCTGTCTTTGGCTTTGCATCATCAGCTAGTCTGATCTGCCAGTAGCCAGCTGTCAGGTCAAATGTGCTTAGATACTTGGCTGAGGCCAAAGTGTCTATTAGCTCATCTGCCCTTGGTATTGGATGGGCATCAGTCCTAGTGACTGCATTGAGACCCCTGTAGTCCACACAAAACCTCATCTCTCTTTTCCCACCATTGGTGTGAGGTTTTGGCACAAGGACCACTGGACTAGCCCAAGGGCTATCTGAGGGTTCAATAACTCCCAATTCCAACATCTTCTGGACTTCTGTCCTGATACAGTCCCTGACATGGTCAGGTTGCCTATAAATCTTATTTTTAATAGGCAGACTGTCCCCAGTGTCCACTTCATGAGTGCACCAGGTAGTCTGACTGGGTGTCAGTGAGAATATGTGTCTGAACTGATTGAGCACCTGTCTGCAATCAGTCTGCTGTGGGTAGTGAGGCTGCCTGCCAAGGCTACACCATCCACTGACCCATCATCAGGGTTCTGTGAGAGCAGGTCAGGGAGTGGGTCACTCTCTTCCTCCTGTCCCTCATCAGTAGCCATAAGCAAGCCCATGTCTGCCCTGTCCACATATGGTTTTAACCTGTTGACATGGAGAACCCTGTGGGGACTCCTGGGTGTTCCTAGGTCCACCAAATAGGTAACCTCACCCTTCTGTTCAACAATGGTATGGGGTCCACTCCATTTGTCTTGGAGAGCTGCTGGGGCCACTGGCTCCAACACCCACACCTTCTGTCCTGGCTGGTAAACAGTCAGTACAGCCTTTTGGTCATGCCAGGCTTTTTGAAGTTCCTGGCTAGCCTCAAGGTTTTTAGTTGCCTTTTTCATATACTCAGCCATCCGGGAGCGGAGACCAAGTACATAGTAGACTATGTCTTGCTTTGGGGGCTTGAGAGGTAACTCCCATCCTTCCTTCACCAAGCACAATGGACCCCTGACAGGGTGACCAAACAAAAGTTCAAAAGGGCTGTAGCCAACCCCTTTTGAGGCACCTCCCTGTATGCAAATAAAAGGCAGGGCAAGAGTATGTCCCATCTTCGCCTAAGCTTTTCTAGGAGCCCTTTAATCATGCCCTTCAAGGTTTTGTTGAATCTCTCAACTAAACCATTGCATTGTGGGTGATAGGGTGTGGTGAACTTGTAGGTCACTCCACACTCCTTCCACATTGCTTTTAAGTATCCAGACATAAAGTTAGCACCCCTGTCTGATACAACCTCCTTAGGGAAGCCCACTCTTGAGAAAATTCCCAGGAGGGCTCTTGCCACCACAGGTGCTGTAGTGGTCCTAAGGGGAATAGCCTCTGGGTACCTGGTGGCATGATCCACTACCACCAGGATAAACCTGTGCCCAGATGCTGTTTGGGGATCCATGGGACCAACAATGTCAATCCCCACCCTTTCAAAGGGAACCCCCACCACAGGTAGTGGTATCAGGGGGCCTTTGTAGTGCCACCTGCCTTGCCACTGGCCTGGCAGGTTACACAGGAGCGACAAAACTCCTTGGTGTCTTCAGACATGTGGGGCCAGTGAAAGTGAGGGACAATTCTGTCCCAAGCCTTGTTCTGGCCCAGGTGACCTGCTAAGGGAATGTCATGGGCTAGGGTCAATAGGAATCCCCTGAACTTCAGAGGTATAACCAACCTCCTGGTGGCACCAGGCTTGGGGTCTCTACACTCTGAGTACAAGAGTCCATCATCCCAATACACAGTATGGGGACCACTAGCTTTCCCAGCAGCCTCAGCAGCAGCTTGCTGTCTGAGGGGTTCAAGAGAGGGGCAGCTCTGCTGCTCCTGGCTCAGATCTGCCCTGGAAGGGCCCCCTGTCCCCAAGAACTCAACCTGGTCAAGTTCAAGCTCCTCTGGGACAGTTCCTTCCTCAGGACTGAGATCATCCCCCTCAAGGGACTGATCTTCCTTCTGAGCCAAGGGGAAGGCACTGCCTTTACCCTACTACTCCTCTTCTTGGAGGGCACTTGGTCCATTATTCCAGAATCCAAGGCCTGTTCAGTGCTAGACATTTTGGCTTGTGACCTGGTCACAGCAAACACATCTGCAGGGATGCCCAGCATTTCTGCATGGGTCCTGAGCTCCACTTCTGCCCAAGCTGAAGTTTCTAAGTCATTGCCAAGCAAGCATTCAACGGGTAGGTCTGCACTTACCACAACCTTCTTAAGGCCAGTTACCCCTCCCCAGGAGAAGTTAACAACTGCCAGAGTATGGTCTGTTCTGACGTTGCTAGCATTGGTCACTTGGTACATTTCACAAAGTATAATCTGCCCAGGATTCACAAGGTCTTGTGTCACCATGGTGACACTTGCCCCTGTGTCCCTAAATGCCAAAGCCTCTTTTCCATTGATTAAGGGCTGTTGCCTGTACTTGCCCAGATTACTGGGACTCACAGAGGAGGTCATATCCATGCCTCCATCACAGACTAGGACAGCCTGAGTGAGTTCTCTGACTAGGTCAGAGCTCATCTCCTTACCCAGGGTCAACCCTACTAAACCCTTGGCTTGTGTAGTCCCACCACCAACTGTAACTGCACTAGGGGGAGCAGGTGCCTTAGGGGCATTGGTGGGGGCTGGAGTAGAGTCTTTGGACTTGGTGCAATCACTGGTCCAGTGGGTCTTTTGCTTACAGACCTTGCACCATGGTTTCCTTTGGCCTTTCCCTTTGGTAGACTGTGAATCCCCACCTGAAGAAGATTTTTGGGGGCCTTGTGAAGACTTTTGATCTTTAACCTTCTCCCCACCCTTATCAGAGGTTTTCGAATCTTGCTTCTTAGGGTCACCACCTTGGTTCAGTACCTTCTGCCTCACCCTGGTTCTGACCCATTTGTCTGCCTTCTTTCCCAATTCTTGGGGAGAGGTCAGATCAGAGTCCACCAGGTGCTGATGCAACAGCTGATTTTGACAGTTATTAAGAATCTGCTCCCTCATGATCAGATTGTACAATCCTGTGAAGTCACATACCTTACTGCCCAATAACCAACCTTCCAGAGCCTTGGCAGAAAAATCAACAAAGTCCACCCAGTCTTGAGTCTGTGCTTTTTGGGTATCCCTGAACTTTAACCTGTATTGTTCAGTGGTTAGGCCAAACCCATCAATTAGAGCACTCTTCAAGACTTTGTAATTATCAGCATCCTCCTCTCTAACAGTGAGGAGCTTGTCTCTACCTTTGTCTGCAAAGGAGAGCCACAAGATTGCTGCCCACTGTTCCTGAGGGACCCTCTGTACTTTACAGGCCCTCTCTAGAGCAGTTATCCATTTGTGGATGTCATCCCCACTCTGGTAGGGAGGGACAATCTTGCTCAGGTTTCTATGGTCATAAGACCTTTCCCTATCTTTGGGGAAACTGCTGCCACCATGGGACTCTAGTCCCAACTTTTGTCTCTCTCTATAGAGATCTAGGGACTCCCTGTCTATAGCCAATTGCTGTTTTCTGAGTTCAAGCTGGGCTTGCTCATACTGAATCAGTCTCTTTCTCCTTTCATGAGAGGATTCCCTCCTATGAGAGGAGACAGAGGTCCCTATTGAGGTGTCAGAGTGGTTAGACTCCTGAGAAGGAGACCTAGACCTTCTGGGCACACTCAGAACTCTTCCTGGGGGACAAAGGGGAGGTCAGTCTGATCCTCCTCCTCCTCCTCCACAGGAGGAATTGGGTTTTCCAGGACAAGGTCATTTTCACCTTCCTGGCCAGTTTCAGAGGGGGGGGGCTGGGTTTCTTCACCCCTGGCCCCTTCCTCATCTTCTGCCCCACCCTCTTTGCCTACCTCTTCAGACCCTATGGGTCTGCTGAGATCATCAGCTAGTAACACCTCCCTGAGGTGTTGGGTGCTGGCACTTTTGCCTGCCTTCAACTTCCTAGTATTGCATAATGCTCTCAATTCCAAGAATGGGAGTTTATCATACTTGGAGGGAAGAAGCCCACTGGCTTCTGGCGAGGACTCACTGGGTCCTGGCTTTGAAGACATTACTAGTGAGGTGTGGTGTATGCACTACCTACTCTAGTGTGGCCTACTAAACTCTCTTGAGTTGTAGAAAGGGTGTGCTATCCCTTAACACACAACTCTAAGTTCAGTAGAACTTACTGTATTACTAAGCTTGATTTATATGTACCTTAGGTACCCTTAGTGGTTTTCAGTTGATCAATTCAATTGAGATTATGTGGTAAAACAATAGCAAGCTGGAATCCCACACGCTGCACACCAATGTGAGAAGTTGGCCTGGCATATGCTGTCCACTAATTATAGTGGGCACCTTGCACCAGTCCAAACAACCCCTTATTGGAGATAGGTTAAAGACAACCTTTATTGAAAGCTATCCTAGTGGTAGCTATGGAGAGCAGCCTTCAGGCTAAGTCTTGAAGGAATGTAAAGCAGCTTGTTTTACCAGTCTATAATCTCTTGAGTGACCAAATGAAAGAGGACCACACCAGGTATATAGTCAAAATATATGTATTTATTGCTAAACACACCCCTCTAGTCTCTTTATGAGGCTAGAGTTCGAAGTACATACATTTTAAGTTAGTTATCTACAGTAATAGCACAAATACACGTTTGAGCCCTAGGGGCGTACCAAACCATATACCAATAAAGTGGTATAAGAACCACGACTGAGCTAGACACAAGGCCTAGAGCCTGTAGAAGTGCTTAGACCACAAGGAACCACCCAAGGTAGTGACACAGGGGACCCACGGGGGACGCGTGCAGTGTATGAACACAGCCGCGAATCGCCGTTAACTTCTATTGGGAAAGTCGCGATTAGAATTTAAAAGAAAAGGGACACTTAGAGGAGGACTTGGAGCAAACCCTTTGAGAACTAGGCTGTTCTAGTGTCAATACCCACGGGAGCACCGGAGTACTCGAGTTACCTCACCCAGGGGAGCCGGGTGCATAGGTGTCTTTCGGGGTCGGGTTTCGTCGTCGCTTTCAATGGCGATCTGCTGCAAAAGTGCTGCTGGCGGCCAAGTCGAAAGTGTTCGGGTAGATCCAAAGGTGGATCGAAGATCTGAAGAACCTGAAAGCAGAGGGGACAGAGTCTGGGTCACTAGCCAGTGACCAGGAAGGCGATGAGCAGATGCCCACCGATGTCGAGTGCTTCAGGTAGGTTGACGGTCATCTTGACTCTTCAGCCACGAGGTCCAGGAGGCATCGACGACAACCAGGAGCTGGATTCGAGCTGACCCACAAAGTTTGTCGATTGTAGGGGTGTCGGCGACCGGATTGGACCCAACAAGGCTTGGTAACGGCAAGTCTCGTGGAAATGGAAGAAGGACGATGTTGCAGACCAGCAAGGTCTGGGGGTCTCACCCAGCAAGGATAAGTCAGGACACACCTGGAGCAACTAGGGAGCCCAAGCAAAAGAAGATTGGCCTTCGGGAGGGCCTACTAGCCAATGGACTAGCGACCGCGAAGGAGCCTCGAGTCGACGCACGTGGAGCTGGCTCACAGGACACTCGTGGAGTGGAGGCCAGGGATCTTCGGTGCAGTTAGTGCTGGAGGATGGGGCTACTCGGAGCCAAAAGCACGACTTCGTGAGAGACCCAGAAGAGTATGCACTTGCAAATGCGATCGGTGTCCAGGGGTCACGGTTCCACGTTACCCACGACAGCTACGGGCCTCAGCTTTGCTGGGGACTCAGGGCAGCCTCAGTGAAGTCTGGAAATCCACCTCTGGTGATGCAAAGACTTCGGCGTCCAACGGGAGCTTCAGAGATGCAGACCGGACAATTGCTTCTTTGGTGCCTGCCAAGCAGGGGAGTCACTCCTTGACCCCAAAGGAGATTCTTCAGTCCTCTAATCTTAAAGTAGAGCGTCGAAGGTCCAGGATTCTGTGTCAGAGTTTCGTCCAGGTAAATCTAAAGTCCTAAGGACTGGGGTCCCATACTTATACTAAGGTAGGGGTTGGACATACTCTGTGGCCCCACCTATGGGAGGGTCAGGGCAGAGGGGTGGTTACACCCCTTTCCCTTTGTCCAGTTTCGCGCCAGAGCAGGGGCTGGAAGCCCCTGAGCCGGTTTGAACTGGGGTATGCACAGGGACACCAAATGTGCCCCCAGTGCAGGACTTCAAAGCACCAGAGAGTGCTCCCGCCCAGCCCCAATACACACTATCCTGTCTGGGGAGGTGGTTACACCTCCCTGGGACAGGAAACCTATTGTCCAGGCCTCCCCTGCCGGAGTTTCGGTCAGCAGCAGGAGGCCAGACTCATGTCTGTGGCAGCGGCATCCATTTTGCGATGCCAGGGCTCTGGAAAGTCAGTACCGGGTATACCGGTGTGTACTTGTCTCTCCCCCTAGAAGGGTGGAATGCTACCCCCGCCGCCAGAACTGGCGGGGGGGTAGTATTCCAAGATGTTTGACATCAAACACAACATGTTTCCGTGCAGCCATCCCAAAGTTAGCATTTAACGCGAGGTTATAATGCGCTTAAGAGTATATGGTCGGGCTGCACTACAAACAGCATCAGAGAAGGGTCTCCGAACGCTGCAGAGGGGCCCAGCTCATGCAGGGGCCCCCTCTCACATAGGAACCACGCACTCTGCCTTCAGGATTGATAAGGCCTGCCATAGGAGTGACTTATAGGTTTATATGCGTGTATGTATGTAGTGATATAGGTAGCCTATATCACAGTAAGGGGTGCATGCACCACCTTACCCAGGCTGCAGTAGCAGACCTGTGGTGTCATTTTGGATGGCCTTCCAGGGGTGGCACAATACATGCTGCAGCCCCTGGTAGGCCTCTGAGGTACCTATGCCCTGGGTACATAGTATACCATATACTAGGGACTTATAAGGGCACTCCAGATTCCAATCAGAGATGCGCCTAAGGCACATGGAAACCATTTTAGAGAGGAAGTAGCTAGGCTGGGGTTCTGATTAGCAGGGCCCCAGCCAGACTAAGGTCGAAAAACAGTGAAGCATCAGCAAAAAGTGGGGGTACCCATGTGAAGCAGATCCTACTCTCCTACATGCCCCCAGTGCAGACTTCAAAGCACTCTGAGAGTGCACCCTCCCAGCCCCAATTCACTAGACCCTGTCTGGGAGGTGGTCACACCTCCCTGTGACAGGAAACCTATTGTTCAGGCCTCCCCTGCCGGAGTTTCATCCAGCAGCAGGATGGCAGACTCGTGTCTGTGGCTGCAGCATCCATTTTGTGATGCCAGGGTTCTGTTAAGCTGGTACCGGGTGTACCGGTGGTGCCATGTTGCTCCCTCTAGAAGGGAGGAATCATACCTTCCACCCCAGTACTGGGGTGGAGGTATGATTCCAAGGTATTTGACACCAAACACGACAGTTTTCCATGCAGCCATTCTCAAGTTAGCATTTACCGCGGGGTTATAATGCACTTAAGAGTATATGGTCTGGCTGCATCACAAACAACCCCGCAATAAAGATTCCGAAAGCTGCAGAGTGGCTCTGCCCATGCATGGGCACCCTCTCACATGAAACCCAGCACCCTGCCTTCAGGATTGTTAAGGCCTGCCATAGGTGTGACTGATAGGTTTACATGTGCAGTGATATGGAGAGATATAGGGAACCTATATCTCAGTAAGGGGTGGATACACCACCTTACACAGGCTGCTGTAGCAGACCGGTTGTGTCATTTTAAAAGGCGTCCCAGGGGTGGCACAATACATGCTGCAGCCCCTGGTAGGCCTCTGGGGTACCTATGCCCTGGGTACGTAGTATACCATATACTAGGGACTCACAAGGGACCCCTAGAATCCAATCTGGAGTGTACCTAAAGTACATGCAATCAATTTAAGGGGAAAGCAGATAGGCTGGGGTCCTGAATAGCAGGATCCCAGCCAAACTAAGTCGAAAACCAGCAAAACACCAGGAAAAAAGTGGGGGCAACCATGCAGTCAGATTCCACCTTCCTACATCGGGTATTCTTGGCCCGAAACAATTTGAATATTTGACAAATAAACATCCAAGGATTCCAGTCATCTACTTCTTGCCAAAAATCCATAAAAAAGAAACACAACCATCAGGACGGCCTATTGTGTCAGGATGTGACTCACTAATGGAACAGATTTCCCAATATGCGGATATTTTTCTTAAACTTTTTCTTGAAAAGGTTCCCTCGTATTTACAAGACACTATGGATTTTATTAATAAGGCTAAAGGCCATCAATTTAATCCTCCTGAACATTGGCTAGTAACCTTGGATGTGGTCTCACTTTATACACAGATTCCTCAAGATGAAGCACTTGAAGCAATTGAGTTCTATCTGGAAACGAGAGCATGTCCTCACCGAGTTCTCACTTATTTCATTCTGCAACTAGCCTCTATAGCATTGAAATAGATCTTTTTCAAATTTGAGGATACATTTTTCTTCCAAATAAAAGGGACTGTCATGGGACGTCCCTTTGCGCCAGAAATGGCGGTACTCTTCATGGCCAGATTTGAAGACAAATTAATCTATAACGATAACCCATTCATAGAACACCTGGTACAGTGGTACCAGTATATCGATGATATATGGTGCCTATGGAACAGGACTGAAGAAGACCTTTTGACATTCCACGAATGGCTAAACAACAGACATACCGACCTCCAATTTACCCTGACAAAAAGCAAAATGAACCTCACGTTTCTAGATGTTGAAGTCAGGTCTATTGAAAACGAATTGGTTACCACACTGTATAAAAAGCCCGAAGATAAGAACAATATACTCCATTACAAGAGCTAAAATCCTCACAATCTGAAAGATAATCTGCCCTATGGACAATTTTTAAGAGTCAGGCGTAATTGCTCTCATAAGGAATACTACGAGTTACATACATGGGCATTGAGGGACAAACTTAAAGAGAGAGGATATCCAAGCAAATTATTAAAAGACTCTATGAAAAGGGCCTGGAATATACCCAGGGAACACCTTTTAATGAAAAAAGAAAAACATCCAATGGACAAATTGGTTTCTGTTTCCACCTATGGTCCTCATACCAACAAATTTCGACAAATCCTTCGTAAGAACTGGCATCTCATACAAAATTCATAATGTCCCCTAGAAGCACCGTTACTTGCGCTGAAGAAAAATGCCAGTATTTGCCAACAGATTGTAAGGGCTAATGTCTTCCAAGAAAACAAATCTACCAACTTAAGGTCCCAATTGAATCTCAAACCTATAGAAGGACTCCACAAGTGTGGGAATTGCTCCGTTTGAAGCTTCACGATTGAAGGTTTTGAATTCACACACAATATTACATGGAAACATAAGGAATTTTCAAACTGTAAAACCCAAAAAATTGTTTATGCCATCATTTGCCCGTGCCAAAAACTATACATTGGAAAAACAAACCTGGAGGCCAAACAATGTGTGGTCCAACATCGTTCCAGAGTAAAAAGAAAGATTGCAACTGCGCCGATGGTTAGCCACTATATGGAAAAGAATCACAATGGAAAATATCTAAAATGGACTGTATTGAGTGTCAATAAATCTAACTCAAAAGGAGGTGTCCCCTAGGGAGCCCTTACACAGTGAGAAGCCTATTTAATTCTTAAATTCAACAGTACCACAAGCGGGTTGAATGAAATGTCGGAGATAGGCAGATTTTAAAAACACACAGAGCTCATCTAATAATTAATTTACCCTATTTGGATCAGCTCTAAGAAGAGACTACATATTCCAGCATGCAAAGGAGAGCCCTACGTCCGGTAGGCTCAAAATCTGTTGGAAGTGGAAGACGCCTTGAACGGATTTGCCGCCTGAGGCGAGAACTCCTGAGTGCAGTAACAGCTTCAGCAACGCCACAGAGCAAAGTAAGTTGCACGAATGTATCCAAAAACGTCTGAGAGCACAAAAGTAATTTCTTCCCTCACCGCAGTAAAAACGTAAATTGTAAGCCTAATCGCGGTTCTCGTTAAAAACTTTCCAAAACAAAAAACAATATGCCGCTCATGTCTGCGACGGCCAGTGCTAGCTAATAGCAGAGTCACTATGCGCCTTAGTAGCAAACAGTAGAAAAGTCCACAACATTATATCGAATCCCAACACCAAAAACTCTATGCATGTTCCTGTTACAGACCTCTCGAACAAATCATGAATTTGTGATGCCTTCCAATCGAACACTTGATATTCATCAGAAATCTGTTCGAATCATTTTACACTGACTACCTGAAGAGTTTTGACACGAATATGGTACTGTGGATCATTAATTAGTACCAAATATTATAGTGGAGAGAGAGGGTTAGTGAACGTAAACTAATCTTAGTTCCTATATAATTGTCTACAGAATATACCCAGTCATATTCCTGAGGAGAACCCCAATAACGATGACAGGGTACGAAATGCGTCGTCACGACTCAATCTCTTGGAACATAATTGCACGAATAGGACTACCTAGGGTAATGGTTATGAATTTTCAACCATACAAATTGAGTCAATAGTTCCCAAGAGTGATCAGCAGTATAATAGAACCATCTTTGATGAAGGGAATTATGGCAAATGCTGCTTGCTTATGTAAGTAGGTATGACTGGTCTAGTTTGTGAGAAATCACATACATGTATTGTCTTTTAACTTATCTACTCCACTTTTGCTGAGTTTGTTTATTGTTGTTTTTTTGAAAGTCTGTTTTAACTTTTGTTGATTTGAGACACTGAAAATGCTTGTGTATATATCTAAACAAATGATTATGGCCCCCTGTCTTTGACAAAAGATAATATGACTCTATGAAAACAGTAAAAGAATCAAAAGTTAATAAACACAGGGGCAGAGAAAATGATTAATTGGTCCTGATTTGTTGAAGTATATGGCATCTCAAATACACAGCTAGAACAACTTTTCCGATTATCACAATATAATGGCCATTCTAGCTGTCAACAAGGGCCCAACCCCTCCAAATATGTTAGACTTTTAGAAAGTTGGCATTTTCCTGTCCTTAACCCTTTGTGCCTGTAGCCTGTCTCGGCTCACATGACTGGGCAATGCTGACAGTTTGCCTTTGTGAATACCTCCCAGACAGTCACACAATAGAAGGATTAGGTGTTCCTCAATGGGCCATCTACTGACAGGATGGGGGGGTGGAGCTGAGTACAGTCCCACTTACACCTGAATAGCCTGTGCTCTGCCTTCACACAAAGGGCCTAACAACCCTGTATTGTCACTGCAGCCAGCTTGGAACCATGGCAGGGTAGTCAGGAAATTCCATGCACTTCAAAGAACCTTTCCAAAAGCTTCTCCCACCTTCCAGAAGAAGGACACCAGGGTATAAAAATAGGGCCTTCAGGCCCTCTCATCAGTTCATTACTGGACCTGTGGAAGGACTTTCAGAGGACTGCCTGCTGCTGTAACATGCTGTGCACTCTGCCAGACTGCTACTGTACCAGTAAGGACAGTTTTGCTGCCTGACGCCTGCCTTGAACTGTCAGAGGCCAGGCCTGCTGTTGAACCCTGCATCTTCACCTGCACCTAATACTATCAAGAGTGATGCCAAGGGCTACTTTGCTGCCTCCTGCTCAGAGCCACAGGGACATAAAAGGCTCCATCCATCTTAAACCCGCACTAGGACCCAGCAAGTGCGAGTCCAGAAGCCCCCTGAGGTGTCCCATCAGTCCTGGACCCTCAGTTGTGGTGATAATGGTGCCCAGATGTCCAAAACCCAAACCTAGCAGTTAGACAAACTTTGGCCCAAAAGTGCTCATAGAACCAAGAAGAGACGGGGACCAACCTGCTCACCTATCCAGCTGAGGTGCACTCCCGGTTCGATTTACTTTGCAGCTTCTCCTGCTACGTTCTTCTCAGCAGAAACAAATTCTTTTCAGCAGACCTTCGCCAAAGGGGTATTTGACCTTGTGGAACTGTTTTCGGCTGCAGTTCTCTGCCTTGTTCCACTGGAGATTTTCGACTTCTATTTCGACAACTAAGTCCGAACATAGAAATCTTCACGTTGTCTGTGACACAAGGCCGACAAACAACTAAACTTCCTATTCAGACACTTCAATCAATCAATCAATCAATACATTTGTAAAGCGCACTACTTACCCGTGAGGGTCTCAAGGCACTGAGGGAAGGGGGGGGTACTGCTACTGCTCGATCAGCCAGGTCTTGAGTAGCCTCCTGAAGGTTAGCAGATCCTGGGTCTGTCGAAGGAGCAGGGGGAGGGTGTTCCAGGTCTTGACGGCGAGGTGGGAGAAGGATCTGCTGCCAGTGGTCGCTCTTCGGATGCGGGGGACGGTGGCGAGGGCGAGGTCAGCTGAGCGGAGCTGGCGGCTCAGGATGTAGAAGGTGAGTCGTTTGATGAGGTAAGCCGGTCCGGTGTTGTGGAGTGCCTTGTGTGCATGGGTGAGGAGTTTGAAGGTGATCCTCTTGTTGACGGGGAGCCAGTGCAGGTCTCTCAGGTGCGGTGTTATGTGGCTGTGGCTGGGTACGTCAAGGATCAGGCGTGCAGAGGCGTTCTGTATACGTTGCAGTCGTTTCAGGAGTTTTGCTGGGGCTCCCGCGTAGAGGGCGTTTCCGTAGTCCAGCCTGCTGCTGACGAGGACCTGGGTGACTGTTCTTCTTGTTTTGGTGGGGATCCATCTGTAGATCTTGCGGAGCATGCGGAGGGTGTTGAAGCAGGAGGAAGAGTCGGCGTTGACTTGCTTGGTCATGGAGAGTGTAGAGTCGAGGATGAACCCCAGGTTGCGTGCGTGGTCGGTGGGTGCCGGTGCTGCTCCCAGTGCGGTCGGCCACCAGGAGTCGTCCCAGGCTGAGGGGTTGGAGCCGAGGATGAGGACCTCCGTCTTGTCTGAGTTCAGCTTCAGTCGGCTGTTCTTCATCCATTCGGCAACGGCCTTCATTCCTTCATGGAGGTTGGATTTGCCGGTGAGGGGGTCCTTGGTGAGAGAGAGGATCAGTTGGGTGTCGTCGGCGTAGGAGATGATGTTGAGGTCGTGCTGTCGGGCGATGTGGGCGAGCGGTGCCATGTAGACGTTGAACAGTGTCGGGCTGAGGGTCGATCCTTGGGGCACGCCGCAGATGATCTCGGTGGCTTTGGAGCGGAACGGGGGGAGGCGGACGCTCTGGGTTCTGCCGGAGAGGAAGGAGGTGGTCCATTCCAGGGCCTTGTATCGGATCCCTGCGTTGTGGAGGCGTGTGCGTAGGGTGCGGTGGCAGAAGGTGTCGAATGCAGCTGAGAGGTCCAGGAGGATGAGGGCTGTGGTTTCGCCGTTGTCCATCAGGGCCCTGATGTCATCGGTGGCGGCGATGAGGGCAGTTTCGGTACTGTGGTTGCTGCGGAACCCAGACTGGGACGGGTCCAGGACGTTGTTCTCTTCGAGGTAGCGGGTCAGTTGTCCGTTGACGATCTTCTCAATGACCTTCGCCGGGAACGGGAGCAGGGTGATGGGCCGGAAGTTCTTGAGGTCTCTCGGGTCCGCCTTGGGTTTCTTGAGTAAGGCGTTGATCTCGGCGTGCTTCCAGCTCTCCGGGAAGGTCGCGGTCTCGAAGGAGATGTTGATGACTTTGCGGAGATGGGGTGCGATGGTGGCGCTGGCATTGTTGAAGATGTGGTGCAGACATGGGTCTGACGGAGAGCCGGAGTGGATGGTGTTCATGGTTTTGATGGTGTCGTCGACATTCACATTGGCCCAGGCGATCAGGGGGTCGACGTCGATGGTGGGCGTGTGGTCTGAGGTGTTGGTGGATGTCGGGGCGGTCTGGAAGCTGTCGTGGATGTCTGCGATCTTGCGATGGAAGAAGGTGGCGAGGGAGTCGCACAGGTCTTGCGATGGTGGGATGTCGTTGGTGTTGGAGCTGGGGTTGGAGAGTTCCTTTACGATGGTGAAGAGCTCCTTGCTGTTGTGTGCGTTGTTGTCGAGGCGGTCCTTGAAGGAGGTCCTCTTGGCGGATCTGATGAGGTGGTGTGTCTGCGGATGGCGTTCTTGTGGGCTTCATGGCTGTCTGGTGACTGTTCGCGGTGCCACTTCTTCTCAAGTTTCCGGCAGGTTTGTTTGGAGGCCTGGAGGTCTGCGGTGAACCAGCTGGCTTTCTGGCCGGTCCGTCTGTTGGAGGGTTTCTTGAGCGGGGCTAGAATGCAGTCGTCGATCCAGTGCCTGAGGTTGCGGGCGGCGGAATTGGTGTCGGTGAGGTCGGCGGGTGGGCTTTGGGCGAGGGTGGAGTTTAGCTGGTTTTCGGTGACTTTGCTCCAGCTGTGGCGGGGGATCTGTTGAGTGCGGTGGTGCGCGGTGGGTTTCCGGAAGGTGAAGTGGATGCAGCGATGGTCGGTCCAGTGGAGTACGGTGGTGTGGCTGAAGGTGACGTGGGAGCTTGCGGAGAAGATGGGGTCAAGCGTGTGGCCGGTGGAGTGGGTGGGCGTAGTGACGAGCTGTCTGAGTCCGAGGTTGGCGAGGTTGGCCATCAGGGTGGTGGAGTTGGTGTCGTTGCTGTTCTCGAGGTGGAAGTTCAGGTCCCCGAGGAGGATGTAGTCTGTGGAGCGTGCGTGCTGACGAGGTCGGTGATGGTGTCGCTGAACTGGAGCCGTGGTCCGGGGGGTCTGTAGATGAGAGTTCCTCTGAGGGTGGTGTTGGGGTCGGTGTGGATCTGGAAGTGCAGGTGCTCGGCGGTGCTGAGGGTGTCGTCGGTGCTAGTCGAGATCCTGAGGGTGTTCTTGTGGACGATGGCGATCCCACCTCCAACTCCGTTGGTGCGGTCCCTGCGGGTGATCTTGTAGCCGTCCGGGATGGCTATGGCTATGTCTGGAACTGAGGAGTCGTTCATCCAGGTCTCGGTCAGGAAGGCGACGTCCGGGGAGGAGGTGTCAAGCAGGTCCCAGAGTTCGACGGCGTGTTTGCGTGCGGAGCGGGTGTTGAGTAGTATGCATCTGAGGTGGTTGGGTTCTTTCTTGGCGGGTGGTTTGGCGGCTCGGAGGCTGGTGAAGTTGCAGTTCCGGCAGGTGAAGGGTCCTTGGTTGCGCTTTGGGGCGGCCAGGAAGCAGGTGTGTGATCGTCCGGAGTTGAGTGCGAGGAGGGTGCTGGCATCGTAGTGGCGTCGGTGGACGTGTTGGTCATGGGGACCAGGGGTCCTGGCGCTGGGCGCGGTCCAGGCACGGACGGGCGCAGACGGGCTTGCCTTAGGCGCGCCTTCAGCGCGCCTGCGGCGCTGCCGCGCAGCGGCCGCCATATATGGGGAGGTGGGAGGGAGGGGCAGCTGGGAGGCGGGAGCGGGTCGAAGAATGGGCGGGCAGGGGGGCGGGGCCGCAGGGGACGCAGCGGCGGGAAGGGGGGAGAGTGGGAAACGGGTGGCAGCGAACGGGCACAAAACAAGCACAAGGGGTAACACAGAGCCAAAAATGCAAAAATACAGCAACCACAATAAAAATACAGAAACGAAAATACAGTGGTACAGTGGGAAGCAAATACAGCAGAAAGCAAGGCAGACAGGCAAGGGGCAGAGCGAGCGGAGATACTTACGGGGCTCAAACACCCAGCAGCAGAGGTGGACTCAGGGGGCAGGGGTACGGCGCAACAGGTAGTGCTGTGCGGCGTGAGGAGCGACCTGCCTGCAAAACAGGGTCAAGGGTCGCTCACCTCTTCCTCCTGAAGTTTACCTTCTCAGGCAATTTTTCTCAGAAATTCTTCTAAGTCTGAAGGTAAGCGCTAAACGGGCCCACTCCACTTCTTGTCTCCAACCCGCGTTCTATTGCGATCAGCCACATTTTTCCACTTTGACCCGGTCTAGTGCAACTAGATGTTTGCCATTGCCGCTTTGAACATTTAGGAGCTAGTTTTCACTAAAAACTTCAAACATTCATAACTTTGGTTCTACTGATTGTTTTTTTGCCATTTTGGTGTCAAATAATTTATTAACATTTACTCTATTTTCTAAATTGGTGTGGGATTTTTCTTCTTTTATGTTATTGCTTTATTACTGTTTGTGTGCTGCATAAATGCTTCACACATAGGCCCTCATTCTGATGAGGGTTGGAAAGCCTCCGAGCGCAGGTCGTAGGCTTTCCGAGCCTCATTGTGATTTCAGTTTTGACCGCCGCATTACAATGCAGGCGGTCAAAACTAAAACCGGTTGGTCATTCTGGTTGGATTCCGATGTGCTCAAGGAGCCAGTCAGGAAGTTGGAGACTAGCACGTAATCCCTATAGAAAGCGTTTCCGCCGTAGGGATTACAATGTCGGTTTCTGACAGGCTTTCTATGTCGGGCTTTCTGACATGGAAAGCCTGTCAGAAAGCGAAACTGGGGACCGCTAGCAGGGCCCCCTTCATCCTGTAGCCTCCGGTTGAGGGCTGAGGGGGCACCTATTGTGCCCCCCTGTTAATCCCTGCACCGTGTGGCAGGCACCTTCAAGTGCCTGCCTTGCAGTGCAGGGATGAACAGATTCTCCCACTTGCCAATGGGGCTTGTGCTACGGCCGGTTTACGGCAATAGCACAAGCTTTCATAGACAACTGGGAGTATGCGACCACACCATGTGCGGCTGCATTGTAATCGCTGTGTCTGGACCGCCGACCAGAGGTCGGTCGGTCCCGAGACCACAATGATGTCAGGCGGACGTAAGTCCGCCCGACATCGTAATTAGGCCCAAAGTCTCTAAGCTAAGCCTGACTGCTTTTTGTGCCAAGCAACCCAGGGTTAAGCAGATGTTAATTTAGTGACTTTTTGTGGTTCACCCTGCAAGGGATTGTGGCTGTTGCTTGACACCCTAGTAAACCAACAGCCCAATTTCTCACACACACCATTGGCATAGTATACTTTTCATTCTATTTTTCGTATTTCTCTCACTGTCACCCTTTCTCTTGCTCTCTTTATTTTTCACATACACTCTCAAGCTCCCTCACTTACCATTCTCCTCACACTCTGCCATGCTCTCTCTTGCTCTTTCACTCTGACCTAAGATGGCCAGCTTTCCATTAACAGTTTACAGGACCTTACACGTGCGTAGACTTTTTGCATGTGCAGAAACTCCTTGTGCAAGCAGATGTACTTTATGCACGAGGTGCACTCAAAAGATGTTTAATTAGGAGAGATGTCTACGAGTTTCTGAACACATTTTGTATTGTTATACTTAACACCCGCCTCTAAATCAGGGATACATTTTCTTTAAAATATATATTGATTTGACTAGACACTGAGTTGATTGAGAGTGATATCAATGTCATATGATATTTAAGTTACAATCCATCTACTGGAGTAATCCTTGATTGCTCATTACCACAACCCTTTACAAGTCCAGTGTACAAAGAAAGTACCTTGGTTATTGAAATGATGCCCGGGTCACCAATTATAAGCAACAGTACCCACAAAGTCTACAGGTGAGTAAGCATCTATCACCCCAGGACCCCGAGAAAGAGCCTTGCATTCTACTTCTGCCTTTATCCTCTTACCTGCAAATACAGGGAACACTTAGACACTGGCTCAGTTTAGGAAGGGAGTGCTTTAAAAAAATAAATACAAATTGGGCAGAACCCACAATAAGGAGTGCAAGTCACTGACACGAACAGATAGCACCACTCCCAGTAGATGAGGCCTAACAGATAGTAAGTTTTATCCATGGAACTATTACACTGGATCTCTAACCCCATCTTTACAATTCTGCCAAAATGTGCTGGTAATAAACATATGACACATCTTTACATGGACTCAAACACAGTGGCTTCTCCTGGAAAGAGCAATCCCTAGGCCTCATCATCCGAACTATCCTGTCAGAAAGTGGATTTAATAATTTGTGAAGTGGGGACCCTTAACTTATTAACCTCACAGGTTAGGTCTCAACAAAGTTCTTAGTGAAACTCTGCTCTGGAACATGTGGATTTAAATTAATGAAAATAAAGAAATTCTCAAAACAATTGAGAAAAATAGATAAGATATATTAAACAAAAAGACGCCAAAATGATGAGGAAGACTAAATATATGAATGTTTACATTTTTAACGCAAAAGCACCGAAAAAAGTGAAGGCAAATGTTAAATATCAGGCATGATATCAGGCAGACCACGAAGGAGAAGAGGTCTGACACACCAAGTAGGACTCTGTGGTCAAAGTTTTTTCCCTTGAACTTAGTCTACATTTAGAGCTCACATTCCTCCAGTGGGACAAGGTCCAAAGCTGAAACTGGCCAAAGTGCCCCAAAGTCGGATACAGCTCTGTTGAGCTCCTACTGAAGCCGTTAGTTTTGGCACCAAAATCTCAGTGGGGTGAAACTTGATATTCATAGCTGCAGAGTTCTCATTACAGTGGGATGGGTTTGCAGCCTCGAGCTGGTCCAAGGTTTTACAAAGTAGTCACTTTTTTGGTGTACAAAAACCCATGACAGGAGAAAGGCTGGAAGCTGGGTAGACATCCACGAGGCCGGATACCTTTACAGCAAAGTTGTGCTGAACAAGTATGCAGCATTGTAAATAGTCCTGAGCTGGGTAAACCTGGTTTTGTTTAGGCCTTGGTGAAATTTAAATTAAGCATGTAATTAGCATAATTTCAGGAATTTAGCATAACGCTTGTTATGCAAAATTCCCTAAATTACTCCATTACAACACTTTGGAAAGCTACACACCATTCACTGTAAATATGTACAGCGAACACATAGAAACATCAGAACTCGAGTGGCTGTTATTTGTGGTGCTTTTGTGTTTTTTGCTCTTTTTTTAGAGCAAAATGCGTCCTCACGTGAAAAATTGATGCTAGGGCACATTTCATGCTAAAATATAGTGCAAATGACAGAGTTCACTTAATAATGTGTAATCTCTCATAAATTTGCTGACATTTTTGTATAATTTTGCAAATTGTGCACATCCTCGTCTTGTTGCCTGCCTAGAGTACACCCTCCCTGGGAAAGCATCAGCATCTTGTCTCATTATTCCAGAGGTGGAAATAATGATTGTCCCACAGTCCTGCCAAGTATCACGCATCAGGCGTTAGACTAACGCATTTCAGTGTGGTGCTCCGCATCACCGCACTGAAATGCATTGTCACGCATAATGCATGGTCTCAGCTGTCACAGAAACGCGCTGCAAATAAGTGTGTGTGACAGTCTGGCAGTGTGCGCCTGTGGCCTGCGGGGGCTGCTTCTGCTGGCCTTGGGTGCTTCCAGCAGCTAAGCAGGCTCCCAGTCAGTGCTGCTACAATGTATGTTTGCATTCTGATCACTGCGGCGTTGGCTCTGAGTCACTACAGCCTCACTTCATGTCCCAGCCGGGTAGTGCCCAATACGAGTTACTACAGAGGCTTCCGGGGCCTGCCCAGTCAGGTTGTGTGTTTCTGGCTGTGGCACCACGGGCGTGATGTCACGTCCTGCCGCCTGCCAGAGCGCTGGAAGTATTTGGAAGAGGAGGATTGACCGGCCGCTAAATGGTTTGCGGCCTGCGCGGCCCATGGCAATCATGGTGCTCGTCTGGCAAGTTCGCACCTTCCCAGCCGGGCCACCCACGCTGTTGCCTGCCCTGGGGGCTAATTATTATATCTTTGGCCGCCTCCCGGCACCGGTGAATTATTTCCGGGCCGAGGGAGAAAGTGGTGCAGCCAGTGACCGGGTCGTCACACCGTCACGGAGGGACTGGTTTGCAGCAGCCGACGTCACGCAGGAGGAGTTAATGGTCGGACAGCTGGCCGCAGCCTGTATAGTTGCCGGGACCGGGTCACTGGTGCCGGCAGCAAGCTTGAGCTGCCTTGCATTCAGAGCCCCGACGCGCCAGTCACACTGCCTCCTGGCTCTCAGGTCAGAACACAGTGAGACAGTAAGTGTAATAACCACTCAGCCACTACAGTCACTTTTAATCAGTGTATAACAATTATCAAATTAAATTTGGGAGAGTCCATAATCTCGCTAATCTATGGAAGTTGATCCAGGGCCACACAGAACTTAAGCCGTCAGCCATACCACAGAGACCCCATGAAGAGTACTGTAACGCCCAACATCTAGACTACAGAATTGGTGGGCGACACAGCAAGTCGGGGCATCACTGACTGCGCTGGAAAGGTCCTTTAATTCTGCAGATCATGTTTTGGGTTAGAAGAGAGGTGGCTGTCCCTTTCACCCTTCTCTGAGGTTTAGTGACTGAGCACCATTGAGTTGAACAAGATGGCTTAATACACCCGGTCCCCAGCCCCTCCCCAGGTTACACCGGCCAGATTAATTAGTAGACACATCAAAAACATTTGACTCATCTCAGCACTTAAACGGCCCGTGTGGGGGTTGTTACAGATGTTTCGCTTTCCTCTCCTAGCCAAGCACACAGCACTGTTTGTGGGACACACAGCTGATGAGGGGAGTCAAGGTCCAGAGTCTGCAGCTGTGGTGCACCTCTTCACAAGCTCTTTTACTTAACTAAACAGGCAATTTGGCATTCATTTATCCATACGAGAACCTCCTGTGAAGTTAGTGCTCTTCCATTTCTGGTGTTTTGCAGCAGTTTGAAGATGATCTTAGAGTTTCTTGTTGCTCAAATGTGTGTAATTTCTGATATTTTTATGTTTCCCTCGTCTTTATTGCTTGATTTTGCTTGCGAGAAAGTGTCACTCATAATCGTTGAATGTCACTCATAATTACACTAAAATTAAGAAAATGTCACACACAAGCAATCAGAAACCTTGGCAGCTATGGTCCCACTTTTCTTCAACTGCTAGGAAAGATCCTCCTGATCACTCCTGCGGCCCTCAGGTCTTCAGGCATGCTTCTAGATAACAAGCCTCTCTGCAGCTAAGTTCTCTGCAGGGTCCAGTCCACATCGCTCAGCAGCCCCTCTTGAGTCAGCAGTACGTCTGCTTTTTGTGTCCCTGAGGAAGGCAAATATCAAACCAACTGTTGGACGTGGCCCTTTTTGCAGGGTTACTCTCTGCTTTTTGCCTTCTGTTGATGAACCCATTTTTGTTGGCATTAGATATATGTGCTAACCGGTGGTAAAGTGCTTGTGCTCTCTCTCTAAAACATGGTACAGTTGGCCTATACCTGATTGGTACCTTTAATTTCATGTAAGTCCCTAGTAATGTTACTAATAGGTACCCAGAGCCTGTAAATCAAATGCTACTAGTGGGCCTGTAGCACTCAATGTGCCACCTACTAAAGTAGCACTTTAAAACCTGTCTCAAGCATGCAACTGCAGTCTGGAGTGCACTTCTAAACTGCCATTTCAACCTGGCCAAATAAACCTTTTCCCAGGCCTAAACCTTCCTTTTTAATACTTTTAAGTCACCTCTAAGGTAGGCCCTAGCAACCCACAGGGCAGGGTGCATTGCATTTAAAAGGGAGGACATGTGTACTTACATGTCCTGCCAGTGAAAAACTCCTGAAATCATTTTTCACTGTTGTAAGGCCTACCTCTTCCATTCACTAACACTGGGTTACATTATTACACATAATAAGTGATAACTTTAGATTGGAAGGAGGTAGAAATATACAGTTTACACTCAAATGTATTGTAATTTAAAAAACCCTTTAATGGTAAAGTCAGAGTTTAAGTTATAATTCTAAAAATGGCACTCTCAGAAAGTTAGCATTTTCTTATACTAACCATTTGTGTCTTCGGCGAGTGACCTGGGTCACATGACTGTGCATGGCTCTGCTGTTGGGTTTTGTATATTGCTTCCAGACAGAAACACAAAGGGGGCTTAGATATGGTCAGGATGAGCCGTCCTGGCAGGATGGCTGGGAAGGGACTGTACCCAGCCCCACTTATACTTCAAAGGGCTTTGCCTTCTACTCACATACATGAACCTGGCACCAGGCCTGCCCTGCTTTGTCACCCCCAGACAGCTTGCAGCCTTGACAGGGAAAAGGGAAGAACTTTTCAGAACCAGATATGGGGGTAGGAAAGGGAGTCTACCCACATAAAGGCTGGCACTAGGTACAAATATTGGACCTTCAGAGACACTCATTAGAAAACTCCTGGACCTGTAGAAGTTACAGAAGATAGACTGCCCTGCTGCCAGAGGACTGTCCTCCTGCTTAAACAACTGCCTTGCTATCTGAAAAGGAAGACTAAAACTACTTGCCTTCGTCCCAGGCTAACCAGAGTGACTTCAAGGGTCAGTTGGCTGATCTCCTGTGTGATCTACAGGGTCAAAACAAGCATCAGAGGCCTCCATGCAACTGCCAAGCTGACCTGTTGCTACTGGTCCTGCCTGGACCTGCCACTAGGCCTACCCGAGCCCTGCTGGTCTCTTCTGGAATGAGTTCCTGATCCCCAAGAGGTGTCTTTCCAAGTCCTGGACCCATTGTTGGCATCACTGAAAGCTCCTCTTAAGTAAAAGGGTAAGAATTGTGACATTTGGGCTCCTCATAACCAGAAATAGGCCCATTCACACCAAGATTCTGCTGCCTATGATGACTGCCAATGTGAAGCTCTGGTGAGACATGCTCTTCACATAGATAGGTACAGAAAGCATTGACGGGCAATGCATGACCTATACTTCACGGCACAGCAACGACAGCCCATGCCAACTGCGAACATGAAGCTACAGCAGTGACCATCCATGTCGCTTGACCAGCTCTTTGCACTACAGCAACGGCCATCTGTGATGCCTGTACTGCTATTCACACTACAGCTACAGTCCATGACACTCAGCCTGCTCCTTGTGGCCTCCTCCAACGCAAATAGAGCTCTTTGTGCTGAACTCAGAAGGTAACTCTCCAGCAGGACTAACCTGCTGCCTGTATCAAGCCAGTGCTCCATTGCAGTCAGCCTGAACTTGTGACTGTTCCCAGAACTAGCGTAAAAAGATGACCGCTATTGACGCTTTTTGCTATTAGGTGCTATTTTGACTAAAACCATTCAAACTGAATATATCCGGTTCTACTGATTGGATTTTTGTCATTCTGGTATCATTTTATTTATTAAAATTCACTCTGTATTTCTAAATTGGCTTGGGATTTTTCTTGTGTTGTTTTTTCACTTTATTACTATTTGTGTGCTGCAAAAAGACTTTGCACATTGCCTCTAAGCTAAGCCTGACTGCTTTGTGCCAAACTGCCAGAGGGTTAAGCACAGGTTAATTTAGTGACTTTTGTGCCTCACCTTGACGAAGGTTGTGGTCATTGACTGAGTGGGGCTTCTACCTACCGCAACCAATAACTCAATGTCTTACATCAACCATTTGCACCTTAGAGCAGTTCTCATTTCAGGGTACAAGCAGGTGTCAGAAATTCTTGTGTTTTCATCTTCCAATAGATAGGCAGATTCCTCTTCTTTCATAATGTTGTCTTCCCAGGTCCTGGAGTATTATGAAGGGGTGGTGAGGAGGTGACATTCTTACCTTGTGCACTAGCCAGGAACTGGAGCATTTTAAACAATCAGTCTTAACTATGTTCTTGCTGATTCCCCAACTCTTTTTTGAAAAATCCTACTTTGGTTTACTGAAATAAATTCCCAGAAACTTTAAATCCAACATAGCTATCCTTTTACTCCAATGGAGGGCTCTGAACCATACCTTGCCACTCTCCTCTGTCATGCACCACATTTTTTATTTTCTTGCTTATGTTGGAGCCAGAGAGACTAGATTCGCCCTGGGATGAATCAGAGCAGTCTCTATCATTCCCATTTGGCATCATCAATTCATAAAAAGTATTATAGCTGTCGTTGTTCTGCCAACTGCTCCTATCCTCCTTCCAGATGGCTGATCCCTGTCAAGTGACTGTTTGACAACAACCTGGCATTCCAGGGCCTAGAGGTGAATCCATTGCCCTCTTGAAGCAGTCATGTTAACTCCAAGCCATGAAGGTGTATTGAGACTCTTGAGTACAGCAGAGGGGTAAATTGGCACTATGCTAGTTTTCTATCAGCCACATAAAGTAAACTTTTTTATAGTTACATAGGGCCCGATTCACAAACATCTGAGACAAAATCCTAACTTTACGACTCTCGGTATTCACAAAGGGCATTTAGTAGTAGTAAAGTTAGGATTTTGATATTAAGTTTGTCTTAAGTTTTGGTCTTAAGACAAAATCCTACCTTAAGTTTAACTTAAGTTTAACTTAAGACCAAAACTTAAGACAAACTTAAGACAAAATCCTAACTTTACTACTACTAAATGCCTTTTGTGAATACCGAAAGTCGTAAAGTTAGGATTTTGTCTCAGATTACTTTTGTGAATCGGGCCCATTGTTATGAAAGTTATCAAATGTTTAGTTTCACCATTAAATTTGATTTTTTAAAGCAGGTGGAAAGAGGAAGTGACGATTTTAGTCCAAACTATTCCTGGACAATATAGCTTTACCTACACACTGAAAACAACTTTTGGACAATTCTTCTTCATGACTGCATACCATTTCCAATATGTAGTATGCCACATTGACTTTATGTCTTTTCCTATCTCTGTATCTTTTTCTCTGCCTCCATACTCTCTTGAGTTGACATGGCCTTTCTATACCTTTTCTTAATTTGCCTGTGTCTCTACCTTGAAGTTTTTCTACTATCTTGTATCTCTCTATACTTCTCCCACTAATTCACCCCTCAAACAGTCTACCTCTATCTCTCTCTACCTCACGCCTCTTTCTGCCTTGCCTTTCTCTACCTCAGTCCTCAGTCTACCACATGCAATTCCCTCTCTTCACATTTCCTTCTCCCTATCTCTAGTTCTCACTGTCTCTCTACCTCACTCTAAAACCATACCTATCTCTCTATCTCTCTATTTGCTTCTTCCTCTTTCTACCTCCTTTTATCTTTTTCCTGCTCTCTCACCATTCCCTCTTTACCTAATATATCATGCTACTTCACATCCTTCTCCCTCTGCTTAACCTCTCATACAATGCCATACACTTTATATCTCTGTCCTTCCTTTCCATCTGCCCCCTCCAATTTCCTTTACTCAGTAGAATCGGATGTCAATATCTAGCCACAGAAGTGTACATGTCTAAAGAGCAGAGGAGAGACAAAGAAGGGAAAGAGAATTAATGGAAAAAAATCAAATTTCATCTGGTGGAATAGTCTTAATGATGAAATGACGAAAAGGGCAATCATTGTGACTTTGAATATCCCAAATGAAAGTTACAATTACTAGCACTCTCTGCATGTTTCTGATTTTAAGATTATGCAATAGCTCACTAACCACCCACCAAATTTCCCTTATCATGTCTTTCCTACAATTGGGGATGGGTCAGGTTGATTAGACACTAAGGGCTCGATTTATATCTTGGTGGTATGTGTATTCCGTTGCAGCGGTGACAGAGTATACACACCGCCAAAATAATGATCCACACACCATATTTAAAAGATGGCAAACCTTAAGTTTAATCATGGCGGAGACTACTCTGTCTCTGCCATGATTAAACCCCTCATACAGCCCTGTGGAGTAAAGGCCATCGGAGGCAAACCTCTTATTCCCCCCACCTAATTTAGAAGGGGCAGAATTAGAGGTCAATTTTCACTGCCTATGATGGCCTGGAAAATCCCTGGTGATAAGTGGCAGTGAAAACTGATAAATGCTCCCCTTGCTATGGGAGAGGAACCCCATGGGAAAGGGAGCATTTTCTTTTTTTTTTTTTCGAAAAGCAAATCCTGCTTCAGGATTTTCTTTTTAAAAATAAAAAATAAAACAGTTTGGTGCAGAGCTCTGTCCTGTTAATGGATCCCTGCACCAAACTGTAAACAGCATTGTCAGGAATGGCCGTGACAGCGGATCCTGCTAATGCTTTAGAAATGTCCTCCGTCATGAAACGAACTTTAGCGACCACAACCCAATAGAAACTGTACTAGGAGTTAATGCTAGTCCTGTCGTAAAACCTGACCCAGGTCTGACTGGCTTAACAACGAAAGACGGGGGTCTGAGGGTAAAGTGGCGCAACCTCCCAATGCCTAAAGTGACTAAATCTGTAGTCAGCATTAATATTGCTATCAATATGGAGCACCTGTTAGCCCTGGAAACACCACCTGCCTTAATCGTGGATGCATTTAATCAGCTAAATGAGTCTACCGTTAATATCATAAAGAGATATGGCTCAACAAAGCCTGCAGGTTGGAGGTTAATTATTTGCGAGAGGCCCTCAACACCCCGTAACCAGGTCATTATTAAGGATTCCAGGAGGGTGTACAAAATAGCCTTAGGGAAGCAAAAGACTGAACTTAAAGAAGCATCTTGGGATCGGTTGGTGTCCACTTGCTCTTCTAGAGATTCCAAGGGTTTTTGGGAGGGGTAAAAAGTAGGCAGCCCAATGTGGCTGCGCAAGATGACATAGGCTCCTCTATCCCTCCAGCCCTCTGGGTTGCTCATTAGCATAAGGTATACGCACTGGGCAAAGAACTACCCATTCACCAGGGTGATGCTGATAATCTGTACCCACTTGAGATCCGGTTTGACTATAAGGAGGTCTATGAGGCCACTATGGGCCCGACCAACAAAGCACTTGGGCCAGATGGGATACCTATGGATCTATACAAGGCTGAACCACATCTCTGGGCTTCAATTCCGACTAACGTCCTTAATGCCGTGACCAAGCTAGGCCTACCGCTGACTTGGAAATCTGCTTCCATAGTCCCAGTGTTCAAGAAGGGGAATAGGCAGGACCCTACCTGCTACAGACCAATCTCCCTGCTAAGCTTACCGGTAAAGGTAGTTGGGCGTATTGTCCTTCAGCGAGTGGAAGCTTGGGCCCTGGCTAACGATATTATCTGCCCTGTCCAATATGGATTTAGAGAAGGGGTGGGTACACTGGACAATGCCTAAACCTTAGCCTTATCATAGGGAAGTATGCTGTGGCGAAGCAGGGGTCCATTTTTCTTGTATTTATGAACCTCAGTAGTGCCTTTGACCGGGTGAACAGGTCTAAGCTTTGGAATATTCTTGGGGTAATGGTAATGCCAACTCAGTTGATCGATTTTCTTAGAGCTCTACATGCAGACTTAAATGCCTGCGTCAGATACGGTACAGAGGGGGAGACAACTGAATCTTTTAGCCTCCCACGAGGGGTCAGGCAGGGATGTGTGTTGGCACCAATATTGTTTTTATTATATATTATTAGCCTGAACAACTACCTGAGTGAAAAAGGGGTTGAACTGCCATGGGTAAAGTCTGTCAGTGTGCCTACCCTGCCGTATTGACGATGCTGTATTGATAGACTGAACGGCTAATGGGCTAAAACTCCTGGTTGACAAGTTTGTGAAGTTCATGGACGACCTGGCCCTAGATACAAACATCTCAAAGACCCATTATATGGTCTGCGGGTCAGAAGAAAGCTAGAACACGTCCCATTGACATCAAAGGGCAAAAAAGTACTAGGGTTTCCACCTTTCCCTACCTGGGGGTATCATTCGACCAACAGAACAACTGGCTTTCTCTGCTCCAAATTCACACAAGCCTGCTGTGCCCTGTTTAGATTTTCACTGTCCGTGGGTAACAGTCCCATTTTGCTCCTGCTGCAAATCTACATAATAAAATGTCTCTCATTCCTGACATATGGTGCAGCCATTTGGGGGTATCGTAGGTGTAGGGCGATCCAGCTTGAAGAGGACCGATTCTGTAGAAAACTTCTGGGGCTGGGTCCAAACAGTTCCTCGATCGCAACCCACGAGGAACTGGGTATGAACTATGTAGAGGATCAGGTTAAACTGGCTCCATTGTTACTCTGGATATCTGTTTGGGTCGACGAGAGACTGTGGTTCAACAGGAGTGTGATTGAGGACTACATGGAATGCACGTATGGTCATAAGATACCGTGGATAAATTATTTAAAATCCATTGCCCGTTCCCTAGATTGCATGGACATTTTTAACCTGCCATACCTACTTAAAAAGGGCGATCGTGGTCTTTTTAAGGAACGAATTTTAAATAAGTTCAAAGATGAGAGGGAAGCCTGGGCATTGGAGAAAAAATCTATCAGATCCTATCTACTGCTGAAATCTGTCAATGGCGTTGAACCTTATCTCACAGCAGTTAGGGCATCCCAGGGACAGATCATTGCATACTAAATTTCATCTCGGTTCTATTCGTACAATGATCTGTTTCCCTCTGGGTCAGTTCGATCCCCATGCCCTTTTAACTTGCCCTTGTGATGACAGTTCACCCCAGACCTTGATACATCTGGTTTTATTCTGTAAATATAATGAATTCTTGAGCAAAAGGTATATACTGCCACTTTTAAAAGTGAGGGGTTTTACTCAATTTTGCCCTTACTTTTTACATTCACAGTTATTACCTGATCAGGTGGTGATGTTGACGGTCACTGGTTATTTAAAAGGTGCCTTACGCTGGAATAAAATAGTGTGTGCTGAGTACATAACGATGTATAGGTTAGGCTGGGTTGCTAATTTTACTAGGTTTTTAAATGCTCACACATTGGTTTTTCTGAATGAATTGTACTGTATTGTGCTTAATAAGGTTTTTTAATGTTTTAATGTGTTTTTATGTTTATGTTTTTATCTTTTATGATTATGATACATAATCAAATAAAGATTAATATCATTCATTCCTCCAGCTTGGAGGTCATTTCTAAATTAGGAAGATGGCACCTCCATCAGGGCAATCCTTGCTGAGAAATGGGACACCCACCTATACATAAATTAGGCCCTAAATTCCACAAAAATATTATTGTTGCAACACAAAAAAGATATTGATCCAAGTGCCAAAAATTGCTTTATCAATTCTTTTTCTATCTTTTTTGTAATGATTAGGCTTTTGGCAGCTTTTGTGGGCCATATAATTCAATAATGTAAGGCATTAGGAGTGTTTGAAGTTGCTGAAAGTGGGTAATACATTTAAAATATTTTTGAATTGAAGGCTTCAAAAAATGTCTTGCTCCGGGCACCACAAATCGTTAAAATCCCACTGCCCCAAAATGGATAACTTTATAAAAGTGTTCCAAGGCTGTTAAGGAAAACCAGACTGTTGTAGACAAAACAAAATGAAAAAGCCAATTGAGGCTAACCTTTGAATACTCTTAGATGGATGCACATTAGGGCTTTGGACTAGTTTTTACCTTCACAATTTGGCATCTGGAAATTACCTTTTACTAGAAGGGGGCTTTATCCAGTGAGGTCAGTTTGAAGAGTTATGGCATCAATTAAATGGCTCACTCTGTACACTTTAAGTAGATATAAAAACTTAATTCTCCAGAAGCTACAATAGATATTTTCTCCAATTCAAATTCAAAAGTCAGAAGTTTCTTGCAAAAGTCAAAATTAGCACAACATGACAATGTGTAGGTAAATGTAGATTTAGTTAGTCTTTCTCCCTTTTTCGAAAGAACTTTATGCAAAAAACAGTTATCCTCTGAAAAGGTTTTGGTGTGTGCATAAAAAATGGTATCAGGCCCACCACAAAAGTCCTCCTAATAGTTCTCAAGTTAACTAGGAGCTCTTAAAAATGAGTAGCAATCTCCCTTTCTTTCAGAGACGGTTTGTAGGCATCAGTGCAGATCTCAGTGGAAAAGCTCTCGGGCAGTCAGTAGGCAGTCAACAGTAGACAGAAACACCAGTTATCTGAAGGTCCAGCAGGCAGAAAAACCAGTTGTCCAAAAGTCTGTTCAGTGTCTTGTGTTCTACTGTCTTGGACCAAGTCTTTTAAGTCATATGTCAGACAGGCCGGTGAGCTATACTAGTATTTTTTCCAGCACGAAAAACTGGGAACAGTGTTTTTTGAGTCAATCCTTCATTGTCACTTTCCCATTATTTATTTAAAAAGTGGACTTAGAATAGGTTCTTAAAGTGAATAGACTTGTATGCCATAAGCACATATGGCAAAATCAACATCTCCAAGTCTCTCTTGTGTCCTTCCACTCTGAGAGTTGTCATCTGTTTAGTGCTCTTCCTGAAAAGTCTCAAAAAGACTTTTAAGAAAAAATGAAATGATGATACGCCTTTCACAGCATACTAGAAATCTGCTGTCGTTTGTAAATTGTCCAAATGAAGACCAGTCCCCCACCCATTCACAACAAAGATATCCCTTGCACTTCTCCTAAGGAGGAGGTGGGATCAGCAGGGCACATTGATGAAGAGAGTCCTGAGGGATGAGGCCTGAAAAGGATGGAGTGGTCATACCAGTTCTGGAGTTATTCAGACATAGTGCACACTCCAGTTCACACTTATGTTACAATTATAGGAAGATCCAGGAAGAATTCATACCAGGGGTCCCCAACATCCAGTTCTTTACTTGTCAATTGCTCGCTTTCTCACCGTAATTAGCTTGTAGGTGTGTCACACAGCCCAGTTCATCATTAAAAGGATATGGAGCTGAGCAGTGTCGCCTCCTTCTCCTTTCAATTGCAGAAACAGGGAAGCCACACAGGAAGTCAACTTTAACCTCTTCACACTTTATTTGTACACCCAGACTGTACATTCTAGGTGGCATATTTAAAACGCTGATGATGCAATTCTTGAGTTGAAAGAAAATGTCAATCAAATGACCATATACGATGGGGACTGGTAAGGGAGGAGGTAAAAACTGTTGGTCAGGGGTATTAAAGGGCATTCCACAAGAATATGAACTACAGAATATTGTGAAACCAAAATATGATGGCAAAAATATCGAGGACTAAAATATCATGAAGCTAGTTTTATAAAGGTAAGTATACGGGTACTACACTTAATTCTACATATATGCACCTTGTCGATATATATGTATATATCAACAAGATACATAGATGTAGAGTTAAGAATAGTAAATCAATGCTTCCTTATATGCACGTACTTTCTTGATATTTTGGTCCTTGTTAGAAATTGGGGTCTCTAGTTGGCAGGTTGTTACCCTGTCCAAGTAGGGACCCTTCTTCCTAGTCAGGATAAGGGGGATACACACCTAAAACAACCCCTGCTCACCTCCTTGGTAGCTTGGCACTAGCAGTCAGGCTTATCTCAGAATCAGTGTGTGAAGCATTTGCACATAACCAACAGTAATACAGTGAAAACACTATAAAAGAACACCACACCAGTCTTAGAAAAATATCCAATATTTCATCTGTGCAAACAAGACCAAAAAGTATAAAAATCCACCATACAGTTCTCAGAAATATCAATAATCAAAATAGACTTAAAATAAAGCTCCTTGAAGTCCGTAGCTCCGTCCGGGGCTCTCATGGCATTGTGAACAACATCGGAGGTCGATGCAGGAGTTGTCCAGCCCTTGAAGTCACACGCGTTGATGTTTCAACTCCTCGCGGTTGAAGTTGGGAGCGCCGGCGTCGGCAGGTGTTGGGGCTGCGGTACGAAGTGCAGCGGTGCAGCATGCGGTGCCCTCAGGTCATGGTGCAGGCAGCAGCTCGGTGATAATCGTCCAGCGGTATTGGTGAGACCAGGGCTGCGGTGCGAAGTGATGCGGTGCTCGTCGCAGTGCTGGCAGGTCACGTGCAAGCAGCAGTCTCATCGTTGCTGAAGCGCTGTCGGCTGATGAACTGGAGTCGATGGCACCGTCGCCGGTTGGCCAAGGCTGCAGTGCGGGATGAGGGCGGTGCATCATGTAACTTATGAGCGGTGCCCTCGAACCACGGTGCAAGCAGCAGCGCCGGCATGGAGCGGTGTCGTCAGTGATACCAGGGCAGTGGCATGAAGTGAGTCTGTGCCAAGTGCGGTGCCCACATGTCGGCTCGGTGCCGTCAGTGAGACCAGGGTTGCAGTGCGAAGTGCGGCAGTGCCTTCTCCAGCTCTTCTTTGTGGTAGGTTTCTGAGTCCAAAAGACTTCTAAAGTTCTGGGGTCAGGGCCCCAATATTTATACCACATTTCCCTTTGTTGTCGTGTGGCAGAGAGTCTCTGTGCTTAGTCTAAGCCAGTTCTGTCCTCTGTGGTCCAACTTCCTGGCAGGAGGTGGAGAAAGCATTCTGTAAGGCCCGCCAGGCCTATTCACGGGCAAGGAAATATCCTCCCATTACTCTAAATGTATGCCAGGTCTATTCAGCCCAGCCCTGACTCATCCAGGAAAGGCAGTACACACCACAACCCCCCAGTGTCTGTCTACAGTAAATGCACATCCCCAGCCCCTGTCACTCCAAAGCCAGACGGTCAATCCACAAACCAGCTGAGGCACACAGGATGGTTAAGCAAGAAAATGCCCAATTTCTAAAAGTGGTATTTTCAAACACACAATTTAAAAACCATCTTTACTAAAAGATGTATATTTAAATTCTGAGTTCAGGCATACTAAACTCCATTCTCCTATCTTGTCCCAGTGGAAAGTTATACTTCTAAGATGTTACAAAGTATCTCACATTCTATCCTATGAGACAGATAACCTTTCAATAGTGAAAAACGAAATACACTGTATTTCACTATAAGGACATTACACACACCAGTACATGTCCTACCTTTCACATACACTGCACCCTTCCCCTGGGGGTACCTTGGGCCTATCTGTGGGTGCCTTAATGTAAGAAAAGAGAAGGTTTGGGGCCTGGCAAGTCACTTGCCAGAGTGACATAGCAGTTACAACTGCGCGCAGACACTGCAATGGCAGGTCTGAGAACCCTTTGAAGGGCTGCTTGTGTGGATGGCACAACCAGTGCTGCAGGCCCACTAGCAGCATTTGATTTACAGGCCCTGGGCACACACAGTGCACTGTACTAGGAACTTAAAGGTAAATCAAATGAGCCGCTCATGGAAACACCAATCCATAACCATAGTTTACCATAGGAGCACTTGTACTTTAACACTGATCAGAGGTGAGAAAGTGCACAGAGACACTAAACCAGCAAAACCAGGAGGTCAGAAAGCAAAAAGACAGGTGAAACACGCCAAAAGATGCCAAGTCTAATAGTCCTCAAAAATTTGGCCACAATATTTTGACACCACAAACATTTTGCCCTCAATATTCTGTCCTATGACTGTATTAAAGGCCATACTCTAAGCTCAGTGGCGAGGGAGTTCTAAGCAAATTAAAAACAACAGAGAAGGAATAAAGAAGGGTATGAAAAATAAAAAGGGATGAACACAGTCAATTGCAGTTGATGGTGTTAGAACACAATCATTGCATATTTGAAAACTTTGAAAATAAGGGTAGGTCTTCACCCTGCCCAAGGATTTTCCCTCTTGGGCAGGGTGAAGACCAAAAGGGAAAATTATCTATGTAATCCTACAGCAAAAAGATTGTTTTAGGTGTTTGTGTTCTTTTTGGTAATGCCTTTTTGATGTTGTGTGATATGTTTGACAGTAAAAAATACAGCGACCTACATGCACACAAACAGTATGTATCATTTGTTGTAATCATTTTTTTGTTATGTGATATGCAATACTGAGAACACAGATACAGGCACCCTTTGAAAAATATCTAGAGGAACATCTATGCATACATGAACACAAAAACAGACATTCATGCAGTCATTCAACACACATATAGGCACATGTAGATGGATGTTGGCTGGATGCATGGATGGACTGCAAAGTAAAGATCCCAAAATACAGATTTTGGCTATCATGTGGTACAGAGCCTATATCGCATTTGAGGAAGCCATGTTCCATTATGATAACGTTAATATTGGTGTATGCGATGTCAATGTAAGCCATAATATTTGTACACATCGCAATGTCAATTTCAGTGAATGCAATGTCAATGTACGTCATAATATATATACACATAACAATGTCAATTCCGGTAAATATGATGTCGATGTACGCCATGACAAATGTAGTCATAATAATGAGATCGTCTGCAAATGCAATATCAATGACCGCCATGTTACATGTACACGTAATACGGAACTCGTATCATTTCTGTCGAACCCACTCGAGATGACCTCCCCATCAACCCCGAGTATGAGATATACGTGGTCAGACAGGCCCTGCAACCCAAACCCAAGCCTCCAGATTGAGAGGTCACAGGTGGGGTTACACTTAGTCCGAAGACAAATGCGCAAACAGCTAAAACCCAGATAGGCAGCTTCACCACAAAAGATCATTTGATTGGCCCCAATAAAACACGTTTGCCAAAGGAGCGTGCGCTCCCAAAATACCACAAGGTCAGATGCCACATGTAGCTAGGAACACTCATCCAATCAGTACACAGCATGCACACGCCCTCCCCACGCTGGACAGCCGGACACATACACACTGGCCAACATGGATTCTCCACAAAGTCGAAGCCACCTGTGCCTCCTTATCAGATGGTTGAAAATATGGCTCGGGTTTCATGCTCGACAAGAATGTGCAATCGGTTCATTGGACTTCAAGAACAGTATATAATGCCAGCCAAAACCTCTGTACCTCGAGACATCTTCAGACATGCCTCTGTCGCTGCTCTCCCTGCTGCTGCATTTAATTAAACCAACTTGTTCCTGTTTTGCCAAATGCCTCTTGTCTTTCATTTTTTCAAGGTAAATTCATATCATAGCAACAATATTCTAAGGCAAAGAAGAAATAGTCAGCAGGTATTACAAGCAAAAGCACTTTAGTTTCAGCTTAGTTTTTTAGCCACACTTTCGTGGAAGTGCTTTGGGGGGAACATTTAAAGTTGTTGAAGTGTTTTCTTTTAAATAGAAATTATTGTTGTTTTTACTGAGATCACCTCCATTTTTCCATGCTCTTTTGGTTCCACCTAGAGACGCCATTTTGTCAATTGAGCGCCTTAGTGTTTAGACACCAAGGCGAGCTACCTGTGCCTCATGCACCATAAAATGCATTCAATGGCACGGATGCGCATCGGACTCATGCCGTGGGGGCACCACTGGCACGCCAAAGGCAAGCACGTCTGCACCCGTCCGCATCTGGTTGTGGCCAGGGCCAGCCGGCTGCCCATGCATAGTCTCAGAACAAGTTAAGGATTGTCCTCGATAGAGAGACATTATTGAAATACAAGGGTGATAAAGGTTGTGAGGAATGCCTCAACCTTTTTGAAAATCCATGCTCCTCTGCACGTAAAAAGTGCTAATATAGCATTAAACATATACATGACCAGGCAGAGCAGATAGTGGGTAAGGTAAACTCTGCTGAAATGGGAGGCACACCTTATGTATGTATGTTTGAATTCTGGATTAATACATGTTAGATCCTTACCCAAGCATAAACTGGACATCTGGAGCCTTTTGATGGAGGATGTCTGGGATATCATGTTTATTAAAGAAACATGGCTTGGTTCGGCTTCTTGACTAATTATAGCCCAAGTCATTGCCAATGGATATTCCATTTTACATATAGACTGAGAAATTCGAACAGGAGAATGTGTTGTAGTGGTTTACGTTTCAGAATTCCAATGCCCCGTAAAGAAACTGGAGGGTCTGGGTAGTGCGGAGGGGCTGATATTTTCCCTCAAGATATCAGATAACTACTCCATTTTTAATGTTTTGATATACTGTCCACTAGAATATTTCACAAACTTTGATTAGCTGCTTGCAAATGCAGTAGCTCCCTGGTATTTGCAGTATGCAAACTTTATGGTTCTCAGGGTTTCAATGTTCATATGGATGACTCCGATCATAAAGCGGCTGGTTCTCTGAACTAAGCCATGTGAGACCTCAATCCTTACTTAAAGGCAGTTTAGCCCACACATAAGTTGGGTCACTCCCCTTGATTTGATTTTCACTAATTGCCCATCTTAAGAGATAGGAAAACCACTCCCTTTGATTTGGTCATATCACTACTTGGTTCCTTTTACCTCATCAATTCCAAGAAGGTCTTGGGGTTCTACCAAGCCAGTGACCGCTGGAGCAGCATGATTTTGGCTCCACCCTTTCATGTTTAACTAGGCAACATATATGTTTATGTATGACCTTACATAATCGTGTGATGTAACCTTAATCATGCAATATAGTGCACTTGAACAATTATCGAGAAGTGCATCTACTGTGTAATCTCAACGTTTATATGACTGTGTATTAACTTTTTTTGTCAGTAACAACAAGCTGCACTTTTCACATATATTTACACTTGTGTGTGTTAGAAATGGGGGGCTCTAGTTGGCAATGGTTTGCACTTTTGTCCAAGTAGGGACCCTGCTTCCTAGTCAGGGTAAGGGGGATACACTTCCAAAATAACCCCTGCTCACCCCTTTGGTAGCTTGGCACGAGCAGACAGGCTTATCTCAGAGGCAGTGTGTAAAGCATGTGTGCACACCTACAGTAATACAATGAAAATACTACAAAATGGACACCACACCAGTTTAGAAAAAATAAGTAATCTTTATCTAAACCAAACAAGACCGAAACAACAAAAATCCACAATACAGTAATCAAAATGGAATCTTTAGAAGGTAAAAACAGTTCTGTCCATAGCAAACTACAGATGCGACACTTTGAACACAAAGTACCTTGGATGCGTCACAATCATAAACAAAACAGCCACAGGGAAGGTGATGCGTCAGTTCCTTATGCCCAGCAAACGTGATGCATCGGTTCCTTGCTCCAGGGGAGATGATGCGTAGGTTCCTTACTGCCTCGCAGGGGAGGTGATGCGTCAGTTCCTTACTGAAGGGGAGGTGATGCGTCGGTTTCTTACTGAAGGGGAGGTGATGCGTTGTTTTCTTACTGCGGCCCAGAGTTTTTGTAGACTTGGCACCCCGATGCAATGAGTGGGGATCAGGGATGTGTCGGTTCTTGATGTGGCGGCAACGGAGCTGCGTTGGTCTCTCTAGCCGCTGTCCCACAATGCGTCAGTTATTGCAGCCGCACAGCAGGGCTTGCGTCGGAATCGGTGCGGTGATCTCGGACTTCAGAGATCGGTGCACGGGATTCGGCATGCAGTGATTTCTCCAGCGGGGGGGCAGGCACTGTGTCGGTTTCTTCAGCGGCACAGTGGCGATGTGTCGGAAACTGGTGCAGATGCGTCGCGCTTCTCTTAGTTGCGTCTCTTTTCCAGCTCCCTACAGCAGGAACAACCTCCAGAGGCCCAACACAAAAACAGGCACCTCTTGGCAGGTCAGAACTCCCAGCAAGGAAGTTTCGGGGAGTTGGTGGTAAAGTCTTTGTGTCCCTGAGACTTCAGAACAGGAGGCAAGCTCTACTTCAAGCCCTTGGAGATCTTCTTCAAGCAGTAGACACTGCACACAGCAAAGTCTTACTCTTCTCCTTGACAGAAACAGCCACTGCAAGCCAACCCCAGACAGCACACAGCAAAGGGGCAGTACTTCTCCTTCAGCTATCCCAGCTCTTCTCCTTGGTAGAGGTTCCTCATGCCTCCAGAAGTAATCTTATGTTCTGGGGTCTGGGCCCCAATATATATGTACAGCATTTTCCTTTGTTCTTTGGTAGCAGAGAGGCTCTGTGCTCAGTCAAGACTAGTTCTGTCTTCTCTGGTCCAGCTTCCCGGCTGGAGGTGGAGACAGCATTGTGTAAGGCAGACCAGGCCCAATCAGGCGAAATGAAATCTCCTCCCCCTACTCTAAATGCAGCCCAAGTCTATTCAGCCCAGCACTGACTCATCCAGGAAAGGCAGGACACACCTAAACCCCCCCGGTGGCTGTCTACAGTGAATGCACACCCCCAGCCCCTGTCACTCCAAAGCCAGACAGTCAATCCACAACCCAGCAGAGGCACACAGGATGGCTAAGCAAGAAAATACCAACTTTCTTAAAGTGGAATTTTCAAACACACAATATAAAAATCATCTTTACTAAAAGATGCATTTTTATATTCTGAGTTCAGACATACTAAACTCCATCTTTCTATCTTGTCCCCATGGAAAGTTATACTTATAAGATCTTATAAATGAACTCCCATTCTATCCTATGGGACAGATAGCCTGTTAATAGTAAAAACGAAATACACTGTATTTCACTATCAGGACATGTCACACACATCAGTACATGTCCTACCTTTCACATACACTGCACCGTGCCCACAGGGGTACCTGGGCCTACCTTAGGGGTGACCCACATGTAATAAAAGGGAAGGTTTGGGACTGGCAAGTGGGTGCAGTTGCCAGGTCGACATGGCAGTACCAAACTGCGCACAGACACTGCAGTGGCAGGTCTGAGAACCTTTTGCAAGGCTACTTGTGTGGGTGGCACAATCAGTGCTGCAGGCCCACTAGCAGCATTTGACTTACATGCCCTGGGCACACACAGTGCACGGTACTAGGGACTTAGTAGTAAGTCAAACAAGCCAATCATGGAAACACCAATCCATATTAACAATTTGCACAGAGAGCAAATGCACTTTAGCACTGATCAGCAGTGGTAAAGTGTCCAGAGTCAAAGAAACAACCTAAACAAGGTCAAAAACAGGAGACCAAAAAGCAAAAAGTCTGGGGATAAACCCACTGAAAAAGCCAGGTCTAACAGTGTGGTTTGAATAACATTGTATTTCTTATAAGTTCATGTATTTCTTTAGATAATGCCCTCCTTTTTTTTTTTTAACCGAAAATGTATCCATTTGAATAGTGTTCTACACTTATATCGTAACTGTATATGTACCTGTAATCATGCATTTAAACATGTATTGAAATGCTTGCTGTACTGATGTTGTCCAAAGGCCTTAAGCTTTTGGATTTCACAGTGTTTAATTTTAACGTGAATGCTTGCTTCGGGTGCAATGTTTTTCTCTCCTCTGCTGGTCTAAAAGGATGGTCTCATGGTTAAAGAAAGGCACATTGTGAGAAAGAGATAGTGAAGTTCTAAGGAGTATCTTTTGGCAAAGATAAGAAAATTAACGGAGATAGGAAGGACAACTGTCCGAGCGGAGTACGATGACAGGAGGAATCCAAGGACGTTTAATGTGTGGACCAAAGGATATAAATCTAGAGTGTAATGGGCAAGTTAGTTGTTTGAAGATAAGAATTAATTGTAACACATGACCTGGGATTCTCGAAGGTTCTTTGGTGGGTATAATTGGGCGTTTCACTTTGAGTTTGTTAAGATTACCTTTAGACTCTAACAGGTACAGACCTCTTGTTGACCTCTATGTTGTGTGGCTTCATGCTATACAATATATTTTACTTTTGAGAGCTTCTATAGAAGTTCTACTATGCTGACACCTTTCTCTGCTTCCCGAAAAAATAGGGTTTACTTGATCCTAAGTTAGAAAAGGGTTTAGTAGTTTATTTTAGATACCCTCTTGTATAGACAAGGGGATCGAAACTTTCAAACTACTCAGCAATCTGTTTTCCTCATTCTATGCTTGACAGCTACTGAATTTCTCATTTGCTTTCTTTTATTGAGGATCAATTGTATTGGCCGTTTTGGGTATCCTCTAGTGATTCTGTATTTTTATACTCTGTTTCTGCGACTGATTTATATCAGCTTGGCTTTGAACTTGTAAGAAATTCATACTGAGGGCCTGATTACGATGTCGGTCGGAAACTAAACCGCCTGACTCCTTGTCGGATTCAGTTTCGACCGACTCGCGGTCGGCAGTCCCGCCTGACCGATTATGATGCTTCCGAACACCGCTCCGAAGGACTCCCATTGACTTCAATGGGAGCCTGTGTTCCGACCGACTACACAGGCTCCTATGGGGAAAATGGGTGTCTGCGGAAAACCTTGCACCCTGTCGTGGGCACCCCATGATGCCTGCCACACTGTGCATGGTTTTACAGGGGGGTCCCTTGGGTACCCCCTCAACCCCAAACCGGAGGACTCAGGATGAAGAGGAGCCGGCTAGGGGCCCCCAAAGTCAGTTTCCGACAGCCTTTTTGTGTCTGACAGACCGAGTCGGAAAGGCTGTCAGAATCCGACATCGTAATCGCTCGGAAACACTGTCCATAGAGCTGTATGAATCAGCTCCAACCGACTCGGATTCTCCGAGTGCCAGTCGGAATGACCGAACGGTTTCCCTTCCGACCGCGAGCATTGTAATCAGTCAGTCGGAATTGTTTCCGACTGAGTCGGTCGGAAGGGTTCCGACACGGTCTAGGAGATTCCGATTGTTGGTCGGAGGCATTCCAACCGACATCGTAACCAGGCCCTTAGTTTCAACAAATAATATTTGTTTAATTGTTAATTAATTTTGTTAATTGTGCAATTCATTTTATTTTTATTTTACATGTGTGTTGTGGGTTGTAGGAAATAAATTCATTTTAAGTAATTAATAGTTATTTTTTTAATTAATATTAATTATTAATTTGATACTTAATTATGTTAATTGTCAAAATATGTTTTTGTTACATTTTAAGAGGGTGTTGTGTGTTTTTTAAGGGTATATTGTGGGAAGTACATTAATTATAATTTATTAATAATTATTATTTAATTAACGATAATTAGTTTGATGATAAATATTAATAGTGTAAATAATTGGTTTTTAAAGTTAAGAGTAAGGTGCAGGTTGTGAGATTTGTAGGGTTATATGGTGGGAAGTTAGTACATTTTTTAATAAATAATTTCTAAATAAAAATGTTTATTAATATGAAAAATATGTTTGTATTTTATTTATAATAATATTTGTAGGTATTTGTGATATGTATTTACCATTGTAATATGTTTTTATTTTTAATATCAAATATGTGTATTATTTTTACAACATATTTATAATTTTCTTTACTTACTTTGATTTGGAAATCCTTTTATTTTGTTCAAGATATTTTGTTTATTTTTTGATTTCAAAAACTTTTATTGGGTTTTAGATTGAGATACAAGAAGTATGAAATAATAAAACAATGATACAATATAGTACAAAGCATACTTAATGGAGAACATCAGATAAGTATCCAAATTATGTATACAGAGAACAAAGGCCCCTAAAAAGTAAAACAAAAGGGGAAGAAAAGCCAAATAAAAGAAAAGGGGATGCAGGGATTTGTCTATGCATGCCCATTAAACAGGGGCAAGGTAGAGATGACAGCGATATAAGTCCAGAGGGATGCATACATTTTGTTTGTTTTTAATGTTGCATTGACTGTAGTGGGAATAGTAACATTTACCCCTCCACAATCCAACACTTTCCCTACTGTTGTACTGAGTATGGTGGGAAGAGTACATTTTACCCCTCCGTTATCCAACACTTTCCCTACTGTTGTACTGACTGGAGTGGTAATAGTAAATTTGCCCCTCCGCAATCCAAAACTTTCCCTACTGTTGCACTCATTGGAGTGGGAATAGTACATTTTACCCCTCATACTCCAACAGTTTCCCTACCGTTGTACTGTCTGGAAGGGTTATAGTAAATATTACCTATCCGCAATCAAACACTTTCACTCCTGTTGCATTTACTGTAGGGAGATTTGTAAATTTTACCCAGTTTTATTACTTTTGCGTTGCGTGAAGTGGGAGTAGTACATTTTTTTTAATATTTACTATAATAGTTTGCGTAGTATTGTATAAATTGTCGCATGAATAGTATATGTATTACATTTTATATTTTATAATTTATTTCATATTGTTATAATTTATATTATTATGGTTTTGTTTATTTAAAGTTACATTTTTAAATTATTAATGTTTTCAATGTGTAAATTTTTTTTTTTTACATTTTAAGAATTTTAAGTTGTTTACTTTTTCAATTTAATTAGAACGGTTTGTTTTTTAAAGGTTTTATGTTATCGGTATATTGTATATATGTATATATTTATTTGGTATATTTTTATATTATTTAGAAAAAATTGAAATTATAATATAATTTAAAATTATTAGTTTAATAGTTGTTTTTAAACTACATATATGTACATATATATATCCAAATGAGAAAAGATGCTCCTGCTGGAAGCCGGAGTCCCGTGGGAGGTGGCGCGAGAGTCGGCGGAGCCGCCGATAATCCAATTCCAAATATAAGAGACCAATCGCTCGCACACTCGGAAAAATGAGGCAGGTTTGGAAAACAAAAGATTTATTCCGTCATAAATCTACGTGACGCGTTTCGCCTAACGGCTTGATCAAGCAGTTAGGCGAAACGCGTCACGTAGATTTATGACGGAATAAATCTTTTGTTTTCCAAACCTGCCTCATTTTTCCGAGTGTGCGAGCGATTGGTCTCTTATATTTGGTACATATATATATGTGTGATCAAGGGCACAGTGTGCTCGAAACGCGTCACGGGGTGAGAGGAAAATAAAATTCTTACCTGCCAACACTACCTGGGTCTGTTTCTCTCTGTTCGCCGGTGTGGAGGTTCGGAGAGTGATTTTGGAGGGATATATATATATATATATATATAAATTATTATATATGTGTGTTTACATTATTTTAACTTAAGTTCATTTGTTATATTTGTTAAAATATATATTAATTCTTTTATTTATTTATTAATATTACTATTTAATATATTGAATATTTATTATTTTATTTTATAAACATTTTAAAAACGATATTTAATACAATGATATTAATGACATGGATATTATTTTCTCGATATTTTTGTACTTATCATTATAAGTATTGGATGACAATATTTGTTACCTCAATATTTTTGTCACAATATTTTTGACCTCGATATTTTTGGGTCGATATTCTGTCAGTGAACCCTTGCTAGCATGTCTTGAGTAATTGCATTTTATATACAACTTATATGAAGTTTACCATAGCATAACATATGCTTATGTTATCTGATATACATCATGCCCAATTACACCACCTTGTAAAATCTGCACATTCGTTTCTTAGAAACACATATTGCTGGGTAAATATCACCTGAGCTGCAGTGCACATTGGAGCTGCAAAATGTGGACATCAAACAATGGCATTGTGAGCACAGAAGTGAGTAGGCAGACAATGTGATATATTTTACTGTCCATAGCATGTCAATGGAAGCTTTATAAAAGTAGCACAATGCTTCTATTCTGTTGGCAGACCACCATTACCAGGCAGTATCCCAGTGTGCAATGTACCAAGCAACAGGATACACCCTGGACTTGTGCACGTGTGTGGACCCCAGTGAGTTGTGATACACATTAACTCTTCACTAACAATCTTAGGTTGGGCTTCCATTTGGATATTGCTGGAGAAGTAAATTGGTGCATGTACAATGTCATCATCTGCCAGAGGTTACACTTACCTATATTGTGATATAGGAATGTTCATGCAGAAAATATTTTTGGACTTTCCATACACTGAGTTTAAAACCTACAGCAAAATATATAAATGTATGTTTGATTATTGAATTGCACCATTCTGTTTGCATTAGTTGATTCTCCATTAGTACTGTTGTTGTGTAAAATAAGACTTTGGCTTAGTTCTACAAGGTTTAACTTTCCCACCCACAGATGCCTGAACTTAGCTCACTGCATCAAGGCTTGAGCTTGAAAGTACAGCATATTGTAGCCCTGCTAGGGTCCCTCAAAGTCACTTTCCGGTAGCCTTTCCATGTCGGAAAGGCCGACATGGAAAGGCTGTCAGAAACTGACATCGTAATCCCGATGGCGGAGCCGAGGCTGGCTCTGCCATCATTCAAGGGATTACAATTCCACTCCTCTTCTGATGGGCTCTGTGATCCTGTCAGAGGAGGAGCGAAATCCCCCCACGGGTTTCTTTCCAACCGCCGTTATCATAATTCAGCGGTCGGAGGGAAATCCTGGATGTCGGGAGAAAACCTCCGACAGACTGTCGGATGGCTTTCTGTCTGACATCCAAATCGGGCCCTTTATATTTAAAAGTGTTTTATTTCAAGTGACTCATCCTGTTGCCTAGCCCATTAAAAATAACCACACAGAATATAATCAGACCAGCACTGATGCATGTCACTAACATCGAGAATACTATGAACATTTCGAACATTGTCGAAAGGTCATTTGGCAGCCTAGAACACTAAAGATTACTTCTGTGTACTGTACTATGAGAGCATGGAGTAGCTTAACTTGCATCTAGAGTTTTTGGTGGTTCAGTGTACTGTATACCTGTGAGAAATTGGGTTGTGGGTTGATTGGGGTGTGAACGCTGGTCAAGCAGCAAACATAATTCTTGTCAGGGTGAGGCACAAGCCAACCCTAAATGAACCTGTGCTCAAGCCTCTGTTAGCTTGGCACAGAGCAGTCAGGCTTAAATTAGAGGCACTGTTTAAAGTATTTGTGCAAGACTTCAAACAGTAATAAAGTGACAACACCACACATAAAGGATCCGACACCAACTGAGAAACATATGGTCAATTTTTATAAATAAAACAAGACCAAATCTACAAGAATCCAATCAGTAGAACCAGAGATATTAAATTTTAAAGATTTCAGTGAAAATTGCACCAAAAAGCGCAAAGCGCCAACTATGGATATCTGGTCCTGCCAGACCGTGGCATAATCACAAGTTCAGGCCAACTGCAATGGAGCATGGGCTGGCTACAGGGTCCCAGTGAGGCCTGCTGAACAAAGTACTTTAAATCCTGGTTTGCAGAGCATTGCGAGGATCTGCGTCGAAGATGCGTTGCACAGTTAAGTGATACATCAGTTCCGAGATGCGGCTAGGCCGCAATGTGAGGTTCCACATCATTGTTGAGGATACCGTCGATGAGGGCTTGCGATTCGAAGTCCGGTGTCGAGGATGCATTGCGCAGTTGGGGCGATGTGTCGGTTCCGAGGGGCTGCGAGCCTGGGTAGCAAAGTCTGGCATCATCGTCGAGGCTGCCGTCAATGAGGGATGTGAGGGCCTGCGCCGAGGATGTGTCACGCAGTGACAGTTCCAATGGGGCAACAGATTGCGGTCGAAGGGTGTCTTTGTGACAGTACTTATCCACACAGCAGTGGTGATGCATCAGTTCTGCTCAGGTTACACAGCGCAGCAGAGGAGGTGCATCCATTCTGCTGGGTCCACAGATGCTGGTAGAGCATCTTAGGCCCCCTTCCAAGGGCCCAACACTGCGGTGGCACCACTTGGCAGTGTAGACTTAGAGGGCAGAGTCCAGGTGCTGGGTTCACATTTTTTGGAGCCTTCTGTCCCTGAGGTTAAAGTCAGGAGGTGAACAAACTAGCCCTTGAAGTCTCTCTGGGGTCCTGGATTCTAACAGATGCAGGTCAGCACAGCAGGCTGCAGGTCAGCACAGCAGGGCAGCAGTCCTTCAGAGCATCAGACAAGCGGAGTGGTAGTCCTTTCAGCAGCAAGCAGCACAGCAGTCCTTCTTCCTGGCAGAGTATCCACAGGTTCAAAAGTGTACTAAAGAGTTGGTGTCTGGGGTCCAGTATTTTTATCCAGTTGTGTCTTTGAAATAGGAAGAAACTCCATTAGGCATACCTTTGAAGTGCACAGGTGTCCTGCCTTCCTTGACCTGGCTCCAGACTAACTGTAGGGGGTATGTAGCCCTTTGTGTGGAGGCAGGACACCGCCTATTCAATTGTATGTGGGGCTGTGCCCAGCTCCTCCCTCCCGTCTTGCCAATAGTGGCCCATGCAGGCACACCTAAGCTCCCTATTGTGTGTGTCTAGGATGAATACACAAAGCCCAACTGTCAACTACACCTAGTCATGTGATCCAGAGACAGGCTGCAGGCACCAAATGGCTAATGTAGTAAAATGCTAACTTTCTAAAAGTGCCTTTTTCAAAAATGTTATTTAAAATCTGACTTCACCATGAATTGGGATTTTTCATTCCAATTCCAAAGACACCAAACCTGAACTAGTTACCTGCTCCCATTTGGAAATTACAGTTTATTAAATGTAACAGGGCGACTGCAGTGTAGTCCTATGGGAGAGGTTGGCCTTGTAGTACTGGAAAACGAATGTAAGAGCTTTTCACTACCAGGACATGTAAGACTTAACTTGAAAGAAGGGTATGTCCTACTTTTTAAACACATTGAACCCTGCCCTCTGGACTGTCCAGGGCCTATCCTAGGGTGGACTTACATGTATTAAAAACGGAAGGTTTGGACCTTGCAAAAGGTGTGTTTTGCCAAGTTGAAATGGCAGTCTAAAACTACCCACACAGGCTGCAATGGCAGAACTGAGGCATGTTTAAAGAGCTGCTTGAGTGGGTGGCACAATCAGTGCTGCATGCCCACTAGTAGTATTTCATTTACAAGCCCTGGGCATCGACAGTGCCACTTTACCAGGGACTTACAAGTAAATTAAATATGTCAGTTGTAAGACAATTTAACCATGTTTTAAGGAGAGAGCATAAGCACTTCAGCACTGGTTAACAGTGGTAAAGTGCGCAGCATGCTAAAGCCAGCAAAAACGAAGTCAGCAAAACAGGAGGCCTGTAGGCAAAACGTTAGAGGGAAAGTCACACTAAGGATGCCAGGTCTAATAATACCTGTTTCCAGCAAGAAGCTGTAATTATCAGTAGTCAGGAGAGAGCGTTCCCTCAAAAGGAAAACACACATCAACTGGACTCAATTCCTCAAATCCAGACTTGGCTCAATATCAGCTCTCAGCATAGGAGTAGATTCTGTAGCAGTACAGCATTCTGGCAGTCTCTGTCAAGATCTCTGGCAGTATCTTGTGCAATAAACTGGTGTGAAGAACCTCTCTCCCTAAGTGGGCACTTGATGAGCACTTTATATGATTGCCAACAGATCTTATCTTACATGGGGAATTTTGGGGGAATTTCCATTGAATTCCTGACAACCTGTATGCATTAATAAGCTAGTCTTGGACACACTAGAGTAAACCAGTATGGTAAGAATACATCAATTCAGACTACAGTGTTTCTATTACATCCACTATCTGATCCTGAAACACAGATAATAAGTGTGAGGATTTGGGTGTATTATATGATACGGCTGGGGGAACTTATCATGCAATACACTTGCAAAAACTGTTTTTGGTCCAGTCTGGCTCATTTGTAAACCTTAAGCTCAACCCTGGGTAGCTGTGGCTGCGAGCAGCAAGGCTTGACAAAGGAACTTAGTATAAAGCATTTAACAGCACCAAACAGCGGAATAAGAAAGTCACACAAGAGACACAACAGTAGTTTATAAAAATTGAGCATATTTTTATGTATTTTTAAATTCCTTGATCATCGGAATCTATCAGAGGGTTCGGTAGATACACATTTTAGAAGAAATAAATACTTTTAATTCCAACCGCAAACAAGCATTGGCCGCCAAATCTTTGTAAACTTTTGGAAAGTTTGAAACAGTTAGTTTGGCGACTCTGGCCCGGCTTGGGTGAGCAAATCCGACAAGGCGGATGTCTAGGAGTCTATTAGTGTTACTTTGGACAGTTACCTGGCCAGAAGAGCCTTTTCCAGTCAAGTTCCGGCTTTTAGGAAATGACCGCCAAAGACAACAATGAAGTGGTCTTGATGCTGGCGATGCAGGCACAAAAGATGCTCAATGATGCTCCTGGAGCTGTGCAGTTGACGGGGGTGAAGTGCAGCTGATAACTCGATCCATGGGTGGGTTGAGGCAATCTTGACCATGGCACTTGGGGTCACACGACGTCCTCTTTACAACAGTTGAAGGCCAGCTGTGACTGGGCTACCGATTTCGCGACACATCGGTCACAGCGAATATGCTTAGTGGGTGCTAGTGTTCCTCTTGTGCAACAAATCTAGTCTCTGATAGCACTCCTGGGTCCAGAAGATACAGGTGCAACTTTTGGCTATCTCGGATTTGTCTTTTGGCTTGCCTGGTGGTGACCAGAGGCAATACCTCAGGAGTGACCACTGGTTTGCAGGTTCGGGCTTCTTCAGCTTTGATGTCCCTGGTGCTGTTCCAGGGGGCCAGCTGACTGACCCTTGACATCACTGCTTTGATCAGGGGCTGGGGATCAACTTTTCCCAAAACAAGTGCCACAGGCACAGTCCAAACTTACTAGCCCAAAGTGCAGCAGGTGCAGTCCTTCTCTTTGTGCAGCTTCAAAGGCAGCAGGACACTTCCCTATTGGTTCTCTCTCCAAATCCACTGTGTGCTGAGGTTCAGGCTGCCAGGGGTGTCCATTATATCCTGGGAAAGTGCTCCGAGGGGACAATGCAGTTACTAGCCAATGGGCCTATAGGTCCCCTCCTCTTTGGTGACAATTTCCTGGAAATATATGGCATTTGGCAATTCCAGAGTGCAATATTCTTGCCACTCTCAAGATGTCTAAACCTTCCCTTGACTGCGAGGAGCTTGGTAGCCCACTCCAGAAGTGTGGCTATCTCAGGGCTACATGCCCGCAGGAAAACCGGTTTGGGGACGGGTTTTCCCTCTCTGGCCCTGTCTCTAGTTTGTCTACAGGAACAAAAGGCATCCTGCTCAGGAGTGTTGTCACAGTGTTGTCACAGTGTTGGCAGCTTCCCTTTTGCAGCTTGCCTTTTTGGGCTAACACCACTACCAGCCTTCCTGGGAAAGAAGGTCATACCTCACTCTGCAGCAACTGCCTTTGAGCCTAGGAGTCATTTAGACATCCCCCCAGGCGAGCAGAAAGCTGTCTGTTTGCCAGGGCCTTTGTGAGGCCAATGGACTAGCTCGGACAGAAAGTAGCAACTTTCTAGAAGTAGTTTAACTTTAATAGTGACATAAATCTCAACTTGGGTATCAAGTCGGATTTAACACCACGATTAATTTGATACCTTACAGTACCCAGTTAGGTAGGTCCATTCAGAAGTTAGCCAGGCTGGGATGCCAGCCGGTAACCCTGTGGTAGCCAATGGGGCTACTAACTTTACTCAGCAAAACAAAAACTTTAAGGGTTTCGCTGCTAAGATATACATAAACCTATATCTCTTGCTTAACAATATACAGCTTCCTGTCATAGGGTTCTATAGGCCTTCCTATGTAGACTTACATATATCATTAATTGAAGGGGTGCCTTTGCCAATAATGGTAATGGCAAAGTTGAGCTAGCAGTGGACACACTGCTCTTCCAGTCTGCAGTGGCAGGCTGGTATCCTTTTCGTTGTTTGTCACACTCAGGAACAAACAGTGCTGCAGCCCTGGGTGGCCACTCTGCCCTACATGCACTTCGTACCTTGATTATCATATACTAGGGACTTATAAGTGAGTCAGTACTTGCTAATTGGGGACATCCAATTCAACATAACCTCTGTCATGGGTCAGAACACTGGCACTGAGGTCTGGTTGGCAGACCTTAGTGCACTCTCAGAGTCAAAAAAACCCAGCAGATAATAGTCCAAATGGGGCAAAAAGTGGGGGGAACCTGCAAAAAGACCTGTTTCCTTACAACAAGGCACTGGTCCCAAACTGATGTCGCATTAGGTTCTTTATTGTTGTCATTGTCTGGATGATCTGACACTTTTACAGGTTTTCGGTGGTATCTAGGTCAAAGGCAGACAGGCCGATGATCAGACAGAAAATGTAGTCTTTGCATGCTCAAAATGGAGTCTGGCCATAGGGTCTTTATGTCACTGATTTAAACTAGTGGTGGAGATACAATTTCTGCTTATTAACTAATCTTCAGAAATCTAGTGATATGTTTCTTGGACATAAGTAACCCTTTTGCTGGTTTCAAAACAATTTTAAAAAACCTGACCTATTGCAGAAAGTGCACACTTGCCACCAATAGCATTAGTTATGCATTCCACTTTTTGTGGAGTGCAGAAGTAACCAATGCACCCTCCCGACATGCACCCATACATACAAATTCAACTGTGGTGTACTGAAACACAAACTCGTATAATTCTTGATCAAGCACAGGCTATTCTATCGCCATTTGGCTGATTATTAATGGTGATTCGTATATCTATTAAGTGCTTGTAAGAACTCCTACCTACATGCACTGTTCCCCTAGCAGTTGCTTTTAGAAATTCAGGCGTACTGAGCTGTGTTGTAGTACGAGGCCTGGAGATTAGGCTACAGCCATAAAATGTGGCCTAAAAAGATAGGGTTTCCTCCCCCGGTAGGTGACGTTTAACATAAGACTTACCTGACTTTAATCATTACACTATCAAATCACTGTAGGGATTCAGGGCTATGCATCCTGATGTGGAGCCTGTCCTTTGAGACTGAAACTGAATTGGTTGGAAGGTGAATGGGTACTGCACTATTGGCAGTGCAGACCCCTAAAATAATTATTTGGCCTGCTGTTCTTGAGCATTAGAAAATATTTTAGACTGGTTGTTATAACTTGGATTCCTGTTTGGCTGGTCCCAGGCCAGGCAGGAGCCACCACTCTAGTCAGGGTAAGCTAAGTACACACTAAAAGATAACCTGTGCTCACCTTCTGGTAGCTTGGCACAGAGCACTCAGACTTATCTAAAGAGGCAATGTGTAAAGTATTTGTGCAACAGTCACACACAGTAACATAATGTATACACCACAAAAAGACTCCACACTGGTTTAGAGAAATAGAGAATATTTATCTGAGCAAAATGGGAACAAAACTATAAAAATCCAATAAGTAGAAGTCGAGATACGAATTTTCAAAGAATTAATCAAAAATAGTGCTAAGAAGTCACTAGCAGTCATAAGGTTACCTTAGGTTGCGAGGGACCTGTGCAAATCCAAAGTTCAGGCTTTCAGGAATTGACAGCAGGTTGGCTACAGGACCCAGACAGGTCCTTTCGAAGAAATACCTTGGGTGGAACTTTTGTCGATGTCGAGAGTCTACTGCGTCATCATCAAACTGCTCAAAGGGGTCTTGCGATGTTGTCGCACTCTGTTGAAGTGAATGCAATGCGTTGTTGCTGAGCCGTGCTGAGCGTTGTCGAGCCGCACAGGCTATGGAACCGCTGTAGTCGGGCAGCCTCTGCGCCGAAGAGCGATGCAGCAGAATTTCTCACGTAGTTGATGCAATGTGTCGGTTTTTGATTAAAACCGCTGCAGAAGCTACTTCTGAGGCCCAGAGTTTGGAGGAGGTAGCTCAGGCAAGGGTAGGATTCACAGAAGGCAGAGTCTAGCAGCACCCACAGAATTGTGGGAAGTGTGTCATTTTTGTCCCTGAGACTTCAGGAGTACAGAAGGCAAGGCAGCAAGCTCTTGGAGATCACTTGGAGCGAAGGCAGAATCCTTCCAGCAGAGTCAGGGAGCAGCAGGGCAACAAGCAGAAAAGCAGTCTTTTACGCAGCAGAGCAGTCCTTCTGATCGAGGTTCAGTTGAAGAACCAGAAGTGTCTGATTTTAGGGGGTCAGAGACGCAGTACTTATACCAAAAAGTGACTTTGATGTAGGAGGTGACTTCAAAGGAACTCTCTGAAGTGCACAAAGATCCCTTTCAACCCAGTCCTGTCTGTCAGACTAATCTGGAAGGTAAATCAGTGCTTTGTGTGTGGACAGTACACAACCCATTGAAGTGTAAGTGTCAGCCCCTCCCATTCCCCCCTACCCTGAAAGAACCATCAGATTGAAGATGCGTGCTTAGAATGCAGATGAGCCTCACCTTCCGGTGTTTGTTGCTGTCTGAAAGGAATGTGCAAAGTGTAGCTGTCACCCAACCCAGATGTGCATTGCAGACAGGCTGACAGGCACAAAGAGTAGCAAGTACAGAGAAATGTCCACTTTCTAAAAGTGTCATTTCTAAAACAGTAATGTTAAATCCAGCTTCACTAGTAAGGAGGATTTATCATTACCATTTCAAACATATGAAACATGAAAAAGCTAATCCTCTCTGAACAGGAATTACAGGTTAAAAGTGCATTAAGGAATTCTCAATGGTGGCCTTCGAATAGGCCTCACATCAGACTCCACCACATTGGAATCCAGGGATACGCCCTAAAATGGATCCCCTCATACCTCACCTGAAAAACCCAGAGAATATGTTTCCCACCATTCACCTCGGAACCCAAGAAGATCCTCTGCTGAGTCCCCCAAGGATCGTTCCTCAGCCACCCTTCAACACTTCAATGACTCCTTTGGGCAACACCGTCAGATTACATGGACTCAACATCATCTCCTACACCAGTGACACCCAGCTCCTTTTTTCCTTATCAGAAGACCCCTCCACCACCAGAGCCAGATTCCACAGTTGTATGATGAACACTGCCGACTGGATGAAGGACAACTTTCTCAAGCTCAACTCAGACAAGATCGAAGTCCTCATCTTTGGAAACAACACCTCGACATGGAATGTTGTATGGCGGCCTGCTGAACTCTGCCCATCTCCCACTCAAACAGACCACTCCCACAACCTCTGCATCATCTTGGACAGCAATATATCTAAGAAAAAACAGGTAAACACAGTCTCATCTGCTTGCTTCCACACCATCCGCATGCTCCGCAAGATCTTCAGGTGGTTCCCAGTCAACACCAGAAGGCCTGTCACTCAGGAAACCCGTCACCAGGAGGTTGGGCTATGGGAGCACACTCTACATATGAATCACCGCACGCTTCCAGAAGAGACTACAGACAATACAAAATTCATCTGCATGACTCATCCTCGACCTCCCCAGATGAACCAACATCACACCCCACCTCAAAAAGCTACACTGGCTCTCAATCCAGAAGAGATGCCAGTTGAAGCAGTGAGTTGGTGGCAGTGAGGATACCATATTCTCTGAGTCCCTCATTCTGAGAGTTACAATAAGGCTGCATCTTGCGAAAACTGCTTTTTGCACCAAATTAAACTGGTAATACTTTCCAAGTTTTGTTTGGAGAAACCATCTACAACTTTCAGTTTTGCAGCCTGGTACAGGAAATATACAAATCTGCATTCAGACCTGGTGAAATCTGATGCAGAAAGAAAAAACACAATGGGGAAAAACTGCACTGTGAGTTATCTGTACCTCAATCAAAAACCGAAATTCTCGGAATAAAAACATTTTCTAGCAGCTATGCTCCTTTCAAATAAATGAAGGATAACCGGACTATGTAGCCACACAATAGGTCCTTCTGGAAAAAACACAAGAATCTTTTTTCAGAATTGTGCAGACATTTCTATCACAGTCAGAAACGTTTGTGGGGCCCAGGTCCCTAATATTATGTTGGGCCCTTGTGGGTCCATTTCTGATGCACGCAGACTTGGTTGACTAGAAAAACAGTCTCCTTGGACATATTTCCAGGCATCGCCAGTATATGGTGCCATCTAGTGGCAGCTGGCTGTATGCGCCTCATCATGAAAGTCAATATACCACAAAACGAGATCAGGGACCATATTATGGAAACTGCTCCGGGGTGCAACGGGCATGTGCACACACTTTGCGTGCCACTGGGGCTCTTTAGTATTACAGAATGGGCCGCAGATGCTTGTGCCGCTCTTTCTGTAATACAGATAGTGCTGGTGCACATGTAGTGCCCGCACTATCACCGGAGGGTGTTACCTCATTTGCATGGAGGCGTGGCCCCATGCAAATGAAGGACTCCCTTTGCCTCTGCACCCACAACGTATTAGAGGCAAAGAAGCTGTCAGGAGGCGCACTGACAGTGAGCCACTTAAAAGGTGGCGCACTATCAGGGCTCCCACTGATGGCAGCCCATTGGGGGGGGAAAAGGGGGTCCTATGGACCCCCCCAGACATCCTCTTGCAGGCAGGTGCAGTCATTCACTGCACCCGCCTGAAAGGGGATCTCTCTCCCTTCTTAAAAGTGCAGGCCGATTGCCGTCTGCACTGTGATACACTGCTTCAAAGCCGCTCACTTTTTCACTTGAATACGCTGCCCCCAGGGCAGCACAACTTTGCAGTTGGCCTGGAGTAGTGCATTTAGGGTCTCATATATGGTGTTTTGATGTAGGGCAGCACAGCAAGGCACCTTGCTTCGCTGCCCTACGCCAAAGAGAAAGGGCAGGAATACACCGTATTTAACCAATACGGTGCATTCTTGTCCTTTCTACCTATGCTGCCGCAGTTTTGGTAGCTTCCTGCACAAAAACAATCCTACTAGGCGTTTTCCTCTTTCCATGTGTGCTGCAGAATGCAGCACACATGGATATTCTGCAGCACACATGGTAAGAAGAAAAAAAGAGGCGAAATAAACATATTTCTCCTCGTTATGCCTCACATCAAGAGGCGTATGGATTTGATGGCTCCCCAGGTTGACATCACTTTATAAATCTGGAGCAGCGTCAAATTTCATGGGTGTTGTGTAAGAAAACCAACCGCAACACCCATGGAACGCCTCCCGGATGTAGAGTAAGGCAACGCAGCGATTTGCGCTGCGTTGCCTTACTCATGATTTATGAGGCCACTCAAAGCCACACAGGGTGAGGCTTGGGATAAACCGCCCCGGCTGCTCCCGCCCTGTGACAGCCATGCTCCCATCTTCATTCTCGAGCCATGTTATCTCTAACTGAAAGAAAATTCTTAGGATTTATGAAACGTATGGCTTCAGAAGCCATGTTCCTGCTACAACTTTGACGAGTCCCTAATCAAAGGTTCACTACACATCCATAGATGCTCCAAGGGGGGCAGAAATATGCCTTGAACTCCCATATCACTCCCAAAGTAACCTGCCTACTGTGCACTCATCTTCGAAACCTGTCCGTATGTCATCTGGGGGGAAGTGGCTGTAAATTTTAAAAGGCTCAGAGAGCGGAGTGAAGGCCTCTTTGAAAGCCCATATTCCCCTCCTTTGAGAGTGTGTAACACAGGCTAAGTCCTCGGCCATGCGCTGGCCCTTCTCTTTCAAATCAAATACACTGCTTTTTGCTGCTTAAGTGCAACGCGACTTTTTATCCCAGGAGGCTCGTATTTCTTCTACAAGCATAATGCAAAGTGCTTGCACCCTATGAGAATAAACATATTGAAAAAACAAATCACAATTTAGTCAGACTCTTCGCAGAGAGTTGAACGTCTTAAGAATTATTGTAAAAAATAGAATTTAGCCGAGGCCTGAATACAGAAAATGCCTATGGAGATTCAGCATCCTTTTCACACTGGGAAGTCATGTATTATTCACACAGCAGCACAGTTTCCTGAAGCTGGACTAAAACATTAATGGGAAAAGTCCAGGGATGGACTGAAGCACAAACAGAAGGTAAAGGAAAGCTGGACCTACCATGGGATTATCACAATCTCCAGTCGAGGGGGTTCGCTACGGATGATTCCTACAAAAGTTACACTTCAATCAGTTCTATTGATATCAATGCACAGTGTAATGTGTTTAAAGACCTGAACCATTCAGAGATCAAACGTGAGCCCAATGTCTAGGTAATTGTGCGAAGCCCATGGGTACTGCATGACTCCTGCAGATTAAACACAAATTATGTCATCATACTGATGTCTCGCCGCTTATGTTTCCGGAAAGATTAGGTAGAGAGGAAATATATATTCAATACAACTGTCAGGTTGGCTTGGAGTGTCTCATCCAGGGCTTTAAGTGGGATGAAAAAACTGGAGGGGTCTCTCAAAGGGGCGTGGCCGATGCAATTATGGGCGTGGCTTAAAACCACATAAGCAAAAAATCTCTGCTTAGCATAGTGTGCCAGCGACTGGTATTTTGCTGTTCCTGCCATTGCATCCAGATATATGATACAAGTAACATTATAACTACAACAAGCCAGGACTATTGGCTTTGTCAATGGCTGTTAGTTGCATAAGATAAATAAGAAACAACAATGGATTTGTTGTACATACTATTGAAAATGCTTCAGTTCTGAAATGATGAGACTGAAAGAACTAAAACCAGTCTCTTTGAAGTTACATCAAAGGCTTTAAGCAGTGGTACAGCTGCAGAGTTAAGATTGTTTTTTCACCCTGAGGGTGAGGGCAAAAGTGGTGATCCCGATAGGAACCCGTCTCAGCACTGGCTTTTAAGACCTGCTCGTGCTGAACGCCAGCAGGACCCGGCCCACTTAATGCCCTGGTCTAAATCACATGAACCTGCCCTCTCAGGTAGGCTGACAGCCATCTGCTGCTGCTGCCTGGAGTGGCAGTGTTCAGATCCAGAGAGCAGAGGGACTCAATCGCCTCACAGGACTTCTCAAAGAAGACTGAGACAGTACTCCAAGCAGGAAGCACAAGTCACACAAACATACCACAATAAATCGGTCTTTAATGGTTTGAGAAACCGTTTTAGTAGTGTATTTTTGTATAAATTGGTCATGAAGACCCTGCTGGTGGTCTTCTGCTACCCTGACAGACGGTTGCCGCCATATTTAGAGACACTTACCTTCCCGGCTGGAATTGCTGTGGCTTCAATGGAGTTGTCACGGTGGTAGTTCTGGTGATGTCACTGAGCCTTGCCAAGCAGGCACCATGGTTGATGCACCTGCTCACTAAAGTAATTTTGTTTTCAAGAAAAAAGGGGTGTAGTTTACAGTCTGGTGGGTGGTCTGCTAAGTGGTAAGGTCAGAGAGGCCCTCGCCTCCGACTACCAGGTGGAAATCCGCCCAACATAAGTAGAGATCCCTGACAGTAAGATACATCAGCTAAGCAGTGGCTATTGTAGTGTTTATTTCCTAATCGCCAAGGTTAAAGCTGATTAGTAGCCCTCCCACTGGAAGGACGTTTTCACGCAGCCTGAATTTCTGCCCTTCTAGGATGCGATGTAGGGCTGCAGGGCATTCCAGGTGGATGAAGCTAACCTTCGTCTCTGACGAGTGGTCACTCTCACATGATTAGTGAGTGAGCATCGCTGTACTAGAAACATTAGACCAATGGATTTAGAGTTTGCAGGGTACTTCAGCACATGAAAAGCAATAGCCGAGTAAGCAATGTGAAAAATCTGTAGAAAGAGGCAATAATAGAAGGCAGACAGACAACGTTGTGGTCCTTAAGGTCCACCTAGGTAAGAACAGGACTCAGTGGCTGACACAACTGTTGCACAAACACACAGTGTTAGACCTGGCACTATTGGCGTGAGGTTTCCCCTGTATTTTTACATTTGCCTCCTGTTATTCTGCTGTGTGCTGGACTTCGTTTTTGCTGGTCTATATGCTTTGGGCACTTTGCCACTGCAGTTCAGTGCCAAAGTGCAAGTGCTCCCTCTGTAAATTGTTGTTATAGATTGGTGATTCCATGATTGGCATATTTGATTTAATGTTAAGTCCCTAGTACAGTGCACTGTGTGTGCCCAGGGCCTGTAAATCAGATGCTGCTAGTGGGCTTGCAGCACTGATTGTGCCATCCACATAAGCAGCCTGTAAAATGTAACTCAGGCCTGCCACTGCGGTGTCTGTGCACAGTTTTGTACTGCTATGTCGACTTGGCAAGCACACCCACTTGCCAGGCACTAACCTTCCCTTTTCTTACATGTAAGTTACCCCTAAGGTAGGCCCAAGGTACCCCTGTGGGCAGGGTGCAGTGTATGTGAAAGGTAGGACATGCCCTGGTGTGTGTGGCATGTCCTGATAGTGAAATACTGCCAATTTCGTTTTTTCACTATTGCAAGGCTATCTGTCCCATAGGATAGAATGGGAAGTTAACTTATAACATCTTATAAGTATAACTGCCCATGGGAACAATATTGGAAAATTAAGTTTAGTATGCCTGAACTCAGAATGTAAAGATGCATCTTTTAGTGAGGATGATTTTTACATTCTGTGCTTGAAAATACCACTTTTAGAAAGTGGGTATTTTCTTGCTTAGCCATCCTGTGTGCCTCTGCTAGGTTTGAGTATTGACTGTCTGGTTTTGGAGTGGCAGGGTCTGGGGATGTGCATTCTGTTCAGACAGCCACTTGGGGGGTGAGGGGGTAAGGTGTGTCCTGCCTTTCCAGGGTGAGTCAGGGCTGGGCTGAATAGACCTGGGCTGCATTTAGAGTAGGGGAGGAGATTCCTTTCACACCTGAATGGGCCTGGTCTGCTTTAGACAATGCTGTCTCCACCTCCTGCCGGGCAGCTGCACTGAGAGGACAGAACTGGTTTTGACTGGGCACAGGGCTTCTGTCATGACTCTTTCTGGCTGGTCCTGTCATCCTCCGGTGCATGCAGCGTAATGTGCCTACTGTCATCCTCCAGTGCATGCAGCGTAATGTGCCTATTGACTCCTTTTATCCCTCTAGTGTATGCTGACTAAGCACAGTACTATTGACTTTCCTGAGCGCAGACTTTCCTGAGCACAGTGTGCGCAGCACAATGTGTGGTTGATTTTATTTATGTCAGCGCAAGTGCGCTTTAGTTGCTCATCAGAAGAAATGAGGGAATGTACATGTAAACTTTGACTGAACTAAGCATCCAAGAAGAGTATGTGCTTAGTGGTTATTTTGTAACCTTTTTATTTATTTTGTTTTCTTTCAGTCACGGTCGTGTTATGTTTAATTTAGCCGCATTGCGACCACCGTAGTCTTTCTCCCGCTATAAAAGGCTGACACGCCCAGCCGCACCCTGCGGATTATTCCAGTTGCAGCGCTTGTGTTCGGGGACCCGCTCCTTTCCCGCTCAGTGTTCGAGTGCTTCTCTTTGTGTGGCATCGTCCGAGTGCCGGTAAGACTATCCCGGTAAGAGTCTGTTGGCTGATTCCAGTTTATAGCAGCAATTCCAGGTAAGAGACGACAGTTTACAGAAAACCCTTTGGATTCTCTCTCATACCAAAAAATACCTGCAATAGAACGGATGTTTTATTTAGCGCTAAATACCAATGAAAACAAAACGGAAAATAATATGTAAACTGGCATTGAATTCTGACATTTAACTCTGCGCTAAGTGTTTGATTCAAAACTTGAAAATATTCAAAGGTGAAAGGTCGATTACATTGCCTCAAAGTAAACCGAAATAAGAAAGGCTTTCATGTTTGTTTCACGGAGCGTGCACATTGTGGAAACAATATAACTACAAGAGATTTTGAAAACCAACATATTTAACGTTTATGTGCACATCTTGCAATTTATGATATTTGGAGTTTGTTTAATGTACGATGATATAAATCTTCTAAAAGACTTTAAAAAGAAGGCATTCACTGGTAGTTGATTCACTGGTAGTTGATGTCAAATATATAGACAATCTTCAAAGACTTTACTGGAGAAGCTTTCAAAGAACTCTTTTTAACGCAATAAGGTGTATTTAAAAAGACTTGCTGATTATTTTTATTTCAGGTAAGAGCTGATCTAAGTGCAAATAATTTATACATATATATATATATATATATATATATATATATATATATATATATATATATATATATATATATATATTATCTACTGGCGGTCGCCAGTAGATAGTTATAGTTAGGACCTATTTTCCATAGGAAATTCACAACATTCTATTTCCAATAACTTTGCCGCCGGTCGACGAATCTTCGCGAAATTTTCAAAACTTATGGCCCGCTCCAGTCCGCTCCTATCCTGAAAGTCTTGGGGTGATTCGTCAAGTGGGGGCCGAGAAAAAAGGGGGGTCCCAAAACATGTTTTCCCCATGCAATTTTCCATAGGAAACTTTAGACACGGCTACAGCCCGAACTGCTGAACGGAATTACACCAAATTTGGCAAAGAGGTAGTTCTTGGTTCAGAAAGAACCCTTTTGTTAAATGGTGTAAATCCGTTCAGTAGTTCCTGAGAAAATCAAAAGTAAAATCACATATATATCTGAGCGGAGCCTAACCACACATGTCATTGTGAGATCTGATTGGCTGTCAGCACTTCATCCTGGAATTGTTGGCAGCCATCTTGGGACCAATATACATGATAGTACCCCATTGAAATGCATTGTAGTGAATCAAAGATTTTGAGGGTTACCAAAAGGAGAACTATAAAGGGTGATAACAGACTTTAGTTACATTAGAATTCATTTGTTGATGGTACCATACTAATTTCAGGAATTGTGGTGTGTTCTAAGGTGATTTTACCCTGTGAAAAACCTTCTGCTGGGATATTATGAATCATGTTTGAGAGAAAACTATTTTCACATGCTTGTCCCATAGAGTTTTGGAAGGTGCTCCAGAAGCTAAAATGAGAGCATATTTTCTGTAAATTCACATTATCTTTCTCAGTCATGTGAGAATGAAGTCTGACATTCTCACTAAAACATGTACATCCAACAAGGGCAGAGATTCTATGTCAGGACCGGAGGCTCCGAATATGCTTCTCTTTCCATGCTTTATTAAACAGCAACCAATAAAAAACGACCTTTTTATTAATAAACTACAAATCCCATAAGCATAGCATAGACTGTCCCATGACCATAGAGACTGTCCCTATATAACGTCCATGAAAGGTAAACACCTCCTCTTTCTTTGCTGCTCACGCAGCCAGTTAAGTGCCTTCCCTTACTACTTTACTTTATGTGGGTAGCTTATGGGCTAGGGGCGCTTAAGGATTTGAATGAGTTAATGAGTTAATGAGTTAAATTAATGTATACAGTGCGCTTGCCAGCGGTGCGCTGTTAATTTACCGTGTTCTCTGTTTTGTTCACGTTGACCGCTTTACGCGCACTGGCTTGAGCGAGCGACGCGCGTTACAGGTCTCTCGCGGGCGATTATCCCAGCGGTTGGGAGCGCGACGGCCTCCCGGGTCAGGCGCTCTGCGCCGCGATCTGCTGAGTGGAGCGGGAGTTATCTGGGGCTCGAGGACCGCGCGTCGCTCGATCGCGCGCAGTCCTCTCTCAGTTTTTACGGCAGGCCGGTACCGCGCATGCGCGGCGGCCATATTGCCCGACGAGCTGTCATCGTCAGTTTCAGCGCGGTATGAAGCGGTAAAACGCTCGCGTTTGAATTAGGACTTTGCTTTCAAAAGCCCCATTGACGCCCAAGGTGATTTAACCCTCAGGGCTGGATAACCGTTGCATAGGCTCTGCCTAGAGAGGTTTGGCAGGCCCTCCCTCCACGTTTTATCATATTTGTGAGTGCCTTGTGGGCCTGGTCTGCCTAGGGGTTGTACCTCTCCCCCAGAATTCCTCCAGTACAGTGCCTGTTTTGTACTAGTGCCTTACAGGATGGCAGAATTTTTCTATGAGGAGGAATATTTTGAAGCAGAACCTGTGGGTTCTATGGAACAGGACCTCGTGGAGGCCTTGGATGCTGGGGTACAGCATTCTGTTAGTTCGGCATTGTTGAGGGCGATTGCGCCTCTTAAACGTCACCTCAGCAACTATGCAATACAGCAAGGGTGGCTCCCAGCCACGAGCGCACGCCCAAAAATAGGCGCTCCCAAACAAAGTAACCCTCATGCCGAGGATTTTGCACGCCTGTCTAAGGCACTGGCAAATGACCACTCTTATCTGGCGCCGACAGGTCAATCAGACACAACCCAGGATGACAAAGGGGATATCCCTACGTATACCGACTCGGACCAGGAGGAGGCTCCTAGATCGGCCAAAAAGGCCAGAAAGGAACAGCACCTTGAGACCCCGACTCCGAAGGTCCTGACCTTTGAGCCAGCGGACATAATCCATCCCAACTCGTCTACTTGGTTGCCACCACAAGAGGCGGCGGACTACGTCCAATCACACCTTCGCCGCCCCTTTGAAAACGACGTTAGGGCCAGGTTCCGGTCTGAATGCCCGAGGCCGGACTTGGCAGCTCGAGTGGCGGAGACTCCCGAGCTCGACCCCACCATGCTTACGTACCTCAAGAAGTACGCCAAGGATCCTAAAAAAGGCATCGACCAGGCATGGCGGACGTGCCAGGACAAGTTGTTGGACCTCACGGGCCCGTTGACAAAGATTCTGGAGCTCGGTTACCTGGCTAAAGAATCTGGAGCATCTATTGACCCTGATGATCTCATTGGTTGGGCACAACGAGCCATCTGTAAACTTGGCAACGCTAACTGCGCTATGTCCAGCGAGAGAAGGAGATCTGTCCTTCTTAAACTGGACCCTAAATTAGCGGAGTTGTCCTCTTCGGAGGCTGGTCCTGTGACGCAAGGTCTGCTCTTCGGGCAGCCTTTCTTAAAGGAACTGACCAGGTTCGTGGCCACCTTTAGCGGCTTGGATAAAGCGCAAGAGTCCCTCAGACGTGCGTTCAAGCCGGTTTTCAACAGGGCCGGACGAGGTCGAGGGAGATCGTTCGGCCGAGGGAACCAGCAAGGCGCCCCACGTGGTCAACACTACCAACGGGGAGGTTATCAGGATAACCACTCCGGCTCTGCCAACTTCTACCCATCCAGGAGAGCGAGAAACCGGTTCCGTAGAGGCAGATTCAACGGCAACCAAAGCAACCACCAAGAGTCAGGAACTGCAGGTGAGAATTATTCTACAGTCAGAGGTACAGTTGGGGGGCCGCATTCGCAATTTTCTACCCGCTTGGCGGTCGATCTCGCAAGATCCTTGGATTCTGGAAACGGTGCAAGGGTACAAGTTGGAAATTACGAGCACCCTTCCCAGAATTCACCGCCCCGCCCCTCTGGTTTTCCCTTCCCGATCAGGAGTTTATCTCTGCAGAGATTCAAGCCCTTCTAGCCAAGGGAGCAATAGTGCCCACGCAGCCCCACCCCCAAGGGTTTCTCAGCAACGTGTTTCAGGTCGAGAAGAAGGGCGGCGGTTCCAGGTTAGTGCTCAACCTCAAGGAGTTCAATGGCTATATTGTTTACCGCCATTTCAAGATGGAGGGTATCCATCTGTTGCGCGACCTTCTGCAGGAAGGGGATTGGATGGTACGTCTGGACCTGAAGGATGCGTACTTATCCGTTCCAATCTACGCCCTGCACCGCCGCTTCCTTCAATTCCTTTGGTGCGGCAATTACTACGAATACGCAGTCCTGCCCTTTGGTCTCTCGTCGGCGCCTTGGTGTTTCACGAAACTCCTTCGGCCGGTGGTAGAGTCCCCCCGAGCACGCGGGGTGCGGTTAATCGTCTACCTAGACGACATCATTATCATGGCGCAACAACCCCAAGTGGCGACTTTGCACCTGGAATGGTCGATTCATCTGCTGCAAAGTCTGGGTTTCATAGTGAATTCACAGAAGTCCGTGCTAGTTCCCACTCAGGTGATAGAGTTTCTGGGGTTCCAGGTGGATTCAACCAGTTGTCAATTACTCCTGCCTGCGACCAAGATCAGGGCGATCAAGAAAGAGTTGAGATCGATTGTGAACAAGCGGATTGTGTCATTGAGGTCCCTAGCTCGAGTAGTGGGGTTACTGGCTTCCTCGATCCAGGCCATCTTCCCGGGACCCCTGCACTATCGTGCACTCCAACGCCTGAAGATTCAACATCTCCGCAAAGGCCTCGGATATGCCGATCAGATTCCTCTCTCGGAGGAGGCGAGGTGGGAAATGTTGTGGTGGTTAGACCACATGGAGTCGTGGAACGGGAGGGCCATATTCGGATCAAAGCCAGAACTTGTGATCGAATCGGACGCCAGCCGTTGGGGCTGGGGTGCACGTTGCGGGTCAATGTCGACGGGAGGGAGATGGTCCCCTCAGGAACTATCCCTCCATATCAACTGCCTGGAGTTACTAGCGGGGTCCTTCGCGATTCGCAGTCTCTCTCCGCAGAGGACGGATTGTTGCATCCTATTGAGGATGGACAATGTCTCAGCGGTCCTTTATGTGAACAAATTGGGGGGCACGCGGTCACGTCTTCTGGCGGAAATTGCCAAGGACTTTTGGCATTATTGCCTACAACACAGGTTATCAGTCGTAGCGGAATACCTTCCAGGTCGCAGGAACGAGGTAGCCGACTGGCACTCCCGGTATCTCCGGGATTACAGCGACTGGCGTTTGCATCCTCGAGTCTTTCGGATGTTGAATCTTCTTTGGGGTCCTTGTCTGATAGACCTGTTCGCGTCTCGGTTGAACAAGCAACTTCCACGCTTCTTCAGTTGGAGACCGGACCCGGAGGCTCAGGCGGTGGACGCGTTCCTTCAAACCTGGCCTTCTGTTCTGTGTTACGCATTCCCGCCGTTCGCCATGATACCCAGGGTGCTGGCACAAGCGCGGCGACAACGGTCGGAGATGGTGCTGATCACACCGTTGTGGAGAGCACAGCCTTGGTTCCCGATTGCTCTTCAAATGTCGTGTGCCGTACCAACCCTCCTTCCACAGAGGTGGAATCTGCTGTTGGATCCTCTCAAACTTCCTCATCCATTGGTAGACGCCGGTCAGTTGCCATTAATAGCATGGCGAATTTCAGGGACAGATGGCATCTCCCAGGCCTTTTGTCAGACGCTTCTGAGTTCATCAGACAAGCTTGGTCAACTAATACCCACAAACGATATTCATCTGCATGGAACAGATGGTGTAGTTGGTGTGTTCAACGGCAAGTCGATCCCACTACAGCAGATGTCTCCATGGTCGTGAATTTTCTTGCCGCTATGGCTTCCTCGGGTTTTGCTTACCGGACGGTCAATAATTTTAGGTCAGCTATTTCAGCGGGACATGTGCAGATTGATAATAAACCGATGGGGAACACCCATTGGTGTGCAAGCTCTTGAGGGGTATACGAATGGTCAAGCCCCCGTGTCCTAAATATTCGTTCTTATGGGATGTGTCAGTGGTTCTCAGGTTCCTGGAGGCATGGCCAGCTAACAAATTCCTTTCACGGAAACAGCTGTCCGCCAAATTGGCTATGTTGTTATGTTTGGTCTCCTGCAAGAGAGTCTCAGACATCAGAGCATTGGATCTGGCGGGTCGACGTTTTTCTCCTCAGGGAGTTACATTCCTTATTTCCAGACGTACTAAATGTAATTCTACCATGGTGTGTTATCCGGTTTTCCGAATAACCCTAAACTTTGTGTGGTACAATGTGTCAAAGCGTATGAGGTAAGTACAGTTGACTTTCGTTCTGACATGCAAGGTCCTTTGTTTATTGCTCTACAAAAACCGTTTCACCCAGTGACTCCAGCCACGTTAGCAAGATGGGTGCGTTGGCTCATGAGTGAAGCGGGGATAGATGTGTCTCAGTTTGGTGCTCATTCTGTGCGAGGCGCAATGGCGTCTAAATCCTATTCATTGGGTGTAAGTTTGTCAGACATTATGAATACTGCTGACTGGTCGAACAAATCTACATTTAAATCGTTTTATTACAAACCTATTGTGGATGTTGCATCAGTTGTAGTAGATAAGCTTTGAACAAGCATAATCGGAACCTCCGGTCCTGACATAGAATTAAAAATTTACGAACATACGTGACAAGAATTTTCAATTCTATTAAGGACTACGGAGGCGAGGATTATCCCACCCGGAGCTATTAATATTCAGATCGCTATGCTGATATGTTGATATTTTCTTAGTAATGTTAATGCAGTTGATTGTGTAATCATTGTTCCCCCCCGAAGTATAATAGATATGAGATGATTGAAAGAATCCTGTTGCTGACCGTTATTACGGGGTGTTTTTCTTTCTTTTCAGATTCATCGAATAAGTGAGACGGGTGCGTTCTCACGAAGAGGTTGGAAATGTTCTTCGCCCTTAACGAGGCGGTCTTGGTTGACCTGTTTGGTTTGCAGAAAAGGCGACGTTGGAACCCAAGTGGTCTGCTAGTTCACCAGTTGTTGAAACCCGAAGAGGGTCCTTGGGTTATGGCATCATGTTCCAGTTACAGCATTTGAGGTTGATCGGACTTATCTGTTTCAGTTTCGCAAAGAAAGAGGAGGTGTTTACCTTTCATGGACGTTATATAGGGACAGTCTCTATGGTCATGGGACAGTCTATGCTATGCTTATGGGATTTGTAGTTTATTAATAAAAAGGTCGTTTTTATTGGCTGCTGTTTAATAAAAGCATGGAAAGAGAAGCATAATCCTCGCCTCCGTAGTCCTTAATAGAATTGAAAATTCTTGTCACGTATGTTCGCAAATTTGTAACTGTCAGTTGATTCCTTTCTGTTCTACTGCAGCTTCCCAGAGTGTTCTAAAGAACAACTAGAGTGCTAACAGCCTTACTTATGACAAAATTATGGCACACCTGAAGCCATCTTAATTGGAATAAACTGGTAACTCTTAAAACATTTAATTTAAAAAGGAACAAAATGAGGGGTTCATTTTGTCATAGAAATTATGGTTAGTGCTGTAGAAAGAAAAATTAGGACATGTTTTAAGTGAGATCTCAACTATCTTCCTGTTATATTTCAACAGGAGCAGCCTGCCAGTTGATTCCTTTGTGTTCTACTGCAGCTTCCCAGAGTGTTCCAAAGAACAACTAGAGCGCTAACAGTCTTACTTATGACAAAAGTATGGCACACCTGAAGCCATCTTGATTGGAATAAACTGGTAACACTTAAAACATTTAATTTAAAAAGGAACAAAATGATGGGGTTCATTTTGTCATAGAAATTATGGTTAGTGCTATAGAAAGAAAAATTAGGCCATGTTTCAAGTGTGCTCTCAAATTTCTTCCTGTTATATTTCAACAGGAGCAGCCTGTCAGTTGATGCCTTTGTGTTCTACTGCAGCTTCCCAGAGTGTTCTAAAGAACAACTAGAGTGCTAACAGCCTTACTTATGACAAAATTATGGCACACCTGAAGCCATCTTGATTGGAATAAACTGGTAACTCTTAAAACATTTAATTTAAAAAGGAACAAAATGAGGGGGTTCATTTTGTCATAGAAATTATGGTTAGTGCTGTAGAAAGAAACATTAGGACATGTTTTAAGTGAGATCTCAACTATCTTCCTGTTATATTTCAACAGGAGCAGCCTGCCAGTTGATTCCTTTGTGTTCTACTGCAGCTTCCCAGAGTGTTCCAAAGAACAACTAGAGCGCTAACAGCCTTACTTATGACAAAAGTATGGCACACCTGAAGCCATCTTGATTGGAATAAACTGGTAACACTTAAAACATTTAATTTAAAAGGAACAAAATGATGGGGTTCATTTTGTCATAGAAATTATGGTTAGTGCTGTAGAAAGAAAAATTAGGACATGTTTCAAGTGTGATCTCAAATATCTTCCTGTTATATTTCAACAGGAGCAGCCTGTCAGTTGATGCCTTTGTGTTCTACTGCAGCTTCCCTGAGTGTTCTAAAGAACAACTAGAGAGCTAACAGTCTTACTTATGACAAAATTATGGCACATCTGAAGCCATCTTGATTGGAATAAACTGGTAACACTTAAAACATTTAATTTAAAAAGGAACAAAATGAGGGGGTTCATTTTGCCATAGAAATGAACAACATTCCCAGCACGACCCCCTACACTACACAAGCACCACTGCACTACCCTAAACCCTAAAACACTACCCCCAGCACGACCCCCTTCACTACCTAAACACAACTGCACTACTCTAAACCCTAAAATACTACCTCCAGCCCGACCCCCTACACTACACAAACACCACTGCACTAACATAAACCCTAAAACACTACCCCCAGCACGACCCCCTACACTACCCAAACACCACTGCACTACCCTAAACCATAAAACACTACCCCCAGCATAACCCCCTACACTACCCAAACACCACTGCCATACCCTAAACCCTAAAACACTACCCCCAGCATGAACCCCTACACTACCCAAACACCACTGCACTACCCTAATCCCTAAAACACTAACATAAACCCTAAAACACTACCCCCAGCACAACCCCCTACACTACCCAAACACCACTGCACTACCCTAAACCATAAAACACTACCCCCAGCATGACCCCCTACACTACACAAACACCACGGCACTACCCTAAACCCTAAAACACTACCACCAGCATGACCCCTACACTACTCAAATACCACTGCACTACCCTAAACCCTAAAACACTACCCCAGCACGACCCCCTACACCACCCAAACACCACTGCACTACCCTAAACCCAAAAACACTACCCCCAGCACGACCCCCTACACTATCCAAACACCACTGCACGACCCTAAACACTAAAACACGACCCCTACACTACACAAACACCACTGCACTACCCTAAACCCTAAAACACTAGAACCCAGCACGACCCCCTATAGTACACCAACACCACTGCACTACCCTAAACCCTAAAACACTACCCCCAGTACGACCCCCTACACTACACAAACACCACTGCACTACCCTAACCCCTAAAACACTACCCCCAGCATGACTCCCTACACTACCCAAACACCACTGCACTACACTAAACCCTAAACATACCCCCAGCATGACCTCCCACACTACACAAACACCACTGCACTACCCTAACCCCTAAAACACTACCCCCAGCACGACCCCTACACTACCCAAACACCACTGCACTACCCTAAACCCTAAAACACTACCCCCAGCATGACCCCCTACACTACACAAACACCACTGCACTACCCTAAACCCCCTACACTATACAAACACCACTGCACTACTCTCAACCCTAAAACACTACCCCCAGCACGACCCCCTCACAACACAAACACCACTGCACTACCCTAAACACTAAATCTACCCCCAGCATGACCCCCTACACTACCCAAACACCACTGCCATACCCTAAACCCTAAAACACTACCCCCCATGAACCCCTACACTACCCAAACACCACTGCACTACCCTAAACCCTAAAACACTACCCCCAGCACTAACCCCTACACTACACAAACACCACTGCACTACCCTAAACCCTAAAACACTACCCCAGCATAACCCCCTACACTACACAAACACCACTGCACTACCCTAAACCCTAAAAACACTACCCCAGCACAACTCCCTACACTACCCAAACACCACTGCACTACCCTAAATCTATCCCCAGCACGACCCCCTACACTACACAAACACCACTGCACTACCCTAAACCCTAAAACACTGCCACCAGCATGACCCCCTACACTACTCAAACACCACTGCACTACCCTAAACCCTAAAACACTACCCCAGCACGACCCCTACACTACCCATACACCACTGCACTACCCTAAACCCTAAAACACTACCCCCAGCATGACCCCCTACACTACTGCACTACCCTAAACCCTAAAACACTACCCCCAGCATGACCCCCTACTCTACCCAAACACCACTGCACTACCCTAAACCCTAAAACACTACCCCCAGCACGACCCCTACACCACCCAAACACCACTGCACTACCCTAAACCCTAGAAAAGAAACCCCCACCCCATGCCCAAGCCCCCTTACCTCTCACTCCTCGTGTTTCCTCTCTCCTCATGGTTCCTGCTTCACGTCGTCTCTGAGGGGCGGTGCACGTCGTTGTGAGGAAACGGAACAGCCTCTGTTTCCTTACGACGACGTGGATCATCTACATGTTTTTTAGAACGCATGGTCATTTACCATACATACCTTTACAACAAAATTCGTTGTAAAGGCATGCGTGGTAAATGACCATGCGTTCTAAAAATGCAGTAATGACTTCGCGATGTACAACGCATGCGTGGTAATGCATGCGTTGTAATGGTATCGCGAAGTAAAAAGTTGTTGTAACGGCTGCTTACCCATCGAAGCTGGCCCCTGTTCTTCAGTGAGACGTTTATTTGATTAATTAGGAGGAAGGAATGTGGTTTTTGTACCGAAAAGTGCATTCCCGCCTGTTGTATTGTGAAAGTGTCCGCGTGGCCTGGTTTCACTTCCGGTGAGAGAGTGAAAGAGTCTGTTTGGATCTAAAGGAGTTCTGTTGTTGGACGGGGCCGGCGCGAAACGTCATCAGAAAACATAGCTAATGGAAAGCGTCCTCCCTGAAGTGTGGAGCAGTGCCATGAGAGGTCAACGAGTGTGCGTCCCACCGCAGTATGACCGTACCGCGTGACCCATGTGCCGCCTCCAGGGTACGGGAGGCAGAAGCGGCATCGCAGGTCCTCATGAAGACCGTTGTAGCACTAATTCTACATTTTGGTACTAGGGCATTTTAACTTCGTTGTTCCTGCCAGATACAAAGAGAAGATCCTGTGTTATTCAGTGCCCTCGTTACCTTTTTTGTGGTGCTTGTCACTTCGCTGCCCCGCCGGTGCACACAACTGGGCACCCCACCTCGTGTGCCATCTGCAGGGCCTCTGCCCTCTGATCACTGGTTTTGGTTTCTGGAGTGGCAACATAAACATATCCCCTGCACCAGCATTCCACGGAAATTCTTTCCTAGCTCTCCCACGTCAACGAGGACGTCATAATAGCACGGCTCCGCTCGCGACACCGTATGACGTCATCGGAGCCATAAGAGGACCTCGTCGGCGTGCTGACGTCAGTTCCACCCATTTTTTCCGTGCCACCGAGGCAAACAGGCGGACCGAGACATTTTCACATGTATACATAGTATAATATATATATATATATTCACTGAAAAAAACATAGGTTTCAGGCACGTTATAGTTAGAAATTAGCATTTAAAAAACCTTAGAAATTCACTGAAAAAACCATAGGTTTCAGGCACGTTATAGTTAGAAATTAACATTTAAAAAACCTTAGAAATTCACTGAAAAAACCATAGGTTTCAGGGGCGTTCTAGTTAGTTGGACATTTCACTCGTACAAAACCATAGAAATTCCCCCGTTATAGTTAGTTCAGCTAACTATAACTCGCGCGCCCGCAATGCACTGCTGATGACGTCACATATTACATCACTCATGACATGGTCAGTGACATCACTCATGACATCACTGATGACATCTCAAATGACATCACTGATGACATCACTGATGACATCATCCTTGTGATAGAGTGGCAGACCTCCTCTCACCCTAATATAACCTTTGATACACACACTCAAAAATACAAACTGACATTTTCAAAACAATGGACATACCAATACCAGTTACACAACACACCTATTCAGTAATTCCAAGATCTACACACACATCCACTCATTCACCAACAGTCCCTATACAGTCATTCATACATGTACTCACTCATCATATGTACTCATACACCTATACATCCTGTTACACACCGCCACTCATCCTTAGAGTTACTCACACACATAGTCACACATGCAAACAAAGTATCAAACATCCATTTACTTGCATATACAGTTATACACACACTACCACACTTACATCTACAGAAACTTACACATACTTACTCTCTTAAACAATCACTTATAGAAACACCTACTTATTTGTACAGGAACTCTTCCAATCTCTCACTCTCACATATACTCACTTATATACACCAATACTCACATATACTAGTTTAAAACATATGTAGTTACTCATAAAGACACTATTGAGACAGTCATTCACTCACTAACACACCCATACACACACTCATCCACCTATACAGTCCTGCACACATGCTGTCTTCAACACATACAAACAGTGAGTCACTCATTCATGCATCTATGCACTAAGTAATACCCCCACCGAACCATACAGACACTCAGACACTCATACTGATACTCAAAAAACCAACTAATAACCCATATAGACACTCATACACAAAGTGAGAGACTGATATAAATATATTTTCATATTTAAACATTACTCACTAACCCATGTATTCACTAAGATACACTTAATCAGTCAGTTATACAATCAATTTTACAAAAAAAATCATCCATTTAGGCACTTATATACCCATTTATTCTTCCATCGACCTTGAGATATACATATATAAAACATATTTAATTTTCAGAAAAACACACATTCACTGGATGATGTCATCAGTGATGTCATCAGTGATGTCATTTGAGATGTCATCAGTGATGTCATGAGTGATGTCACTGACCATGTCATGAGTGATGTAATATGTGACGTAATCAGCAGTGCATTGCGGACGCATGCGAGTTATAGTTAGCTGAACTAACTATAACGGGGAATTTCTATGGTTTTGTACGAGTGAAATGTCCAACTAACTATAACGCCCCTGAAACCTATGGTTTTTTCAGTGAATATATATATATATATATATATGTATTGCATTATAGTCAAGAAGTGGAATTAGAGCTCACTGTGGTTTGCTGTCTGTTAGAAATGGGGGTCTCTAGTTGGCAATGGCTGGCCACTGTCCAAGTAGGGACCCTTCTTCCTAAGTCAGAGTGAGAGGGCTACCCTCTTTAATACCCCTGCTCAACCCTGTGGTAACGTAGCACGAGCAGGTAGGCTTATCTCAGAGGCAGGGTGTGAAGCATTTATGACCATACACAGTAACACAGTGAGGAACACTACAAAGGGACACCACACAAGTAGTTATAAAAAATAAGTATCTTTATATAAAGGCAGATTTATCACAAGACCAATAACTGTAAAAGCCACAATACTGTCAAAGATAGGATAGCTGTTGAAGGACTGTCAAAGATAGTTCAGAGGTTGCAAGAATAAGGTTCAAATTCAAAGCAGGGGTCTCTGCGACCCTTTCTCGTTCAGAGGTTGCAACAATAAGGTTCAAATTCAAAGCAGGGGTCTCTGCGACCCTTTCTCGTTCAGAAGTTGCAAAAATAAGGTTCAAATCCAAAGCAGTGGTCTCTGCGACCCTTTCTCGCACAAAGTACCTGAATTCAGTAGCAAAACCAACAAAATGTCGCAAAGAAGTGGTAGCGATGATTTTCCTCACGCGAGGCCGGCGATGCGTTAAATCCTTGCCGCAAGGGAGGATGATGCGCCGATCTGCTGATGCGTGCGGAGACGATGCGACCAACTTCTGCACGCTAGGCCGCCGATGCGATGACTTTCTTGCCGCAAGGGAGAAGTCGATGCGACGAGCCTGTTGCGTTGTGCGATTGTGTTGCGATGCGAAGAAATGGCGCTCCGCGAGGGAGCGACGAAATCCGGTGCGATGCGATGAAAATAGCGACGCACGGCGTCCGCAATGCGATGTCTTGAAGCGATGATTTCTTTAGGGTTGCGAGCGCTCGGCGACAGCAGCGCAATAATTTTTCCAGCGCGTCTCGGCTGCAGCGGCTCGCAAAGAGGCGTTAGCGATGGTTTCGTGTTGCAAGCACTCAGCGGCAGCAGCGCGATGATTTTTCCAGCGCTCTTGGCTGCAGCGGCTCGCAAAGGGGCGTTAGCGTCGATTTCCAGCACTCTTTTCTCTGAAGCAAACTAGAGGCCCTGGAACTCACAGGAGCCTCATCAGCAGATAGCAATCCTCGCAGGGAGGAAGCAGGAGGTTGGTGGTGGAGTCTGATGTGCCTGAGACTCCAGCAGGAGGCTAGCTCTTTTCCTAGCCCTTGGGTAATTGCTGTAACAAAAATAAAAGTTCTCTCAAAAGTCCTTTTCTCTCTTCTTCAAGGTCCAGTGGTCACTGCTGCAGGCCAGTGCAAGAAACAACACACAAGCACAGGGACAGTCACTTCCTGCAGATTCCTCCAGTGGCACGGACAGAGTTTCCTCTCCAGATCCAAAAGCAATACAAAAGTAGGGGGTTTGAGCACAGATATTTATACCCCAAAAGCCTTTGATCCTTGAAGCTACCAGTCCCTGAACCTAGCCAGAACCAGTTCTGCTCAGGCCTGGAGCACTTTGTTTACCAGGCTGCATCCTTCCTTTCAGAAAGAGGGGGTCTGCTAGCAGACACACAGTGGGAGGTGGAGCCAGCATTCACCTTGCCAGGCACAGCCCTATTCAGATCAAAGAGCCACCCTTCCCCACACTCTAAATGCAGATCTCTCTATTCCACCAAGGTCTGACTCAGCCTGTCCTGCCCCTCTAAAACCAGACAGCCAATACACATAACGGCAGAGCACACTGGAAGGCTTAGGCAAGAAAATACCTACTTTCTAAAAGTGGTATTTTCAAACACAGAATATAAAAATAAACTTCACTAAAAGGTGTATTTTAATATTCTGAGCTCAGGCATACTAAATTCGTTTTTCTACCATGTTCCTGGGGTCAGTTAGGACTATAGCATGTAATAGTCAAACTGCCCATTCTAGCCTATGAGGAACAGGTAGCCTTACAGTAGTGAAAAACGAAATGGTGCATAATTCACTACCAGGACATGCTACACACACCAAGGCATGTCCTACCTTACACATACAATGCACCCTACCCGAGGGGCGACTTACAGGATGCCAAGGGAAGGTTCAGGGGCTGGGAAGTGGGTGCACTTCACAGCCAAGATGGCAGTTCTGGACTGCACACAGACACTGCAGTGGCAGGTCTGAGACACACTTTAAAAGCTGCTTCTGTGGGTGGCGCAAACCAGCGCTGCATGCCCACCAGCAGCATTTGGTTTACCAGCCCTGGGCACACACAGGCCACACTACTAGGGACTAACAGGTAAACCAAATAAGCCAATAAGGGATATACCAATTCACATAGACATATTTACCAAGGGAGAGCATATGCACTTTAGCACTGAACAGCAGTGGTAAAGTGCCCAGAGTCATAAAACCAACAGAAACAGGTCAGCAAAAATACAGGAGGCAGGCAAAAGTTTAGGGGTGACCCTGCAAAAAGGGCCATTTCCAACACAACCCCCTTCCAGCCAAAACGCAGGGTAGACCAATCACTACTTTGATGGGCTTCCCTGCTTCGGGCGATAGAACACGGAACTGGCCCGCAACTGCAGGGGCCTATGCCAGCTCTACTCCAATCTGAACCCTGGTGGATCCCTCTGTCCACACTCCCAGGGCCCACTAAGATAACCAATGGGGAACTCTGCCCCTCACCTGTGGACACCACCTGTGCAGCACCTAACCTTAACTGGCCCCCAGGTGTGTCCCAACAGATAAACAATAAGCCACAGTCGCCACTGACAGTAGTCAGGGATGAGACCCAGGCCTTATACCTCTCAGGGCTCACTAAGGCAACCAATGGGGAACTCTTCCCCTTACCTGTGGACACCACCTGTGCAGCATCTAACCTTAACTGGCCCCCACGTGTGTCCCAACAGATAAACAACAAGCCCCAGTAATCACTGACAGTAGTCAGTGATGAAATCCAAGCCCTATACCTCTCAGGGCTCTCAAACTTTTGTGGCATCAGAGAGTGAGGGGCAGTAACCCCAGGTGCCTGGCACCTTTTGTACACTCTCCCTCCTGTCAGGTCAGGCAAAGCACCCGGACACTGACCCACCAGCCCTGGGCCTGTACCCAGCGGCTGGGCCAGAGACTGGGGTGGGCTCTCCCACACCCGGTCCTCCTCTTTGGGGCTCGGTACCCTCCCACCTGGAGCGATACCCCCTTCCAGAATTGTCAGGGCACCTGAGGCAGGTGTCCTGCATAATTCGCCCACCAGTTCAGGGGTTCTATCCTGCAACTGGTATCCCAGCATAGGGTCTGTACCCTTAGACTGGGCGGAGGTCAGGGGTGAGGCTGCCCTCTCCCGCCCCTTTACTGGGGCCCGGCACCCTCCCACCTGGAGAGGTGCCTCCATAACACAAACTGGGAGGGGCACTGTTAGCAGTTGCCCCTTCCTCCAGATCAGGGGGGACACCCTGAACCTGGCCCCCAACCTAGGGTCTGTACCCTTGGGCTGGGCCTGTGCCTGGCAACCCAGGACTTCTGGGGGCGTACACCAATTCCCCCCAAGGAAAATACACTCTTCCACTAGTTCAGGGCCTTGTCCCTGCAACTGATCCATCAACCTGGAAAAACCCTCAGGTGGTACTGGGGTCAGAGGCGAGGACTCCCTCCCTCTGCACCCCCTTCCAGCATACTGCACCCTCCCACCTGGAGGGGTGCTTTTAGAAAAGAAAATGGTCGGGACACTGCTTACAGTTGTCCCTTCCTCCAGGTCAGACAACACCTGGACCTGACTTACCATCCCAGGGACCAACCCCTGTGCTTGAACAACTGCCTGGCCAACCAGGACTTCCTGGGGAGCACACAGGCCCCCTCAAGGGAAACACACCCCTCCACCAGTTCAGGGCCTGGACCCTGCAACTGACCTACCAACCTGAAAAAACCCGCAGGTTGCACCGGGGTCAGAGGCGAGGACTCCCTCCCTCTGCACCCCCTTCCAGCATACTGCACCCTCCCACCTGGAGTGGTGCTCTTAGAAAAAATGGTCGGGACACTGCTTACAGTTGTCCCTCCCTCCAGGGCAGACAACTCCTGGATCTGACTTACCAACCCAGGGACCAACCCCTGTGGCTGAACAACTGCCTGGCCAACCAGGACTGAAGTGGTGTCACCATGGTCACTCCTAGGGGGCTCAGCCCTTCTGACTGGCCCCTGACCCACTGGCTCTTCCACTGGGGACTCCTTCCCCCTTTCATCCCTCAGACTGGACTTCCGTACCCTCCCCTAGGAGTGGCACTGCCAGGCACAAGAACTGATGGAGGCCTGACTACAGGCACTCCCAGCTCACCTAACACTGGGGTACCCCCACAATGGACGGTCCATCTAGACAGACTAGGCTCCCCACCTGGTGTTCCCTCATGGAACCATCCAGTCCTGGGGACTGAGGCTGGGGCACTTCGGGACCTATCCCAGTCTCACTCCTGCTCCCACGAGACAGGATGTGAGGCCCTACAACCTCCTCACAACAAGGGGACCCAGCTGTAACACTCCTAACCTTTCCCAGCACTCTGGGTTGGAAAACTTCTGAACCACTTCTCTTAGGGTCATTCCCTAATGCCTTCTACAGAGCCTCTGGTACTCACCCAGAGGTCTGCCTCCTGCGCAAGTTCCCTAGGATCAGAGAACTCGCACTCTAACACATGTTGGTTTAGCTCTGGAAAATAGGAACTCACAATATGCTCTCCCACAATTGGATTACACAGTTCCACGCAGGTGCTAACCTTTACCTCACAATCCAGTGTCTCACACACGTACCCCACACCACTCTCTTGAAGTGGGCGAGACATTAACTGACTGTCTCTATCACTCAACCCACACTCTTCTGGGCGGTCCTCATACACATTCACCAGGACCTCAACCACGGGGAACCCCTCTCCCTGCACCTCTCATCCAGAGTCGGTAGAGTATCCCTCCTTTCACTAGGACTATGGGCCCCTGCGCTAGTTCCCCAATCCACCTCAGGGCCACTGCATATTAATGGGGCTACCTTATATCCTTGAATCCCCTGGTGTAGATCAACCCCTCCTTCAAGTCAGGTGCTACATCTCTGGGTGGGGGTACTACACTGTCATCACTATACACTTCAATTTTGCTGCCACCACTGGACCCCACCCTCTCTGGGGAATCCAGACAATTAAAACTGTGCTCCAGGGGTAACCTACCCTCTTGAGCTAACTTCTCCTTTTCTGCTATCTGCGCTCGGTGCGCCTCCAGCTGTGCAATCTCTATTTGGAGCCTCTCCAATTCCAGCTGGTACTCCCTCTCCCTCTGTCTGTCCAACTCCTCTGGGGACCATGAAGGGGATTGGGCACTACCCTGTGCACTAGATCCAGCAAGGGACTCCCTACCTATGGGACCTTCCCGCCTGTCCCCCAACTCCTCTGGGGACCATGAGGGGAATCTGGCACTACCATAGGCACTAGGCTCATCAAGGAACTCCCCACCTATGAGATATTCCATAACACTTTCTTCCTCCTCTTCAGACTCTCTAGAGCCACCTCAGACCAACTACCCTCTGGGTAGGTGTACTGGGACTCCAAGAATCTCCATCTGTCTTGTTGCCAAAGTCTCAGGGATGTCTGCAGGGATAGCTGAGTCTCCTTCCTACTCACTGCTAAGCCCCTCTCCTCACAGAACCCCTTAGCTCCTCTAGACTGTAGGTTAACAGATCATCTATATAAAAGGTAGGTCTCATTTCAGTAAGACCCATTGTAGCAATAACTGGCAATATCAATAATAACAAAAATAGGCTTGCCCGTTGTAACAATCACGGGCAATATCAATAAAAGATAGAAGAAACTTCTCAAGAAAATGTATGCGGGTAAAAAATCACCGGCAATATCAATTACAATATAGGATCCAACAATTCTCAAAAATGTATGCGGGTACTATTACCTGGCAATATCAATAAAACATAGGCTTGCCCATTGTAACAATCACGGGCAATATCAATAAAAGATAGAAGAAAACTTCTCAAAAATGTAAGCGGGTGAAGAATCACCGGCAATATCAATCACAATATAGGATCCTAAAACTCTCAGAAATGTGCGTGGGTGAAAAATCACCAGCAATATCAATCACAATAGGGGATCAAAACTTTCAATAAATGTGCGCGGGTGAAAAATCACCGGCAATATCAATCACAATACAGGATCCCAAAAACTCTCAGAAATGTGCGTGGGTGAAAAATCACCAGCAATATCAATCACAATAGGGGATCAAAACTTTCAATAAATGTGCGCGGGTGAAAAATCACCGGCAATATCAATCACAATACAGGATCCCAAAAACTCTCAGAAATGTGCGTGGGTGAAAAATCACCAGCAATATCAATCACAATAGGGGATCAAAACTTTCAATAAATGGGCGCGGTGAAAAATCACCGGCAATATCAATCACAATATAGGAGCAAAAAAACAATTCTCAAAAAAATGTATGCGGTACATTATGGTCTGCACTCACTAGTAGTGTACACTATAATTACTGTATGCGATCATAAATGCAAGTCCAGATCCTCACCGCTGACCACCAATGTTAGAAATGGGGGTCTCTAGTTGGCAATGGCTGGCCACTGTCCAAGTAGGGACCCTTCTTCCTAAGTCAGAGTGAGAGGGCTACCTCTTTAATACCCCTGCTCAACCCTGTGGTAACGTAGCACGAGCAGGTAGGCTTATCTCAGAGGCAGGGTGTGAAGCATTTATGACCATACACAGTAACACAGTGAGGAACACTACAAAGGGACACCACACAAGTAGTTATAAAAAATAAGTATCTTTATATAAAGGCAGATTTATCACAAGACCAATAACTGTAAAAGCCACAATACTGTCAAAGATAGGATAGCTGTTGAAGGACTGTCAAAGATAGTTCAGAGGTTGCAAGAATAAGGTTCAAATTCAAAGCAGGGGTCTCTGCGACCCTTTCTCGTTCAGAGGTTGCAACAATAAGGTTCAAATTCAAAGCAGGGGTCTCTGCGACCCTTTCTCGTTCAGAAGTTGCAAAAATAAGGTTCAAATCCAAAGCAGTGGTCTCTGCGACCTTTCTCGCACAAAGTACCTGAATTCAGTAGCAAAACCAACAAAATGTCGCAAAGAAGTGGTAGCGATGATTTTCCTCACGCGAGGCCGGCGATGCGTTAAATCCTTGCCGCAAGGGAGGATGATGCGCCGATCTGCTGATGCGTGCGGAGACGATGCGACCAACTTCTGCACGCTAGGCCGCCGATGCGATGACTTTCTTGCCGCAAGGGAGAAGTCGATGCGACGAGCCTGTTGCGTTGTGCGATTGTGTTGCGATGCGAAGAAATGGCGCTCCGCGAGGGAGCGACGAAATCCGGTGCGATGCGATGAAAATAGCGGACGCACGGCGTCCGCAATGCGATGTCTTGAAGCGATGATTTCTTTAGGGTTGCGAGCGCTCGGCGACAGCAGCGCAATAATTTTTCCAGCGCGTCTCGGCTGCAGCGGCTCGCAAAGAGGCGTTAGCGATGGTTTCGTGTTGCAAGCACTCAGCGGCAGCAGCGCGATGATTTTTCCAGCGCTCTTGGCTGCAGCGGCTCGCAAAGGGGCGTTAGCGTCGATTTCCAGCACTCTTTTCTCTGAAGCAAACTAGAGGCCCTGGAACTCACAGGAGCCTCATCAGCAGATAGCAATCCTCGCAGGGAGGAAGCAGGAGGTTGGTGGTGGAGTCTGATGTGCCTGAGACTCCAGCAGGAGGCTAGCTCTTTCCTAGCCCTTGGGTAATTGCTGTAACAAAAATAAAAGTTCTCTCAAAAGTCCTTTTCTCTCTTCTTCAAGGTCCAGTGGTCACTGCTGCAGGCCAGTGCAAGAAACAACACACAAGCACAGGGACAGTCACTTCCTGCAGATTCCTCCAGTGGCACGGACAGAGTTTCCTCTCCAGATCCAAAAGCAATACAAAAGTAGGGGGTTTGAGCACAGATATTTATACCCCAAAAGCCTTTGATCCTTGAAGCTACCAGTCCCTGAACCTAGCCAGAACCAGTTCTGCTCAGGCCTGGAGCACTTTGTTTACCAGGCTGCATCCTTCCTTTCAGAAAGAGGGGGTCTGCTAGCAGACACACAGTGGGAGGTGGAGCCAGCATTCACCTTGCCAGGCACAGCCCTATTCAGATCAAAGAGCCACCCTTCCCCACACTCTAAATGCAGATCTCTCTATTCCACCAAGGTCTGACTCAGCCTGTCCTGCCCCTCTAAAACCAGACAGCCAATACACATAACGGCAGAGCACACTGGAAGGCTTAGGCAAGAAAATACCTACTTTCTAAAAGTGGTATTTTCAAACACAGAATATAAAAATAAACTTCACTAAAAGGTGTATTTTAATATTCTGAGCTCAGGCATACTAAATTCGTTTTTCTACCATGTTCCTGGGGTCAGTTAGGACTATAGCATGTAATAGTCAAACTGCCCATTCTAGCCTATGAGGAACAGGTAGCCTTACAGTAGTGAAAAACGAAATGGTGCATAATTCACTACCAGGACATGCTACACACACCAAGGCATGTCCTACCTTACACATACAATGCACCCTACCCGAGGGGCGACTTACAGGATGCCAAGGGAAGGTTCAGGGGCTGGGAAGTGGGTGCACTTCACAGCCAAGATGGCAGTTCTGGACTGCACACAGACACTGCAGTGGCAGGTCTGAGACACACTTTAAAAGCTGCTTCTGTGGGTGGCGCAAACCAGCGCTGCATGCCCACCAGCAGCATTTGGTTTACCAGCCCTGGGCACACACAGGCCACACTACTAGGGACTAACAGGTAAACCAAATAAGCCAATAAGGGATATACCAATTCACATAGACATATTTACCAAGGGAGAGCATATGCACTTTAGCACTGAACAGCAGTGGTAAAGTGCCCAGAGTCATAAAACCAACAGAAACAGGTCAGCAAAAATACAGGAGGCAGGCAAAAAGTTTAGGGGTGACCCTGCAAAAAGGGCCATTTCCAACACTGTCGTTTCCAGATCTCCCTCCCCGCAGTACCCTCCCTAAATCCCTTCCCCTCATCTGGCCACTTTGATCCTCTGGTGTTCTTTAACTCAGAGTTAGAGCTGCCGGAAGGTGGGCCTCTTGAGGGTATTGCTCCTGAGGAACTACACTCTCCTGACAGCTTCTCTGCCACCAGAGAACAAAGGATTTTTCTGTATAAATTTGGGCCCCAGACCCCAGAACTTTAGACTACTTCTGGAAATCAAGAGGAACCTCTGCCAAGGAGAAGAGCCGGAAGAAACTGGAGGAGGACTACTGCCCCTTTGCTGTGTGCTGTCTGGGGTTGGCCTGCAGTGGCTGTTTCTGCCAAGGAGAGGAACGGAACTGTGTGTGTATCCTGCTTGCAAAGTGTCTTCAAGGGCTTGAAGTGGAGCTTGCCCCCGTTCAAGAGGTCTCAGGAACAGCAAAGACCTCACCATCCTTCTGGGCACTGTCTCTGGTTCCGGTGGTTCCAGTTGCTGCAGAAGAAAAGAGGAGCCTACTCCGTCATCGCAGACTCTGTGTCCTGAAGGCACCGCAGAGAGCACCGCCTCACTTCGCAACACAACCCTGGTCTCACCAACTCTGTCAATGAGCCGCTGCTTGCACCACGTCGTGTGGGCACCTCACTCTGCACCGCTTCGCTACACGCTGCACAGAGGTCACTGACTCCGTGGCTGCCCGACTCAAACATCAACCAGGCTCTGTTGTCGCACGTGACCTGCCAGCACCGCATCGAGCACTGTCTCACCCTGCAACACAAGCCTTGGTCTCACTGACTCCGTCAACAAGCCACTGCCTGCACCGAGCCGTTAGGACACTTCACGCTGCAACGCTTCCATCTCCCATCGCAACCACGACGGTTGCCCTGACCAACTCGCATTGGCGCATTGGCCGCAACTAGAAAGGTACTGTCTCCGAGTCTGTCGACGCTTTAGCTGACCCGTACCGACGCAGTTGGCTGGAATTGTTAGACTCTGTCGTGATCACTATCGCGGTAGCCCTGAACGGAGCCACCGAGTCGGAGAAACTGTGTTTTCACGTTATTCCTGCAATTTAAAGGTTATTATGCACAGTAACTATTTTTACAGTATGGTATGTCAGATTTTTGTCGTTTTTGGTCTTGTTGGATTAGATAAAGTTTTGCTTATTTTTTTAAACTGGTGTGGTGTCCATTTGTAGTGTTTTCACTTGGTTACTGTATGCATGCACAAATGCTTTACACACTGCCTCTGAGATAAGCCTGTCTGCTCATGCCAAGCTACCAAGGGGGTGAGCAGGGGTTATTTTAGAAGTGTATCCCCCTTACCCTGACTAGGAAGAAGGGTCCTTACTTGGACAAAGGTACAAAACACTGCCAACTAGAGACCCCCATTTCTAACACACAACATTGGCCATTAAAAGGCCCAAGGATTAGGAGATGCAGAAGAGAACAGGTGGAGAGGATGGATGAGAGAACTGCATGCACCAGCCCACCGAGGATGGATGACAGAGCTGCATTCTCCAGACACCAGAGGATGAATGAGAGAACTGCATGCACCAGCCCACAGAGGATGGATGAGAGAGCCTCATGCACCAGTCCACAAAGGATGAATGAGAGAGCTGCATGCACCAGTCCACAGAGGATGAATGAGAGAACTGCATGCACCAGCCCACCGAGGACGGATGACAGAACCACATTCTCCAGTCACCAGAGGATGGATGAGAGAACCTCATGCACCAGCCCACAGAGGATGGATAAGAGAGCTGCATGCAGCAGCCCACAGAGGATGAATGAGAGAACCGAGAACCGCATGCACCAGCCCACAGAGGATGAATGAGAGAGCCACACACATCATCCCAAATCGGATAGATGAGAGATCCACATGCACCCCATGGAGGATGGATGAGAGAGCCACGTGCACCAGCCCACAAAGGATGAATGAGAGAACGGCATGCACCAGCCCACAGAGGATGGATAAGAGAGCTGCATGCTCCAGCCCACAGAGGATGAATGAGAGAACAGAGAACCACATGCACCAACCCACGGAGGATGGATACGAGAGCTGCATACACCAGCTCACAGATGATGAATGAGAGAGCCACACACATCATCCCAAAGAGGATAGATGGGAGAGCCATATGCACAAGCCCAAGGAGAATGGATGAAAGAACCGCGTGCACCAACTCACGTAGGATGGATGAGAGAGCCACTTGCACCAGCCCACAGAGGATATATGAGAGAGCCACATGCACCAGCCCTCAGAGGATGGATGAGAGAGCTTCATTCTCCAGCCACCAGATGATGGATGAGAAAGCCACATGCACCAGCCCACAGAGGATGGATGAGAAAACCGCATGCACCAGTCCACAGAGGAAGAGTGAGAGAGCTGCGTGCACCAACTCATAGAGGATAGATAAGAGAACCACATGCATGAGCCCCCAGAGGATGGATGAGAGAGCGACATGCACTAGCCCACATTGAATGGATGAGAGAGCCACAGAAGAGGGATGAGAGAGATACATGCACCAGCCCACAGAGAACAGATGAGAGAGACATCAGAGGGTGGATGAGAGAGCTGCATGCATCAGACCACAGAGGATGGATGAGAGAGCCACATGCGCCAGCCAACTGAGATGGATGAGGGAACTGCATGCACCAGCCCATAGAGGGTGTGTAAAAGAACAGCGTGCACCACCCATGGAGGAAGGATGAGAGAGCCACATGCACTAGCCCACGTACGATGGATGAGATAATTGCATACACCAGCCAACGGAGGAAGGATGAGAGAGCTGCATGCACCAGCCCACATAGGATGGATGAGAGAGCCATATGCACCAGCCCACAGAGGATGGATAAAAGAATTGCATGCACCGTTGATCAGAGGATGGAAGAGAGAACCACATGCTCCAGCCCAGAGAGGATGAATGAGAGAAGCACCTGCATAAGCCCGCAGAGGATGAATGGGATAACCACATGCACCATGTACCAGCCCACAGTGGATGAATGAAAAAAGCTGCATGCACCAGCCCCCAGGGATGCAAGGATGGAGAAGAGAACAGCATGCATCAGCCCACAGAGGATGGATGAGGGAACCGAATGCACCAGCCCACTGAGGATGGATAAGACAGCTGCATGCAGCAGCCCACAGAGGATGGAAGGATGGATGAGAGAACTGCATGCACCAGCCCAGAGAGGATGGATGAGAGAACCAACTGCACCATCCCACAGAGGATGGATGAAAGAACCGCATGCATCATGTACCAGTCCACGGAGGATGGATGAGAGAAGCGTATGCATCAGCCCACAGGGATGGATGAGAGAAGTCATGCATCAGTTCACAGGTTTGGAAGGATGGATGAGATAACCACATGCACCAGCCCGCAGAGGATGGATGAGGGAACCACATGCACCAACCCACAGAGGATGGATGAGAGAGCTGCATGCACCAGTCTACAGAGGATGGATGAGTGAACAGCATGCACCAGCCCATGGAGGTAAAAAAGCCTTTAAAACATGTCATGAGATACAGATACATTACTGGAGTTTAGAGCAGTCTCCCACCTGTGTATATTTATAATAATTTTAGCACATATCTACTCAAATCAGACTGTAAATTTGTGTGAATATCGGTTAAAAAAACTTACATTTTAAGAATGCTAAACATCAGTGTGTTTTAGCTGTATAGATTCTGATGAAACTGAAAAATTAAATGAAATGAAGCATTACGTTTTATACATTATAGTTGATAAATGAGCAAATTACTTTCAGCCAAGAACCTTTAAAAGGTTGGAATGTAAGTCACCCTTACAGATCATAACGTATATTCAGACATTGATTTTCAGAAAGCATCACAAACTCTTGCCTTGTCTAACAGCAGAAACCTTTACTGACACTTCCTTAAAAGATTGCACAGTAGTTGCAGAGATGAGTCAATTCCAAATGCCATTTTCAAATTTCTGTTGTTAGAAAATTGGTTTCTGGTTGGCAGAAGTTTGCACCCTATCCAAGCAGGAGCCACAATCCTAGTCAGGATAAGCTAGATGCACACTAAAAGCTAGTCTGGGCTCACCCTCTGGTAGCTTGACACAGAGCAGGCAGGCTTATCTAAAGAGGCAATGTGTAAAGTATTTGTGCAACACACACACACACAGTAACACAATTAAAACACCACAAAAAGACCCCACACTGGTTTAGTAAAATAGACAATGATCTTATAAATAAATCAAGACCAAAACAACAAAAATCCAATAAGTAGAAGTTGAATAATGAGTTTTTAAAGAATAAAGAGTTTTAGCACTTAAAAGCAATAAGCGCCAATGGGGGTTATCTGGTTGGTCGCGCTGGACCTGGACAAAGTAAATAGTTTTGCCCGACCGCAATGGAACACAGGCAGGCTACAGGACCCATGCAGGACCCGGTGAACAGAGTTTCTTATCATGGTTGCAAAAGCGTGATGCGGGGCAATATTGAGTGATGCTTTGAGCGATGCGTCAATATCGATCCCGTGGTAGATGATGCTTTGGTTTTTTTCATGCAGTGATGGCAATGCGTCGGGTCTGAAGACAAATCGCTGAGCTGAGATGCATTGGTCCCGAAGTGAGATGCGCAGGGTTTCTCCATGTAGTCAAGGGGATGCATTGATCTCTACACACTACAGAGGCAGTGATGTGTGGTTCCGATGCATCAGGCTCTCAAGGTGAGGCGTTAGTTCCAAGAGCGGTGCGCCGATTCTACTCTCACAACAGGGTTGATGCACCGGTTCTGCACCAAGCAAACTGGAGATGTGTTGATTCCTCTGCTGCAAGTATCTGGGTCTACTTCCAGTGAACCAGGAACAGGGGTAGAGATTTTGATATCCTTGAGTCTCAAGCAACAGGAGGCAAGCCAACAAGCCCTTTGATCTCACTTTGGTGCAAAAGCCGAGTCCAACTCTCCTCAGCAGAGTCTGAGAGCAGCAGGTAGCAGGGCAGCAAGAGGGAAGAGTAGGCCTTCTAGGTCAGCAGTCCAGCAAAGTGTCAGTCCTTGATGTAGCATAGCAGTTCTTTTGACAGAGTCCAGTTGTAGGTCCAGAAGTGTCTGATTTGGTAGGGTCAGAGACCCAGTAAGTATACCCAAATGTGCCTTTGAAGTGGGGATGACTTCAAAGAAGGGTCTTTGAAGTGCACAGAAGTCGTTTCTTCCCAGCCCTGGCTCCAGATTATCAATAGGGGTAATCATCCCATTTGTAAGGGGACAGGACACTACCTGTTCAGCTGCAAGTGTCAGTTCCTCCCACCTTTCCTGCCCAGGAAGAGCCATCAGAATGCAGATGAGTGCACAGACACACCTAACCTACCTGTGTTTGTGGCTGTCTAGAGCAAATGCACAAAATGTAGCTGTCACCCAACAGCGTATGTGTATTGGAGACAGGCTGTCAGGCACAAAGAGCAGTAAGTACCAAGAAATGTCCACTTTCTAAAAATAAAAAGAACAATTGATGGACAGAATGCTGAACAATGTTATACATTCACCCCAGTACAGAGATCTGAGCCTAAATCCATAGTTTTTTGCTCTCTATGCGATTCTAGTTTAGACCCAGCCATATGCAAATTTGTCTTGACCCTGTTCCCCATGGGAACAGTCCAGCCCGAACTGCTTGGCCCGGTCCTCGCTGGAATGTAAACAAGCATCCTAGGACCAGTTTCGGGGTATCAACCCTCATCAGCCAGGCTAGCTTGACTCCAGTGGCATGGAGAGCACAGGACCCATGTCTGGGCATACCCGTCCCACTCGTGCGCCGGGTATGCCCAGACGTGGGTCCGGGGCTCACTGTGTCAATGGAATGATGCTAGCCTGGCTGATGTGGGGTGATGCCCCAAAACCAGTCCCAGGAAGCTTGTTTCTGGTCCAGGGAGGACCTGGCTTGGCAGTTCGGGCTGGACTGTTCCCCTGAGGAACAGGGTCAAAACTGATTTGCATATGGCTGGGTCAAAACTCGGGTGGCATTGTGAGCAAACGTACGATGGATTTAACCTAGATCTCTTGACTGGTGGTGCATGCTTGATTTGCTATGCACTCCGGCCATCATCTGTGTGTCTTTTGCTTTCTCGCCCTAAGTGCGCCTGGTATGCCCAGACGTGGGTGCCAGGCTCACTGTGTCACTGGCATCAAACTAGCCTGGCTGATGAGGGGTGATGCCCTGAAACCAGTCCTAGGATGCTTGTTTCAGGTCCAGGGAGGGCCTGGCTTGGCAGTTGGGGCTGGACTGTTCCCATGAGGAACAGGGTCAAGACTGATTTGCATATGGCTGGGTCAAAACTGGGGTGGCATGGTGAGCAAAAGAACAATGGATTTAACCCAGATCTCTTGACTGGGGGTGAATGTTTGATTTGCTCTGCATTTCGCCCATCATCTGTGTGTCTTCTGATTTTCGCACTAAGTGTGCTGGGTATGCCCATATGTGTGTCCCGAGCTCAATGTGTCACTGGAGTCAAGCTAGCCTGGCTGATGAGGGGTGATGCCCCGAAACCGGACACAGGATGCTTGTTTGCGGTCCAGGGAGGACCTGGCTTGGCAGTTCAAGCTGGACTGTTCCCATGAGGAACAGGGTCAAGACTGATTTGCATATGGCTGGGTCTAAACTGGGGTGGCATGTGAGCAAAAGAACAATGGATTTAACCCAGATCTCTTGACTGGGGGTGAATGTTTGATTTGCTCTGCATTCCGTCCATTATCTGTGTGTATTTTGCTTTCTGGGCCTAGATGCGCTGGGTATGCCCAGACGTGGGTCCCAAGCTCACTGTGTCACTGGAATCAAGCTAGCCTGGCTGATGAAAGGTGATGCCCCAAAACCGGTCCCAGGATTCTTGTTTCCGGTCCAGGGAGGACCTGGTTTGGCAGTTCGGGCTGGACTGTTCCCATGAGGAACAGGGTCAAGACTGATTTGCATATGGCAGGGTCCAAACTGGGGTGGCATGCTGAGCAATAGAACGATTGATTAAACCCAGATCTCTTGACTGGGGGTGAATGTTTGATTTGCTCTGCATTCCGTCCATCATCTGTGTCTTTTGCTTTCTCGCAATAAGTGGGCTTGGTATGCGCATACGTTTGTCCCGAGCTCACTGTGTCACTGTATTCTGTCCATCATCTGTGTGTCTTTCACTTTCTAAATGTGGCATTCCTAGGCTGGGAATGCACAACTTGTAGCTGTCACCCAATGCCGACATGTATTGGAGACAGGCTGTAAGGCACAAAGAGCGGAACATGTCCACCTACTCAAAGTGGCATTTCTAAAACAGTAATGTTAAAATCCAACTTCACCTGCAAAAAAGATTTATCAAGACCATTCCAAACATATGAAACATGAAAGAGCTACTCCTCTCTGATCAGAAATTACAGCTTAAAAGTGTAGTAAGGAATTTCCAATGATAGCGTATGAGAGGAGTAGGCCTCAGAGTAGTGAAAAACAAAATAGGCTGTTTGCCACTAACAGGACATGGAAAACATAAAAGTACTTGTCCGCCCTTTTACTTAGATAGCACCCTGCCCTTTGGGTTACCAAGGGCCTACCTTAGGGATGACTTATATGTGATAAAAGGGAGTTTATTGCTTGGCAAGTTGCTTTAATTGCCAGGTTGACTTGGCAGTAAACTGCACTCACTGGCCCTGCAATGTCAGGCCTGAGACAGGTTTGAAGCGCTACTTGTATGGGAGGCACATACAGTGCTGCAAGCCCACTAGTAGCATTTTATTTACAGGCCCTGGGTATATGGTATATCAGTTTACAAGGGACTTACAAGTAAATCAAATGTCCCAAACATGTGTAAAAGAATTGAAACATGTTTAGGGGAGCGAGCCCATGCCCTTTAGCACTGGTCAGTAGTGGTAAATTGTGAAGAGTTCCAAACCCAGCAAAAACTAGGTCAGAAAAGTGTAGGGAGGCAGACAAAAAGTTAGGGGAAAGACACCCTAAAGCTGTCAGGTAGGTGGTATTTACAACCATTGATGGTGAAAATTGAGGGTATAGCACTGTCAATAAAATCAGACATTTCTGCTGTTCAGATTTTTCAGGGGTGAAAAATAGCTGCTATTCCAAGTATTTCATTGACTAACAAGTTCTGTTACCTACTGTTGCTAAGTCATGGCAGTGAATTCTCTATAAGAGCCATGCAAAACAAAAATGGGCCTGGTTCACAAAGGCAATCTGAGAAAAAAGTCTAACTTTACGACTTTTGGTATTCACAGAGGTCATTCCACAATCTGTGCTCCCCTAAGTGTTGACTGTAGTGTCAACACTAAGGGGCTACAGTCAACACTAACGGGAGCGTAAATTGTAGAATGCATGCACCATGATGCAAAGGAGCAGACATTTCTGGGATATAATGTAGTGTCCGGCAACACCCTTTTCCCTGCCCAAACTGATGTTCAAGACCTCCTCTTCTATTTATTACACGTTCCTAACGTTCCTTTTTGTAAAGATTGAATTCTGGCCGATTGATTCCACTTCATCCAGCCCGAGCCGGAGAGTGCAGCCCGGGTGCGGAGGGTACAGCCCAAGCCTGAGATTCCAGCCCGAATGCGGACGTAAAGATACGACTTGTAAATGACCTCTGTGAATACCAAAAGTCGTAAAGTTAGACTTTTTGTCTCAGATTGCCTTGGTGAATCGGGCCCAATATTTCTTTCTATATTGTGCAACACAATTTTGTCACCTATAAGTGTGAAATTAGCAGGTGTTATTCATATTCAGATTATTGCTATTCAGTCACCTCTCCTCTGCAGACCTCAAACCACTTGAGCACATCCAAGAAGATGTGCTGCTCAGCAGGCATCAAACAGGGCACTGGAATGTCACAAGCAGGGCTTATTCTGAATGTGGGTCTAAAGTAAAACAATTGAGAATTGCTGTAGCATTATAAGGCGAAGAACACAAATGATAATGGTAAATCCTCAGCAGTTTTATGTTTCTCATTGCCCATAAAAGCTGTGGGTGCTTCTTATCCTGTCCAGTGTCAGCTTGGCAGAAGTATGATTTAGTTCAGCAGTGATTGGAAAGAGATTAAACACACTCCCTAGACAATTCACAGGGATGTTGAAGGTCGTGGAGTGATAAGCAAATGCAAAGCATAGAGAACTCACAAGCATATGCAGCCATGGCAGTCACAATGTAAATCCCAAGGGCAAGGAGAACATTTTAAGGTGTATAATTGTGGCACATATTAATTCAGAGACAAGTGACTTGGGTTGCATTCATATTTCATAGGAGGTTTAGTGCAGAAAGTCGACCTGTGATTCTTACCTCTCCGTTATACATTGAATGGACCTTACCTCTCACATTGCGGCATATGTACAATGAACTAGCGGAGCGCGGGTTGGCTCCAAAAGTGCTTACGCTGTGCTACGTCAGTCAAAAACTCAGGGATGTGCTTTATTTACAAGGATAAGGTGCACCCCTGCATTTCCCTCTGCGCTGGCGCTAAATTAAGCTGCCTAGCGCCAATGCAGGCCCCCTTGTACCATAGTCTAAGGGTGCCTGCGTTGAGGGAATGATTGTTTATGTACAGGAAGGTGTCCCTTCCTGCACATAAACAATCCAGAATGGTGATAACTCCTATGTGTACTGCTTTATGCAGCACACATAGAAGTTGCAAGTCGTCATTTTTTTAATGATTGTTTATGTGCAGGAAGGCACACCTTCCTGCAAATAAGCTTTCTTGGCTCATCATTTTGGCCCTCATTAAAAGTGTCTCTATGTTTGGGCTGATATTTATCAGGCCCAATAAAATCTTACTCTGCTCTCAACTCCCAATTACAACTTTGTCCCCGAAAATGGGACTAACATGCAGCGTTTAGTGTTTAATGCAACAAAATCTTCATGCCGTGATAATTAGTGGTTATTTTTTCCCTCATAAATTTCGGGGCTCCCTCGATGCCAACGGTGCATAAAGACATGCGAGGGGATCATTATGAGGCCATTGTCTTATACAGGCATAAATCACTATTGGACTTGGCCCTTTCTGCACGGTCATCCTCAAACCTTTTACCTGCATCCTCCTGTTTTCTAAACTCATTTTTGATGGCTCTTACGACTCTGTGCACTGTACCACTCCTAACCGGTGCTAAAGTGCTTGTGCTCTCTCCTTTAAACATGGTGGAATTGGTTTAAACCGAACTGGCACAAATAATTTATTTGTAAGTCCCTAGTAAAGTGGTACTTCATAAACCCAGGGCCTGTAAATGAAATGCTACTACTAGGTCTACAGCACTCATTGTATCACCCAGTTAATTAGCCTTTTAAACATGTCTTAGGCCTGCTATTGCAGCTTGTGTGTGTAGTTTAAACTGCCCCTTCGACCTGGCAAAATAAATCTTTTGCCAGACCTGTACCTTCCTTTTTAATATACATAAGTCACCCCTAGGGTAGGCCCTGAGCAGCTCATAGGGCAGGGTGTAGTGCATTTAAAAAGTGGACATGTACTTTTAACTTTTACATGTACTAGTAGTATAAATCTGTTTTTTCATTACTGTAAGGCCTACTTCTCCCATAGGACAACATTGGGTTGCCTTATTACATGTAATAAGTGATCACTTTCAATTAGGAGGAGGTAGGAATATCAAGTTTGGTATCTAAAGAATTTTAATTTAAAACCTTTTGTACTGGAAAAGTCGGATTTTAAGCCAGAATTCTGAAAATGCCACTTTTAGAAAGTTGGCATTTTCTTGTCCCAAGCATTTGGTGCCTGCAACCTGTGTCCTGGGTCACATGATTAGGTGTAGTTGGCAGTGGCACTCCCAGGCAGTGAAACAAATGGGGAATATGTATTGGCAGGATGAACCATCTCTGACTTGATGATGGAGAGGGGCTGTCACCAACCACATTTACACATCACACAGGTTCTGCACAGCACACTCGCAAAGAGTTTTGTCATTAGTCTTTTGTGATCACAGACAAGCTGGTGCCACGGCAGGGAAACAGGAAATTCCAAGCACCTCTGGGCCTCTAGAATAACCCTGGGCGGTGAACTACGCTATGCTCGCGGAGTTTGCGTAGTTTCGGTAACTTCGCGATTCGCGTAGAACGCGAAGTTACCGTGCACTACGCAATTTGCGGCGCAGCGCAGCTGTTTTTCTTCTTCGCGCGCTCAATATACGTTCTCGCGCGTGCGGTAACGACCTACCGTGATTCTGCGTTCGCCGACGCGACTTCCTATCCGTTCGCGGGCGCCACGAGATTTGGAATCCGGCTGCACGATCCCGCGAGAGTGTGCGAACGCGAACACATCATTCGGACACGCGATATGACTTCCGGCGGCAGTGTTGGTAAGATCGCGATCCCGAACACGAAGAAACTACAATCTGGCGAAGAATATCCCTCGAGCATCATAAAACCTTCTCGAAAATGATGGTTTTGCTCCAAAAAACTCCTCAGATTGTGATTTGGCTGTAGTTTTTTGTGCAAGGAGTCCTTTTGCTTTTTTTACTTTTTTTTCCAAAAGGAAGGAAGTGCCCCTGATTCTCAAACTTCCTGTTCCTGTCCAGCAGGCTCCTCCCAGTGCTTTGTCCATGTGCTGTTCACTTTCATTTGGATTTGGAGCTGGAAGGATCACTTTTTGTGTCTGTCTGCTGCATCATATCATTGGATTGGATTTGAGGACTTTTGGATTTGAGATTTTACAAGTAAGTTGGAGAATTGGTGTACTTGTTTGTTTGATTGGGGCTTGTTTGTACCTACATTTTTTGGGGGATTTCCATTGTTTTTAAAATGTATTGTTGTGGCCTGTAGTTTCGGCAGGGGCCTAGTTGTTTTTCTTTGATTGGAATTTCAGCCAGTAGGCCCAGACTAGAGCCAGAGGTACCCATGGGTGCATGTTTCTGTGGTGTTTGTTGAATTTAAACATCATGTAGGGCATGCTTGGATGGCATTGGATTGAATTGGTAAATGTGGTTTTTGGGGTGTATTTCACTTTTTGGGTGTAATATATACCTTTGTTGGATGTGTGTGTGTGCTTGTTGTGTAACTTTCCAACCTTTCGTAGCCCTGTGGATTTTCGTTTTTGCATTTTTGTATTAAAGCTGTGTTGTTTAGCACTGCAGGCCTCCTTTGTCTGGTCATATTATTATAGGCCTGCTTGAGTTCATTGTTTTCCATGGCCTGTTGTGACTGTGAGTGACCATGTGGCTTGGGGCCATTTTGTGGTGGTAGTTTAGTAGTGTGCTGCTTTTTCCATATAGGCCTGCATGTCTTTTCTTTGTTCCCCTTGGCTTATGCTTGTTGTGAACTTGTGGGTGGCCTGGCCATGTGGTGGCGGCCATTTTGTGGGACCAGCCACTGTGCTTTTGCCATAGGCCTCCAAGCTTGCGGCCTAGTCTGCCAGTAGGCCCAGAGGTAGTCATCCTCATGGGTGCATAAAAACTGTTTCTGTGTTGTCTGTTGAATTGTAACATAATTTAGGCCATGAATGGCATTGGATTGATTTGCAAAATGTGGGTTTTGGGGTGGTATTTCAGTTTTTGGGTGTTTGTTAAATAAATAGGCCTTTTCAGCCAGTAGGTAACCCTGGGCGTTCAGCTCGCGGACTTTGGGCAACGCCGCACTGCGCGACAACGCGGACTTACACTTTTTATCTTCTTCGCGCGCTCAATATACGTTTTCACGCGCGCGATAACGACTTTTTGTGACAATCGCGATGCCGAACACGCAGAATTTACAATCTGGCGAAGAATATCTCTCGAGCAGCATAAAACCTTCTCGAAAATGATTTAGTTCATTTTGCACAAAAAACTCCTCAGGTTGTCATTTAGATGTAGTTTGGTGAGCAAGGAGTCACTTTTTTTTTGTTTTACAATTTTTTTCAAGAGGAAGGAAGTTGCCCAGAGTCTCCAACTGCCTGGTCCTGTCCTTTGTCTTCACTTTCTTGTTATTTTGGTTGGCCTGGCCATGTGGGTGGCGGCCATTTTGTAAAGCCAGGCATTGTGCTTTTGCCATAGGCCTGCATTGTCTGTCTTGTGTTCCTTTTCTTGTTGTTGTGGGAGGCCTGGCCATGTGGTGGCGGCCATTTTGTGGGACCAGCCACTGTGCTTTTGCCATAGGCCTCCAAGCTTGCGGCCTAGTCTGCCAGTAGGCCCGGAGGTAGTCATCCTCATGGGTGCATAAAAACTGTTTCTGTGTTGTCTGTTGAATTGTAACATAATTTAGGCCATGGATGGCATTGGATTGATTTGCAAAATGTGGGTTTTGGGGTGGTATTTCAGTTTTTGGGTGTTTGTTAAATAAATAGGCCTTTTCAGCCAGTAGGTAACCCTGGGCATTCAGCTTGCGGATTTTGGGCAACTCCGCACTGCGCGACAACGCGGACTTACACTTTTTATCTTCTTCGCGCGCTCAATATACGTTTTCGCGCGCGCGATAACGACTTTTTGTGATCATCGCGATGCCGAACACGCAGAATTTACAATCTGGCGAAGAATATCTCTCGAGCATCATAAAACCTTCTCGAAAATGATGATTTAGTTCATTTTGCACAAAAACTCCTCAGGTTGTCATTTAGATGTAGTTTGGTGAGCAAGGAGTCACTTTTTTTTGTTTTACAATTTTTTTCACGAGGAAGGAAGTTGTTGGGTGGCCTGGCCATGTGGTGGCGGCCATTTTGTGGGACCAGCCACTGTGCTTTTGCCATAGGCCTCCAAGCTTGCGGCCTAGTCTGCCAGTAGGCCCAGAGGTAGTCATCATGGGTGCATAAAAACTGTTTCTGTGTTGTCTGTGGAATTTTGACATCATTTAGGCCATGAATGGCATTGAATTGAATTGCAAAATGTGTTTTTTTTTTTTAGGGTCTATTTCACTTTTTGGGTGTGTTAAATAAATGCCTTTTTTGCGTGTGTAATTATAATTATGTGTTGTTGTAGTGGTTGTCTAACTTTCAAAAGTGTTTTTAGCCATGTGGATTTTAGTTTTTGCATTAAAGCTGTGTGTGTTTTATAAGGCATCCTTTGTCTGCCCATATATAGGCCTGCTTGAGTTCATTGTTTGCCGTGCCTTGTGCCTGTGAGTCACCATGTTGCTGGGGGCCATTTTGTGGTGGTAGTTAGTAGTGTGCTGTTTTTGCCACATAGGCCTGCGTGTCTTTCCATTGTTCCTCTTGTCTTACTGCTTCCAAATCCATCCCCATTGCCAGCTGCAGCTCCCTAATGCTGCATACATCCCACGTGATGCACAAATTTAGGCCAAACATGCTCCACTACATTTTAGTTTTTGTTCTTTACTATTCTTATTCTTCCAGGGCACTACACAGTAGCCAGGAAAGCCGTGGCCTTGTTGTCAAAGTCTCATAAATGGCTACACTGTGTGTTGTTGTTCACCGAGTTTCTAAAATTTAATAATTGAGGCCACCACACACTAAGTTCTATATTATATTTGTTTGATTTGTGCTATGTTTGACTGATGTTGTTCTGGCTTTTTTGCTTTTAGGTGCACAAAGACTGAGGAGGAGGTGTGTCATCATTGCCCGTTGCACTGCCAGACAGACATCCTGCTGCTGTACACACAACACAACGTGATGTGTGACCTGACCAGACATCTCTGCAACTGAGTGCTGCTGACATCTGAAGAAGATGGGCCCAAAGAAAGTAGGTACCAGGTCCTCCAGTACCAAGAAAGTTGCTATTGAGAAGAAGGAACAGAAGAAGGAAGTGACACTTAAGTCTGGTGTGCCGCCCAATACCTTTTTTGGGGAAAAAAAATTACGCCTGCAGCAGCGGTGTCCGGGGGCAAGCTGGGGGCAGCACCTCCGCATCAGTGGGCCCAACCCACCAACCCAGGCCCAAGCACATGAATGTGGAAGAGGTAGCCAGCCTAATGGTGGAAAGCAGTGATGCTGAGCCTGAGATAAACTTATCGCTATCTCAAAGTAGTACCCAATCAACGCAGGAGGAAACACAGCAGATAAGTGGTCAACAACAACAGCCGCAACCACCGCCCGCAATAGTAGTTGTTGTTCCTCCTGAAGTAGGGGCAGTTCAGGAAATTGAGCCTCATGCAGAGGTAGAAGAAGAAGCCACTCATTCAGAAGATCCATTGTCTTCCAAATCTCCAGCAAGGAAAAGGAGGGGTAGTCCATCAAGTTCTTCACCAAGCCCCCCTTCTGATGATCTAGATGCCACTTGGAAGCCACAAACTGAGTCTGAGAGGGAGCCACGTTCCAAGACCAAGCTAGGGAAAAGGAAGGTTCCAGAAAGCCTTACACTTATGGAGGTCGATGTAGAACAGCAGGATGATGATGATGAGCCAGTCATCACGAACATCACTCCCGGCCCTGAGGAGATGGAGACCAACATTATTACCCTATCCAAAATCGCTGCGAGGGATGTAGCACGCATACCTCCACAGGTAACACCAACACGACCTACAGCTTCCATATTTGCATTAGCAAAGGCCCGGCAGCGACCTACATCCAGCACAACCACCACCTCAGTAGAAGTAGGTAGTGGTACAGCAGCACAGAGTCAAATTCAACACACACCCTCCAGTTCATCCGGCATTGGAATTGGCACCTCCAGCAGGAGGCCAAAGTTAAGCTCCCCAGTTTGGGACTTCTTTACGGTTAGCGAAAAGGAGGAGAACATTGCTATATGCTCCATTTGTAATAACTCTGTTAGTCGTGGTAAGCTTGGTACAAACTATGGTACCAGAGGCCAAATGACTCATCTGAAAAAACACCACTTGATCAGCTGGGAGGACCACCTTCGCGGCATAAAAACTGCAGCCATTGGTGTTGGGGGGGATAAAGGAGTAGAAGATCCGATCACGGTGTAAGAGGAAGGACAGGGAGACATTCTCTCTGGTAGTGGTACACAAGGTGTCCCTGACCCCAGCAGTGCAGTGTTAACGTCGCCCACATTATCAGCAACATCTCAGTGGCACAAGAGTAAGAGTCAGCCTGAGACACCAAGGAGTACCAGGTCCGCAACCCAAAAATTGCGTTGTTGAGCCTAAGAGAAAGGAAAACCATGCAGCCTACCATTATCAGCATGTTTGGGGGGGAGGGGCAGTACGAACGCAACCACCCAATAGCACGTTTGTACAATGCGAAGCTGGCTAAAATGTTAGCACTGGACCTTCTCCCTTTTTCTTTTGTTGAAGGGGTGGGTTTTCTGGAATTTGTGTCAACCATCTGCCCAAAATGGCATGTTCCCAGCCGCTACTATTTTGCCAGAGTTGCTGTTCCAGCACTACATCACGACGTGCTGGAATTGCTTGGAAAAGCCTTGAAGCAGAGTGCTGTTCACAGTATCCACCTGACAACAGACATGTGGACCAGTTGCCAAGCCACAGATTACATGTGCATCACTGCACACTGGATCTCTTTATGGGGGTTAGAGAACAGAAATCTGCTGGTGTTGACGCTGCTGAGATTTTTCATGCCACTCGCAAACATGCAACTGTAGCCATGTTTGCCATGGAGAAATCTCATACTGCTGCAAACATTTTGGAAGAGTTTAACACCAAGGTCTTTGAGTGGCTGCGCCCAAGAGGGCTTAAGATTGGTTTTGTTGCCACGGACAATGGCAGTAATGTAGTTAAGGCCATGGGCAATGGTGGCTATTTCAGGGTCCCGTGTTTGGCACACTGCATTAACATTGTTGTTCAAGACTTTTTGAAAAATGAATCCAAAGTCAGGAACTTACTGGCCACCTGCAGAAGAATATGCACACATTTCAGCCATTCTTTTAAAGCCCGGAAGCAGCTGAGGGTCATTCAACGTGAGCATAAAATGCCAGTCAAAACGCTCATCCAGGAGGTGCCAACACGTTGGAACTCAACTTATTACATGCTTGATCGTCTGTTTGAACTGTACATACCACTCAATGCTTATGTCATGCAAAGATTAGGGGAACCTACTGTGAGAGGCATGACCGTTGAGATGGGTCAATGGGACCTCATTAAATGCCTGAATGAGATGCTACTTCCTTTTGAGATCTTCACACGTGAAGTCAGCAGGGAGGACTGTACTATGGGCCAAGCTATCCCATTGTTGCACATGCTAGAGCAACAGCTGAAGGAGGTGTCTGAAACGTACGCAGGTGTGGAAGACAAACAAGACGCATATCATTTGGCGGAGACCTTAGCCGCTCGCTTATCTGAAAATACAAGGATTCAAAATAACATTTTGTCACAACCACATTACATTAGTGCCACAATTTTGGATCCACGGTACAAAGTATTTCTGAACAGCAAGGCAGTAATTCCTTTTTCGGAAGTGGATGTTGCCAACTACAAAACTTTGATAGCTAAGGAAGCCACTATTTTCGAAAACGAACGGCTGTTAATTACAGGCCCCCCACCCCAGGCCATAACAAGTACTACAGGGCATCCAGAGTCAAGTTCTACTTCGGAGCCTGAGGGCAGTGCGTTTGCCTCCCAGCAGTCACCTGCACCAACAATAACATCAACAACAGCAAGAACAGGATCATCCACAGTACAATCTGCAACTGATTGGTTTCTACGGCAGGGGTATGGTAAGTCCTGTGCTGATGCAAAGGCAAAAGAGGCCAAGCACATCGGAGCACCCCTGAACATTGAGCGGACGGTCCAGGCCTATCTGGATGACCCAACAGAGGTCTTCATGGATCGAAACCCATTGGTGTATTGGTATGGGAAAAGAAGCCAAAGGACAGTGCTCAGCAGGCTGGCGATAAAGTATCTGGCTTCCCCTGTCGCAAGTGTCTCTTCTGAGCGTGTTTTCAGTGCTGCTGGTGCCATTGTAACTTCGAAAAGGACCAGTCTCTCGCCCAAAAGCGTGGAGAGGTTAACCATGATCAAAATGAATCAGCACTTTATACCACCGGATTACAAAATACGTGAATCACAGCAGGAAGAGGAGAGCGACTTCGATGACATAAATAGTGCGTTACAGGACCTACTTCTGTCCGAACCACCAGAGTTTGAGGGCGAGCTCCTCTTCCCTGACAACTAGGCTTTCAAATTGTTACTTTCTTCCTTCCTTTATTTGTCTGTGTATCTGTCTTTCTGGTTCAAATCAAATCACAACAAATCCATCACCACCGTCTTCTCTTTTTATTTCCCTATTGGAGTTGCACGTCTGTGCATTTAACTGTCCACTCTTCAGAGTCCTGCTTCATCTTCCTGTCTCACCCTAGTACATTTCCATCAAGCCAGACATTGGAGTACAAGAAATGTTGCCTTTAACAGTCCCTCCATAAGAAGTGAAACGTGACTATAGCTATCCTCCGTTTTGTTTCCGAGACGAAACTCATCAGTGTCCGAAGGCTACCGCCTCTGCAGGCATCCACAACTCTTCACTGTCAGAACTTGGGCAGGCATCCAAAAGTGAACTCATCACTGTCCGAAGGCTACAGCCTCGGCAGGCATCCAAAGCTCCTCACTGTCAGGACAGAAGATACTTGGCAGTGAAAGACAAGACTCTTCGAAGAAACTTGCTGACATTTGTGCAAACTCAAATGACCAGCAATGAGCGCTACCCAGGCCGCGGCCCATCATCACAGTGCTGACCATGTGAAGCAACTTAAACTGTGACAAAGTGCCACAGATGAATAAGACGAAAACCGAAACAGCGACTAACACTCAAAATGAATGTGGGCTGGAGTAATGATGAGGCCACTGCCCCGTAAAAAAAAAAACACACACCTGTCAGAACTAGGCATCTGATGATCTGACAGCCAAAGAGAAGAGCAAGACAGGTAATGATGGAATGCATTGGATGCTTGCAGACTCTGAGCGATTGTTGTTGTTGATGTTGTGCATGAAGTCGAACTCTACTCTACTAGTTAATCTACAAAGTGACTCAAGTGACAGTCAATGTTTCCCTTCTTGTTGTTTAATAACCAAGTTGTACTCCTACTACTGCAGGTGCAGGCCAATATCTGTTGCAATTTTTTAATATGGAATATGGACTTAATCAGAGTCACTACAGACTGAGTTGGAGTTGGACAACACGTACCACACCATGATGATGACCATACTATCTTTGCACGCAGTCAGTCAGTTGGATCGGAGATGATTGAAGGAATAACTGCGTTTCACGAAGTGGCATAAGGTAAACATAAACACAACAATTCAACAAGAAAGTAAACACAGCAGACCTACATGTCCATGTAGTGGTGGAGTCGAGTGTAGTCATGACTGACAGCGGCGCCTTGATTTTGTCACTTAATTTTGAAAATGCTAAGTTGCTGTATATATGCCTTTTGTCTGGCTCTGTCAAAAATTAAGGTAAATGGAGGTTGGGTCACGGCCGGGCTGGTGTTGTGGTGGGCCTGTTCTGTCCTGTTGTTGTTGTAGCTTAATGCTGTAAACAGAATATACACGATATATCCAAGCCGCCTCAGTCTGAAAGTGTTCTCTCTTCTCTTCTTGGACTCCACCGTAATTGATGCTTTTTTTTATTAATTGATTTTTCAATACCCCTTTTGTTTTTCCATCTAGACGTTACAGGCCGGCCTTTACCCTGTGCTATACTGGGAGACACAACTCACATTTACCTGACCAATCCACATCAGGAAGGCCACCAAGATTGATGTGCGAAGCGTCCATGGAAGATAGGACCAAGAGGAAGGACGAGATTCAACTCCACAATTTGACCAGGATAATACAGTAACTTTAGTATCATTCATCATTCATCTTTTAATTAATTGGAATCCTTTTTTCTCTTCAATCATTACGACTGTGTGTTGTGTGTTGTTGTTTGTTTGCTAATTGATCCCTACAACTATTTTTTAATTTTCTTTGCTATCTTTAAAAGTAAGCCCAGTACAACATGGAATTTGGGTCTCTGAGGGCATATTACAGGCAAGGCAAATTGCGTAGAATATACTGCTGCCCTGTACTGTCTAATTGTCTAGTAGGAGTTAGTAAGTACTACTCATTAACCATCAAGTTATCTTCATCATCATGCATGCATTTCCTTTTTCTCCCTTTATAGATTTTTTGGATAAGATCATGGTCGTCTGCCAAGATTGCGCTTTGCTTTTGTTGTCCATGCGTACTGTTTTTCTTTCTCAAACCTTTCCACAAACCCCCCTTCCCATCCATTCATCAAACCCTAACCCTCTTCCCCCGTGCTGTGATTTATATTGAGGTGTGATGTGACTACATAAAATGTACACCAATTGATCACACGCTTGCTGGGGCAGATGTGGTGAAAGCAACACTAATTACATTTCAAGGCAGGGCGAGGAGCTTCTTCTGCTTGCCCACCCATGCTCAGTCTATGTGCAAGCCATCACCGGCTAATAGTACATCATAATTAATTGCCAGCATTGATTGGATTCACCATCAAACTCCTACCACACAGCAGTAAAGGTTACGAATTACGATTGTGTTAAGTTAAGTGACTCACTCGACACAACTACAGTTTGTAACTTCTTGTACTAGGCTGTCCCCGCCACCATTATGTTTTATTTGACTTTAGCAGTTGCAAATGCAATATTGTTTGTTTGGCAGTCTTCTTCTGTACTGTATTTTACTTTGTTCTACTACTCCTCCCACAGTCGCTCTCAGGCAAGTGACTGTCTCTTTTTTATTTTTTAAGCAAATGCTACTGCCAGTGTCTACTCTACTACTCCCACCACAACCATGGCATCTTCTCCATTCTCTTGGGAAACCATGCAGCCATCGCTGTGCCGAACGTAATCATCATCAATCACATGTAAGATAAGTTTGGTGGGAGGTATAATGGACTAGGAGGAGAGACTGACAGTACTAATAGGACAAATAACTCAGTGAGGGGTACCGCATCTATCTGTTTGTGTTACATCATCGGCAGATTATTTAAATCAAACACTGGCTGCGGTCCTGCAGCAGCAAGGAAACCATGTGACGTTAATTCGTAAAACAGTAACCCCCACAAAACATTAACATTGTATGTTTAAGTATAAATATAATTTATTACCCTAACAAAAATAAACTATCCCACACCTGACCCACCCCTCTCCCTAACCCCAACCAATGTCCAAAACGAAAAAAAGTCCAAAGAATGTCCAGAAACCCCAACGCCCAATTCCCACCCACCAACAAAAGGAATAAAAAAGGGGCAATGCAACAGGGTCCTATAGTTATATTCGGCGGGCTTTTAGGTGTTTGTCCACCAGAATTTTGACACGCTCCTCTAGTTGCTCCTCTAGCCGTGCCACCCGGAGGAGAATCTTGCAGCGAAATGCCCTGCAGTGGCATCCAGGGTGGGGGACAGCAGTGCTGGCTGCAAGAGAATTGCGGTGGCGGGCGGCTGCCAGACCGCGGCGCCGTACCACTGGAGGTCTGGCCTGGCTGGGGCCCAGGGCATCGGACGAGGCTGCAGCTGCTGCCGCCTCCTCCGCCTGAGCCACCAGCCGCCGGTACTCCTCACAGATGGCCTCCAGTTTCCGGCGTCGGGCCCTGGCTGCCAACTCCTTCCGGGATGGTTTTTCTTGGGAAGGAGAACTATCTATATCAAGACAGAAAAAGAATATTGTTGTAACCAGTACTCTTAGCAAAACAGTAACACAAAATTAATTCAACACATAATGGCACAGTAGCACTAGCAAGAAGCACAGTACATAACATTTGTGGTAATAATCTATCTATCCTCCCACTTCCTCGGCCTGTAACATTTGTGGGAGTTTCAGGCATTATACTAGCACTATGGACTCCAGTACACAGTACACCAGTCTTCTTCTTATCTCTAGTTTAGCGAAATGACATACATAACCTGGTTGTAGCCGGCATGCCAGTTCGGTCATCTATGCTTGCACCCAAGACAAACATACGAGTCATGACGCAGACTCACGTTAGTTTGATTTACTACTGTCTGCAGGTGGGGAAGCTCGTATTTTTCTATTACGGGTGGCACTGGCCATACTCTCTCTGTTACATGAAGGGCAATTGGTCAATTTCACTTTGACAGTGCCCTGGCTACTACAAAAAGGAAGATTATATATCTGATCCAATGATCATTGCTTTTATATGGGACGACGACATAAGGTCAGTAGCGGTCGGTGGTGGGACTCGGGGAGTTCTGCCGGGCGGTGACGTGGGGAGGGGCAGGGTGGGGGTAGTAAACTATGGATTACGGCCAATTACAGGTAAGTAAACATATAAATAAATAAAACTAATTTTGTTGCGCCCACTGCATCGCATTTGGCGGTGCAGTGCGCACAATGAAATTCGCTTTATTTATTTTTATGTTTACAGTAAAGTTACCTGTATTTGGCCGCGTAATACATTGTTTACTACTACCCCCACCCTGTCCCTCCCCACATCGGCTTTGCTACTCTGGCGCGGTTTCTTTTACATTCCCTTAAAACTAAAACTGTGCATCCCGTGACAGTCTCCACCTATGCTGTCTATGATGAATACATACAGGCATCCATCCATTCTAAGTAAATGTCAATCATTCTTCTTAATCTCTCCACAAACCTTACTTTGTTTCACCAACAACAACCCATGCGTCCACTCACTCCGTTGCTTGCCTTGGCTTAGAGTTTCACCCAAACACCGCTGATGATTCTTGCTATCCACAGTATCCACCCATACTGTGTCGCCCACCCAGGCAGGCATCCATTCTTCTTTCACCTTCCACCCATCCTTCAACAACACATGCATCTGATTCCTATCAGCCACCTATCCATGCTTCCAACGTATCCTTCTCTGCCAGTCATCATATTAAATCTCGCCCGTCCTTCCTCCTTTCACCCTTCTTTCCCTTTTTGTTCAACACATCCATCAAGGTCATCTGATCTGACTTTTAATCTCCTCCATAAAACTTTCACAGCTGAGTTGGAGTCAGATAGAAGAGGCCATTGGTTAATCAAGTCACACTGGTAATGCTATTGCTACTGCATTGCTAATGCTAAGTAAAGGGTGTCTTCTCTTCTTCAACCGTTGTATAATGTTCACTACAACTTCATACCTAATAAGTCTCAACAACAGTACAGTGAGTGAAGTCAACACCCTTCCAGCTAGTGCAATGTCAATAAGTAATGAATATAACTTACCACCGCCCGCCACTGCTGCTGGCTCACCCCTGTAGCTCCTGCAGGTGCCGCATCTCCTGCCCCCTCCGGAATGGTCAAATCGCCGCTGGCCCCGCCGGCACTGGTGGTCGCTACTATGCCTAGATAAAAACATGACACATTTTTAGATGCCTGTACACCTCCCCCTATTTATTCGTTTTCACTAGCAAGATTGAAAAAAAAAGTTAATACATACATATTATACATCACATTCACTAGTCCAAATCGGGTACTAGAGTCAGTAGACACTAGTAGTGTTATGGTCCCTAGGGTCATTATTTATTATACTAGACTCTACTCTTTGCAAAGTTAGCCTGAGCCATGCAACCATTTTTCGCTTCATGTCTTTTGCGCATGTTACCTCGCAGCTTGTTGTGCAGTAACAGTAAGACGCCTTTTTGAGCCCACATGAACACATACAGCTACTGTCTGAGCGTTGCGTACAAGAGGTCGAAAACAAGCCACTTTGTTATGGAGTTCGGTTAGTCCGTATTGCTTAGCCATAAGTAACATGTTACACTTTTTTGGCAGGACTGAGAAATGCTTGCATTATACTATCTAACGCGCACCATTTTTCTCAGGCAGAAGATTCCCTTCTACGAACCAGAGATTTGCAGAGCTTATGAATGATGCATGTAACCAGTAATTCTACGTTCTACGGTGAGGAGTCTCCCAGAATTTGCACAGATCTTTTGTCTTCTATCATCATGCACTTGTTGTAACAATGTTTATTGTTTTAATCTTATGCATTTTGCTGTTGGAGCTGGCTGGAGTACACTGAATTTTATAGAACAACATACAGAGCTTGTTAGTTGAAAATAAACCTTTTGAACTTACACATAGACTCTGTGGTATTTGGTGTGGTGGTGGTGGTGGACTTACACGAGTGAGTGAGCGAAAGGGTGTTATGTTCTGGGTTGTGTAATGATTGGGTATCTTCGGGTGGGGGTTCGGGGACCTAATGAGACACTATAGCTAGTCGTTCAGGGGATTGTGGGTTCACTTCTGACTGAGGTGTGAGGAACGTCCAAGTTCCAAACTCCCATCACCAACATCCTATTTCCTAGTGCATAGTTCTGCATGGGGCTGTGCAGAATCCCCACATCAGTAGTAGTATGTACTATATCCTATCAAAAATAGTCAAATATCTGGTTTGGCATTTTGTTTGTGGTAATTGTCAAAGCCTCAAGATTAAGAAGCCTAGAAGAGGACAACCGAAAGGACTGGACTCAGTGGCTAGAGCTATTGGTCAATCTGAGTTTTATTCAAAACCGTACAATAAAGAGTGGCAATGCAAACTGGGCAAGCTTAGCGACAGACTAATAGTAGTAGTACAGACATTCATAGCAGAGGCAGTTAGAACTTAGAGGCAGGGATAACCAGAATTTAGAAACAGATAGTCAAGTCAAGATCAAAGAATCTTTTGTAAAAAATAGAATTAGGGAGTGGAACCAGAATTAATAGTTCTGAAAAATAAGGTGCAGTAAAAGTTAGGGCAATATAATTGTTAATATTAACCACTGGAGGACTTACTGGGACCAGCAGCAGGGCCCTCGGTAGAGGAGCGGTCCTCTGGTGGTTGTCCCGCCGACTCGGACCCCGTCTTCTTGCCCCTGGGTGCTGGAGATCAGTGATCATGTAAGATATAATAAAGAAAGACACAAACATTAATGATTGCTGTGAAACAAATAAATTATCTAAAAAAACGCTCAAAAAACGTTTTAGGAAACAAAAATTGCAATAAAATTGACCTATCTAATCCGATCGACTACTGGCTTGCGGGATTCACGGACAGTCTACTTATTTGGGAACACTAATTCAGTGTTCCATTCTGATTGATTCAAATAAAATCCAGAACACTAACTAAGCTGACCTAGCCCACCTATTCCAGGCGGGCCAATTGTTCATTAAGTCTGCATTTCCATTTTTTTTAGCCCTCAAAAATGCATAGATGAGAAGGAGGACACATGCATAAATTGGTGCATAATGCATACACCAAATTGTTGGTTGGCTGCGTCTGATGTTCTGCAGCTGACTGACACTGCTAAGCTTACCACTCACTAAACAAACTACAAAAGGTTCTACTAAGGACTGGGGTAAGCAGCACTCAGTGACAGAGGATGCGTCACGCAGACCGCTCAAAAATTATCAACTAATAGTAACTAAACCTAGTATCAATCCATCCACCACTATTTGACAGGAGGACAAAGGAAGGACTAGAGTCTCTCTAGCAATAGCATTACCTAACTGAAGTTCTCTAAAGTAAACTCTTACATAATAATAAGGACAAGCGAGCGCAAAGTTGCAAACAAGTAAGAGTAGCGCCCAGCACCTGTGTCCTACAATCACAGAAGATTTTGAAACGTAATTTACCTGCACTGTAAGCAGCAGTATTCTTGTTATTTGTAAAAAATGTATACACAAATCACAATACTTATACTACTATATATATTAGCTACTCACCAAGCCCCACGACCTCGACACCTAGCAGGTCCAACAGGTCCTGCTCCCGGTCGAGGATGTCTGACCACCGGTGTGCCAGCTGGTTATGGGTGCGCCGGACCCCTGAGCAGCGAAACACTGCCCGGCGCACCTTCGCCCACCGGCGGTGACGCTCCTGGGTAGGGTACCCGGAGCCTGGCCTGTCGCCTGCTGCCAAGGTCAAGGGGAGGTGGTGCTGAACAAAAAACAAGGGCGGCCACCTCCGCCTCACTAAAAAGCTGGCGGGCTTGCACCCCTGCAGGGCGCAGTCTGCCGCAAGGCAGGCGGCTCTTGGGCGCACGCGCCTTGCCCTTCGAGCCGTTGCTGCTGCTGCTACCCTTCGCCATGGTTCTGGGGTGGGAGGAGGCGGAAAAGAAAAGTTAGAAGGGAAAAATAAAGTTAGGGGAAGAAGTAGGAGCTTAAAGAAGAAAGTTATATAAAACAGTCGAAAAGTTAAAAAACACAGTAAAAAGTAGAAAAAATGCAAAATATAGACTTAGGCAGAGAGAGAGATAGATAAGAAATAAAAAAAATTGAAAAACAGTGTAAAACACTAAGGATTGCAAAGATTGAGGGAGGATAGAAAAGCAGGCCCAGAACCATAGCATAGAGTGAAAAACAAGATGGCCGCGCCCATCGCGACCGCGTGGGTAAGTTTGCGCGATATTTCTCCCCGAGCACGCAAAAAACGTCGCGAACACGTACGACGCGTTCCCGAACATGAAATGCGCATCGCGAGCACGCTATATGCGACCCGGAACAGGAAATAAGGGATCGCGAACGGGCGGGACAAGTGAAAAACAAAATGGCCGCGCCCATAGGCGACCGCATGGGTAAGTTCGCGAGATACTATCCCCCGAGCACGCAAACAGCGTCCCGAACACGCACAACGCGTTCCCAAAGAAGAAAAACGCATCGCGAATGGGCGCAACAAGCAGCTACGCACGCTCGCGTAGCTAAGCGTAGCGCTCCGACGTCTTCGCGTAGCTTCGCGTAGCGCGACTACGCGAACTACGCCCAGGGTTACTCTAGAACCTTCTCCTACTTCAAAGTGTGCACTAGGTATAAATGTAAATGTCCAGTATTTGTAAAGCGCAAACAATTACCCGAAGGTGTCAAGGCGCTGCCGGTCGTCGGGAAGATTAAGCGAGCTATTGCCCAGAGTCACATGGCGCTGGGCGGATCTGCCGCCGGCATCGGGGATCGAACCCTAAGCCCCCGGGTTCCGACGTCAGTTGCCATGGCCACTGCGCCACACCTGGTATAAATAATGGAGTGTAAGATCCACCTCTTCAGTATACCTCTGGCCCTGTGGAAGACTCAGAAGGACTGCTCTGCTGCTCTGCAAGAAGGACTGCTACTCTGCTGCTCTGCTGCCCTTCTGCCTGAGTGAGAAGGACTCAATTTGAATCTTGAACCCAGTATCCCCAGAGTGACTCTAAGGGCTAGTTGGCTGGACTCCTGATCAGAGCCTCAGGGGCCAAAAAGGCTCCAACACCCTTGAACCCAGCACATGGACCTTACCTGCTATAAGTCCTACCCCTGTGTGGTGCCATCCCAGTCCTGGACCCTTGGAAGCAGGCCTGAAGGTGCTCTGCCAACCCAGCTGTGGTCCTGTGGACAAAATTAGCGCAATGCATCTTCTTGCAGCTCCGCTTCGGAACAGCAAAAGAGCAACGCATCACTGAAGCAGGACCTTGCATTAAAGCCTGCAGTCTACTCAGAAGCGCAGCTGCACGACACATCCTGAATGCAGGCCTTTGCATCGCAAGCGCCATGTCAATGGGATCCACAATGACCATAGAGGTTTATGCATTGTAGCACCGTAGATTCTTTGGAACCTCCACTGCATGATGCATCCTCGACACCTGACTTCACATCGAAACCACCCCATCGACAGCATCCTCGATGACAATGCATGACTCTGCATTGCTGCCTCGTAGCTTCCATGGAATTGCTGCTGCGTGACTCATCCTTGACGTGGCATCTTGCAACAATACACAAACCAGGATTTAAGGTATTTAGTTCAGCAGGTGTAACTTGGTCTCTGTATCGGACCCGCACTCCATCATTGTTGACCTGAACTTGTGACTTTGTACCGGTTCGGTGTAACCAGATAACTACAGTTGACGCTTTGTGCTTCTAGGCGCTATTATTACTTAAAGCTCTAAAATTGCATGTTTCAGGGTCTACTTATTGGATTTTTCTAATTTTTATCTCAAATAATGTATTATATTTTACTCTATTTTTCTCAATTGATGCAGGATTTTTCTTGTGTTGTGTTTTCACTTTATAACTGTTTGAAGCGCTGCATAAATACTTTGCACATAGCCTCTAAGTTAAGTTTGACTGATTTATGTCAAGGTACTGGAAGGTTAAGCACAGGTTAATTTTGGGTTAGCTTGTTGTTTTACCCTGACAGAAATTGTGATTGCTGCTTGAGTAGGGGTTCACCCCCTCAAACAGTAACCCAGTTACAATCACTACTGGTATGAAAGTGAAGGCTTAATTTGCTTACCCCTAAGTATACCGAGCCCAAGATTTACTCTTAGTGAGGGCCATAGTAGCACATACCAATCTCAAAATTTACTCTTATGGCCCTATTCACAAAGGGACTTATGACCCGTAAATTTAAGAGTGTGGAATCTCCAAAGTTGGAGCAAAATCTCTGCACTGCAGTGCCAGTGTGGGGATTCCACCTCGAGAGCGGAGACTCCGTACTCATAACTTTACGCGTCGTGAGTGCCTTTGTGAATCGGACCCCTTGTAAGGACCATAGTGTCACATAGGAAGCTTGAGATTTACTCTCAGTGAGGGCCATACTAGCACGTACCATGCTCAGGATTTACTCTTTGTGAGGGTGACATGATGAATCATCCATAGAGCAGGCTCATCTACTCCATCCGGTCGAAGACCAGGCCAAGAACAGGCCCGTCTGTGCCTCGTCTGCTGGGCCACCGCCCTTTCATCTGGTCCTAAAGACAATAAGCTTGTACCTTTGCATATCATTATCATTTGACTTACAAAATGGGTAAGAGGAAAACAACAATGAAATAAATACTACCCTTATTGAATGGTTGGAACATTGGGCCGAAGATAATCATATTTTGAACAAGTGCCCAATATGGCTTTAATAAAGGAATGGGGATGGTTGAGCAGTGTCACAACTTAAATCGTTTGGTAGGAAAATACACAAAGGCAAAAAAAGGCTGCGTCTACATATGTTTCATGGACCTCAATTGTTCATTTCATTTGGCTGACCATAATAAACTGTGGAAGTGCATGGATTTACTAGTATAGCAATCTAATTTAAAAAGCACGATATGGGCCACAAGGGTAATTAATACATTCATTTAAGATAGGGAGAGCAGTCCACCAAGGATGTGTACTTGCACCTTTTTTTCCTTATATATATATGGTATTGATGAAAAACTACAGTCACTTGGTGTTGACACTCCTAGAGTCAGCAAGCAGCCTATACCAATTATTTTTGTATGCAGATGATGTGGTTCTATTAGCCTTAACCCAAAATTGAAAGGATAGGCCTAAGAATCAACCTAGGGAAAACATTCACCATGTGTAGAATATTGTCCCTCCTATATTATGGGGAACAAAATTTTAAATGCAAAATATTTTAGTTGCGTAGGCCTACAGTTTGCTTTTTGGATGGAGTGGAACTATCATAGAGAAACTACTTCCACCATTTTGACAAGAAATAATGAAGGAATCTATAGATTTGGCCAAAGCTAGGTACTAGGCCAACTAAAGAGATGATTATTGTTTATAAAGAAAAAAACTGTTGCAACAGCTACATATGGCGCAGGAATTCGGGGAGTACCTTGGGTCATTAAAATCAATGTTTTCTGTACATAGCACAATAGTTTTCCCCTTATTCAAAGCATATCCAGAGAGAAGCCCATAGCTCTCAGTGATTTTATTAATTTCTATATTTGCCTCAGCTGGGTTCGGGGTTAATACCGCAACATCATCGGCATAAGCCAGTACTTTAGTCTCATAACCACCTGTAACTATTGGTTTAATATTCCGGCTTTGTAGAAGTTTAACCACCAAGGGATTAATATATAAAGCGAATAAAATCGGGGAGCAAGGACATCCCTGCCTTGTCCCTCTTGATATATTAATATTATTAGACTCCTTTCCCATAAGTTGCAGTCGGGCCCTTGATTGACACTACATGGCTTTAATTGCTTTTATAAATTGGGGCCCAAAACCATTTAGCTCCATTACCCCCCATAACAACTTCCAAGAGACCCGATCAAAAGCTTTCTCAGCGTCAAGAAGGATCATGGCCATCTGGCCCCCTGTCCCAGACATGATATCAAAAAGGGAGATAACTCTGCGGGTATGGTCAGTTGTTCCTGGTTCCGGGATAAAACCATGTTGCCAGGGGGAGACCAGATGCTCTATGACCCTCCCAAGCCGATTGGCCAAGATTTTAGAATATAATTTAGAGTCTGAGTTAATCAAGGAGATTGGTCGGTATGATGATGGATTGTCAACCGGCTTGCCTTTTTTAGCGAATATTATTATATCTGTCTCTTTCCAAGACTCAGGGGGGGCTCCACTATATTGCACTCCCTTAAACAAGTCCAGAAGAAGAGGTGTTATCACTGTTCCTAAGATTTTATAAATCTCTAGCGGGATTTTATCGGGTCCTGCGGCTTTCCCCGAGGCCATTTCTAGCAGAGCCAAATGAACTTCCTCTAGAGTAATTTCTTCTTCTAGTTCATCTCTTCTTAACCTATCCAGGCCTCCTCCAAATTCAATATCTACGGTCAGTTCTGCTAAAGCTTTCATAACTTCTGCTGTAGTTTTCATGATATCATCTTGATACAAGATTTGATAATACCGTTGAAACCCTTTAATGATGTCTTCTGAATCAGTATGTACTTGTCCATCTATATTAATAGCAGGTATTGCATTAAAAGAAATCTTCTGCCTAGTGCGAAGGGCTAGCCTCTTACCTACCAGCTCACCGTTTTCATATATACTATTCCGATGTGATTGATATGCTTCTGCTGATCTCTGCGTTAGCCAGCTATTTAATTCCGCCTTTAAAGCAATTATTTGATGTTGGATATGGACCCCATCTTGTCCCTGTATTATTGTCAAGACATGTTCCTCTTCAGCTCTAGCCAACTCCCGTGATATTTGTTGATTCTTGTTTTCCCGCTCCTTCTTAGCTCTGGCCACAAAACTAATAGTTTCCCCTCTTAGAGTGGCCTTAAAAGAGTCCCAAACAGCCCCCCTGCCTGCGCTAAAGCGATTCATTTCAAAATATTCTTGTGCCCAATCCTTAATGAATTCAATATACTCATTATTCACTAACAATTTTCTATCGAACGTCCATTTACTCCGTGGCCTTTTAAAATTAGTTAATTCAATTTCTAAAATCAGAGGATTGTGATCAGATATTAATTTTGGGATTTTCTTGATCTCAGCTCGTATTAGTAAATCTCTTGTTGCAAAAAAGTAATCGATCCTGACATATTTATTATGTGGGCAGGAGAAGTATGTGTACCCGGGCTTAGTCGGGTTTTTTAAATCCCAGATATCCACCAGACCATGACTATTCTTAAGACAATTTAGGGCCCTGTAAACTCTAGGCTTCCGGCCAGAATATCCACCTTGCCTCTGCTTCCCAGCACCTATATCTAAAGAAATATTTAAATCTCCGCAGAAAATTAGGGAGTTTGGCCATGTAGCAAGCTCTATTTCTAGGTCTTCAAATATTTGAGGGTCATCTTGATTAGACCCGTAAACCGAGCATACCATAACTCCTGTTATAAGCTCTACTATGGCCCACCTCCCCAGGGCATCCGCTGCCTTACGTTTGGGTAATCCTAATGATGTTTTAGCTAGAATGGCCACCCCACGAATATTAGAGGTCTGAGTTGTGCAAGCTAGAGTATTATACCCGCCAACCCTTAGTAATTCTCTTTTCTCCCAGGGAATGTGTGTCTCCTGCAAGCAAACTACGTCCATAGAGTTTAACCTGATAATTTCAGCACACCGAATCCTCTTTACCCTATCATTCAGCCCTGCCACATTCCATGAACATATATTTAACTTCCCCATTGAAATTTGATTCCAAGTTCCAGGATTCCTTCTATTAGTAATCTGTTGCCCTCATACTCTCCCACATTATGACTCCACTTCTGCCTTCCTTTAATCTCTTTTGACTGTTTCTTCATTTCATTACTGATTCCGGAGATGCTTTTTTAAATTTTGCTTTATACCCACCACCTTTCCCTTACCCACTACACCCTCTCTGTCGCTCCCCCGAACCCTCCCTCCACCCACCTCCTCAGCACCCCCACCTCCCCACATGAGGCGTACAGACTCAATCTTGAGTCTGTTTCATGATGAGTGTGCAACACAGAGCCTGATCCTGAGCCTTAATACTGAAATTTTCTGCTAGTAGTTAATAGATGCTGCTCATAGACCCCCAGCTCACGTAGTTAGTTTTCTTTTTTTTTTTCTTTTTTTTTTCCTCTCCCTCTGCCTTCCCTTCCCTCTTTCCTTCCTTTTTTTTCTTTTCTCCTCTCTCCTTCTTCCCCCTCTTTCTCTAAGAAAAAAAAAACGTGCACTTGATTTCATATATATATTTATTATATATTTTTTTTTACTTTCCTTCCTTCCCTCCCCTTCCCCTTTCCCCTAAAACTTTATTCCACTTCAAATATATCAAAATATATCAAAAAAAAAAAAAAAAAAGAAGGAAAGGAAAAAAAAAAAAAAAAAAAAGAATATAGTGCTACCTTTGTCCCTTCTTATTTGGTTTGATTTCCCCTTGTGATGGTTATAGACTGCGGCTTACTTGGCACTTTACAGCTGTCTAAGTCTAAATCTAGCCAGACAGACTGTCCAGATATTCTTTAGCCTTTATTTCGGACAAAAAGAATTTGGTTTGTCCCCCCCAGATCACTTTAAGCCGAGCTGGATTATTTCAATAAGCTTGCGCTCTTTTATCTTGAAATGGCTTAATAAGCTGACGCAACCTCCACCGCCTTTCGACGGTGGAGTGACAGAAGTCTGGGCGAACAAAATAGGAGATCTCATTCCTAGTTCTTTTCGCTTCTGGTCTTGCTTTTTCAAAAACCGCTTGGCGTAATAAGAAATTGCCAAAGTAGACCAGGATGGCACGGGGGAAAGCCCCTGCCTTTGCAGGCTGTTTCTGAACAAAAGGGACACGGTGGGCGCGTTGGACTTCCAGAGCCCAGTTCCATTCAGTAAGTTCTGGCAAGGAGTCTCGTAGCAGGTCCACCACGTATGATCGAGCATCCCCTCCCTCAAATACTGCGGTTTATCTGGGGGTTTGCATAAGCGCAAAAATAGATGAAATTAATAAATGTAATTTTGAACCTCTGATTAAAACCATAGGGAACGATCTAAGGAGAATTAATGGTTTACACTTGTCCATTATTGGGAGGGGAAACGTTTTAAAAATGACTATGCTACCAAAGTTATTATATTTGTTATGGGCTATACCACTGGCTGTAGAAGATAAATTATTGAAGTCATTGGAATCAATGTTTACCAAGTTTATATGGCAATATGGGAAAGTTAGGAGAGCAATGAAATACTTAGCTCTACCACAAGACAGGGGTGGCCTCGCAATCCCTAATATCACCCTATATTATTGGGCGGCTCTTCTCCATCAAATGGCTACTTATCGTAGATAACGACACTGGAACAGAGCACGGCCCAAAAATACCTACTATCTACGAACTCTCTATTGGGAAGAAAGCTCCTGGGCTTTTACTGAGACGAGTGGAACCAAGTTACTATAAGAAAGTAAGGTTTAAAGTGATCCGCAGCGCATGGAATGTATGGAAGCAGGTTTCCAAATTTATGGTAATCCCGAAAGTCAATAGATATACCCCCCTGTGGCGCTCATCACTATTATCGTCCCAGGTTAATGATGACATGGGGAAGAAATGGGAAAGGTTAGGGGTAAGAACAATTGGGGACTTTTGTGGTGGGGAGCAAGATTTTCAATTTCCTGAGCTTCAGAAGGTTTTTGATATACCGAGTAACCATTATTTTAAATTTGTTCAGATTAAAAATATCCTTGTTTTAAATACCCCTAAGATCACGCTTGATAAGATTCCACTTTTAGATATCATAACTAGGAAGTCCACCAAAATTAGGAACCTTTATGGCTTACTTCTTGATAAGATTCCAGACGATTTAGAAAAACGGAATTATCTTGGGCATCGAAGCTGGGAAATCCCGATGTGGACATCTATAAGAGCCTCTCTTTAACAGCCAAAATACTTTTATCCTCGAACCTAAAAGCTCAATTGTACAAAACTATTTTTAAATTATATTTTACACCAGCTAAATTGTACACATGGGGGAAAAGGACAGATGATAAGTGCCCTAGATGTGGGTCAGGACCAGCCACCCTGATTCATATGTTCTATGATTGTGATAAACTAACTTTGTTAAAAAAGGTTTATTAGGGTACTGGGAAGAAATATTTGGCCGTAGATTAGAACTATCCCCTACTCTGTTGATTCTTGGTTATGATGGTTCAAGGGAATTTAGTGTAGAGGAGGAATACTGTCTTTTTTTGAGGACAGCGGTATATAGGATTTTATTAGCAACTAGATGGAAAGATGCTGAACCACCTACCTTCTACATGTGGCTTGCTAGGCTTCTCGGAATTTATAATCAAGAGAGGGCTATCTACGCTAGCAGGGGTAGATGGGCTAGAATTCGGGGGCAGAAGTTTTGGGCACACATCGCCAGTTGGAGCAGAGATGTAAGGGTGGTATAGGCAGGGACTTACAGAGGAGGCCCTTAGTGTTATCAGAGATAGGCTCTAATGAACTCATTCGCTTGTAGATATCTCCAAAATACCGTGCAAGAGAGGTTAGTTGTTCGTTTATAAGATCGAGCTGTTTTAATTTCTGATGAAATGTAAAATCTTAAGACTGCTTCTCTTTTTTTTTATTTTTTATTTAAAACCAACTGCCTTTTAATTAATCTAATTAATTTATTTTAATGTATAAATTGGTTTTATCATTGATTGTTATTTCATATATATGTATTTTTCTGGAAATGCTTAATAAAATAAATATTTTTTAAAAAAAGGAATTCGGGGAGTAGAGGACAATGCAAATACTGCAAAAACACATGAATACATTTTTAAAAACACTTCCTGCAGTACCACACTCAGTTCCAGAAACCATCGTACATAGAGAACTGGAGCTTCACATTTTATTGGATATATTGGGGTCCAAACTGCTTCTTTTATGGCATTCAGTCTGGTCCAAAACTAAGGGGAAACAGCCTGTATAACGTGGCCATTACCAAGCAATACCATTACCATGCATTCTTAACAACACATGTGCCTTTACATCGCATGTCTTTACTACATCAAACTTTACCACACATGCTGTACAACGAAAATGTAAGTATTTTGCAGGGGCTTGAAGTTGCAGAAAGTCAAGTCGGGCTCCAGTTGACCCATACAACTTCGCAATATCCAGCAAATAAGTATACCTCAAACACTCCTGGATTGATGCAATGTAAAATTCAATCCAACAAGAAAGTCCTCTCCATCGCGTTTTGGACATAGCCTTAATCAAGGTAAGAGAAATGAACTGACATGGCCAGTACATATCCGTGGTCAATAATGTCATCAGTGATGTCATCAGTGATGTCACCGACCATGTCATGAGTGATGTAATTTGGGACGTCATCAGAAGTGCTTTGCGGGGGCGCGAGTTCTAGTTATCTCAACTAACTATAACGGCCAATTTTCTCTGGTTTTGTATGAGTGAAATGTCCAACTAACTATAACGTCCCTGAAACCTGTGCTTTTTCAGTGAATTTCTAAGGTTTTTTAAATGCTAATTTCCAACTATAACGTCCCTGAAACCTATGGTTTTTTCAGTGAATTTCTAAGGTTTTTTAAATGCTAATTTCCAACTATAACGTCCCTGAAACCTATGGTTTTTTCAGTGAATTTAGAAGGTTTTTTAAATGCTAATTTCTAAATATGCCTACATAGGTAGGACATGTGCAGGAAAAAAGGCGCAGAAAGAAGCAAGAGAAGTGCAGAAAGAGGCAACAGAAGTCCAGAAAGAGGAAGAAAGGTGCAGAAAGAAGCAAGAAAAGTGCAGAAAGAACCAACCGAGGTGCAGAAAGAGCCCTACTTTGACTGTACCTTACAACAGACTCATACAAAGTAGCCTAATCACTAATCCTTCTCCCAAGATGTCTTAAACCTCACTTTTCTCTTGAAGGTTCACTATTAATCGACTGCTCCGAATGTTAGGCCTACCCACCAAATATAAAACAGCAATCTTAAGCATATCACTGTTGTAAGTCTGACCAAGTTTGTGAAGGTATGCATGCGTGTCTCTGCTTTTACCGAGTAACATGTTACATAAAAATAAACATAGAAATACTTGAATACCTGTGTTTCAAACAGCATACTCTGAAATATGTGTACAAAAAGGAGTATGTATTTCTTTCTGCTCATAATACAGGGCACATGGGTATTCAATAGTATATTTGAGGGACTCTATAACACCTATATACATAAGACATGTCTGCCTGTGCAACTAAATGACAGAGCAGAACTGAGAACATTTAACCACCTATAGAAGAAGCAACCCACTTTTTAAGCTACAATCTTCAGATGCATAAATCAAATCAAATCATGGGTAAGCGCAACATATCACCCGAAAGTCTCATGGCGCTTTGTAGAGGCTCAAGAGCTTGGTTTAGGCATAGGCTGGCTAAGAATCGAACAACCAGGTTTTTAGTTCCCTACGGAAACAATTGTGATCTGAGATGATACGTAGGTGTAAAGGTAATTTGTTCCAGAGGGCAGGTGCGAGAAAAGAGAAAGATCTCCCCCCCATTCTAGTGGTACAGATTTTAATGGGTGTTAGAAGAGATTTACTGCTGGATCTTAGAGTCCTGCAGGGAAGGTACCAGGTGAGTTTCTTCCTCCAGTATCCGGGGCCTTTGCCATGTAGATTCTTATGGGCTAAGCAGAGGATTTTAAAATGGGTCCACTTCCTGATGGGGAGCTAATGAAGGAGCCTTAGACTGGGAGCTGAAGGAGTTCTTGAAGGGAGATTCAGCACCAGTCTAGCAGCGGTATTCTGTAGTACCTGTAGTCGGGTAAGAAGATCTTAATTTATTGAAGACAACAGAGAGTTTCCGTAGTCCATACGGTTTATAATCAGGCCCTGGACTAGTGGCCTCCTCGCTTCCATCGGAAGCCATTTAAAAACTTTACGTAAATTTCGCATAATGCCAAAACAGGAGCCAATTAAGTGACTGACTTGGTCTTTCATAGACAATTTATTGTCTATTTGGATGCCTAGGTTCCGGACTGATTGTTTGGCACTGGACAGAGTCCCAGGGATTGGGGCCACCACTCATTTGACCAATGTTCATGAGCTTAGCCAAAAATGACTATTTCAGATTTTCCTCCGTTTAATTGTAGATGGTTTGAATTCATCCATCTATCAATGTGGATTATGCAGTTTTGAAAACGTAACTTAGTGTCAGCTGGATCTGGGCCTAAGGTGATCAGAATCTGAGTGTCATCGGCGTATGACACTACTTCAAAGCCGTAAGATCGGATCACCTTGGCCAGAGGGGTTAGGTAAAGATTGAAAAGTGTCGGGCTTAATATAGCACCCTGCGGTACTCCCATCCTTACTGGCCTGTCGTTGGAAACAATGTCATCAATCTGGATAGCTGTGACTTGATCAGTTAGATAGCTCCTCAGCCATTTAAGGGCTTTCCCACGGACACCGATCTCTCAGAGTCTCAGATCTAAAATACTGTGGGAGATGGTGTCAAAGGCCGCGGATAGATCTAGCAGGACGAGAATAGATGATTGACCTCTGTCCAATGCTAGTCTAATATTATCAGTAACTTCGACCAGCGTAGTTTTGGTACTGTGAGAATACATGTGAGAATACATATACAAGTAGACATATTCCTCAGTCACAAGAGCACGCAGACCTAAAAACTTGACAGCTTGCACTTCCCATTTGAGTACAGAAAGAGGCGAGAGAAGTACAGAAAGAAGCAAGAGATGTGCAGATTGAAACAAAAGAAGTGCAGAAAAAAGGAGCAGAGGTGCAGAAAGAGGCAAAAGGGGTGCAGAAAGAGGGAAGAGGGGTGCAGAAAGATGTAAAAGGGGTGCATAAAGAAGCAGGAGAGGTGCAGAAAGAAACAAAAGAAGTACAGAAAGAAGGAACAGAGGTGCAGAAAGAGGGAAGAGGGTGCAGAAAGAGACACGAGGGATGCAGAAAGAAGCAAGAGAGGTACAGAAATAAGCAAGAGAAGTGCAGAAAGAAGCAACAGAGGTGCAGGAAGACGGATGAGGGGCAGAGAAAGAGGCAAGCGAAGTGCAGAAAGAAGCAACAGAGATACCAAAAGGAGGAACAGGGGTGGAGAAAGAAGCAAGAGGGGTGCAGAAAGAAGCAAGAGAGGTGCAGGAAAAAACAAAAGAAGTGCAGAAAGAAGGAACAGAGGTGCAGAAAGAGGCAAGAGGAGTGCAGAAAGAGGGATGAGGGGTGCACAAAGAGGCACGAGGGGTGCAGAAAGAAGCAAGAGAGGGGCAGAAAGAAACAAAAGAAGTGCAGAAAGAAGGAACAGAGGTTCAGAAAGAGGCAAGAGGAGTGCAGAAAGAGGGATGAGGGGTGCACAAAGAGGCACGAGGGGTGCAGAAAGAAGCAAGAGAGATGCAGAAAGAAGCAAGACAAATGCATAAAGAAGCAACAGAGATGCAGAAAGGGGGAAGTGGGGTGGAGAAAGAGGCAAGAGGGATACAGAAAGAAACAAGAGAGGTGCAGAAAGAAACTAAAGAAGTGCAGAAAGAAGGGACAGAGGTGCAGAATGAGGGATGAGGGGTGGAGAAAGAGGCAAGAGAAGTGTAGAAAGAAGCAACAGAGATGCAAAAAAGGAGAACAGGGGTAGAGAAAGTGGCAATAGGATGCAGAAAGAAGCAAGAGAGGTGCAGAAAGAAACAAAAGAAGTGCAGAAAGAAGGAACTGAGGTGCAGAAAGAGGGAAGAGGGGTGCAGAAAGAGGGAAGAGGGGTACAGAAACAGGTACAAGGGTTGCAGAAAGAAGGGACAGAGGTGCAGAAAGAAGCAAGAGAAGTGCAGAAAGAAGCAACAGAGGTGAAGAAAGAGGGATGAGGGGTGAAGAAAGAGGCAAGAGAAGTGTAGAAAGAAGCAACAGAGATGCAAAAAAGGAGAACAGGGGTAGAGAAAGTGGCAATAGGGATGCAGAAAGAAGCAAGAGAAGTGCAGAAAGAAACAAAAGAAGTGCAGAAAGAAGGAACAGAGGTGCAGAAAGAGGGAAGAGGGGTGCATAAAGAGGGAAGAGGTGTGCAGAAAGAAGCACGAGTGGTGCAGAAAGAAGCAAGAGAGGTGCAGAAAGAGGGGAGAGGGGTGTGAAAGAGGCATGAGGGGTACAGAAAGAAGTAAGAGGGGTGCAGAAAAAAGCAAGAGAGTTACAGAAAGAAACAAAAGAAGTGCAGAAAGAAGGAACTGAGGTGCAGAAAGAGGCAAGAGGGGTGCAGAAAGAGGGAAGAGGGGTGCAGAAACAGGCACAAGGATTGTAGAAAGAAGGGACAGAGGTGCAGAAAGAAGCAAGAGAAGTGCAGAAAGAAGCAACAGAGGTGCAGAAAGAGGGATGAAGGATGCAGAAAGAAGCAAGAGAGGTGCAGAAAGAAACAAAAGAAGTGCAGAAAGAAGGAACTGAGGTACAGAAAGAGGGAAGAGGGGTGCAGAAACAGGCACAAGGGTTGCAGAAAGAAGGGACAGAGGTGCAGAAAGAAGCAAGAAAAGTGCAGAAAGAAGCAGCAGAGGTGAAGAAAGAGGGATGAGGGGTGGAGAAAGAGGGAAGAGGGGTGCAGATAGAGGCACAGGGGATACAGAAAGAAGCAAGAGAGGTGCAGAAAGAAGCAAGTGAAGTGCAGAAAGAAGCAACAGAGATGCAGAAAGGGAGAAGTGGGGTGGAGAAAGAGGCAAGAGGGACACAGAAAGAAGCAAGAGAGTTGCATAAAGAAACAAAAGAAGTGCAGAAAGAAGGAACAGGTGCAGAAAAGGCAAGAGGGGAGCAGAAAGAGGGATAAGGGGTGCAGAAAGAGGCACAAGGGTTGCAGAAAGAAGGGACAGAGGTGCATAAAGAGGGATGAGGGATGGAGAAAGAGGCAAGAGAAGTGCAGAAAGAAGCAACAGAGATGCAAAAATGGGGAACAGAGGTGGAGAACGTTGCAAGAGGGGTGCAGAAAGAAGCAAGAGTGGTGCAGAAAGAAACAAGAGAGGTGCAGAAAGAAGCCAGAGAAGTGCAGAAAGAAGCAACAGAGGTGCAGAAAGAGGCAAGAGGGGTGCAAAAAGAGGGAAGAGGGGTGCAGAAAGAGGCACGAGGGGTGCAGAAAGAAGAAAGAGATGTGCAGCAAGAAACAAAAGAAGTACAGAAAGAAGGAACAGAGGTGCAGAAAGAGGCAAAAAGGGTGCAGAGAAAGGGAAGAGGGGTGCAGAAAGAGGCGCAAGGGGTCCAGAAAGAAGCAAGAGAGATTCAAAAACGGGGAACAGGGGTGGAGAACGTGGCAAGAAGGGTGCAGAAAGAAGCAAGAGTTGTGCAGAAAGAAACAAAAGAGGTGCAGAAAGAAGCAAGAGTAGTGCATAAAGAAGCAACAGATATGCAGAAAGGGGGAAGTGGGGTGAAGAAAAATGTAGGAGAGTAGGATCTGCTTCACATGGGTACCCCCACTTTTTGCTGATGCTTCACTGTTTTTCGACTTTAGTCTGGCTGGGGCCCTGCTAATCAGAACCCCAGCCTAGCTGCTTCCTCTCTAAAATGGTTTCCATGTGCCTTAGGCACATCTCCAATTGGAATCTGGAGTGCCCTTATAAGTCCCTAGTATATGGTATACTATGTACCCAGGGCATAGGTACCTCAGAGGCCTACCAGGGGCTGCAGCATGTATTGTGCCACCCCTGGAAGGCCATCCAAAAGGACACCACAGGTCTGCTACTGCAGCCTGGGTAAGGTGGTGCATGCACCCCTTACTGTGATATAGGTTACCTATATCACTGCATATGCACACATATAAACCTATAAGTCACTCCTATGGCAGGCCTTATCAATCCTGAAGGCAGAGTGCTTGGTTCTTATGTTAGAGGGTGCCCCTGCATGAGCAGAGCCCCTCTGCAGCGGTCAGAGACCCTTCTCTGATGCTGTTTGTAGTGCAGCCTGACCATATACTCTTAAGTGCATTATATCCTCGCGGTAGAATGCTAACTGTGGACTGGCTGCACCAAAACATGTCATGTTTGGTGTCAAACATCTTGGAATACTACCCCCGCCAGTTCTGGTGGTGGGGGTAGCATTCCACCCTTCTAGAGGGAGAGACATGTACCCACCGGCATACCCGGTAACTTCTTTCCAGAGCCCTGGCATCACAAAATGGATGCCGCTGCCACAGACACGGGTCTGGCCTCCTGCTGCTGACTGAAACTCCGGCAGGGGAGGCCTGGACAATAGATTTCCTGTCCCAGGGAGGTGTAACCACCTCCCCAAATAGGATGATGTGTATTGGGGCTGGGCGGGAGCACTCTCTGGTGCTTTGAAGTCCTGCACTGGGGGCACATTTGGTGTCCCTGTGCATACCCCAGTTCAAACCGGCTCAGGGGCTTCTAGCCCCTGCTCTGGCGTGAAACTGGACAAAGGGAAAGGGGTGTAACCACCCCTCTGCCCTGACCCTCCCATAGGTGGGTCCCCAGAGTATGTTCAACCCCCTAACTTGGTATAAGTATGGGACCCCAGTCCTTAGGACTTTAGATTTACCTGCACGAAACTCTGATACAGAATCCTGGACCTTCGACGCTCTACTTCAAGATTAGAGGACTGAAGAATCTCCCTAGGGGTCAAGGAGTGACTCCCCTGCTTGGCAGGCACCTAAGAAGCAATTGTCCGGTCTGCATCACTGAAGCTCCCGCCGGACACCGAAGTCTTTGCATCACCAGAGGTGGATTTCCAGACTTCCCCGAGGCTGCCCTGAGTCCCCAGCAAAGCTGAGGCCCGTAGCTGTCGTGGGTAACGTGGAACCGTGACCCCTGGACACCAAGCACATTTGCAAGTGCATCCTCTTCCTGGTATTCCACGAAGTTGTGCTTTGGGATCCGAGTAGCTCCCGCCTCCAGCACTGACGGCTCCGAAGATCACTGGCCTCCACTCCACGAGTATCCTGTGAGCCAGCTCCAAGTGCGTCCACTCGAGGCTCCTTTGCGGTTGCTAGCCCATAGAAGTCAACGGCGATTTGCGGCTGTGTTCTCACACTGCACGCGTCCCCCGTGGGTCCCCTGTGTCACTACCTTGGGTGGTTCCTTGTGGTCCAAGCACTTCTACAGGCTCTAGGCCTTGTGTCTAGCTCAGTCGTGGTTCTTATACCACTTTATTGGTATATGGTTTGGTACGCCCCTAGGGCCCAAACGTGTATTTGTGCTATTACTGTTGATAACTAACTTATAACTTATGTACTTCGAACTCTAGCCTCATAAAGAGACTAGAGGGGTGTGTTTAGCAATAAATACATATATTTTGAATATATACCTGGTGTGGTCCTCTTTCATTTGGTCACTCAAGAGATTATAGACTGGTAAAACAAGCTGCTTTACATTCCTTCAAGACTTAGCCTGAAGGCTGCTCTCCATAGCTACCACTAGGATAGCTTTCAATAAAGGTTGTCTTTAACCTATCTCCAATAAGGGGTTGTTTGGATTGGTGCAAGGTGCCCACTATAATTAGTGGACAGCATATACCAGGCCAACTTCTCACATTGGTGTGCAGCGTGTGGGATTCCAGCTTGCTATTGTTTTACCAGATAATCTCAATTGAATTGATCAACTGAAAACCACTAAGGGTACATTAGGTACATATAAATCAAGCTTAGGATACAGTAAGTTCTACTGAACTTAGAGTTGTGTGTTAAGGGATAGCACACCCTTTCTACAACTCAAGAGAGTTTAGTAGGCCACACTAGAGTAGGTAGTGCATACACCACACCTCACTAGTAATGTCTTCAAAGCCAGGACCCAGTGAGTCCTTGCCAGAAGCCAGTGGGCTTCTTCCCTCCAAGTATGATAATCTCCCATTCTTGGAATTGAGAGCATTGTGCAATACTAGGAAGCTGAAGGCAGGCAAAAGTGCCAGCACCCAACACCTCAGGGAGGTGCTACTGTCAGATGATCTCAGCAGACTCCTAGGGTCTGAAGGGGTAGGCAGACAGGGTTGGGCAGAAGATGAGGAAGGGGCCATGGGTGAAATCACCCAGGACCCCCCCTCTGAAACTGGCCAGGAAGGTGAAAATGACCTTGACCTGGAAAACCCAATTCCTCCTGTGGATGAGGAGGAGGATCAGAATGACCTCCCCTTTGTCCCCCAGGAAGAATTGTGAGTGTGCCCAGAAGGCCTAGATCTCCTTCTCAGGAGTCTAACCACTCTGACACCTCAATAGGGACCTCTGTTTCCTCTCATAGGAGGGAATCCTCTCATGAGAGGAAAGAGAGACTGCTCAGATATGGAGAAGCTCAGTTGAGACTCAGAAGAGAGCAGTTGGCTATAGACAGGGAGTCCCTAGAGCTTGAAAAGCAAAGAAAAAAGATGAGACTAGAGTCCCATGGGGGCAGCAATTTCCCCAGAGATAGGGAAAGGTCTTATGACCATAGAAACCTGAGCAAGATTGTCCCTCCCTACCAGAGTGGGGATGACATCCACAAATGGATAACTGCACTGGAGAGGGCCTGTAAAGTACAGAGGGTCCCTCAGGAGCAGTGGGCAGCAATCTTGTGGCTCTCCTTTGCAGACAAAGGAAGAGACAAGCTCCTCACTGTTAGAGAAGAGGATGCTGACAATTACAAAGTCTTGAAGAGTGCTCTGATTGATGGGTTTGACCTAACAACTGAACAATACAGGTTAAAGTTCAGAGATACCCAAAAAGCACAGACTCAAGACTGGGTGGACTATGTGGATTGTTCTGCTAAGGCTCTGGAAGGTTGGTTATTGGGCAGTAAGGTATGTGACTTCACAGGATTGTACAATCTTATCATGAGGGAGCAGATTCTTAATAACTGTCAAAATCAGCTGTTGCATCAGTACCTGGTGGACTCTGATCTGACCTCTCCCCAAGAATTGGGAAAGAAGGCAGACAAATGGGTCAGAACCAGGGTGAGGCAGAAGGTACAGAACCAAGGTGGTGACCCAAAGAAGCAAGATTCTAAGAACTCTGATAAGGGTGGGGAGAAGGGTAAAGACCAGAAGTCTTCACAAGGCCCCCAAAAATCTTCTTCAGGTGGGGATTCACAGTCTAACAAGGGAAAAGGCCAAAAGAAACCATGGTGCAAAGTCTGTAAGCAAAAGACACACTGGACCAGTGATTGCACCAAGTCCAAAGACTCTGTTCCAGCCCCCACCAATGCCCCTAAGGCACCTGTTCGCCCTAGTGCCGTTACAATTGGTGGTGGGAGTACACAGGCCAAGGGTTTAGTAGGGTTGACCCTGGGTAAGGAGATGAGCTCTGACCTAGTCAGAGAACTCACTCAGGCTGTCCTAGTCTGTGATGGAGGCATGGATGTGACCTCCTCTGTGAGTCCCAGTAATCTGGGCAAGTACAGGCAACAGCCCTTAATCAATGGAAAAGAGGCTTTGGCATTTAGGGACACAGGGGCAAGTGTCACCATGGTGACACAAGACCTTGTGGATCCTGGGCAGATTATACTTGGTGAAATGTACCAAGTGACCAATGCTAGCAATGTCAGAACAGACCATACTCTGGCAGTTGTTAACTTCTCCTGGGGAGGGGTAACTGGCCTTAAGAAGGTTGTGGTGAGTTCAAACCTACCAGTGGAATGCTTGCTTGGCAATGATCTTGAAACTTCAGCTTGGGCAGAAGTGGAGCTCAGGACCCATGCAGAAATGCTGGGGATCCCTGCAGATGTGTTTGCTGTCACCAGGTCACAGAGCAAAATGTCTAACACTGAACAGGCCTTGGATCCTGAAACCATGGACCAAGTGCCCTCCAAGAGGAGGAGTAGTAGGGTAAAGGCAGTGCCTTCCCCTTGGCTCAGAACGAAGATCAGTCTCTTGAGGGGGATGATCTCAGTCCTGAGGAAGGAACTGTCCCAGAGGAGCTTGAACCTGACCAGGTTGAGTTCTTGGGGACAGGGGGCCCTTCCAGGGCAGATCTGAGCCAGGAGCAGCAGAGCTGCCCCTCTCTTGAACCCCTCAGACAGCAAGCTGCTGCTGAGGCTGCTGGGAATGCTAGTGGTCCCCATAAAGTATATTGGGATGATGGACTCTTGTACTCAGAGTGTAGAGACCCCAAGCCTGGTGCCACCAGGAGGTTGGTTATACCTCTGAAGTTCAGGGGCTTCCTATTGACCCTAGCCCATGATATTCCCCTAGCAGGTCACCTGGGCCAGAACAAGACTTGGGACAGAATTGTCCCTCACTTTCACTGGCCCCACATGTCTGAAGACACCAAGGAGTTTTGTCGCTCCTGTGTAACCTGCCAGGCCAGTGGCATGGCAGGTGGCACTACAAAGGCCCCCCTGATACCACTACCTGTGGTGGGGGTTCCCTTTGAAAGGGTGGGGATTGACATTGTTGGTCCCATGGATCCCCAAACAGCATCTGGGCACAGGTTTATCCTGGTGGTAGTGGATCATGCCACCAGGTACCCAGAGGCTATTCCCCTTAGGACCACTACAGCACCTGTGGTGGCAAGGGCCCTCCTGGGAATTTTCTCAAGAGCGGGCTTCCCTAAGGAGGTTGTATCAGACAGGGGTGCCAACTTTATGTCTGGATACTTGAAAGCAATGTGGAAGGAGTGTGGAGTGACTTGCAAGTTCACCACACCCTATCACCCACAATGCAATGGTTTAGTTGAGAGATTCAACAAAACCTTGAAGGGCATGATTAAAGGGCTCCCAGAGAAGCTTAGGCGAAGATGGGACATACTCTTGCCCTGCCTTTTATTTGCATACAGGGAGGTGCCTCAAAAGGGGGTTGGCTACAGCCCTTTTGAACTTTTGTTTGGTCACCCTGTCAGGGGTCCATTGTGCTTGGTAAAGGAAGGATGGGAGTTACCTCTCAAGCCCCCAAAGCATGACATGGTGGACTATGTACTTGGTCTCCGCTCCCGGATGGCTGAATACATGAAAAAGGCAACTAAAAACCTTGAGGCCAGCCAGGAACTGCAAAAAGCCTGGCATGACCAAAAGGCTGAACTGACTGTTTACCAGCCAGGACAGAAGGTGTGGGTGTTGGAGCCAGTGGCCCCAGCAGCTCTCCAAGACAAATGGAGTGGACCCCATACCATTGTTGAACAGAAGGGTGAGGTTACCTATTTAGTAGACCTAGGAACACCCAGGAGTCCCCACAGGGTTCTCCATGTCAACAGACTGAAACCATATGTGGACAGGGCAGACATGGGCTTCCTCATGGCTACTGATGAGGGACAGGAGGAAGAGAGTGACCCACTCCCTGACCTGCTCTCACAGAACCCTGATGATGGGTCAGTGGATGGTGTAGCCTTGGCAGGCAGCCTCACTGCGCAGCAGCAAACTGATTGTAGACAAGTGCTCAATCAGTACAGACATATGTTCTCTCTGACTCCAAGTCAGACCACCTGGTGCACTCATGAAGTGGACACTGGGGACAGTCTGCCTATTAAAAATAAGATTTATAGGCAACCTGACCATGTCAGGGACTGTATCAGGACAGAAGTCCAGAAAATTTTGGATTTGGGAGTTATTGAACCCTCAGATAGCCCTTGGGCTAGTCCAGTGGTCCTTGTGCCAAAACCTCACACCAGTGGTGGGAAAAGAGAGATGAGGTTTTGTGTGGACTACAGGGGTCTCAATGCAGTCACTAGGAATGATGCCCATCCAATACCTAGGGCAGATGAACTAATAGACACTTTGGCCTCAGCCAAGTATCTAAGCACATGTGACCTGACAGCTGGCTACTGGCAGATCAGACTAGCTGATGATGCAAAGCCAAAGACAGCCTTCTCAACCCCTAGTGGGCATTATCAATTTGTGGTAATGCCCTTTGGTCTGAAGAATGCACCTGCCACTTTTCAGAGGTTGGTGAATACAGTCCTTACAGGTCTGGAAGCCTATAGTGCAGCATATCTAGATGATATTGCTGTCTTTAGCTCCACCTGGGAGGATCACCTGGTCCACCTCAGAAATGTTTTGCAGGCCCTGCAGAAAGCAGGCCTAACTATCAAGGCCACAAAGTGCCAGATAGGGCAGAGTCAGGTTGTATACCTGGGCCACCTTGTGGGTGGAGGCCAGGTTCAACCATTGCAGAGCAAGATCCAGACCATCATGGACTGGACTGCTCCAACTACCCAGACTCAGGTGAGAGCCTTTTTAGGCCTGACTGGGTACTATAGGAGATGTGTCAAGGGGTATGGATTAATAGTGACACCCCTGAATGACTTAACTTCCAAGAAAATGCCCAAAAAGGTTCAATGGACAGTTAGCTGTCAAAAGGCATTTGATGACCTGAAGCAGGCCATGTACACTGCTCCCATTCTACAGAGTCCTGATTACTCCAAGAAGTTCATTGTCCAAACAGATGCATCTGAATTGGGGGTAGGGGCTGTACTGTCACAATTGAATGATGAAGGTCAGGATCAGCCAGTAGCTTTTATTAGCAGAAGGCTGACCCCTAGAGAGAAACGTTGGTCAACCATAGAGAGGGAGGCCTTTGTTGTGGTTTGGGCTCTGAATAAGTTGAGGCCATACTTGTTTGGTACTCACTTCCTTGTTCAAACAGACCACAAGCCCCTCCTATGGCTAAACAAATGAAGGGTGAAACCCCCAAACTGCTTAGGTGGTCCATTTCCCTACAGGGGATGGACTTTACAGTGGAACATAGACCTGGGAGTAACCATGCCAAGGCAGATGGACTCTCTAGGTACTTCCACTTAGAACATGAAGACTCAACTGGGCAAGGTTAGTTTAATGTCCCTACGTTTGGGGGGGGGGGTTGTGTAGGAGAGTAGGATCTGCTTCACATGGGTACCCCCACTTTTTGCTGATGCTTCACTGTTTTTCGACCTTAGTCTGGCTGGGGCCCTGCTAATCAGAACCCCAGCCTAGCTGCTTCCTCTCTAAAATGGTTTCCATGTGCCTTAGGCACATCTCTGATTGGAATCTGGAGTGCCCTTATAAGTCCCTAGAATATGGTCTACTATGTACCCAGGGCATAGGTACCTCAGAGGCCTACCAGGGGCTGCAGCATGTATTGTGCCACCCCTGGAAGGCCATCCAAAATGACACCACAGGTCTGCTACTGCAGCCTGGGTAAGGTGGTGCATGCACCCCTTACTGTGATATAGGTTACCTATATCACTGCATATGCACACATATAAACCTATAAGTCACTCCTATGGCAGGCCTTATCAATCCTGAAGGCAGAGTGCTTGGTTCTTATGTGAGAGGGTGCCCCTGCATGAGCAGAGCCCCTCTGCAGCGGTCGGAGACCCTTCTCTGATGCTGTTTGTAGTGCAGCCTGACCATATACTCTTAAGTGCATTATATCCTCGCGGTAGAATGCTAACTGTGGACTGGCTGCACCAAAACATGTCGTGTTTGGTGTCAAACATCTTGGAATACTACCCCCGCCAGTTCTGGCGGCGGGGGTAGCATTCCACCCTTCTAGAGGGAGAGACATGTACCCACCGGCATACCCGGTAACTTCTTTCCAGAGCCCTGGCATCACAAATTGGATGCCGCTGCCACAGACACGGGTCTGGCCTCCTGCTGCTGACTGAAACTCCGGCAGGGGAGGCATGGACAATAGGTTTCCTGTCCCAGGGAGGTGTAACCACCTCCCCAGACAGGATGATGTGTATTGGGGCTGGGCGGGAGCACTCTCTGGTGCTTTGAAGTCCTGCACTGGGGGCACATTTGGTGTCCCTGTGCATACCCCAGTTCAAACCGGCTCAGGGGCTTCCAGCCCCTGCTCTGGTGCGAAACTGGACAAAGGGAAAGGGGTGTAACCACCCCTCTGCCCTGACCCTCCCATAGGTGGGTCCCCAGAGTATGTCCAACCCCCTAACTTGGTATAAGTATGGGACACCAGTCCTTAGGACTTTAGATTTACCTGGACGAAACTCTGATACAGAATCCTGGACCTTTGACGCTCTACTTAAATATTAGAGGACTGAAGAATCTCCCTTGGGGTCAAGGAGTGACTCCCCTGCTTGGCAGGCACCTAAGAAGCAATTGTCCGGTCTGCATCGCTGAAGCTCCCGCCGGACGCCGAAGTCTTTGCATCACCAGAGGTGTATTTCCAGACTTCCCCGAGGCTGCCCTGAGTCCCCAGCAAAGCTGAGGCCCGTAGCTATCGTGGGTAACGTGGAACCGTGACCCCTGGACACCAGGCAGATATGCAAGTGCATCCTCTTCCTGGTCTTACACAAAATTGTGCTTTGGGCTCCGCGTAGCCCCCACCTCCAGCACCGACTGCACCGAAGATCACTGGCCTCCACTCCACGAGTGTCCTGTGAGCCAGCTCCAAGTGCATCCACTCAAGGCTCCTTCGCAGTCGCTAGTCCGTTGGCTAGTGGGCCCTCCCGAAGGCAAATCTTATTCTAATTGAGCTTCCATGGTTGCTCCAGGCGTGTCCTGACTTATCCTCACTGGGTGAGTCCCCCAGACCTTGCTGGTCTGCACCACCGTCCTTCTTCTATTTCCACAAGACTTGCCGTTGCCAAGGCTTGTTGGGTCCAATCTGGTCGCCGACAACCCTGCAATCGACAGACTTTGTGTGCAGCTCGAATCCAGCTCCTGGTCATCGTCGACGCATCCTGGACCTCGTGGCTGAAGAGTCAAGATGACCGTCAACCTACCTGAAGCACCGACATCGGTGGGCATCTGCTCATCGCCTTCCTGGTCACTGGCTAGTGACCCAGACTCTGTCCCCTCTGCTTTCAGGTTCTTCAGATCTTCGATCCACCTTTGGATCCACCCGAACACTTTCGACTTGGTCGCCAGCAGCACTTTGCAGCAGATCGCCATTGAAAACGACGACGAAACCCGACCCCGAAAGACACCTATGCACCCGGCTTCCCTGGGTGAGGTAACTCGAGTACTCCGGTGCTCCCGTGGGTATAGACTCTAGAACGACCTAGTTCTAAAGGGGTTTGCTCCAAGTCATCTAAGTGTCCCTTTTCTTTAAAATTCCAACCGCGACTTTCCCCATAGAAGTCAACGGCGATTCGTGGCTGTGTTCTCACACTGCACGCGTCCCCCGTGGGTCCCCTGTGTCACTACCTTGGGTGGTTCCTTGTGGTCTTGTGTCTAGCTCAGTCGTGGTTCTTATACCACTTTATTGGTATATGGTTTGGTACGCCCCTAGGGCCCAAACATGTATTTGTGCTATTACTGTTGATAACTAACTTATAACTTATGTATTTCGAACTCTAGCCTCATAAAGAGACTAGAGGGGTGTGTTTAGCAATAAATACAAATATTTTGAATATATACCTGGTGTGGTCCTCTTTCATTTGGTCACTCAAGAGATTATAGACTGGTAAAACAAGCTGCTTTACATTCCTTCAAGACTTAGCCTGAAGGCTGCTCTCCATAGCTACCACTAGGATAGCTTTCAATAAAGGTTGTCTTTAACCTATCTCCAATAAGGGGTTGTTTGGACTGAGTGCAAGGTGCCCACTATAATTAGTGGACAGCATATACCAGGCCAACTTCTCACAAAAAAGAGGCAAGAGGGATACAGAAAGAAACAAAAGAGTTGCAGAAAGAAACAAAAGAAGAGCAGAAAGAAGGAACAGAGATGCAGAAAGAGGCAAGAGGGGTGCAGAAAGAAGGAAGAGGGGTGCAGAAAGAAGCACGAGTGGTGCAGAAAGAAGCAAGAGAGGTGCAGAAAGAAGCAAGAATAGTACAGAAAGAAGCAACAGAGGTGCAGAAAGAGGCAAGAGGGGTGCAAAAAGAGGGAAGAGGGGTGCACAAAGAGGCACGAGGGGTGCAGAAAGAAGAAAGAGATGTGCAGCAAGAAACAAAAGAAGTACAGAAAGAAGGAACAGATGTGCAGAAAAAGGCAAAAAGGGTGCAGAGAGAGGGAAGAGGGGTGCGGAAAGAGGCACAAGGGGTCCAGAAAGAAGCAAGAGAGGTGCAGAAATCAGCAAGAGAAGTGCAGAAATAAGCAACAGAGGTGCAGAAAGATAGATGTGGGGTGGAGAAAGAAGCAAGCGGAGTGCAGAAAGAAGCAACAGAGATTAAAAAAGGGGGATGATGGGTGGAGAAAGAGGCAAGAGAGGTGCAGAATTGAAACAAAAGAAGGGCAGAAAGAAGGAACAAAGGTGCAGAAAGAGACAAGAGGAGTGGAGAAAGAGGGAAGAGGGGTGCAGAAAGAGACACTAGGGGTACAGAAAGAAGCAAGAGAGGTGCAGAAAGAAGCAAGAGAGGTGCAGAAAGAGGTAAGAGGGGTGCAAAACGAGGGAAGAGGGGTGCAGAAAAAGGCACGTGGGTGCAGAAAGAAGCAAGAAATGTGCAAAAAGAAACAAAAGAAGTGCAGAAAGAAACAAAAGAAGTGCAGAAAGAAAGAACAGAGGTGCAGAAAGAGGCAACAGGGGTGAAGGAAGAGGGTGGATTGGCGGAGAAAGAGGCAAGGGGTGCAGAAAGAAGCAAGAGCTACAGAAAGAAACAGAAGAAGTGCAAAAAGAAAGATCAGACGGGCAGAAAGAGGCAAGAGGGGTGCTGAAAGAGGGAAGAGGGGTGCAGAAAGAGGCAAAAGGGGTGCAGAAAGTGGCAAAAGGAGTGCAGAAAGAAGTGAGAGGTGCAGAAAGAAAGAAAAGAAGTGCAGAAAGAAGGAACAGAGGGGCAGAAAGAGGCAAGAGGGGTGTGGGAAGAGGGGTGTGAAAGAGGCATGTGGGGTGCAGAAAGAAGAGAGAGAGGTGTAGAAAGAAGCAACAGAGGTGCAGAGAGGGTAGAGGGGTGGAGAAAGAGACAAGAGAAGTGCAGAAAGAAGCAAGAGAGATGCAGAAAGGGGAAGAGGGTTGGAGAAAGAGGCAAGAGCAGTGCAGAAAGAAGCAAGAGAGGTACAGAAAGAAACAAAAGAAGTGCAGAAAGAAGAAACAGAGGTGCAGAAAGAGGCATGAGGGGTGCAGAAAGAGTTAAGAGGGGTGCAGAAAGAGGCAAGAGGAGTGCAGAAAGAGGGATGAGTGGTGCAGAAAGAGGTACAAGGGGTACAGAAAGAAGCAAGAGAGATGCAGAAAGAAGCAAGAGAAATGCAGAAAGAAGCAACAGAGATGCAGAAAGGGGGAAGTGGGGGTGGAGAAGTGCAGAAAGAAACAAAAGAAGTACAGAAAGAAGGAAAAGAGGTGCACAAAGAGGCAAGAGGGGTGCAGAAAGAGGGAAAATGGGTGCAGAAAGTGGCACGAGGGGTGCAGAAAGTAACAAGAGAAGTGCAGAAATCAGCAAGAGAAGTGCAGAAAGAAGCAACAGAGGTGCAGAAAGACGTATGGGGTGGAGAAAAAGGCAAGCAAGGTGCAAAAAGAAGCAACAAAGATGAAAAAAGGGGGAAGAGGGGTGGAGAAAGAGGCCAAAGGGGTGCAGAAAGAAGCAAGAGAGGTACAGAAAGAAACAAAAGAAGTGCAGAAAGAAGCAACAGATGTGCAGAAAAAGGCAAGAGGAGTGCAGAAAGAGGGAAGAGGGGTGCAGAAAGAGGCACAAGGCCTACAGAAAGAAGCAAGTGAGGTGCAGAAAGAAGCAAAAGAAGTGCATAAAGAAGCAACAGAGATGCATAAAGGGGGAAGTGGGGTGGGGAAAGAGGCAAAAGGGGTGCATAAAGAAGCCAGAGGTGCAGAAAGAAAGAAAAGAAGTGCAGAAAGAAGGAACAGAGGTGCAGAAAGAGGCAAGAGGGCCACACAAAGAGGAAAGAGGGGTGTGAAAGAGGCACGAGGAGTGCAGAAAGAAGCAACAGAGGTGCAGAAAGAGGCAAGAGTGGTGCAAAAAGAGGGAAGAGGGGTGCAGAAAGAGGCACGTGGGGTGCAGAAAGAAGCAAGAGATGTGCAGAAAGAAACAAGAGAAGTACAGAAAGAAGGAAGGAGGTGCAGAAAGAGGCAAGAGGGGTGCAGAAAGAGAGAAGAGGGGTGGAGAAAGAGGCACAAGGGGTGCAGAAAGAAGCAAAAGAGGTACAGAAATCAGCAAGAGAAGTGCAGAAAGAAGAAACAGGTGCAGAAAGACAAAAGAGGGGCGGAGAAAGAGTCAAGCGGAGTGCAGAAAGAAGCAACAGAGATGAAAAAAGGGGGAAGAGGGGTGGAGAAAGAGGCAAGAGGGATACAGAAGAAACAAGAGAGGTGCAGAAAGAAACAAAACAAGTGCAGAAAGAAGGAACAGGACTGCAGAAAGGCAAGAGGGGTGCAGAAAGAGGGAAGAGGGGTGTGAAAGAGGCACGAGGGCTGGAGAAAGAAGCAAGAGGCATGTAGAAAGTAGCAAGAGAGTTGTAGAAAGAAACAAGACGTACAGAAGGAGGGAACAAAGGTGCAGTCAAAGGCAAGAGGGGTGCAGAAAAAGGGAAGAGGGGTGCAGAAAGATGCACAAGGGTTGCAGAAAGAAGGGACAGGGGTGCAGAAAGAAGCAAGAGAAGTGCAGAAAGAAGCAACAGTGGTGCAGGAAGAGGGATGAGGGGTAGAGAAAGAGGCAAGAGAAGTGCAGAAAGAAGCAACAGAGATGCAAAAAGGGGGAACAGGGGTGGAGAAAGTGGGAAGAGGGGTGCACAAAGAGGGAAGAAGGGTGCAGAAATAGGCACGAGGGGTGCAGAAAGAAGCAAGACACCTGCAGCAAGAAACAAAAGAAGTGCAGAAGGAGGCAGGAGGGGTGCACAAAGAGGCAGGAGGGATGCACAAAGAGGGAGGAGGGGTGCAGAAATAGGCACGAAGGGTGCAGAAAGAAGCAAGACACGTGCAGCAAGAAACAAAAGAAGTGCAGAAGGAAGGAACAGAGGTGCAGAAAGAGGCAACAGGGGTGAAGAAAGAGGGAAGAGGAGTGGAGAAAGAGGCAAGGGGGTGCAGAAAGAATAATGAGAGCTGCAGAAAGAAAAAAAAGAAGTGCAGAAAGGAGGAACAGAGGTGCAGAAAGAGGCAAGAGGGATGTAGAAAGAGGCAAAAGGGGTGCAGAAAGAAGCCAGAGGTGCAGAAAGAAAGAAAAGAAGTGCAGAAAGAACGAACAGAGGTGCAGAAAGATGCAGGAGGGCTGCACAAAGAGGGAAAAGGGTGTGAAAGAGGCACGAGGAGTGCAGAAAGAAGCAAGAGGAGTGAAGAAAGAAGCAACAGAGGTGAAAAAAGAGGCAGTTGTGGTGCAAAAAGAGGGAAGAGGGGTGCAGAAAGAGGAACATGGGCTGCAGACAGAAGCAAGAGATGTGCAGAAAGAAACAAAAGAAGTGCAGAAAGAAAGAACAAAGGTGCAGAAAGAGACAACAGGTGCAGAAAGAGGGTGGATGGGTGGAGAAAGAGGCAAGGGGGTGCATAAAGAAGCAATAGAGCTGTAGAAAGAAACAGAAGAAGTGCAGAAAGAAGGAATAGAGGTGCAGAAAGGGGCAAGAGGGGTACAGAAATAGAGAAGACAGGTGCAAAAAGAGGCAAAAGGGGTGCAAAAAGAAGGGAGAGGTGCAGAAAGAAACAAACGAAGTGCAGAAAGAAGTAACAGAGGTGCACAAAGAGGGAAGAGGGTGTGAAAGAGGCATGAGGAGTGCAGAAAGAAGCAAGAAGAGTGCAGAAAGAAGCAACAGAGGTAAAGAAAGAGGCAATTGTGATGCAAAAAGAGGGAAGAGGGGTGCAGAAAGAGGCACATGGGCTGCAGACAGAAGCAAGAGATGTGCTGAAAGAAACAAAATAAGTGCAGAAAGAAAGAACAAAGCTGTAGAAAGAAACAGAAGTGCAGAAAGTAGGAATAGAGGTGCAGAAAGAGGCAAGAGGGGTACAGAAAAAGGGAAGAGGGGTACAGAAAGAGGCACAAGGGTTGCAGAAAGAAGGGACAGAGGTGCAGAAAGAAGCAAGAGAGGTGCAGAAAGAAGCAACAGGGGTGCAGAAAGAGGGATGAGGGGTGGAGAAAGAGGCAAGAGAAGTGCAGGAAAAAGCAACAGAGATGCAATAAGGGGGAACACGGGTGGAGAAAGTGGCAAGAGGGGTACAGAAAGAAGCAAGAAAGGTGCAGAAAGAGGGAAGAGGCGTGCAGAAAGAAGCACAAATGATGCAGAAAGAGGGAAGAGGTGTGAAAAAAGAGGGAAGAGGGGTGCAGAAAGAGGTACAAGGGGTGCAGAAAGAAGCAAGAGATGTCCAAAAAGAAACAAAAGAAGTGCAGAAAGAAGCAACAGAGGTGCAGAAAGAGGCAACAGGGGTACAGAAAGAGGGGAGAGGGGTGGAGAAAGAGGCAAGGGGGTGCAGAAAGAAGTATGAGAGCTGCAGAAAGAAACAAAAGAAGTACAGAAAGAAGGAAGGAGGTGCAGAAAGAGGCAAGAGGGGTACAGAAAGAGAGAAGAGGGGTGGATAAAGAGGCACGAGGGGTGCAGAAAGAAGCAAGAGAGGTACATAAATCAGCAAGAGAAGTGCAGAAAGAAGAAACAGCGGTGCAGAAAGACGAATGAGGGGCGGAGAAAGAGGCAGGCGGAGTGCATAAAGAAGCAACAGAGATGAAAAAAGGGGGAAGAGGGATGGAGAAAGAGGCAAGAGGGATACAGAAGAAACAAGAGAGGTGCAGAAAGAAACAAAAGAAGTGCAGAAAGAAGGAACAGGAGTGCAGAAAGAGGCAAGAGGGGTGCAGAAAGAGGGAAGAGGGGTGTGAAAGAGGCACGAGGGCTGGAGAAAGAAGCAAGAGGTGTGTAGAAAGAAGCAAGAGAGTTGCAGAAAGAAACAAAAGAAGTACAGAAGGAAGGAACAAAGGTGCAGTCAGAGGCAAGAGGGGTGCAGAAAGAGGGAAGAGGGGTGCAGAAAGATGCACAAGGATTGCAGAAAGAAGGGACAGAGGTGCAGAAAGAAGCAAGAGAAGTGCAGAAAGAAGCAACAGTGGTGCAGAAAGAGGGATGAGGGGTGGAGAAAGAGGCAAGAGAAGTGCAGAAAGAAGCAACAGAGATGCAAAAAGAGGGAACAGGGGTGGAGAAAGTGGGAAGAGGGGTGCAGAAAGAAGTACGAGTGGTACAGAAAGAAGCACCAGAGGTGCAGAAAGAGGCAGGAGGGGTGCACAAAGAGGGAAGAGGGGTGCAGAAATAGGCACGAGGGGTGCAGAAAGAAGCAAGACACGTGCAGCAAGAAACAAAAGAAGTGCAGAAGGAGGCAGGAGGGGTGCACAAAGAGGCAGGAGGGGTGCACAAAGAGGGAAGAGGGGTGCACAAATAGGCACAAGGGGTGCAGAAAGAAGCAAGACATGTGCATCAAGAAACAAAAGAAGTGCAGAATTAAGGAACAGAGGTGCAGAAAGAGGCAACAGGGGTGAAGAAAGAGGGAAGAGGAGTGGAGAAAGAGGCAAGGGGATGCAGAAAGAAGAATGAGAGCTGCAGAAAGAAACAAAAGAAGTGCAGAAAGGAGGAACAGAGGTACAGAAAGAGGCAAGAGGGATGCAGAAAGAGGCAAAAGAGGTGCATAAAGAAGCCAGAGGTGCAGAAAGAAAGCAAAGAAGTATAGAAAGAAGGAACAGAGGTGCACAAAGAGGGAAGAGGGTGTGAAAGAGGCACATGGGCTGCAGACAGAAGTAAGAGATGTGCTGAAAGAAACAAAATAAGTGCAGAAAGAAAGAACAAAGCTGTAGAAAGAAACAGAAGTGCAGAAAAAAGGAATAGAGGTGCAGAAAGAGGCAAGAGGGGTACAGAAATAGGGAATATGGGTGCAGAAAGAAGCAAAAGGGGTGCAGAAAGAAGTGAGAGGTGCAGAAAGAAACAAAAGAAGTGCAGAAAGAAGGAACAGAGGTGCAGTAAGAGGGAAGAGGGGAGGAGAAAGAGACAAGACAAGTGCAGAAAGAAGCAACAGAGATGCAGAATGGGGAAAGAGGGGTGGAGAAAGAGGCAAGAGGGGTGCAGAAAGAAGCAAGAGAGGTGCTTGAAGAAACAAAAGAAGCGCAGAAAGAAGGAACAGAGTTGCTGAAAGAGGCAGGAGGGGTGCAGAAAGACGGAAGAGGGGTACAGAAAGAGGCAGGAGGAGTGCAGAAAGAGGGATGAGGGGTGCAGAAAGAAGCAAGAGGGGTGCAGAAAGAGGGATGAGGGGTGCAGAAAGAGGCACGAGGGGTGCAGAAAGAAGCAAGAGAGATGCAGAAAGAAGCAAGAGAAATGCATATAAAGCAACAGAGATGCAGAAAGGGGGAAGTTGGGTGGAGAAAGAGGCAGGAGGGATACAGAAAGAAACAAGAGAGGTGCAGAAAGAAACAAATGAAGTATAGAAAGAAGGAACAGAGGTGCAGAAAGAGGCAAGAGGGGTGCAGAAAGACGAGAGAGGGGTGTGAAAGAGGCACGAGGGGTGCAGAAAGAAGCAAGAGGCGGGCAGAAAGAAGCAAGAGAGTTGCAAGAAGAAACAAAAAAAGTGCAGAAAGAAGGAACAGAGGTGCAGAAAGAGGCAAGAGGGGTGCAGAAAGGGGGAAGAGGGGTGCAGAAAGATGCACAAGGGTTGCAGAAAGAAGGGACAGAGGTACAGAAAGAAGCAAGAGAAGTGCAGAAAGAAGCAACAGAGGTGCAGAAAGAGGGATGAGGCAGAGGAGAAAGAGGAAAGAGAAGTGCAGAAAGAAGCAACAGAGATGCAAAAAGGGGGAACAGGGGTGGAGAAAGTGGCAAGAGGGGTGCAGAAATAAGCAATAGAGGTGCAGAAAGAAACAAAAGAAGTGCAGAAAGAAGGAACAGAGGTGCAGAAAGAGGCAAGAGGGGTGCAGAAAGAGGGAAGAGGGGTGCAGAAAGAAGCCAAGTGGTGCAGAAAGAAGCAAGGGAGATGTAAAAAGAAGCAAGAGGAGTGCAGAAAGAAGCAACAGAGGTGCAGAAAGAGGCAAGAGGGGTGCAGAAAGAAGCAAGCGACGTTCAGAAAGAAACAAAATAAGTACAGAAAGAAGGAATAGAAGTGCAGAAAGAGGCAAGAGGGGTGCAGAAAGAGTGAAGAGGGGTGAAAAAGAGGGAAGAGTGGTGCAGAAAGAGGCAAAAGGGGTGCAGAAAGAAGCGAGAGGTGCAGAAAGAAACAAAAGAAGTGAAGAAAGAGGGAACAGAGGTGCAGAAAGAGGCAAGAGGGGTGCGAGAAGAGGCAAGAGGGGTGCAGAAAGTGGGAAGAAGGGTGCAGAAAGAGACAAAAGGGGTGCAGAAAGAAGGGAGAGGTGCAGAAAGAAACAAAAGAAGTACAGAAGGAAGGAACAGAGGTGCAGAAAGAGGCAAGAGGGGTGCAGGAAGAGGGTATGAAAGAGGCACAAGGGGTGCAGAAAGAAGCAAGAGAGGTGCAGAAAGAAGCAACAGAGGTGCAAAAAGAGGCTAGAGGGGTACAGAAAGAGGGAAGAGAGGTGCAGAAAGAGGCACAAGGGTTGCAGAAAAAAGAGACAGAGTTGCAGAAAGAAGGAAGAGAAGTGCAGAAAGAAGCAACAGAGGTGCAGAAAGGTGGAAGTGGGGTAGAGAAAGAGGAAAGAGGGATACATAAAGAAGCAGGAGAAGTGCAGAAAGAAGCAACAGAGGTGCAGAAAGAAGCAACAGTGATGCAGAACAGGAGAAGAGGGGAGAAGAAAGAGGGAAAAGGGGTGCAGAAAGAGGCACAAGTGTTGCAGAAAGAAGGGACAGAGGTGCAGAAACAAGCAAGAGATGTGCAGAAAGAAGCAACAGAGGTGCAGAAAGAGGGATGAGGGGTGGCGAAAGAGGCAAGAGGAGTGCAGAAAGACGGATGAGGGTTGCAGAAAGAGGCACGAGGGGTGCAGAAAGAAGCAAGAGAGATGCAGAAAGAAGCAAGAGAAATGCATAAAGAAGCAACAGAGATGCAGAAAGTGGGAAGTGGGGTGGAGAAAGAGGCAAGAGGGATACAGAAAGAAACAAGAGAGGTGCAGAAAGAAGGAACAGAGGTGCAGAAAGAGGCAAGAGGGGTGCAGAAAGAAGGAATAGGAGTGTGAAAGAGGCACGAGGGGTTCAGAAAGAAGAAAGAGGCATGCAGAAAGAAGCAAGAGAGTTGCAGAAAGAAACAAAGGAAGTGCAGAAAGAATGAACAGAGGTGCAGAAAGAGGCAAGAGGGGTGCAGAAAGAGGGAAGAGGGGTGCAGAAAGAGGCAAAAGGGTTGCAGAAAGAAGGGACCGAGGTGCAGAAAGAAGCAAGAGAAGTGCAGAAAGAAGCAACAGAGGTGCAGAAAGAGGGATGAGGGGTGGAGAAAGAGGCAACAGAAGTGCAGAAAGAAGGAGTAGAGGTGCTGAAAGAGGCAAGAGGGGTGCAGAAAGAGGGAAGGGGGTACAGAAAGAAGCATGAGTGGTGCAGAAAGAAGGAAGAGCGGTATAGAAAGAATCAAGAGGAGTGCAGAAAGAAGCTACATAGGTGCAGAAAGAGGCAAGAGGGGTGCAAAAAGAGGGAAGAGGGGTGCTGAAAGAGGCACGATGGGTGCAGAAAGAAGCAAGAGACGTGCAGAAAGAAACAAAAGACATGCAGAAAGAGCAACAGGGGTGCAGAAAGAGGGAAGAGGGGTGGAGAAAGAGGCAGGGGGGTGCAGAAAGAAGCATGAGAGCCGCAGAAAGAAACAAAAGAAGTGCAGAAAGAAGGAACAGAGGTGCAAAAAGAGGCAAGAGGGGTGCAGAAGGAGGCAAAAGGGCTGCAGATAGAAGTGAGAGGTGCAGAAAGAAAGAAAAGAAGTGTAGAAAGAATGAACAGTGGTGCAGAAAGAGGCAAGAGGGGTGAACAAAGAGGGTACAGGGGTGTGAAAAAGGCACGAGGAGTGCAGAAAGAAGCAAGAATAGTGCAGAAAGAAGCAACAGAGGTGCAGAAAGAGGCAACAGGGGTGCTCAAAGAGGGTGGATGGGTGGAAAACTAGGCAAGTGGGTGCAGAAAGAAGCAAGAGAGCTGCAGAAAGAAACAGAAGTGCAGAAAGAAGGAACAGAGGTGCAGGAAGAGGGAAGAGGGGGCAGAAAGAGGCAAAAGGGGTGCAGAAAGAAGCATGAGAGGTACAGAAAGAAACAAAAGAAGTGCAGAAAGAAGGAACAGAGGTGCCAAAAGAGGCAGTAGGGGTGCAGAAAGAGGGAAGAGGGTGCAGAGAGAGGTACAGAAAGAGGCAAGAGGTGTGCACAAAGAAGCAAGTGAGGTGCAGAAAGAGGCAACGGAGGTGCAGAAAGAGGCAAAAGAGGTGCAGAAAGTAGAAGAGATTTGCAGAAAGAGACAAGAGAAGTGCAGAAAAAGAAAGAAAGTTGCAGAAAGAAGCAACAGAAATGCAGAAAGAGACAAGAGAGGCGCAGAAAGAAGCAAAAGGTGCTTGCACACCATTAGTACCAATTTGACACCCACATTTAGCAATAAGTAACAGGTGACCATTCTAGGTTTGCAAAGGACCTTCCACCACGTTGTAACACTTGTCCCTGCATTCTTGGTAACTTTTGAGCCATTTGAGCTAGAAACAAGGCTTTTTTTGTTCAAATCTGCAGATTAGGCAACAGATGATGGATTATGTGGCTAATGCGGAAAATGTATAATTGTGCATAAGTCGGTGCAGCCAAACAGTCGCATAATTCCAGTGGCCCTGCTCATACCTCTGACTAGGTCCAGAAGTGCTCCTCAGTGATTTCTTCTTTTTTTTGTCTCATTGAGTTCATAGTTTAGCTTCTATGGAAACGAGGAAGACTAAACCTGAGGTTACCACTCCACAACACAGACTACCATACCACATAATTACTCTACATAACACATAATCCCACTCTACATAATTCCTATACACTAAATTCCACATACTTTCTATCCACATAATTTCACTGCACAACATACCACATAATTCCACTACACACAACGTACATCCACTCCACTCTAAAAACATTAGTAAAAAACTTTTACATTTACAACGCCAATAGCTCTAACTCTTGCAAATGCGAGACCTATTACATTACAAATGCTTCTTTAACTGATAGTCGCGTTTGCAGAGTGGTGGAGAAAGGGGGCAGGGCCTTCAACCCTTGCTCAGGAATTCTGCTGCATAGGACTTACAGGAGGTATCAGGAGGGCTTCTTGGCCCCCAAAGTCCCTCAAGAGTAAAGTGGACTTCATCCCCCAACTCATAGTGTGCCAGGAAGCGCGTTTGCAGAGTGGTGGAGAAAGGGGGCATGGCCTCCAAAGACATCTTAGCAATACCACTGTGTGGGACTTACTGGACATAACAGGAGGGGTAGTTGGCCCCCAAGGACATCCTTGGGGGCCAACTACCCCTCCTGTTACCTCTAGTAAGTCCCACACAGCAGCATTGGTAAGTTCTCAAAGCAGGCCATGCCCCCTTTGCCCACCAGTCTGCAAACACGCTCCCTGGCACGTTCTTGGATGGGGATTAAAGTCCCCTTCGATGCTGGGGGTCCCTAGAGGCCAACTAGCCTACCTGATACCTCCAGTATGCCCCAGATAGTGGGATTGCTGACAGGTGGACACAGGCCATGCCCCCTTTGTCCACCACTCTGCAAACGCACCTCCTGGCTCGTTCGGGGTTGGGGGATTAAGTCCCCTTGCCTCCTGAGGGTCCCTGGGGGCCAACTAGCCCACCAGGTACCTCCAGTAAGCCCCACACAGCTGGATTCCTGAGAGTGGTCCGAGGCCATGCCCCCTTTTTACACCACTCTGCAAACGCGCCTCCTGGCACACTGCTGCTCAGAAGATGAAGTCTACTTTACTCCTGAGGTCCTCAGGACACAAGAGAACCTCTTTGCCCCACCAGCAATGCGCCAAGAGGCACGTTTGCAGAGTGGTGTAAAAAGGGGCTTGGCCTCGGACCACCTCTCAAGAATCCCACTGTGTGGGGCTTACTGGAGGTACCTGGTAGGCTAGTTGGCCCCCAAGGACCCTCGGGATTCAAGGGGACTTAATCCCCCAACCCAGAACGCGCCAGGAGGCGCATTTTCAGATTGGTGCAGGGAGGGACGGGGCCTCCGGCGAGATGCCGTCTTTTTGTTTGTTTTGATATTTTTAGAAGGGGGATTTTGTGCCCCCTTCTCTTACTATTTTTTGGGCCCTGGGGACCCCTTCCCCAGGGCCTGACCCATTTTGTTAAAAAAATGAAAAAAACGGGAAGGGAGCCACTCGGCTCCCCCTCTTGAGGCCAATTCCGGCCCTGGGGAACCCATCCCCCAGGGCATGGCCTTGTGTATTTTTTTTAAATTTATACGGGAGGGGGGCCACTTTTGGCCCCGGGGACCCCATCCCCTGGGGCCTGGCCTCGTTTAAAAAAAATTATGTATACGAGAGGGGCGCCGCGTGGCCCCCCTTCCCTGGGCCACTACTGGCCCCAGGGACCCTATCCCCCGGGGCCTGGCCAGTCTTTAATTTTTTTTTTTATCTTGGAGGGGGGCCGCGTGGTCCCCCTCCTGAGGCCAATTATGGCCCCAGGGACCCCATCCCCCGGGGCATTGCCTCTTTTTTATTAATTTTTTTATTAATAGTACAGGAGGGGGACCACGTGGGCCCCCTTCCCTGGGCCACTATTGGCCCCGGGTACCCCATCCCCCGGGGCCTTGCCTTACGTTGGGTCCGCAGGGGGAGCCCCAATGCCCCCGAGGTCCCAGCCAGCTCCCCGCCTCCTGCGGGAGCCGGCATTGCTTTTGGACAAGGGGAGCTGCTAAAATGCAGCTCCCCTTCTCCAAAATCAATTCTGCTTCGCTTGATGGAAGCAAGAGCAGGTTTCCTGCTCTCGCTTCCATGAAGCGATGCAGAGTTTGCAATGACAGGGTGGGAGCCCCGGCACATTGCTGGAGCCGGCCCTGTGGGGTGGCGGTCCCCAGGGCCATGGAGGGCTCCAGGAGGGTGGCCCCCGTCCCAACAAGTTTAAAGTGCCGGGGAGGTGGTGGTCCCCGGGGATGGGGGTCCGCAATGGATCCCCGCATTTCAATAATTAGTGCCCCGGGGAGGTGGTGGTCCCCGGGACAGTGTGGGGGGCTCGAGCCCCCCGCCCTTACTTTTTAGAATAGCCCCGGGGAGGTGGCGGTCCCCGGGGCTTGGGGGGGCCCACGAGGCCCCCTCCATAATTAAGTAAATCCCCGGGGAGGTGGCGGTCCCCGGGACTTGGGGGGGCCTGTGAGCCCCATCTAAATAAATAAAAGCCCGGGGAGGTGGAGGTCCCTGGGGTTTGGGGTGGCCCGCGAGGCCCCCTGCATAATATGAATCATGCCCCGGGGGGGTGGCGGTCCCTGGGGCTGCGGGGGCCCCGCGAGCCCCCACCTATATTTTACTTATTGCCCCGGGACCTGGCCCACCCGGGGACTTAATACAACGAAGCGCGGGAGACCGCGCTTCGTTTTCCTATATTTTCTCTGCGGGATTCACGAACCCTCTGTGAATTCCGCCAAAAAAATATTAAAAAAATACTTATTTTGGCCCTGGTGGTCCCTGTGGAACCCCCTGAGCAGGCCTAGGGGGTCAGGGTGTTTCTATCCTGCCCCCTTTTCATCATTTTTAACCTTTTTTTTTACCTTTTTTCCTGTGACTTACCGAGTCACAAGATGGCTGCCAACACTTCCTGGTTTGGAGTGTTGGCAGCCAATCAAAATGAAGCTCGTGATCGGGAGGGTTCGCAAATCCTCCTCGGTCAACAGATATCGATATTTTTTATTTTTTGAATTTCTCAGGAACTACTGAACGGATTTACACCATTTAAAAAAAAAAAAGCTTTCTGAACCAAGAGCTATCTTTTTGCCAAATTTGGTGTAATTCCATTCAGCAGTTCGGGATGTAGCTTTGTTTATGGAAATTAACATGGAGAAAATGCATTTTGGGACCACCCTCTTTTCTCGGCCCCCGCCTGACGAATCACCCTGAAACTTTCAAGACAGGAGCTGACCTGAGCGAACCATTAGTTTTGACATTTACGTGAAGATTCGTCAAACGGTGCCAAAGATATTGGCAAATAAAAAAACGCTTTTCCTATGGAAACTAGGTCCTAACTATAACTACCTACTGGCGACCGCGAGTACCGCTAAGAGCACAAGCAACGCACTCAGTCGATCTAGTAAAGTCTCCATTCGTCTAGTGTACAGCACTAAATTATAAGATTTAAGCGTATGGACAACGGGTTCTACACCCAGAACGTGCGAAATCTTGCATGAAATTTTGCATGCCCTTTTCACTTGTATTCCTAGCTAAATACTCGCAGCACCGTGTCGGTACCACTACAATTCATTTACATACTTGCAGCGACGTGGCATCAACAACAACATAGGGATAACAATTTATAGGCACATAACACACTGGTACTATACCTCACATTGCGAGCGTACACACTCACGATTAGTCACCCCACCACCAAATTCACTTTACCAACAGGCACATTGCACTACATTATTTACATACCAAGGGGCAGATTTACAAGCCCCCTGCGCCACCAGTACGTCACTTTTTGTGACGTACTGGTGGCGCAGGGGGCTGCTCCATATTTACAAGGAGAGGAAAAGCCACCCTGCGTGACTTTTCCTCTCCTTGTAAATACGGCCCATTCACACGCAGCACTTTGCGGTGAAGGGGCGTTCCATGGGTGTTGCTGTGGGTGTTCCCACGCAACACCCATGGAACAAGACACATCTCCAGAATTACGAGAAATCGTAACTCTGGAGATGCGTCTGAAAGCTACGCCACCCTAGAGGTGGCGTAGCGAGCACACCGAGGAGAAATGTTTTCATTTCTCCTCGTTTGTTCCTCTTTCAATGCGTGCTGCATTCTGCAGCACGCATTGAAAGAGAAAAATGCCTGTAGTGATTGTTTTTGTGCAGGAAGGTGCCCCTTCCTGCACAAAAACAATCTCCCACGACGCAGGCATCCTTGCACCATGGTGCAAGGGTGCCTGCGCCGGCGTATGGCTGCAGTTTGTGCGCCAGCGCAGGGGAAGCACAAGGATGCGACATATTCTTGTAAATATGTCGCATCCCTGTGCTTCAAAACTAACGCAGCGCGGCGCAGCAAAATGACTTGCTGCGCCGTGCTGCGTTAGTTAATTGTAAATCTGCCCCTATATGTTTAATAATTGCCGTTAATTGCAGTGTACATACCACACCTTTGAACATTTCATTGAGTCATTATAATGGACGAATTGTAAAGAACTATTGAGTTCAATTTATTGTATTTACTGTTTGTTCACAAATTTGTATAAACTAAAATTCTTAGACATCAATTCAATGTCGAGAAAACACAGTCTGTTTTCACTCTTCACTAAGCATGCTGTGACGTGCAAAAACCAAGCTGCATATGACTTCCTGGATAAAGGAATAGGTCATGTGACCAAGGCCGCTTGACAGCCGAAATGCGTTGTTTTTCGCCATCTGAAGAATATACTACCTTACCTGAGCGAATTGGTGTGGTTCGTCTTTCCCCGCCAGAGTGTGTTTGTGAGGGATTTCAGAGTAATATATATATATATATACATATATATATATATATTCACTGAAAAAACCATAGGTTTCAGGCACGTTATAGTTAGAAATTAGCATTTAAAAAACCTTAGAAATTCACTGAAAAAACCATAGGTTTCAGGGGCGGTATAGTTAGTTGGACATTTCACTCGTACAAAACCAGTGAAATTCCCCCGTTATAGTTAGTTCAGCTAATTATAACTCACGCCCCCGCAATGCACTGCTGATGACGTCACATATTACATCACTCATGACATGGTCAGTGACATCACTGATGACATCTCAAATGACATCACTGATGACATCACTGATGACATCATCCAGTGACTGTGTGTTTCTGTAAAGTTTAAATATGTTTAATATATATAGGGAAAGGCGTATTCAAGAATGAGTGGGTGTATAAGTGTCTGAATGGATGATTTAGTAGGTGCGTGACTGACTATAAGTGAGTGATTAAACGTATCTTAGTGAATGCATGGGTTAGTGACTAAACTGTGTGAATGTCTGTATCCATCTGTCTGTTGGTGTGTAAGCGGCTGCATGGGTTTGTGAATAGCTACATGAGTGTCTATATGAGTTATTGATTGGTTGTCTGAGTATCTGTATGGGTGCCTGAGTGTTTGTGTGGGTGGGGTGTGTGTGACTCTGTGCATAGATGTGTGAGTGGGTGATTCACTGGGTGCATGGTTTCAAGAGTGCATCTGTGATGGACTGTATGGGTGGGTGAGTGTGTGTATGGGTGTGTTAGTGAGTGAATGTATATCTCAGTGGTACATGTGTGAGTAACTACATATGTGAAAGGCAGTATATATGTGTGTTAGAGTATATAAATGGCTATAAGGGAGAGTGTGTGATTGTGAGAGTGGCTGTATGGATGAGTGTGTGTTTGTATCAGTGATTGTATAAGAGCGTAAGAATGTGCTAGTATTTGTATGAGTAAGTGAGCTGGTGTGTGTATAACTGTATAGGTGAGTAAATGGGAGTGTGATTAATTATTTGCATGACTGACTAGGTGTGTGAGTACCTCTATGGATGAGTGGCGGTGTGTGAGTGTCTATATAGGTGTATGAGTGCATATGATAGTCCTGTACTGAGTGACCGTAAGTATGAGTGACTGTACGGGTGAGTGAGTGGATGTGTGTGTAGACCTAAGAATCAGTGAGTGGGTATGTAGTTATTGGTGTTGGAGTGTCTATGGTTTTGAGAATGGCAGTCTGTAATTTAGAGTGGGTGTATCAAAAGTTATATTAGGGTGTGAGAAGATGCATGAAATTATCACATGGATGATGTCATCAGTGATGTCATTTGAGATGTCATCAGTGATGTCACTGACCATGTCATGAGCGATGTAATATGTGACGTCATCAGCAGTGCATTGCAGGGGCGCGAGTTATAGTTAGCTGAACTAACTATAACGGGGGAATTTCACTGGTTTTGTACGAGTGAAATGTCCAACTAACTATAACGCCCCTGAAACCTATGGTTTTTTTCAGTGAATTTCTAAGGTTTTTTAAATGCTAATTTCTAACTATAACGTGCCTGAAACCTATGGTTTTTTCAGTGAATTTCAATGGTTTTTTGAATGATAATTTCTAACTATAACATGCCTGAAACCTATGGTTTTTTCTGTGAATTTCAAAGGTTTTTTAAATGCTAGTTTCTAACTATGCCTACAGAGGTAGGACATGTGAAGAAAGAAGAAAAAATGCACAGAAAGAAGCAAAAGAAATGCCGAAAGAAGCAACAGAAGTCCACAAAGACGAAGAAAAGTGCAGGAAGAAGCAAGACATGTGCAGAAACAACCAACAGAGGAGCAGAAAGAGGCCTTGTTGCAAAATCATCCTGTGCCCACAAATGTTTCAGACGGGTACTGGTGGTAACTGACTCTGACTAACCAGGCCTAGAGCCAGTGCTATGCTAAAAGACACTTAGAATACAGTGAAAACACCTACATACACTAGGGAACACTATGCGTTGGGGTACCCCTGTGATTAGCATGACCTCCTCTGTAAGGCCCTAGTACAAAATAGGGCAGGGGAATTAAAACTACCTCTAAGTCAGAGGTGCAGAAATATGCTTCTTTAACTAGTAGTCATGTTTGCAGAGTGGTGGAGAAAGGGTGCTGGGCGTCCAACCAACTCTCAGGAATTCCGCTGCGTAAAACTTACAGGAGGTACCAGGAGGGATTCTTGGCCCCCAAACTCCCTCAGGACTAAATTGGACTTCATCCCCCATCCCGTAGTCTGCCACGAGTCACGTTTGCAGAGTGGTAGAGAAAGGGGGCCATGGCCTCCGAAGACGTCTTAGCAATCCACTGTGTGGGACTTACTGGAGGTAACAAGAGGGGTAGTTGGCCCCCAAGGACATCCTTGGGGGTCAACTTCCCAAACTATTACCTCCAGTCAGTCCCACACAGCAGCATTCGTAAGTACTCGTACCAGACCACGCCCACTTTGCCCACCACTCTACAAACGCGCTCCCTGGCACGCTCTTGGATGGGGATTAAAATCCCCTTCACTGCTGGGGGTCCTTTAGGGGCCAACTAGCCTACCTTTTACCTCCAGTAAGCCCCACGAAGTGGGATTGGTGAGAGGTAGACAAAGGCCATGTCCCCTTTCTCCACCACTCTGCAAACGTGCCCCCTGGCACGTTGTAAGTTGGGGGATTAAGTCCCCTTGAATCTTGAGGGTCCCTGGGGTCCAACTAGCCCACCAGGTACCTCCAGTAAGCGCCACAGAGCTGCGTTGCAGAGAGGTGTAAAAAGGGGCTTGGCCTGGACCACCTCTCTGCAACGCAGACCTGTGGCGCTTACTGGAGGTCCCTGGTGGGCTAGTTGGCCCCCAGGGGCCCTCAGGATTGAAGGGGAATTAATTCCCCAAATTAAAATGCGCCACAGGGCGTGTTTGCACACATGTCACCTCAGGCCCCGCCCCCTCCCTTCACAACTGTGCAAACACGCCCTGTGGCACGTTTTAAGTTGGGGGATTAAGTCCCCTTGAATCCTGAGGGTCCCTGGGGTCCAACTAGCCCACCAGATATCTCCAGTAAGCGCCACAGAGCTGCGGTGCAGAGAGGTGTAAAAAGGGGCATGGCCTGGACCACCTCTCTGCAACACAGGTCTGTGGCGCTTACTGGAGGTACCTGGTGGGCTAGTTGGCCCCCAGGGGCCCTCAGGATTGAAGGGGAATTAATTCCCCAACTTAAAACACGCCACAGGGCGTGTTTGCACACATGTCACCTCAGGCCCCGCCCCTCCCTTCACCACTGTGCAAACATGCCCTGTGGCGCGTTTTAAGTTGGGGGATTAAGTCCCCTTGAATCCTGAGGGTCCCTGGGGTCTAACTAGCCCACCAGGTACCTCCAGTAAGCGCCACAGAGCTGCGTTGCAGAGAGGTGTAAAAGGGGCATGGCCTGGACCACCTCTCTGCAACGCAGCCCTGTGGCGCTTACTGGAGATACCTGGTGGGCTAGTTGGCCCCCAGGGACCCCCAGTGTTGAAGGGGAATTAATTCCCCAATTTAAAACGCGCCACAGGGCGCGTTTGCAGAGTGTTGCTGGGAGGGGGCGGGGCCTCCGGCACAATCGCAGTGTTTTTTTTTATTTGTTTTTTTAGAAGGGGGGCTGTGTGGCCCCCCTTCTTTTTACTTTTTTTGGGCCCTGGGGACCCCATCCCCCAGGGCCTGACCCCCATTTAAAAAAAATAAAAAAATATGTCAATGGGAAGGGGGCCGTGTGGGCCCCCCTCCCGTGGCCAATTCCGGCCCGGGGACCCCATCCCCTGGGGCATGGCCACATATATATATTTTTTTATGGAGGGGGGCTGCGTGGCCCCCCTCCTGAGGCCTCTATTGGCCCCAGGGACCCCATCCCACGGGCCGGCCTTTATTTATTTTTTTATTTTTTGGGGAAGGGGGGCCGCGTGTCCCCCCTCCCCGGCCACTTCTAGCCCTGGGGACCCCATCCCCCGGGGCAGGCCCTATCCGTTGGGGACCATGGGGGGAGCCCCAATGCCCCCACGGTCCCGCCGGCTCCCCGCGTCCTGCAGGAGCCGGCATTGCTTTTCCACATGGGGAGCTGCTGACATGCAGCTCCCCTTGTGGAAAAGCAATCTGCTTTGCTTCATTGAAGCGAGAGCAGGTTTCCCTGCTCTTGCTTCAATGAAGCAAAGCAGTTTGCAATGACAGGGCGGGAGCCGCGCGGCTCCCGCCCTGTCATTGCAAACAGCAGTGTCCCGGGGGTGGGCACCCCGGTACACTGCAGGAGCCGGCCCTGGGGGGTGGCGGTCCCCAGGGCCATCAAGGGCTCCAGGAGGGGGGCCGTGCGGCCCCCCTCTCAACATGTACACAGCCCCGGGGAGGTGGTGGTCCCCAGGGCTCGGGGGTCCATTATGGACCCCCGAATTTACATACTTAGTGCCCCGGGGAGGTGGCGGTCCCCGGGGCATGTGGGGGGGGCTCAAGCCCCCCCACACAGGTTCTTTTAAAAAAAAAAAAAAGCCCCGGGGGTGGCGGTCCCCGGGGCTGCGGGGGGGCCATGTGCCCCCACAAATATTTTTTAAAAGCCCCGGGGGTGGCGGTCCCCAGGGCTTGGGGGGGCCTTGGAGGCCCCCTCACACATTGAAAAAAACAAGCCCCGGGGGGTGGCAGTCCCCGGGGCTGTGGGGGCCTCCCTGGGCCCCCGCAATTACAATATTGCATGCCCCCGGGACTTGGCCCACCCGGGGGCTAAATAATAACGAAGCGCGGGAGCCCGCGCTTTGTTTTTTTTAAATTTTTGGCCAAAATTCGCGCTGGGTGCGCGAATCTCGCCGATTTAAAAAAAAAAATGCTTTTTTTGGCCTTAGGGTCCTTGTGGGACTTCCTGAGCAGGCCTAGGGGGTCAGGGTGTTTCTACCCTGCCCCCTTTTCTTGTTTTTTGCGTTTGTTTTTCTCTTTTCTTGTGACTCAGTTCTACCGAGGCACAAGATGGCTGCCAACACTTCCTGGTTTGGAGTGATGACAGCCAATTAGCATGAAGCTCGTGATCGGGAGGGTGCGCGGATCCACCGCGCCTCTAGATATCGAAACTTTTATTTTTTATTTTCTCAGCAACTACTGAACGGATTTACACCATTTAAAAAAAAGGTCTCTTTCTGAACCAAGGACTACCTTTTTGGCAAATTTGGTGTAATTCTGTTCAGCAGTTCGAGCTGTAGCCGTGTCTAAAGTTTCCTATGGGAAATTGATTTTCCGACCTCTTTTTTTTTTTATTTCTCAGGAACTACTGAACGAATTTACACCATTTAACAAAAAGAGTTCTTTCTGAAACAAGGGCTACCTTTTTGCCAAATTTGGTGTAATTCCGTTCAGCAGTTCGGAATGTAGCCGTGTCTAAAGTTTCCTATGGTAATTAACATGGAGAAAACACGTTTTGGGACCCCCCTTTTTTTTCGGCCCCCGCTTGGCGAATCACCTCGAAACTTTCAAGACAGGAGCTGACTGGAGCTCCCCACTAGTTTTGAAAATTTCGCGAAGATTCATCAAACGACGCTAAAGTTATTGGGAAAACAAAAAATGCTTTTCCTATGGAAAATAGGTTCTAACTATAACTACCTACTGGCGACCGCCAGTAGGTGATATATATATATATATTCACTGAAAAAACCATAGGTTTCAGGCACGTTATAGTTAGAAATTAGCATTTAAAAAACCTTAGAAATTCACTGAAAAAACCATAGGTTTCAGGGGCGTTATAGTTAGTTGGACATTTCCATCGTACAAAACCATAGAAATTCCCCCGTTATAGTTAGTTCAGCTAACTATAACTCGCGCACCCGCAATGCACTGCTGATGACGTCACATATTACATCACTCATGACATGGTCAGTGACATCACTCATGACATCGCTGATGACATCTCAAATGACATCATCCAGTGAATGTGTGTTTTTCTGAAAATTAAATATGTTTTATATATGTATATCTCAAGGTCGATGGAAGAATAAATGGGTATATAAGTGTCTAAATGGATGATTTATTTTTGTAAAATTGATTGTATAACTGACTAAGCGTATCTTAGTGAATACATGGGTTAGTGAGTAATGTTTAAATATGAACATATCTGTATCAGTCTCTCACTTTGTGTATAAGTGGCTGCATGGGTTGGTGAGTAGCTACATGAGTGTCTATATGGGTTATTAGTTGGTTTTTTGAGTATCAGTATGAGTGTCTGAGTGTCTGTATGGTTTGGTGGGGGGTATTACTTAGTGCATAGATGCATGAATGAGTGACTCACTGTTTGTATGTGTTGAAGACAGCATGTGTTTCCAGACTGTATAGGTGGATGAGTATGTGTATGGGTGTGTTAGTGAGTGAATGACTGTCTCAATAGTGTCTTTATGAGTAACTACATATGTTTTAAACTAGTATATGTGAGTATTGGTGTATATAAGTGAGTATGTGTGAGAGTGAGAGATTGGAAGAGTTCCTGTACAAATAAGTAGGTGTTTCTATAAGTGATTGTTTAAGAGAGTACTCTTACTATTCAGTAATTCCAAGATCTACACACACATCCACTCATTCACCAACAGTCCCTATACAGTCACTCATACATGTACTCACTCATCATATGTACTCATACACCTATACATCCTGTTACACACCGCCACTCATCCATAGAGTTACTCACACACATAGTCACACATGCAAACAAAGTATCAAACATCCATTTACTTGCATATACAGTTATACACACACACTACCACACTTACTTCTACAGAAACTTACACATACTTACTCTCTTAAACAATCACTTAAAGAAACGCCTACTTATTTGTACAGGAACTCTTCCGATCTCTCACTCTCACATATACTCACTTATATACACCGATACTCACATATACTAGTTTAAAACATATGTAGTTACTCATAAAGCCACTATTGAGACAGTCATTCACTCACTAACACACCCATACACATACTCATCCACCTATACAGTCCTGCACACATGCTGTCTTCAACACATACAAACAGTGAGTCACTCATTCATGCATCTATGCACTAAGTAATACCCCCACCAAACCATACAGACACTCAGACACTCATACTGATACTCAAAAACCAACTAATAACCCATATAGACACTCATGTAGCTACTCACCAACCCATGCAGCCACTTATACACAAAGTGAGAGACTGATACAGATATTTTCATATTTAAACATTACTCACTAACCCATGTATTCACTAAGATACGCTTAATCAGTTATACAATCAATTTTACAAAAAAAATCATCCATTTAGACACTTATATACCCATTTATTCTTCCATCGACCTTGAGATATACATATATAAAACATATTTAATTTTCAGAAAAACACACATTCACTGGATGATGTCATTTGAGATGTCATCAGTGATGTCATGAGTGATGTCACTGACCATGTCATGAGTGATGTAATATGTGACGTCATCAGCAGTGCATTGCGGGCGCGCGAGTTATAGTTAGCTGAACTAACTATAACGGGGGAATTTCTATGGTTTTGTATGATGGAAATGTCCAACTAACTATAACGCCCCTGAAACCTATGGTTTTTTCAGTGAATTTCTAAGGTTTTTTAAATGCTAATTTCTAACTATAATGTGCCTGAAACCTATGGTTTTTTCAGTGAATATATATATATTTATTATACTATGTATACATGTGAAAATGTCTCGGTCCCCTGTTTGCCTCGGTGGCACCGAAAAAATGGGTGGAACTGACGTCAGCATGCCGATAAGGTCCTCTTATGGCTCCGATGACGTCATACGGTGTCGCGAGCGGAGCCGTGCTCGTTGACGTGGGAGAGCTAGGAAAGGATTTCCGTGGAATGCTGGTGCAGGGGATATTCACCTAAGTGTTCAGGCTAGTCCTTTGGGAGCAACTGTTTATGTTGCCACTCCAGAAACCGAAACCAGTGATCCGAGGGCAGAGGCCCTGCAGATGGCACACGAGGTGGGGTGCCCAGCCGTGTGCACCGGCGGGGCAGCGAAGTGACAAGCACCACAACCCACAAAAAAGGCAACGAGGGCACTGAATAACACAGGATCTTCTCTTTGTATCTGGCAGGAACAACAAAGTTAAAATGCCCTGTGTGGTTAGGCTCCGCCCAGATATATATGTGTTTTCTTTTTCAAATTTCTCAGAAACTACTGAACGGATTTACACCATTTAAGCAAAAGGCACGACACTGAACCAAGGGCTACCTCTTTGCCAAATTTGGTGTAATTCCGTACAGCAGTTCGGGCTGTAGCTGCGATGAAAGGTCCCTATGGAAAAATGAATGGGGAAAACACGTTTTGGGACCCCCCTTTTTTCTCGGCCCCCGCTTGACGAATCACCCCGATACTTTCAGGATAGGAGCGGACCGGAGCGCCCCAACAAGTTGGAAACTTTTGCGAAGATTCGTCAACCGGCGCCAACGTTATTGCAAATAGAATGTTGCGGATTTCCTATGGAAAATAGGTCCTAACTATAACTATCTACTGGCAACCGCCAGTAGATAATATATATATATATATATATTCATATATATATTTTAGTCCATAGTGTGGCTTAGCAGGCGTGCATCAAAACTGCCGGTGGTGCAAGTAAGAGGCGAATGCCACGCACGCCTCGCATAAATCTCAAAAACACTCCTCTCCAAATCCAAAAGAAGCCTGCACTCGAATTGTGTGGGAAATGCCTTGTTTTATTTGGCAGCACTTGCGTAAACAGAAAACAGGAACGTGTTTTGGCTGTCCTTGCAGCCTTTTTCAACCTAAAAGTGCACCATTTCTTTTGCACATTTAAACACTGCCCACAGGTGTTGCTTGTTAAAACGACATGGAAGAGCTACTGCCGTTTTATTAAACTTACAATTAAAGACACAGTCCTCTTTGTAAGCAATCCCTTGTGGAAAAGCATTGTTAAAGTTAATTCATTTGAGCCAGCAGTTAAAAAAAAATTCCAAAACATAAATGCTCTAATTTCAAATCCATTACTGGCAGCGTGCACGCTGTTTTCTCTGTAAAGGTTGTTGATGACTTCACTATATAGTACACTTTGTATCTTATTAGAGTACTGACAGGCATTCACATTATTATATACATTTCATGCAAACATTTTTCTTAATTGGCAAATGTCTAATGGGGCTTTGGGGGCCATCCGACCATCAGGGAGGCTCGCATCCCCGGGGTTTTTGGGCCGGGTGGTGCGGTCCGGGCCCAATTGGGCTCTTTTTGGGCTCCATTTGGGCTTCGGGGGGGGGTACAAATCCGGCCATTTTAGGAGCCGTGTCACCATTTTGGAAGGTGACACGGCGGCCGTTTTTCGCAGCGTGGGGAAAGAGTTTTCTTTTGTGTAGAGGTTTTGGTGCCAGGTTCTTATAGATTAGGTAGGCAAGTAGTAGGGAGGCCGTCTGCATCCGTTTTTGTCCTGGCAGAATGGAAACTACCGACGTGAGAGTCCAGGAAGTCATGAGGCTCCTGGCGGAGGTCGGCCACATGAACCTCGTCCGAGGCCATGACGAGAAACCATCCCAGCCGCCGCGTCGCTCGGCGGGGGGCGTGGCCGTGGCCATACTGGCGTGTTCCCCGCCGCAGAGCGGATTACGCACAAAGACTGCAGAGGTACGTGACGGGGGCTGTGGAGCGAAGGCGGTCCCCGGGAAGCGGGGAAAGAGGGGGAGGAGCGCCACGAGGCGCCCACCCTTGGCTTTTATGGAAGGGAAGGGAGGGGCAGTGCACGCACGTAAGTGTGATGAGGGCCCCGTGGCGTATTCGGCCGTGGGTGCCACAAAAAAGCATAAATCTTCCTGATTTGTTAGGCCAGAGGAGGATGGTGGGGGAGGCCCCCACGGATACTCCAGTGGATACTGCTGCAGGGGCTGGGGAGGGAGTGGGGGATTCGGGGAAGAAAAGGAGGTTGAGTAGGCAGGAGGTTGCCAGGGAGAGGGAGGCTGGGGAGCCCCAGGTGGTTAGGGAGGAGGAGGAAGGGGAGGAGGGGGGGTGGGGCAAAGGGACAAGGCGGTTGCGTGTTGGACATTAGGGGGTGGTCAGACAGGGTCCCCTGGGGAGTGAGGGATAAGTGGTCGGCGGAGGGGGGATGGGCGCAAGTGACCCCGGGGGGTGGAGGGGGGCCTGCGGGGGGAGGTATGACAGGGACAAAGGTGTCCAGCCTGGCAGGATGAAGGCTAGCTTCGCTGATAGAATGGAACGAGGGGGAGGAGGCAGGGCCTGGGGGGAGGGGAGAGAGATCCCCGCCGGCCCTGGCATATGGGCGGAAGGGGGGATGGGGGGCAAAAAAGGGGGACACACGGTGGGTCCAGGCAGGGGGCGTATGGGGGTTCACTCACGCACCCACAGGTGTTCCGAGTATGGGGGGTATTGGCAGTGGTGCCTGGACCAAGGGCAGACAGGGACAGATAGGGACACTAACCACGGCCTGCCGGACCTTCCATTTGCTTTGCAGGATTGACGAGCGCGGGACGTGCATACCTCGGGTGAGTCACATGCGGGTCCTCGATACCGTGAGGAAGTGAAGGCAGGGTCCAGGGCGGCCAGCTGGAACACGGCGAGGGACTATGTTAGCAAGGATGAGTGGAGGTCTGAGAGGGTCACGTCTGGGCGACAGCCCAGTTGGGCAGAGGTGCCAACTAGGGCGGCGGTGACCGAGTTCCGACCAAAAAGGAAAGTGGAGGCAGAGGGGCAGCGGGAGCCCCCGCCGATTACAGGGAGCACTATAGTGAAATTCATACAAGAGGCAAGGCTCGGGGAACAGAAGGTGCACGAAGAGGGGGAATGGGAGGACATCCCACTAGACTATGAGGAGGATAGTCTGGAGGAGGGGGAAATAGTCGATGAGGAACGGGGGGACAAGTAATTTTGTGCCTAGTGTGTTACAGGATCTGGGACAGGAGGCGGAGTTCCCGGTTCGGCCTCGGACGGCTCAGCCCTCGGCACAACTGGTTAGGCGGTTGGACCAAGTGAGGACACCGACCTTGATGCCAGGTAAGGAAGGGGGCAGGGTAGGGCGTGTAGCCCAAGGTGGAGGGTGTCCACAGGGACACATGCCAGAGGTGACGAAGGTGACAGAGGGATCAAGTTATGCAAAGGACGATACGTTCGGGACACAGGGGTGGTTACAGAAGGGCTGCGGACGGAAAAGGAGGTAGTAAAGGGCACAGAAGGGGGGCGTCGGGCGACAAGGTGCAGAAGGACTCAGCAGAGACAAAGGGCTCAGGGGAGGACAAGAGCGATGGGGGGACTGGTCAATCGACAGAGGGAAAAGACAGTAAGGAGGTCAGATTGCCGAAAATGCCGAACATGTGCGTGACAAAACTATTGGGGGCACACCTCATGTTAGCTACGAAAGAAAAAATCTGGAAGGGAGAGTATGTAGACATGTTGAAGCTCCTGCATAGGGAATTGTGATCCAAAGAGGGATCGAAAGAGGAGGAGCTGGAGTTATCCTGACGGCCCTGACCATAGAGAACTGGACGGTGGCCTTTTTAATTTTCGCAAGTGTGTACTGCGAGAAGTATACGGACAGATCCGTGTCATTGTTTAAATACATGGACGTAGTTAGGAGGGCGCAACTGACGTACGGGGACACATATGGTCACATTATGACGAGGAGTTCCGAGCCAGACTAGCATGTGACCCTGAGACAAACTGGGGGGAGATCGACACAGATTTGTATCAACAGACGATGGCAGCAGTTAAATTCGGGAAGACAACATACACGGCCAGCGGGTTGCCGTTACTCTATCGCCCCTTTCAAAGTCGTCCCACCCGGGGGGAGGGGTTGGGATACACTCTGAAGTCGGCAGAGGGAGGACCAGGGGCCTGTTGGAACTATAACAAAGGCACCTGTGCCCGGGAATATTGCAGATTTTGCCACAAATGCTAAAAATGCGCAGGAAGACAACCATTGGTCCAGTGTTTTGGGCCAGGAAATGGAGGGCAGGGCCATACAGGGGGGCAGGATCTCCAACACCAATATGCCAATAGCGGACAGCAGGGGATGGGAGGCAGGGGGAGGTTGAGGGGCACAGGGTCACATGGGCAAAGGCTCATACACCCATTAAACTGGATTGCTTAGAGGCCTGGCTAGCGCATTACCCACGAGAACAGGAAGCGCGAATACTGGGTGTGGATTTCAGGGAAGGTTTTAAATTGGGATATGAGGGCCCGAGGTTGGCAAGATGGGCGGAGAACCTGAAGTCGGTGGCAGCTCACAAATCAGTCGTTTGGGAGAAATTCCAAAAAGAGGTACAAGAAGGGCGCATGGAGGGGCCATTTGCAGTAAGCCCGATAAAGGACTTGATTATTTCTTCGGTGGCGGTGGTGCCAAAAAAGGAGAGAGGCCAGTATTGTTTAATTCAGCATTTGTCAGGGCCGCAAGGGGGGTCGGTAAATGATTTCTTTCCTGAAGACTTGACGTCAGTGTCGTACTCCTCAGTGGACGTAGCCAGGGCTCTGGTTGACAAGGTAGGAAAAGGGGCCGAGATGGCCAAATGTGACATCAAGGCCGCCTTCCAGCTGTTGCCAGTACACCCGGAGGATTTCCAGTTGCTGGGTATTGATCCAGCGTGGGTAATATACATTTTTCCTTATGACACTAATCCAGAAAAACACCTACACAACTTTGATCACTTGAAACTTATGTCGGTGGGGCCCATAACACTGCATACATACATTCATTCAATTCTCTGGATCAAGCGCTAAGGAAAAATGAGTTGCTGGACAAGCGGGATACCTTATTAAAGTGACAGAATTATAACCTATACATTATATACATTAACTTCGGATCCTGTCGGTTCTAAACATCAAGGTACTCCGCTATTCGGTCGATGGACCAACTAGTAGAATCAGTTGACGGTGATTAAGACCAGTTCAATCACAAATAAAACCTTGAGCATTTATAAATCACAATTTTATTTAAGAAACCACAGACTCATTTAGAATTAGCATATTATTTTATCTAAATTCTTTAGGCAAAAGTAAAGTTCATTTTAAGCAAATACATTTATTATATCAGTAAGCATTTTAAGTAAAAGTTAAAATAAAGATGGGAAATATTCATTAATTACCCTTGGCCATAGGGCGATGACAAGAATGGTTCATCAGGAAAGAGAGATGAACCGCAGATCACAAGATGGACTCCCAAAACTGACTGACTGTCCCGCTAAACTCCTCGGACGCAAACTCCTCCCGGGCAACTCCCGCAACGGTCTCGTTCCTTCCCCAGTCAAAGTTCATTAGTCCAAAATGACAGTCTCTCGCAGCATCAGGATAGAATAAAAGAAGCAGTTTTTTCACAACGTAAGAGCAGACCCTCTTATACCCTACTTTCTGGCTCTCTACACTTAAAAGTTGCAATCTTTAGGGGCAAGAATCATGCTAATTGGTCCATTGGAGGGATGGTGATGGTCACCTCATCGCCCTCCTTGTTCGAACCGGTTTGGGGACAATAAAGCACACAATAAGTCTCATAATCACAGTGTCCAAAAGTAGTCCAATTTGTTCATCCATTTTGTAACAATCTTTGATGGTCACACATTAGTTCATTCCCTGTCGCTCGATTGTCCCATCCGTTCCCAGGCATATATGCTGAACTCTTGGCACAATCCTTGTTGCAGGTCAGATTGGCCTTAACATCTCTCACTCTGGGCACAGGCCGCATACACGTGACTGGAGCTGTTATACTGCCCATGCGCGGGGGCCATCTTATTCATCGCACGCCATCCCATCTTTTCCAGCAGCCATTTTCGAAGCATGGCCTAGCAGGCCCGAACGAAACTAATATAAGAACAAACACAACAGAAATTAAAACATGGAAAATAAGCCTTTCTGTTTACCACCCACCATTCTAAAGACCCGTGTTAGGTATTACCTAGCAGAAGCGACATTTAAAGCCATTTTACTTACCACCTGCATTCTTTACCACGGTGCAATTTTACTTCGCAATACAAATCATGCAATTTACTCTATTTACTACGCAAATCACAATACTCAGGTTATTTGCTTCGCATTTGTAAATAAATTAGATTTTGCAACATTTAGCAAGTTGCCCACGTGTAATGTCTACTAAAAAGGTGCACTTGTTGATTAGTTCATGCGTTTCAAAACAGTTAGTATCATTAATCGTTATGAGGTCATTAATTTTCAAGGGGTACAACATTATTTTGTTTCTCCTGCTCCATCAGTATACAAGTGGACGGGAACATCTTTGTGAACAAGGCTTTACCCATGGGGTGTTCGATATCATGTGCGCTGTTCGAAAAGTTCAGTTCCTTCCTGCAATGGGTTTTCTCTTGGAAAACGGGAAAAGAGACGGTGACACACTACCTTGATGACTTTTTCCTGGTGGGGCGGCCTGGTTCAACGGACTGCCAGTAGCAGCTGGACAGTTTCCAGAAGCTCATGGGGACACTGGGTGTCCCTTTGGCACCGGAGCAGACACAAGGTCCAAGCACAGTGTTGTCATTTCTGGGGATTGAACTAGACTCAGTGGCTATGGAGGCCAGGTTGCCAGAGGATAAAAAACTGCACATGAGGTTGTTGATTGATGACATCCTGGCCAAAAAGAAAGTGACAGTGAGAACGGTACAAGTGTTACTGGGGCATTTGAATTTCGCATTAGGGTAGTGAGGGCAGGACGGACATTTTGCAGGAGACTGAGCAGGTCACTGGCAGGCCTCACGCTGCCACACCACCCCATGCGCCTGTCGGCAGGGACAAAGGAAGACTTACAAATGTGGTGCAGGTTCCTGGAGGATTTCAATGGGATACCCATGTCCGCACCAGAGGATTGGGAATGGGATGCTCAGATATTCTCGGACGCCGACGGATCATGCAGGTTTGATTTGTACTGGCAGGGCAAATGGTGTGCGGAAGTGTGGCTGTGTTATTGGAAGAGCGGGGGCAGAAGCATTGCCTTTTTAGAATTGTTTCCCCTAGTGGTAGCGGTCACGCTGTGGGGGCAGAGGCTAGCACACAAAAGGATCACTTTCAGGGTAGACAACATGGCAGTTGTGCAGGTGGTCAACAGGCAGTCGACAAGGGATGAGCAGGTCTTAAAGTTAATGAGAGTATTCATACTAAGTTGCTTAAAGTACGACATACAGTTCAGGGCCAAGCACGTACCAGGTATAGACAATGACATTGCAGATGCTTTGTCTCGTTTGCAGTGGGAGAGGTTCCATGGGCTGGCCACGGAGGCGGAATGTCACATGATGCCGGTGCCCGAAGGGATGTGGTCCATAGGAGACAAAGGATGCTGCAACTGGTGGTAGGGTCATTAGCGGTTTCTATGAGACGGGCTTACGGACACGCGGTGCGAAGAGGAGGTCTGGGACGTGGGCCAGGGAAGAGGATGTCATTCATTTCATTTTGGACCTGATTGAGAAGGGTTTGTCGAAGGTTAGCATAGCGGGGAAGCTTGCAGGGATAGCGTTCATGGGCAAGTTAAAGTGGGGATATGCCCCAACAGCAGGCGAGCTGGGGAAGCGGATGCCAGAGGGTTGGGCCAGGGAATCGGGTAGGGGACAGCGGGTCAGGTTACGGTGACAACGGCGATGTTGGGCAGAATGATAGAGGTGTTACCGAGTATATGCATCAGCCAGAAGGAGGCGGTGTTATTTGCTGCGTTAATGTCTTGGTTGTATTTCAGAGCATTCAGAGTTTCGGAGTTGTTGGGAAAGAAAGGGGCGCCAGGGCTGCAATGGAGGGAAGTACAGGGATGCGAAAAGGGGAGCGACGCAGTCTCCATCTTCCTCAGGCACTCGTAGACAGATCAAATGGGGGTGGGGAAGTCAGTGGTGCTTTGGGCCAGCTAGGATCCCCTGATATGCCCAGTACAATGGGGATGCGCTTTGCGGGGAGGAACAAGGAGGGAGGTGTGGGACGTTTTTCACAGAACCTCGGGGCGGGAAGTGGCGGTGGCGCAGCTGCTATGGGTCATGAGGCGTTCATTGAAACTTCTGGGGGAGGTGCCAGAGGCGTTTGGAACCCATTCCTTCAGGATACGGGTGACTTCTGACGCGGCACGGAGTGGTTGGGACTCAGAGAGGCTGAAACAGTTGGGACGTTGGTCATCAGACTGCTACAAACGCTATGTTAAAGCGGGGGGAGATGTGGGTTGGGAGGTCTGTGGATATGTGATGCTTTTCTAACACATGTGTCTTTTCAGGTGCAGTAGCAGGGCCGGAGTCAGAGGCGCTATCAATCTGGATAGTCGGGCACTCTTTCGTGAAATGGGCGGAAAGACACGAAGAGAAAAAAGGGAAAGGCGTAAATCTAGGATTGGACCCGGCATTGTTTAAAGTCAGTTGGCACGGCAAAGGGGGCATGCATTGGCACGAGCTTTTCCCCCTTTTAAATAAGTTACTTCATCGCCATGTTTGTCCGGATGTGCTGATAATACACTTGGGGGAGAACGATCTAGTGGTGTGTAAGGGTTTGTCTCTTCTGAAACAGATGAAACGGGATTTAAAGGAGATTAGGAAGCAGTGGTCAGGGTGTTTCGTGGTGTGGAGTGAATTTATTCCCAGAAGACATTGGAGAGGGGCCGAGAGGCCTGTTGCCATTAATAAGGCCAGGAGGAAAGTAAACAGGGACATGAGGGTTTTCTGCAGAGAGGCAGGTCTGGGCAGGGTAGAGCACCCAGAGCTAAAGTATTCGGCGGTGTATTTTTTTTAAGGATGATGGGGTACATTTGTCTCACTTCGGGATGGAACTGTACTTGATACAAATAAAGGAAGTCCTAGATGTAGCCCTGGATATACCACGGTCTCCTAGAAGTGGCCTGGGGGATGGGGGGTCAGAAAAGACGTAGGGACTATTTCTGAGTGGCGTCGGGTAGCTATTTCTTCCAGTTTTACTGTTTCATTTTATGGTTGGGGACAAGCAGGTAATGAGGTTAGGATAGGATATACTTAGTAGATAGATCTTTAGACAGGTAGAGAAGAGGTTGCATGGTTTTAAGGGTTAACAGTTATTGATCGAGTAGATAGATCTTTAGACAGGTTGAGAAGAGGTTACAAAGTTTTCAAACGGGGCGAAAGTTAGTGATCAAGTTGGGGTCTGTTAATTAAATTGTAATTGTGTTGGGGGAAACCTTAGGGGTGGGGGTAGGAGGATACGTAGATGAAGCCTGTATAGCTAGTTATAGTTTTGTGAGGCAAAGGCCAAGGTTATGTTTTTGTACGGTACACCTGTCTTCAATAAAGCGGCTTTTTCACACATATGGAGAGTCAATTGTGGTCTGTTCTGCGCCCTGCGGCCCAATTGGGCTTTGGGTGGGCAGCCGACTGTCAGTGAGGCTCACACCTCCGGGGTTTTTGGGCCGGGTGGTGCGGTCCGGGCCCAAATGGGCTCTTTTTGGGCTCCATTTGTGCTTCGGGCGGGGGGTACAAATCCGGCTATTTTAGGAGCCGTGTCACCATTTTGGAAGGTGACACGGCGGCCGTTTTTCGCAACGTAGCGAAAGGGTTTTTGTCCCTCCTACCCACCCTTTAAGGGGGGGGAAGAGGGGGTCCTGGTTTCTGTTAGTGTAATTTTCCGGCCTTTTCATTGGGTACAGGTGCATCAAGGGCAAACAATGTGTATTTTGGTTGTCGCTTGAAGCAGGTGCGCGGCATCGGGTAGCTATTTCTTCCAGTTTTACTGTTTCATTTTATGGTTGTGGACAAGCAGGTGATGAGGTTAGGATAGGATATACTTAGTGGATAGATCTTTAGAGAGGTAGAGAAGAGGTTACATGGTTTAAAGGGTTAACAGTTATTGATCGAGTAGATAGATCTTTAGACAGGTTGAGAAGAGGTTACAAAGTTTTCAAAGGGGGCGAAAGTTAGTGATCAAGTTGGGGTCTGTTGAATAAATTGTAATTGTGTTGGGGGAACCTTATGGGTGGGGGGAGGAGGATACGTAGATGAAGCCTGTATAGCTAGTTATAGTTTTGTGGGGCAAAGGCCAAGGTTCTGTTTTTCACCTGTCTTCAATAAAGCGGCCTTTTTCACACACATGGAGAGTCAATTGTGGTCCGTTCTGCGCCCTGCGGCCCAATATCTGCCCCGCTCTTCATGTTGCTTTTCCCAAAAATATTGAAACAAAACGTCTCCTTTACAGACTCAGCGCTCGCTCCATTCCTTCATGAATAAACTGCTAAGGCTGAGAAATTATGTAAGCTATTGTAAAGTTAAGTTTGTGCAATGTAGGTACAAAAGAAATGCGCACTTTGCAAGTTTTTTTAGCACACAACTTTTTCAACATTTTATATTTTACAAATGCCATATGTTTTAGCCAAAAGGATGTTCAATGATGTCGAAATTAGCCTTATCTATGGCTTGTTAAGACCTGCTCTGCCCTTAAGAGCTGTATCAGTAGCAGACCATATATACGATGTTGGCTAATCCTGCTGGAATATTAAGAAAAGCGTTTGGTATATTTGTTTTTAGATAAACATCAGTGCGCTTTAAAAGTAATGAGGACAATTAAGGGCAATTTGTGTGCATACCAGGAGTTTACCATTTTAGTTTGAAACCTGTAATGTAGTTGCTTGTAATGAGTCCAGAAGTATTTAGTCAATGTTTATGATAAAAAAGAGTATAAATAAAGATTTTAAAATGACGCTTACCAGGTGACAAAGGCTGTTGCACAGCATATATGCGTCCTGTCCGGGGTTACCCAATGGAATAACTAGAGGTTAACCCCTTCTATCCCAGAGTGCCGTCTCTTTCTTTTGATGGGGAAGGTTTTTTGCTAATATATATGTATATATTATCTACTGGTGGTCGCCAGTAGATAGTTATAGTTAGGACCTATTTTCCATAGGAAATTCGTAACATTCTTTTCCCAATAACTTTGGTGCCGGTTGACGAATCTTGTCGAAATTTTCAAAACTTATGGCCCGCTCCGGTCCGCTCCTATCTTGAAAGTTTCGGGGTGATTCTGCAAGCGGGGGCCGAGAAAAAAGGGGGGTCCCAAAACGTGTTTTCTCCATGTTAATTCCCATAGGAAACTTTAGCCACGGCTACAGCCCGAACTGCTGAACGGAATTACACCAAATTTGGCAAAAAGGTAGTGCTTGGTTCAGAAAGCGCCCTTTTTTTAAATGGTGTAAATCCGTTCAGTAATTCCAAAGAAAATCAAAAAATAGAGGTCAAAAAATCAATTTCCCATAGGAAACTTTAGACACGGTTACAGCCAAAACTGCTGAATGGAATTACACCAAATTTGGCAAAAAGGTAGTGCTTGGTTCAGAAAGCGCCCCTTTTTTTTAAATGGTGTAAATCTGTTAAGTAGTTCCTGAGAAATTCAAAAAATAAAAGTTTCGATATCTATGGCCGCGGATGGATCCGCGCACCCTCCCGATCACGAGCTTCATGCTAATTGGCTGTCATCACTCCAAACCAGGAAGTGTTGGCAGCCATCTTGTGCCTCGGTAACCGAGGCACAAGAAAACAGAAAAACAATCGTGAAAAACAAGAAAAGGGGGCAGGGTAGAAATACCCTGACACCCTAGGCCTGCTCAGGGCCAAAAAAAGCATTGTTTTTTTTTTTTTTAAATCGGCGAGATTTGCGCACCCAGCGCGAATTTCGGCCGAAAATTTTAAAAAATACGAAGCGCGGGCTCCCGTGCTTCGTATTAAAAAAGCCCCCAGGTGGGCCAAGTCCCAGGGGCACTGAAAAAATGTGTGGGGGGCCCCAATCCCCCCCACACTGCCCCGGGGACCGCCACCTCCCTGGGGCTGTGCAATTGAAGGGAGGGGGGCCGCGCGGCCCCCCTCCTGGAGCCCGTGATGGCCCTGGGGACCGCCAACGCCCAGGGCCGGCTCCTGCAGTGTCCCGGGGTGTCCACCCCCGGGACACTGCTGTTTGCAATGACAGGGCGGGAGCCTCGCGGCTCCTGCCCTGTCATTGCAAACTGCTTTGCTTCATTGAAGCGAGAGCAGGGAAACCTGCTCTCGCTTCAATGAAGCAAAGCAGATTGCTTTTCCACATGGGGAGCTGCATGTTAGCAGGACGCGGGGAGCCGTTGGGACCATGGGGGGATTGGGGACCCCCCACAGTCCCCATCGAGAGGCCAGGCCCCGGGGGATGGGGCCTGGGCTGGAAGTAGCCCGGGAGGGGGGCCACGCGGCCCCCCTTCCCCCAAAAAAAAATGTTTTAAAAAATAAATAAAGGCCGGCCCCGGGGGATGGGGTCCCCGGGGCCAATAGAGGCATCAGTAGGGGGGCCACGCAGCCCCACTCCATAAAAAAAGAAAAACAAAATCTGGCCATGCCCCGGGGGATGGGGTCCCCGGGGCCGGAATTGGCCACGGGAGGGGGGGCCCCCTTCCCGTTCATTTTTTTTTTTTTTTTATTAAAAAATGGGTCAGGCTCTGGGGGATGGGGTCCCCAGGGCCCAAAAAAAGTAAAAAGAAGGGGGGCCACACAGCCCCCCTTCCAAAAAATAAAATGTTAAAAAACACGCGATCGTGCCGGAAGCCCCGCCCCCTCCCAGCAACACTCTGCAAACGCGCCCTGTGGCGCGTTTTAAGTTGGGAAATGAATTCCCCTTCAATACTGGGGGTCCCTGGGGGCCAACTAGTCCACCAGGTACCTCCAGTAAGCGCCACAGGGCTGCGTTGCAGAGAGGTGGTCCAGGCCATGCCCCTTTTTACACCTCTCTGCAACGCAGCTCTGTGGCGCTTACTGGAGGTACCTGGTGGGCTACTTGGCCCCCAGGGACCCTCAGGACTCAAGGGGAATTAATCCCCCAATTTACAACGCGCCACGGGGCACGTTTGCACAGTGGTACAGGGAGGGGGCGGGGCCTGAGGTGACATGTGTGCAAACACGCCCTGTGGCGTGTTTTAAGTTGGGGGATTAAGTCCCCTTGAATCCTGAGGGTCCCTGGGGTCCAACTAGCCCACCAGGTACCTCCAGTAAGTGCCACAGAGCTGCGTTGCAGAGAGGTGTAAAAAGGGGCGTGCCCTCGGACCACCTCTCTGCAACGCAGGCCTGTGGCGCTTTCTGGAAGTACCTGGTGGGCTAGTTGGGCCCCAGGGACCCTCAGGATTCAAGGTGACCTAATCCCCCAACTTAAAACGCACCACGGGTCGCGTTTGCACAGTGGTGAAGGGAGGGAGCGGGGCCTGAGGTGACATGTGTGCAAAAACGCCCTGTGGCGTGTTTTAAGTTGGGGGATTAAGTCCCCTTGAATCCTGTGTGTCCCTGGGGTCCAACTAGCCCACCAGACACCTCCAGTAAGCGCCACAGAGCTGCGTTCCAGAGAGGTGTAAAAAGGGGAGTGGCCTCGGACAACCTCTCTGCAACGCAGACCTGTGGTGCTTACTGGAAATACCTGGTGGGCTAGTTGGGCCCCAGGGACCCTTAGGATTCAAGGTGACCTAATCCCCCAACTTAAAACGCGCCACGGGGCGCGTTTGCACAGTGGTGAAGGGAGGGGGTGGGGCCTCAGGAGACATGTGTGCAAACACGCCCTGTGGTGCGTTTTAAGTTGGGGAATTAATTCCCCTTCAATCCTGAGGGTCCCTGGGGGCCAACTAGCCCACCAGGTACCTCCAGTAAGCGCCACGGAGCTGCGGTGCAGAGTGTTGTAAAAAGGGGCGTGGCCTCTGAACACCTCTCTGCAACGCAGCTCTCTGGCGCATACTGGAGGTATCTGGTGGGCCAGTTGGCCCCTAGGGACCCTCGGGATTGAGGAGGAATTAATTCTCCAACTTAAAACGCGCCACAGGGCGTGTTTGCAGACATGTCACCTCAGGCCCCACCCCCTTCCTTCACCATTGTGCAAATATTCCTCTAAAATCAGCCGAACTACGAATTCCGATTTACTCACCTGTTATCAGGAGAGACCTCAGTGCTGCATCTTTTAGCCCAGTACTGACACTGAAAAGTAATTCTAACCGTACTTACCAGTAACTTGAATTTCCTTCCATAGGCTAACATTGACTGGTTTCACTTGGAAATTCTTCTAAGTGTGGAGTTTTGGAACTTTATAATAGTCCTCTAAAATCAGCCGAACTATGAATTCCGATTTACTCACCTGTTATCAGGAGAGAACCCAGTGCTGCATCTTTTAGCCCAGCACTGACCCTGAAAAGTAATTCTAACCGTACTTACCAGTAACTTGTATTTCCTTCCATAGGAATCCATTGTCTGGTTTTCAGCAGAAAAGTTTGTGTCAATTTTCACAAACTACAAATATTCCTTAAAAATCGCCTGTATGACTTAAACGCATTCTTTCAACTGTTTACAGGAGATGCACCAGTGCTGGATCCAGGATCCACCACTGAGTAAGAAAAAGTAATGATAACACTACTTACCTGTTAAGTGAATTTCCTCCCATAGGATAACATTGATGATTCTATGTGAAAAAGTTTCTAAGTGTCAACTTTTAAAATACAATAATATTCCTTAAAAATCACTACTGTAATCAAAACGCTTTTACTCAACTGTTTACAGGAGATGTCCCAGGACTGAATCTAGGATCTAGTCCTGTGGTTAGAAAAGTAATCCATAAAGTAACTAATTGCATTTAACTAGAAATTCACATTGAGCTCAATGTTGCATTGTGTTTGAAATTGTGTTGCCCATTGCAACAACTGTAACTACTGTACTTAAAAGTCTATTGCCTATTTGCAAAGAATTTAAACTAAAGTAATTCATTCTGAGAAACTATATTTTGTAATGTAATGTATAATGTAATTACAATGTAATTTAAAAATAAATAGTTTAAAAAAATGTAGTAAATCAGTATCAAAAAATAAAGATAACAATTAATACATTTAAAAATTGTCATTTACAAAACCTTGGAAATTCACTGGAAAAAACCATAGGTTTCAGACATGTTATAGTTAGGAATTAGCATTTAAAAAACCTTTGAAATTCACTGAAAAAACCATAGGTTTCAGGCACGTTATAGTTAGAAATTAGCATTTAAAAAACCTTTGAAATTCACTGAAAAAACCATAGGTTTCAGACACGTTATAGTTAGAAATTAGCATTTAAAAAACCTTTGAAATTCACTGAAAAAACCATAGGTTTCAGGCACGTTATAGTTAGAAATTAGCATTTAAAAAACCTTTGAAATTCACTGAAAAAACCATAGGTTTCAGACACGTTATAGTTAGAAATTTGCATTTAAAAAACCTTTGAAATTCACTGAAAAAACCATAGGTTTTAGGGACAGTTATAGTTAGTTGGACATTGCACTCGTACAAAACCCGTGAAATTCCCCGTTATAGTTAGTTCAGCTAACTATAACTCGCGCCCCGCAATGCACTGCTGATGACGTCACATATTACATCACTCATGACATGGTCAGTGACATCACTGATGACATCTCAAAGAAGGTTTGTATTTATATAGCGCTTCTAACCCCTGATGGGGGGTTGAATCGCTTTTTTTGGCGAGTAGCACGCTACTCCGGAAACCCATAAAGGATTATTGGTGAATTAGTATGGTGAAATATGAAAGTAATTTGAGTGGTGGATATTAGTCAGGTATTTGGAGTGAGAAGGATAGTGGAGGGATAGAAGGGAAAGAAAGGTTTGCATTCATTTAGCGCCTGTTACCCCTGATGGGGTGTTGAAGCGCTTTTCTGGCGAGTAGCAGGCTACTCCGGAAACCATAAAGGATTAGTGTTGAAAATTAGTATAGTGAAATATGAAGTAATTTGAGTGGTGGATATGTTAGTCAGTTATTTGGATTGAGAAGGGTTAGGGAGGGGTAAAAAAGGAAAAAAGGTTTGAATTTATATAGCGCTTGTAACCCTGATGAGGTGTTGAAACGCTTTGTTGGCGAGTAGCACGCTACTCTGGAACCCATAAAGGATTAGTGGTGAATTAGTATAATGGATAATGGAATTAGAGAAGTGAACATGCTAGTCTGTTATTTTGATTGAAAAAGGATAGTGGAGGGATAGAAGAGTGAAGGATTTCTTTTTTAGGTCATAGCAGTAGGAGGAGGCTTTTGGATGAGTAAAAAGGGTTTTTGGAGGGAAAGAGTCAGAGGGAAGAGTTTAGAAAGGTTTGTTTTGGGGAGCGGTACAGTAAAGGAGGTGTCAGAAGATGGAAGGAGGGGTAGAGTAGGAGAGAGTCAAGAAAGGGTTATTTTGGGGAACATAGTAGTGGTATGGCGTTTGGGATAAATGAGAGAGTGGGTGTAGAGGATATAATGATAGATGTATAGGGTGAGATAGGGTAGTGAATTGGAAAGAGTAGTAGAAAGAAGTTTGAGATGAGTCAGAAAGTTGGGCTAGAAGATATATTGAGGGAAGTATAGGCTGAGAAATAGGGTAGTGCATTGGAAATGCTAAATTAGAAGAAAGTGATAAATATATAGATCCATAAGTACATTGAAAGTATATAGATGCATAAAGGAGGTAAGTATATGCAGATTAAAGATATTGATAGCGGTAGCGGATGAGAAATAGGGTAGTGCATTGGATATGCTTTTTCAGGAGAAAAGTAACAGACACACAGATCCAAGTACATGGAGGTAATAGATGCCCAATGGAAGCAAGTACATGTAGACCAAAGAAGATTTTTTTCTTTTGTTTTTGTTTTTATAACAACATAATTATTGTACATGTTTATACAAAGCAATACACGAAGATAGGCACATATCTATAGAGTAAATCAATGCTCATGTACAGCGGGACAAATACATAGGGTGGGCATTAATAAATGGGAAAATGGGCAGCATTTCTGGCCCAGGTCCTGACCAGTATCGAATAGGCTCAAACAGGCACTCACCCTTGTCCTCTCCACCCTTAGCTGAGACGCCCTAAACCTTGGCCGTTTATAGCCCTAGTAGTCAGGTGACCCCTTCAGCCAATGGGAATCCTAGCCCTAACAATATCCAATCCCAGCACTAGCCCTAAAATCTAGAACCAATAGGAGGCGAGGACCTTACAGCCAATCTTAGCCCTAGTCCAAGCACCCAATCAGTTTAAAAAACCCTTGATCTCTACGTCCAATAGAGGCCCTAGCCCTACCAGTAGTCTCAACCCTAGTCCAAGCAACCAATGGCACAGGAAGCCCTAGTCCCTACTTCCAATAGAAAGCCTAACCCTACTCTTAGTCCCACACCTAGTCCAGCAACCAATCACACCAGAAGCCCTAATCGCTACTTCCAATTAAAGGCCTAACCCTAGCCCTAGTCCCACCCTAGTCCCAACAACCAATAACACAGGAAGCCCTATCCCTACTTCCAACAGAAATACTAACCCTAGCCCTAGTCCCAACCCTACATTGATTGAATCACAGACCCAGAAACCAATCGGAACCCTCAAATACCCAACCAATGAGGACACTAACCCTAATCCAATAGAAACATCAGATACAACCACCAATCAGTGTACACATGTACCAAACAATATCAGACTATATAAGGTCCCAGCTACCTCAGACAAGGTTTGCTGGCCAGGGAGTTGGAAGCTGCTTCTCTATTCAGAAATCTCCTAGGAGACACACCGGCTCAATCCACATTTTGGACTTCTGCAGGTAAGGCCCCAACAAACTTGTCCTCTAACAACACTATTTGTATAAAAACTTTACTCCCTCTCCTGGCCAAAAAACGAAGTGCACAGTCCCTATTAAACACAGTTTAAACAGCTTACAGCACATTACTGCTGTCTCAGGGGGGAAGGGAGGGCTGGTTTCACTGACTTGTTAACACAAGATGGTTGCTGGGGGTGCACTGCTTAACATACAGATCTTGGCACAGAGCAAAGGAGACATTTGGAGGGAAAAACTGATAGTCACAGGGAATAAGAGGGAAAAACTACAGAGTTTGGACTGCAAATCCCACAATTCAACAGGTTAAATGGAAGCAGTCACAGGCAGGAAAAAACACAAGTTTAAACACAAAAACATGGGATAAATTATGCAATCACTGGCAGGTTAAAACTACAATTTTAAACTGTAACAACCACAGGCAAAGACAGTTAAAGAAATTTAAAAAGAAAAAATAAGATGATGCAATCACAGGTAGGGAAAATCGTTTTTTAAACTTTTTAGGAAAGAGAAAGCACTAGTCTGCCTCCTTACCACTTCCTGGACTCTGCTCACTGCAATCTGGGGCACAGGTAGGCTGCAACTCACAAGATGGAGGAGAATGATTTGGGGTGCACCCAGCAAAGCCTTAAGGGGCCTGGGCAGGAGGGCTCAGATTTGCTTGGAGCTGGGGAAAACCAATAGCAGTCCTAGGTCTGCTGGCCTGGGGGTGGGGCTGGGACTGGGGAGCTGCTCTATTCACAGATCTCCTAGGAGACAGACAGGCTCAATCCACACTTTGGTAAGGCCCCAACAAACTTGTCCTCTAACAACACTATTTGTATAAAAAGTAGGTGCGTGACTGACTGTATAAGTGAGTGATTAAACGTGTCTTACTGAATGCATGAGTTAGTAAGTAAACTGTGTAAATGTCTGTATCAGTCTGTCAGTTGGTGTGTAAGCGGCTGCATGGGTTGGTGAGTAGCTACATGAGTGTCTATATGGGTTATTGATTGGTTGTCTGAGTATCTGTATGGGTGCCTGGGTGTCTGTGTGGGTGGGTGCGGAGTGTGTGACTCTGTGCATAGATGTGTGAGTGGGTAATTCACTGGGTGTATGGGTTCAAGAGTGCATCTGTGAAGGGCTGTATGGGTGGGTGAATGTGTGTATGGGTGTGTTGGTGAGTGAATGGATGTCTCAGTGGTACATGTGTGAGTAACTACATATGTGAAAGGCAGTATATGTGAGTGTTGGAGTATATAAATCACTATATATGAGAGTGAGTGATTGTGAGAGTGGCTGTATGGATGAGTGTGTGCTTGTATCAGTGATTGTATAAGAGAGTAAGTATGTGTAGTATCTGTATGAATAAGTGAGGTGGTGTGTGTGTTTAACTGTATAGGTGAGTAAATGGGAGTGTGAATGATTCTTTGCATGATTGACTAGGTGTGTGAGTAACTCTATGGCTGAGTGGCGATGTGTGAGTGTCTGTATAGGTGTATGAGTGCAAATGATAGTGCTGTATTGATAAGTGACTGCATGTATGAGTGACTGTATGGGTGAATGAGTGGACGTGTGTCTAGACCTAGGTATCAGTGAGTGGGTATGTAGTAACTGGTATTGGTGTGTCTATGGTTTCGAAAATGGTAGTCTGTATTTTAGAGTGGGTGTATCAAAGGTTATATTAGGGTGTGAGGCGGTGCATCAGATTATCACATGGATGATGTCATCAGTGATGTCAATAGTGATGTCACTTGAGATGTCATCAGTGATGTCATCAGTGATGTCACTGACCATGTCATGAATGATGTAATATGTGACGTCATCAGCAGTGCATTGCGGGGCACGAGTTATAGTTAGCTCAACAAACTATAACAGCTGAATTTCTCTGGTTTTGTACGAGTGAAATGTCCAACTAACTATAACGTCCCTGAAACCTATGGTTTTTTCAGTGAATTTCTATGATTTTTTAAAGGCTAATTTCTAACTATAACGTTCCTGAAACCTATGTTTTTTTCAGTGAATTTCAAAGGTTTTTTAAAAGATAATTTCTAACTATAACGTCCCTCAAACCTATGGTTATTTCAGTGAATTTCAAAGGTTTTTTAAATGATAATTTCTAACTATAACGTCCCTGAAACCTATGCTTTTTTCAGTGAATTTCTAAGGTTTTTTAATGCTAATTTCTAACTATGCTTACAGAGGTAGGACATGTGAAGAAAGAGGAAGAAAGGCGCAGAAAGAAGCAAGAGAAATGCAGAAAGAGGCAACAGAAGTCCAGAAAGACGAAGAAAAGTGCAGAAAGAAGTAAGAGATATGCAGAAAGAACCAACAGAGGTGCAGAAAGAGGCCTTGTTTCAAAGTCATCCTGTGCCCCCAACTTTTACTGACTGGTACTGGTGGTAACTGACTCTGACTAACCAGTGCTATGCTGAAAGACACTTAGAATACAGTGAAAACACCTACATACACTAGGGTACACTATGGGTTGGGGTATCCCTGTGATTGGCATGACCTCCCCTGTATGGCCCTAGTACATAATAGGGCAGGGGGATAAAAAGTACCTCAGAGGTGCAGAAAGAGGCAAGAGAGGTGCAGAAAGAAGTAAGAGCAGTGCAGAAAGAACCAACAGAGGTGCAAAAAGAGGCAAGAGGGGTGCAAAAAAAGGTAAGAGGGGTGCACAAAGAGGAAGAGTGTTACAGAAAGAGGCAGGAGGGGTGCTGAAAGCAGGAAGAGCAGTGCAGAAAGAACCAACAGAGGTGCTGATAGAGGCAACAGAGGTGCAGAAGGAGGCATGAGAGGTGCAGAAAGGAGGAGGAGGAGTGCAGAAAGAAGCAACAGGTGCTTAAAGAGTCACAAGGGGTGCAGAAAGAAGGAAGAGAAGTGCAGAAAGAAGCAACAGAGGTGCTGAAAAGAGGCACGAAGGGTGCAGAAAGAGGCAAGAGAAGAGCAGAATTAAGCAACAGAGGTACAGAAAGAGGCAAGAGTGATGCAGAAAGAGGGAAGAGGTATAGAAAGAGGCAAGAGAGTTGCACAAATAGGGAAGAGGGGTGCAGAAAGAGGCAGGAGGGGTGCAGAAAGAATTACCAGAGGTGGCGAAAGAGGTAAGAGAGGTGCAGAAAGAAGCAAGTGAAGTGCAGAAGGAGGCAACAGAGGTGCAGAAAGATGCAAGAGAGGTGCAGAAAGAAGTAAGAGCAGTGCAGAAAGAACCAACAGAGGTGCAAAAAGAGGCAAGAGGGGTGCAAAAAAAGGTAAGAGGGGTGCACAAAGAGGAAGAGTGTTACAGAAAGAGGCAGGAGGGGTGCTGAAAGCAGGAAGAGCAGTGCAGAAAGAACCAACAGAGGTGCTGATAGAGGCAACAGAGGTGCAGAAGGAGGCATGAGAGGTGCAGAAAGGAGGAGGAGGAGTGCAGAAAGAAGCAACAGGTGCTTAAAGAGTCACAAGGGGTGCAGAAAGAAGGAAGAGAAGTGCAGAAAGAAGCAACAGAGGTGCTGAAAGAGGCACGAAGGGTGCAGAAAGAGGCAAGAGAAGAGCAGAATTAAGCAACAGAGGTACAGAAAGAGGCAAGAGTGATGCAGAAAGAGGGAAGAGGTATAGAAAGAGGCAAGAGAGTTGCACAAATAGGGAAGAGGGGTGCAGAAAGAGGCAGGAGGGGTGCAGAAAGAATTACCAGAGGTGGCGAAAGAGGTAAGAGAGGTGCAGAAAGAAGCAAGTGAAGTGCAGAAGGAGGCAACAGAGGTGCAGAAAGATGCAAGAGAGGTGCAGAAACAAGCAAGAGAAGTGCAGAAAGAGCTAAGAGAATAGCTGAAAGAAGCAACAGAGGTTTAGAAAGAGGCAAGAGAAGTGCAGAAAGAGGCAAGTGAGGTGCAGAAAGAAGCAAGAGCAGTGCAGAAAGAGCCAACAGAGGTGCAAAAAGAGGCAAGAGGGGTGCAAAAAGAGGTGGGATAGGTGCACAAAGAGGCAAAAGAGGCACAGAAAGAGGCAGGAGGGGTGCAAAGAAGGAAGAGAAGTGCAGAAAGAGGCAAGAGAATTGCTGAAAAAAGCAAAAGAGGTGTAGAAAGAAGCAAGAGAAGTGCAGAGAGAGACAAGTGAGGTGCAGAAAGAAGCAAGAGCAGTGCAGAAAGAACCAACAGAGGTGCAAAAAGAGGCAAGAGGGGTGCAGAAAAAGGTTGGAGGGGTGCACAAAGAGTCAAGAGTATTACAGAAAGAGGCTGGAGGGGTGCTGAAAGAAGATCAGTGCAGAAAGAGCCAACAGAGGTGCTGAAAGAGGCAACAGAGGTACAGATGGAGGCACGAGAGGTACAGAAAGAAGGAAGAGGAGAGCAGAAAGAAGCAACAGGTGCTTAAAGAGTCAGAAGGGGTGCAGAAAGAAGGAATAGAAGTGCAGAAAGAAGCAACAGAGGTGCTGAAAGAGGCACGAAGGGTGCAGAAAGAGACAAGAGAAGTGCAGAAAGAAGCAACAGAGGTACAGAAAGAGTCAAGAGTGGTGCAGAAAGAGGGAAGAGAGGTGTAGAAAGAGGCAAGAGAGTTGCACAAATAGGGAAGAGGGGTGCAGAAAGAGGCAGGAGGGATGCAGAAAGAATTAACAGAGGTGGCGAAAGAGGCAAGAGAGGTGCAGAAAGAAGCAAGTGAAGTGCAGAAAGAGGCAACAGAGGTGCAGAAAGACGCAAGAGAGGTGCAGAAACAAGCAAGAGAAGTACAGAAAGAGGCAAGAGAATTGCTGAAAGAAGCAACAGAGGTTTAGAAAGAAGCAAGAGAAGTGCAGAAAGAAGCAAGTGAGGTGCAGAAAGAAGCAAGAGCAGTGCAGAAAGAACCAACAGAGGTGCAAAAAGAGGCAAGAGGGCTGCAGAAAGAGGTAGGAGAGGTGCACAAAGAGGCAAGAGAGGTACAGAAAGAGGCAGGAGGGGTACAAAAAGAAGGAAGAGAAGTGCAGAAAGAGGCAAGAGAATTGGTGAATGAAGCAACAGAGGTGTAGAAAGAAGCAAGAGAAGTGCAGAAAGAGGCAAGTGAGGTACAGAAAGAAGAAAGAGCAGTGCGGAAAGAACCAACAGAGGTGCTGAAAGAGGCAACAGAGGTGAAGAAGGAGGCACGAGAGGTGCAGAAAGAAGGAAGAGGAGTGCAGAAAGAAGCAACATAGGTGCTGAAAGAGTTACAAGGGGTGCAGAAAGAAGGAAGAGAAGTGCAGAAAGAAGCAACAAAGGTGCTGAAAGAGGCACAAAGGGTGCAGAAAGAGGCAAGAGAAGTGCAGAAAGAAGCAACAGAGGTACAGAAAGAGGCAAGAGTGGTGCACACAGAAGGAAGAGAGGTGTAGGAAGAGTCAAGAGAGTTGCACAAATAGGGAAGAGGGTGCAGAAAGAGGCGGGAGGGGTGCAGAAAGAAAAACCAGAGGTGGCGAAAGAGGTAAGAGAGGTGCAGAAAGAAGCAAGTGAAGTGCAGAAGGAGGAAACAGAGGTGCAGAAAGATGCAAGAGAGGTGCAGAAACAAGCAAGAGAAGTGTAGAAAGAGCTAAGAGAATTGCTGAAAGAAGCAACAGAGGTTTAGAAAGAAGCAAGAGAAGTGCAGAAAGAGGCAAGTGAGGTGCAGAAAGAAGCAAGAGCAGTGCAGAAAGAACCAACAGAGGTGCAAAAATGGGCAACAGGGGTGCAGAAAGAGGTAGGATAGGTGCAGAAAGAGGCAAAAGAGGCACAGAAAGAGGCAGGAGGGGTGCAAAGAAGGAAGAGAAGTGCAGAAAGAGGCAAGAGAATTGCTGAAAAAAGCAAAAGAGGTGTAGAAAGAAGCAAGAGAAGTGCAGAGAGAGACAAGTGAGGTGCAGAAAGAAGCAAGCACAGTGCAGAAAGAACCAACAGAGGTGCAAAAAGAGGCAAGAGGGGTGCAGAAAAAGGTAGGAGGGGTGCACAAAGAGGCAAGAGTATTACAGAAAGAGGCAGGAGGGGTGCTGAAAGAAGAGCAGTGCAGAAAGAGCCAACAGAGGTGCTGAAAGAGGCAACAGAGGTACAGAAGGAGGCACGAGAGGTGCAGAAAGGAAGAAGAGTGCAGAAAGAAGCAACAGGTGCTTAAAGAGTCACAAGGGGTGCAGAAAGAAGGAAGAGAAGTGCAGAAAGAAGCAACAGAGGTGCTGAAAGAGGCACGAAGGGTGCAGAAAGAGACAAGAGTAGTGCAGAAAGAAGCAACAGAGGTACAGAAAGAGTCAAGTGTGGTGCAGAAAGAGGGAAGAGAGGTGTAGAAAGAGGCAAGAGAGTTGCACAAATAGGGAAGAGGGGTGCAGAAAGAGGCAGGAGGGATGCAGAAAGAATTAACAGAGGTGGCGAAAGAGGCAAGAGAGGTGCAGAAAGAAGCAAGTGAAGTGCAGAAAGAGGCAACAGAGGTGCAGAAAGATGCAAGAGAGGTGCAGAAACAAGCAAGAGAAGTACAGAAAGAGGCAAGAGAATTGCTGAAAGAAGCAACAGAGGTTTAGAAAGAAGCAAGAGAAGTGCAGAAAGAAGCAAGTGAGGTGCAGAAAGAAGCAAGAGCAGTGCAGAAAGAACCAACAGAGGTGCAAAAAGAGGCAAGAGGGCTGCAGAAAGAGGTAGGAGAGGTGCACAAAGAGGCAAGAGAGGTACAGAAAGAGGCAGGAGGGGTGCAAAAAGAAGGAAGAGAAGTGCAGAAAGAGGCAAGAGAATTGGTGAATGAAGCAACAGAGGTGTAGAAAGAAGCAAGAGAAGTGCAGAAAGAGGCAAGTGAGGTGCAGAAAGAAGAAAGAGCAGTGCAGAAAGAACCAACAGAGGTGCTGAAAGAGGCAACAGAGGTGAAGAAGGAGGCACGAGAGGTGCAGAAAGAAGGAAGAGGAGGTGCAGAAAGAAGCAACAGTAGGTGCTGAAAGAGTTAACAGAGGGTGCAGAAAGAAGGAAGAGAGGTGCAGAAAGAAGGAAAAGAAGTGCAGAAAGAAGCAACAAAGGTGCTGAAAGAGGCACGAAGGGTGCAGAAAGAGGCAAGAGAAGTGCAGAAAGAAGCAACAGAGGTACAGAAAGAGGCAAGAGTGGTGCAGAAAGAGGGAAGAGAAGTGTAGAAAGAGGCAAGAGAGTTGCACAAATAGGGAAGAGGGGTGCAGAAAGAGGCAGGAGAGGTGCAGAAAGAATTAACAGAGGTGGTGAAAGAGGCAAGAGAGGTGCAGAAAGAAGCAAGTGAAGTGCAGAAAGAGGCAACAGAAGTGCAGAAAGACGCAAGAGAGGTGCAGAAACAAGCAAGAGAAGTGCAGAAAGAGCTAAGAGAATTGATGAAAGAAGCAAAATAGGTTTAGAAAGAAGCAAGAGAAGTGCAGAAAGAGGCAAGTGAGGTGCAGAAAGAAGCAAGAGCAGTGCAGAAATAACCAACAGAGGTGCAAAAAGAGGCAAGAGGGGTGCAGAAAGAGGTAGGAGAGGAAGGAAAGAGAGGTACAGTTAGAGGCAGGAGGAGTGCAAAAAGAAGGAAGAGAAGTGCAGAAAGAGTCAAGACAATTGCTGAAAGAAGCAACAGAGGTGTAGAAAGAAGCAAGAGAAGTGTAGACAGAGACAAGTGAGGTGCAGAAAGAAGCAAGAGCAGTGCAGAAAGAACCAACTGAGGTGCAAAAAGAGGCAAGAGGTGTTTAGAAAAAGGTAGGAGGGATGCACAAAGAGGCAAGAGATGGACAGAAAGAGGCCGGAAGGGTGCAGAAAGAAGGAAGAGAATTGCTGAAAGAAGCAACTGAGGTTTAGAAAGAAGCAAGAGAAGTGCAGAAAGAGGCAAGTGAGGTGCAGAAAGAAGCAAGAGCAGTGCAGAAAGAACCAACAGAGGTGCAAAAAGGGGCAAGAGGGGTGCAGAAAGAGGTAGGATAGGTGCACAAAGAGGCAAAAGAGGCACAGAAAGAGGCAGGAGGGGTGCAAAGAAGAAAGAGAAGTGCAGAAAGAGGCAAGAGAGTTGCTGAAATAAGCAAAAGAGGTGTAGAAAGAAGCAAGAGAAGTGCAGAGAGAGACAAGTGAGGTGCAGAAAGAAGCAAGAGCAGTGCAGAAAAGACCAACAGAGGTGCAAAAAGAGGCAAGAGAGGTGCAGAAAAAGGTAGGAGGGGTGCACAAAGAGGCAAGAGTATTACAGAAAGAGGCAGGAGGGGTGCTGAAAGAAGAGCAGTGCAGAAAGAGCCGACAGAGGTGCTGAAAGAGGCAACAGAGGTACAGAAGGAGGCACGAGAGGTGCAGAAAGGAAGAAGAAGTGCAGAAAGAAGCAACAGGGTGCTTAAAGGAGTCACAAGGGGTGCAGAAAGAAGGAAGAGAAGTGCAGAAAGAAGCAACAGAGGTGCTGAAAGAGGCACAAAGGGTGCAGAAAGAGACAAGAGTAGTGCAGAAAGAAGCAACAGAGGTTCAGAAAGAGTCAAGTGTGGTGTAGAAAGAGGGAAGAGAGGTGTAGAAAGAGGCAAGAGAGTTGCACAAATAGGGAAGAGGGGTGCAGAAAGAGGCAGGAGGGATACAGAAAGAATTAACAGAGGTGGCGAAAGAGGCAAGAGAGGTGCAGAAAGAAGCAAGTGAAGTGCAGAAAGAGGCAACAGAGGTGCAGAAAGATGCAAGAGAGGTGCAGAAACAAGCAAGAGAAGTTCAGAAAGAGGCAAGAGAATTGCTGAAAGAAGCAACAGAGGTTTAGAAAGAAGCAAGAGAAGTGCAGAAAGAAGCAAGTGAGGTGCAGAAAGAAGCAAGAGCAGTGCAGAAAGAACCAACAGAGGTGCAAAAAGAGGCAAGAGGGCTGCAGAAAGAGGTACGAGAGGTGCACAAAGAGGCAAGAGGGGTACAGAAAGAGGCAGGAGGGGTGCAAAAAGAAGGAAGAGAAGTGCAGAAAGAGGCAAGAGAATTGGTGAATGAAGCAACAGAGGTGTAGAAAGAAGCAAGAGAAGTGCAGAAAGAGGCAAGTGAGGTGCAGAAAGAAGAAAGAGCAGTGCAGAAAGAACCAACTGAGGTGCTGAAAGAGGCAACAGAGGTGAAGAAGGAGGCACGAGAGGTGCAGAAATAAGGAAGAGGAGTGCAGAAAGAAGCAACATAGGTGCTGAAAGAGATACGAGGGGTGCAGAAAGAAGGAAGAGAGGAGCAGAAAGAAGGAAGAGAAGTGCAGAAAGAAGCAACAAAGGTGCTGAAAGAGGCACGAAGGGTGCAGAAAGAGTCAAGAGAAGTGCAGAAAGAAGCAACAGAGGTACAGAAAGAGGCAAGAGTGGTGCAGAAAGAGGGAAGAGAGGTGTAGAAAGAGGGAAGAGAGTTGCACAAATAGGGAAGAGGGGTACAGAAAGAGGCAGGAGAGGTGCAGAAAGAATTAACAGAGGTGGTGAAAGAGGCAAGAGAGGTGCAGAAAGAAGCAAGTGAAGTGCAGAAAGAGGCAACAGAGGTGCAGAAAGACGCAAGAGAGGTGCAGAAACAAGCAAGAGAAGGGCAGAAAGAGCTAAGAGAATTGATGAAAGAAGCAAAATAGGTTTAGAAAGAAGCAAGAGAAGTGCAGAAAGAACCAACAGAGGTGCAAAAAGAGGTAAGAGGGCTGCAGAAAGAGGTAGGAGAGGTGCACAAAGAGGCAAGAGAGGTACAGAAAGAGGCAGAAGGGGTACAAAAAGAAGGAAGAGAAGTGCAGAAAGAGGCAAGAGAATTGGTGAATGAAGCAACAGAGGTGTAGAAAGAAGCAAGAGAAGTGCAGAAAGAGGCAAGTGAGGTACAGAAAGAAGAAAGAGCAGTGCGGAAAGAACCAACAGAGGTGCTGAAAGAGGCAACAGAGGTGAAGAAGGAGGCACGAGAGGTGCAGAAAGAAGGAAGAGGAGTGCAGAAAGAAGCAACATAGGTGCTGAAAGAGTTACAAGGGGTGCAGAAAGAAGGAAGAGGAGTGCAGAAAGAAGCAACAAAGGTGCTGAAAAAGGCACGAAGGGTGCAGAATGAGGCAAGAGAAGTGCAGAAAGAAGCAACAGAGGTACAGAAAGAGGCAAGAGTGGTGCACACAGAAGGAAGAGAGGTGTAGAAAGAGGCAAGAGAGTTGCACAAATAGGGAAGAGGGGTGCAGAAAGAGGCGGGTGTGGTGCAGAAAGAAAAACCAGAGGTGCAGAAAGAGGTAAGAGAGGTGCAGAAAGAAGCAAGTGAAGTGCAGAAGGAGGAAACAGAGGTGCAGAAAGATGCAAGAGAGGTGCAGAAACAAGCAAGAGAAGTGCAGAAAGAGCTAAGAGAATTGCTGAAAGAAGCAACAGAGGTTTAGAAAGAAGCAAGAGAAGTGCAGAAAGAGGCAAGTGAGGTGCAGAATGAAGAAAGAGCAGTGCAGAAAGAACCACCTGAGGTGCTGAAAGAGGCAACAGAGGTGAAGAAGGAGGCACGAGAGGTGCAGAAATAAGGAAGAGGAGTGCAGAAAGAAGCAACATAGGTGCTGAAAGAGTTACGAGGGGTGCAGAAAGAAGGAAGAGAGGAGCAGAAAGAAGGAAGAGAAGTGCAGAAAGAAGCAACAAAGGTGCTGAAAGAGGCACGAAGGGTGTAGAAAGAGTCAAGAGAAGTGCAGAAAGAAGCAACAGAGGTACAGAAAGAGGCAAGAGTGGTGCAGAAAGAGGGAAGAGAGGTGTAGAAAGAGGGAAGAGAGTTGCACAAATAGGGAAGAGGGGTACAGAAAGAGGCAGGAGAGGTGCAGAAAGAATTAACAGAGGTGGTGAAAGAGGCAAGAGAGGTGCAGAAAGAAGCAAGTGAAGTGCAGAAAGAGGCAACAGAGGTGCAGAAAGACGCTAGAGAGGTGCAGAAACAAGCAAGAGAAGTGCAGAAAGAGCTAAGAGAATTGATGAAAGAAGCAAAATAGGTTTAGAAAGAAGCAAGAGAAGTGCAGAAAGAACCAACAGAGGTGCAAAAAGAGGTAAGAGGGCTGCAGAAACAAGCAAGAGAAGTACAGAAAGAGGCAAGAGAATTTCTGAAAGAAGCAACAGAGGTTTAGAAAGAAGCAAGAGAAGTGCAGAAAGAAGCAAGTGAGGTGCAGAAAGAAGCAAGAGCAGTGCAGAAAGAACCAACAGAGGTGCAAAAAGAGGCAAGAGGGCTGCAGAAAGAGGTAGGAGAGGTGCACAAAGAGGCAAGAGAGGTACAGAAAGAGGCAGGAGGGGTACAAAAGAAGGAAGAGAAGTGCAGAAAGAGGCAAGAGAATTGGTGAATGAAGCAACAGAGGTGTAGAAAGAAGCAAGAGAAGTGCAGAAAGAGGCAAGTGAGGTACAGAAAGAAGAAAGAGCAGTGCGGAAAGAACCAACAGAGGTGCTGAAAGAGGCAACAGAGGTGAAGAAGGAGGCACGAGAGGTGCAGAAAGAAGGAAGAGGAGTGCAGAAAGAAGCAACATAGGTGCTGAAAGAGTTACAAGGGGTGCAGAAAGAAGGAAGAGAAGTGCAGAAAGAAGCAACAAAGGTGCTGAAAGAGGCAAGAGTGGTGCACACAGAAGGAAGAGAGGTGTAGAAAGAGGCAAGAGAGTTGCACAAATAGGGAAGAGGGGTGCAGAAAGAGGCGGGAGGGGTGCAGAAAGAAAAACCAGAGGTGCAGAAAGAGGTAAGAGAGGTGCAGAAAGAAGGAAGTGAAGTGCAGAAGGAGGAAACAGAGGTGCAGAAAGATGCAAGAGAGGTGCAGAAACAAGCAAGAGAAGTGCAGAAAGAGCTAAGAGAATTGCTGAAAGAAGCAACAGAGGTTTAGAAAGAAGCAAGAGAAGTGCAGAAAGAGGCAAGTGAGGTACAGAAAGAAGCAAGAGCAGTGCAGAAAGAACCAACAGAGGTGCAAAAAGGGGCAAGAGGGGTGCAGAAAGAGGTAGGATAGGTGCACAAAGAGGCAAAAGAGGCACAGAATGAGGCAGGAGGGGTGCAAAGAAGGAAGAGAATTGCAGAAAGAGGCAAGAGAATTGCTGAAAAAAGCAAAAGACGTGTAGAAAGAAGCAAGAGAAGTGCAGAGAGAGACAAGCGAGGTGCAGAAAGAAGCAAGAGCAGTGCAGAAAGAACCAACAGAGGTGCAAAAAGAGGCAAGAGGGGTGCAGAAAAAGGTAGGAGGGGTGCACAAAGAGGCAAGAGTATTACAGAAAGAGGCAGGAGGGGTGCTGAAAGAAGAGCAGTGCAGAAAGAGCCAACAGAGGTGCTGAAAGAGGCAACAGAGGTACAGAATGAGGCACGAGAGTTGCAGAAAGGAAGAAGAGTGCAGAATGAAGCAACAGGTGCTTAAAGAGTCACAAGGGGTGCAGAAAGAAGGAAGAGAAGTGCAGAAAGAAGCAATAGAGGTGCTGAAAGAGGCACGAAGGGTGCAGAAAGAGACAAGAGTAGTGCAGAAAGAAGCAACAGAGGTACAGAAAGAGTCAAGTGTGGTGCAGAAAGAGGGAAGAGAGGTGTAGAAAGAGGCAAGAGAGTTGCACAAATAGGGAAGAGGGGTGCAGAAAGAGGCAGGAGGGATGCAGAAAGAATTAACAGAGGTGGCGAAAGAGGCAAGAGAGGTGCAGAAAGAAGCAAGTGAAGTGCAGAAAGAGGCAACAGAGGTGCAGAAAGATGCAAGAGAGGTGCAGAAACAAGCAAGAGAAGCACAGAAAGAGGCACGACAATTGCTGAAAGAAGCAACAGAGGTTTAGAAAGAAGCAAGAGAAGTGCAGAAAGAAGCAAGTGAGGTGCAGAAAGAAGCAAGAGCAGTGCAGAAAGAACCAACAGAGGTACAAAAAGAGGCAAGAGGGCTGCAGAAAGAGGTAGGAGAGGTGCACAAAGAGGCAAGCGAGGTACAGAAAGAGGCAGGAGGGGTGCAAAAAGAAGGAAGAGAAGTGCAGAAAGAGGCAAGAGAATTGGTGAATGAAGCAACAGAGGTGTAGAAAGAAGCAAGAGAAGTGCAGAAAGAGGCAAGTGAGGTGCAGAAAGAAGAAAGAGCAGTGCAGAAAGAACCAACAGACGTGCTGAAAGAGGCAACAGAGGTGAAGAAGGAGGCACGAGAGGTGCAGAAAGAAGGAAGAGGAGTGCAGAAAGAAGCAACATAGGTGCTGAAAGAGTTACGAGGGGTGCAGAAAGAAGGAAGAGAGGTGCAGAAAGAAGGAAGAGAAGTGCAGAAAGAAGAAACAAAGGTGCTGAAAGAGGCACGAAGGGTGCAGAAACAGGCAAGAGAAGTGCAGAAAGAAGCAACAGAGGTACAGAAAGAGGCAAGAGTGGTGCACAAATAGGGAAGAGGGGTGCAGAAAGAGGCAGGAGAGGTGCAGAAAGAATTAACAGAGGTGGTGAAAGAGGCAAGAGAGGTGCAGAAAGAAGCAAGTGAAGTGCAGAAAGAGGCAACAGAAGAGCAGAAAGACACAAGAGAGGTGCAGAAACAAGCAAGAGAAGTGCAGAAAGAGCTAAGAGAATTGATGAAAGAAGCAAAATAGGTTTAGAAAGAAGCAAGAGAAGTGCAGAAAGAGGCAAGTGAGGTGCAGAAAGAAGCAAGAGCAGTGCAGAAATAACCAACAGAGGTGCAAAAAGAGGCAAGAGGGGTGCAGAAAGAGGAAGGAGAGGTGCACAAAGAGGCAAGAGAGGTACAGTTAGAGGCAGGAGGAGTGCAAAAAGAAGGAAGAGAAGTGCAGACAGAGTCAAGACAATTGCTGAAAGAAGCAACAGAGGTGTAGAAAGAAGCAAGAGAAGTGTAGACAGAGACAAGTGAGGTGCAGAAAGAAGCAAGAGCAGTGCAGAAAGAACCAACTGAGGTGCAAAAAGAGGCAAGAGGTGTTTAGAAAAAGGTAGGAGGGGTGCACAAAGAAGCAAGAGAGGGACAGAAAGAGGCCGGAAGGGTGCAGAAAGAAGGAAGAGAATTGCTGAAAGAAGCAACAGAGGTTTAGAAAGAAGCAAGAGAAGTGCAGAAAGAGGCAAGTGAGGTGCAGAAAGAAGCAAGAGCAGTGCAGAAAGAACCAACAGAGGTGCAAAAAGGGGCAAGAGGGGTGCAGAAAGAGGTAGGATAGGTGCACAAAGAGGCAAAAGAGGCACAGAAAGAGGCAGGAGGGGTGCAAAGAAGGAAGAGAAGTGCAGAAAGAGGCAAGAGAATTGCTGAAAAAAGCAAAAGAGGTGTAGAAAGAAGCAAGAGAAGTGCAGAGAGAGACAAGTGAGGTACAGAAAGAAGCAAAAGCAGTGCAGAAAAAACCAACAGAGGTGCAAAAAGAGGCAAGAGGGGTGCAGAAAAAGGTTAGGAGGGGTGCACAAAGAGGCAAGAGTATTACAGAAAGAGGCAGGAGGGGTGCTGAAAGAAGAGCAGTGCAGAAAGAGCCAACAGAGGTGCTGAAAGAGGCAACAGAGGTACAGAAGGAGGCACGAGAGGTGCAGAAAGGAAGAAGAGTGCAGAAAGAAGCAACGGGTGCTTAAAGAGTCACAAGGGGTGCAGAAAGAAGGACGAGAAGTGCAGAAAGAAGCAACAGAGGTGCTGAAAGAGGCACGAAGGGTGCAGAAAGAGACAAGAGTAGTGCAGAAAGAAGCAACAGAGGTACAGAAAGAGTCAAGTGTGGTGCAGAAAGAGGGAAGAGAGGTGTAGAAAGAGGCAAGAGAGTTGCACAAATAGGGAAGAGGGGTGCAGAAAGAGGCAGGAGGGATACAGAAAGAATTAACAGAGGTGGCGAAAGAGGCAAGAGAGGTGCAGAAAGAAGCAAGTGAAGTGCAGAAAGAGGCAACAGAGGTGCAAGAAAGATGCAAGAGAGGTGCAGAAACAAGCAAGAAAAGTACAGAAAGAGGCAAGAGAATTGCTGAAAGAAGCAACAGAGGTTTAGAAAGAAGCAAGAGAAGTGCAGAAAGAAGCAAGTGAGGTGCAGAAAGAAGCAAGAGCAGTGCAGAAAGAACCAACAGAGGTGCAAAAAGAGGCAAGAGGGCTGCAGAAAGAGGTAGGAGAGGTGCACAAAGAGGCAAGAGAGGTACAGAAAGAGGCAGGAGGGGTGCAAAAAGAAGGAAGAGAAGTGTTGAAAGAGGCAAGAGAATTGGTGATTGAAGCAACAGAGGTGTAGAAAGAAGCAAGAGAAGTACAGAAAGAGGCAAGTGAGGTGCAGAAAGAAGAAAGAGCAGTGCAGAAAGAACCAACAGAGGTGCTGAAAGTGGCAACAGAGGTGAAGAAGGAGGCACGAGAGGTGCAGAAAGAAGGAAGAGGAGTGCAGAAAGAAGCAACATAGGTGCTGAAAGAGTTACGAGGGGTGCAGAAAGAAGGAAGAGAGGTGCAGAAAGAAGGAAGAGAAGTGCAGAAAGAAGCAACAAAGGTGCTGAAAGAGGCACGAAGGGTGCAGAAAGAGGCAAGAGAAGTGCAGAAAGAAGCAACAGAGGTACAGAAAGAGGCAAGAGTGGTGCAGAAAGAGGGAAGAGAGGTGTAGAAAGAGGCAAGAGAGTTGCACAAATAGGGAAGAGGGGTACAGAAAGAGGCAGGAGAGGTGCAGAAAGAATTAACAGAGGTGGTGAAAGAGGCAAGAGAGGTGCAGAAAGAAGCAAGTGAAGTGCAGAAAGAGGCAACAGAGGTGTAGAAAGACGCAAGAGAGGTGCAGAAACAAGCAAGAGAAGTGCAGAAAGAACTAAGAGAATTGATGAAAGAAGCAAAATAGGTTTAGAAAGAATCAAGAGAAGTGCAGAAAGAGGCAAGTGAGGTGCAGAAAGATGCAAGAGCAGTGCAGAAATAACCAACAGAGGTGCAAAAAGAGGCAAGAGGGGTGCAGAAAGAGGTAGGAGAGGTGCACAAAGAGGCAAGAGAGGTACAGTTAGAGGCAGGAGGAGTGCAAAAAGAAGGAAGAGAAGTGCAGAAAGAGTCAAGACAATTGCTGAAAGAAGCAACAGAGGTGTAGAAAGAAGCAAGAGAAGTGTAGCAAGAGACAAGTGAGGTGCAGAAAGAAGCAAGAGCAGTGCAGAAAGAACCAACTGAGGTGCAAAAAGAGGCAAGAGGTGTTTAGAAAAAGGTAGGAGGGGTGCACAAAGAGGCAAGAGAGGTACAGAAAGAGGCCGGAGGGGTGCAGAAAGAAGGAAGAGAAGTGCAGAAAAAAGCAAGAGCAGTGCAGAAAGAACCAACAGAGGTGCTGAAAGAGGCGCAAAGGGTACAGAAAGAGGCAAGAGAAGTGCAGAAAGAGGTAACAGAGGTACAGAAAGAGGCAAGAGATGTGCAGAAAGAGGAAAGAGAGGTATAGAAAGAGGCAAGAGAGTTGCACAAATAGGGAAGAGGGGTGCAGAAAGAGGCAGGAGGGGTGCAGAAAGAAGCAACAGAGGTGCCGAAAAAGGCAAGAGAGGTGCAGAAAGAAGCAAGTGAATTGCAGAAAGAGGTAACAGAGGTGCAGAAAGACACAAGAGAGGTGCAGAAATAAGCAAGAGAAGTGCAGAAAGAGGCAAGAAAATTGCTGAAAGAAGCAACAGAGGTGCAAAAAGAGGCAGGAGGGGTGCAAAAAGAAGGAAGAGAAGTGCAGAAAGAGGCAAAAGAATTGGTGAAAGAAGCAACAGAGGTGTAGAAAGAAGCAAGAGAAGTGCAGAAAGAGGCAAGTGAGGTGCAGAAAGAAGAAAGAGCAGTGCGGAAAGAACCAAAAGAGGTGCTGAAAGAGGCAACAGAGGTGAAGAAGGATGCACGAGAGGTGCAGAAAGAAGGAAGAGGAGTGCAGAAAGAAGCAACATAGGTGCTGAAAGAGTTACAAGGGGTGCAGAAAGAGGCAAGAGAAGTGCAGAAGGAAGCAACAGAGGTACAGAAAGAGGCAAGAGTGGTGCACAAAGAAGGAAGAGAGGTGTAGAAAGAGGCAAAAGAGTTGCACAAATAGGGAAGAGGGGTGCAGAAAGAGGCAGGAGAGGTACAGAAAGAATTAACAGAGGTGGCGAAAGAGGCAAGAGAGGTGCAGAAAGAACCAAGTGAAGTGCAGAAAGAGGCAACAGAGGTGCAGAAAGATGCAAGAGAGGTGCAGAAACAAGCAAGAGAAGTGCAGAAAGAGCTAAGAGAATTGCTGAAAGAAGCAACAGAGGATTAGAAAGAAGCAAGAGAAGTGCAGAAAGAAGCAAGTGAGGTGCAGAAAGAAGCAAGAGTAGTGCAGAAATAACCAACAGAGGTGCAAAAATAGGCAAGAGGTGTTCAGAAAAAAGTAGGAGGGGTGCACAAAGACGCAAGAGAGGTACAGAAAGAGGCCAGAAGGGTGCAGAAAGAAGGAAGAGAAGTGCAGAAAAAAGCAAGAGCAGTGCATAAAGAACCAACAGAGGTGCTGAAAGAGGCGCGAGGGGTACAGAAAGAGGCAAGAGAAGTGCAGAAAGAGGTAACAGAGGGACAGAAAGAGGCAAGAGATGTGCAGAAACAGGCAGAAAGGTGCAGAAAGAGGGAACAGGAGTGCAGATAGAGGCAAGAGAGGTGCAGAAAGAGAAAAAAGGGTGCAGAAAGGGGCAAGAGATCTGCAGAAAAAAGCAACAGAGGTGCTGAAAGAGGCACGAAGGGTGCAGAAAGAAGCAAGAGAAGTGCAGAAAGAAGCAACAGAGGTACAGAAAGAGGCAAGAGTGGTACAGAAAGAGGGAAGAGAGGTGTAGAAAGAGGCAAGAGAGTTGCACAAATAGGGAAGAGGGGTGCAGAAAGAGGCAGGAGGGATGCAGAAAGAAGCAACAGAGGTGCCGAAAAAGGCAAGAGAGGTGCAGAAAGAAGCAAGTGAAGGGCAGAAAGAGGCAACAGAGGTGCAGAAAGACGCAAGAGAGGTGCAGAAACAAGCAAGAGAAGTGCAGAAAGAGGCAAGAGAATTGCAAAAAAAGGAAAAGAAGTGCAGAAAGAGGCAAGAGAATTGCTGAAAGAAGCAACAGAAGTGTAGAAAGAAGCAAGAGAAGTGCAGAAAGAGGCAAGTGAGGTGCAGAAAGAAGCAAGAGCAGTGCAGAAAGAACCAAGAGAGGTGCAAAAAGAGGCCAGAGGGGTGCAGAAAAAGGTAGGAGGGGTGCACAATGAGGCAAGAGAGGTACAGAAAGAGGCAGGAGGGTTGCAGAAAGAAGGAAGACAAGTGCAGAAATAGGCAAGAGAATTGCTGAAAGAAGCAACAGAGGTGTAGAAAGAAGCAAGAGAAGTGCAGAAAGAGGCAAGTGAGGTGCAGAAAGACGCAAGAGCAGTGCAGAAAGAACCAACAGAGGTGCTGAAAGAGGCAAGTGAGGTGCAGAAAGAAACAAGAGAGGTGCAGAAAGAAACAAGAGAGGTGCAGAAAGAAGGAAGAGAAGTGCAGAAAGAAGTAACACAGGTGCAGAAAGAGGAAAAAAGGGTGCAGAAAGACGAAAGAGGGATACAGAAAAAGGCTAGAGAGGTGCAGAAAGAGGGACGAAGGGTGCAGAAAGAGGCAAGAGGGGTACAGAAAGAAGCAAATGAGGTGCAGAAAGAGGCAACAGAACTGCACCCTGGGACATTGCAGGAGCCGGCCCAGGGGCTTTCTTCAATTATTTGCGGGGGCCTCGCGGGCCCCCCCAAGCCCCAGGGACCACCACCTGCAGCTATGGCACTGTATGCTGATTACATAATAAACACCATTTTGTAGTGTTGTATAATAAGGACACAGTGCCAACACTTTATATAGCTGCTGGCACAGAGTATTGTAAAGTTGCCACTGATATTAGATTATATTGACAATATTTAATATGACTTGAACACCGGATCTTTCCCAAACTGTCACGAAATGACAGCTTTTGTATGAGTGTCGACACAATACCGTTTGTGGCACCAGCTGCATAAACAATTAATGGTTGATAATAGCGCTGATAGGGTCAACATATATTATTCCTCCATCTCGTCTGGGCGGTGCTGAGTCTACGCATCTTTTCAAAGGGCTGATTCTGCGTCTGGTGAAACCGTGCTACAGAAGATACCGCACCCGCAGTGCGTGATGCTGCGGGCTGCGGTATTTAACACCTGTGCATTTACTGCGCCATTACACTTTTCGAATATGGGATAATGCGTTAATTCCGTGCGTTTTCTGTGTTTCAGAATAGCACGAGATCCATATTTACAGCGTTTGCTACAACGATTTGTTTCAGGTTTTCCTACCACAAAGCGTGCAGACAAAAAACCCTGGTAAGGGCCATTTATACTCCTGAATCAGGGGCAAGTTCAAACTTCCACCAAACTCGGGATTTTCAAGGGGATCTGAAGCTCTCTCTAAAACTCGAGTGGTTCACACAGAAGAGCCCAACGCTTCACCTTTCACCCAGCATAAACCTGCACAGACGCGTTGATTTAATTCTACACCTTCTCTGACCAAGATCCGAATAAAAGACGGATTCCCACGACAGCTGCAAAGTTCTGCGTGTCATCTGTGAAAGTATGAACTTCTGTTGAAGGAGTTATGGATTCTAAACTTTTCTGCATACTTCAACTATATTCAATAATAGAAAAACTGTGCAAAGTATGCATTTTTCCTGAATACATGGGAATAGCACAGGCCGAGCGATACTACAGCCGATATGCCCCAGTTATGATATCACTAAGAAGCGTTACAGGACTCTGCCGTGGCAGGGGTATCCTATCCAAATACTAGTATCACAGGACAATGTGTTCTAAAAACTGCCAATGCCGTAAATTAGGATCCGGCTCACCGACTCACCAAAAGGTACAATATTACTTCGATTTCTGTATAGGGATTTAATGCACTTACGACATTCACAACACTGTAAATAATGTGATTATTGCCCATTTAACAGATATTTTATCAACTTCAGAAGAATGAAAGGGTGAGACAGCCCGGTCACAATTCGAGCCTATGACCTGCAAGATAAACAAAGGTGTCAGCAGTGCCTAACTCGAGTTATTTAATGAGCGTGTGCTTTGCACGTGCATTTATTATTTGTGCAGCAGAAAGATGGTGTCTTAGAAGCACGTGCATCACACCACTATTTTACTCCTGTCTCAAGTATTCTCATATAAAGATTGCTTTACTTACGCATGTACCTTAAAAGGATCAAGATCATATGTAGTGCTAGTGGGTGAGCTAGGAACACCCTGTTATTAGACTTTACAAATTACGCGGATGATGCTTCCCCATTCATTAACTGCCCTGCGCGTATCCCATTTTATTTGCGCCTGACACTTAAATGCATTTCCTCATAGCCTGGTTTCTCTGTGTGTCGGTGCACTTACGGCATGTTTCTGCACCGGAACTGCACATCCGTCTGGAAGAATGGACAGAACTTTTAATCTTTCAAAGATCAATAAAATGACTTTGATTGCTAGACAACGCGTTTGATTAGGCAAAACTGGTCCAAAAGTTGCGATTATTGTACAGAAAATAAATGTGCACGTTCTATAGTGCACATTTACATTTCAGGCGTATTTGTGGTCTACTGCTTGAGGATATTGTATTGATAGGACAGAAAGATAATCCCGGTTTCAACACTACCCAAGCTGTGTGAATCACTGCACCCCGCGTCCCTTGTTTACATCCCTGCGGGGACCGGTACATTTCTTAGCTTGTCTATAAAAAGAACGGAAACCTGAATGACAGGGGTTAAATAGGGAGCATGCTCTTACCTTGTGCTAAGAAGGTGGCAGTCAAGGCACTGGAATCCTCTGCGGTTATGCTTACAGGGGCAGCATGTTGATCGCCGCCTGTGGGGCTCTGTGTACCAGGAGCAGTGTGTGAGGTGAGGGTGCCTGAAAGGCTTGAGTGGGAGTGCGTCAGTGTATGTGTCCCTCACTGTGCGTCCTGCTGATGTGGGGTCTTTTCAGCGAGGCTGCTGAGTGTGCATTTGAAGGGAAAGCAGCTCTCTGCCGCAACGGTAGCACTCAGCCAAGAAGTTTCCATACTTTCAACACGTCTCTTTGCTCTTCTGACACCCCTGCAGCTTTCCCTTCTGATTTTTACGTGCGCTATCTCTCCTGGCTCCCCTTCTTTTTCTCTCTCTGTCCAACGACAACTCGCCCTTTCTATGTATCTTTCCCGCGCCCCTCCCCCACAGGTTCCTCCAACCCCGTGCTCTTTCTGTACCTGCATCTACTGTTTATCTCTTGCTGTCTTCACTCACTCTACCCCCATGATTTCTCCTTTACCAGCCCCTATCCTTTCTTATCTATACTGTTCCTCTCTGTCTCTCTAGCTCTCCTTCCCCCTTCCGACTGGAGTACGTGTCTCTTTGTTTTCTTACTCACTTTTACCGCCTCCTCTCTCTCCCATCTCTGCACCCCCTCTTTATCCTTTCCTCTTCCACTCGTCCGCCCCTCCTTCCTCTGCCTATTTACTCTTTCTCCCCCCTCCTCTCTGCCAGTGTCTCTCTGCCACTGCTGCAGCCTCCATGCCCCCCGCTGCATGTGTCATTCACAAAGACAATCCCAGCAGCCGTCCAAACATAGCTCCTGAGCAGCGAGCTGCTGCAGCCCCTACAGCTGGCGACCAGAGGACCCCGAGCAGATTAAAAGATAGGGGCCAGAATCTCTCAAAGCGCGAAAAGAACGGTGCGCAAAGTGTTTATTACACGAGCGAAGTCTGCCTAGATCCTGATTATTGGTGTACCCGTAGCTCGCTGAGCTTCTTACTTCTACACAGTGGCTCTGCAAAAGGACAGAACAGCCTCACCAGTGATAATTGATGCCAAAAGCCGCTGTGCGGTTTTCCCACAAGCTACAGTAAGGCAATTTTCCTTGCAACTTTTAAACTGTTTATGTCAGTGCTCCTCCCACACATTTTTTTAGAAGCCCCGGGGAGGTGGTGGTCCCAGGGGCTGCGGGGGCCCCGCGGGCCCCCGCTATATACTTGTGCATGCCCCGGGACCTGGCCCACCCGGGGCTTAACAATAACGAAGAGCGGGAGCCCGCGCTTTGTTTCTTTTTTTATTTTCACGGCAGGATTTGCGACCCCAACGCGAATTCTGCCATTTAAAAAAAAAGCAAAATTGCTTTTTTTGGCCCTTGGGGTCCTTGTGGGACCCCCTGAGCAGGCCTAGGGGGTCAGGGTGTTTCTACCCTGCCCGCTTTTCTTCTTTTTCAACCTTTTTTCCACTCTTTTCTTGTGACTAGGTTACCAGTGTTACAAGATGGCTGCCAACACTTCCTGGTTTGGAGTGTTGGCAGCCAATCAGAGTGAAGCTCGTGCCCGGGAAGGTTCGCGAACCCTCCTCGGTGCTCAGATATATAAATGTTTTCTTTCTTTAATTTCTCAGCAACTACTGAATGGATTTACACCATTTAACAAAAAGGGCTCTTTCTGAACCAAGGGCTACATTTTTTGCCAAATTTGGTGTAATTCCGTTCAGCAGTTTGGGATGTAGCTTTGTCTAAAGTTTCCTATGGAAATTAACATGGGGAAAATGCGTTTTGGGAACCCCCTTTTTCTCTGCCCCCACTTGACGAATCACCCCGAAACTTTCAAGACAGGAGCTGACCGGAGCGGGCCACTAGTTTTGAAAATTTTGAGAAGATTCATCAAACAACGCCTAAGTTATTGGGAAAACAAAAAACGCTTTTGAATAGAAACGAGGTCCTAACTATAACTACCTACTGGCGACCGCCAGTAGGTAATATATATATATATATATATATATATATATATATATATATATATATATATCCCCAACAGAAATTTCTCCAAGTGATGGGAGCCCCCGTCCCTGCAGGGCGGCTTTGTACCGGGCCTGGAGCTGCCACCACTCTGGGAACACTGCCTGCCCTTAAAAAAAATAAACTGAAAAGTTTAATTTTTCTTTTTTAAATGCATCCCATTTTCCTTTAAGGGAAACGGGCAGCATGTAAAAAAAAAAAAAGACTGCTTTATTTAAAAGCAGTCACAGACATGGTGGTCTGCTGACCCCAGCAGGCCACCTTCCCTGGGAGTGCTAGCCATTCCTAATGGGGTCGTAAATTGCCACAGCCTCATTTATATTCATGAGGCATGCAATTTGCAACCCCATTAGGAATCGCTAACAGTGTCTGAGACACTGTTATACATCCCAATATGTGAGTCGCAAATTGCGAGTCGCAAATGCGACGCAATTTGCGAGTCGCAAATTGGTGGGTCATAAATCTGGCCCTTTGATTCTAAATAGAATGAAAACTCTTGACAAAATGGTGTTGTGCATGAGGAGATAAAACCAGAAGAAAAGATTAGAGAATAGAAGTACCTTTTGTACAGTTTTTAGCGGAGAATGGATAAATACTTTTAGTACAGAGCCTTTCTTTAATGAAGAAAGCTATCTGCAGGATAATAGATTAGTTCATGCCATTGATGAAAGAGGACGATGTTTTGAAATGAAGAATGGCATTCCTATAGCAAAAGAGATGATAGTACCTAGAAATGTAGAACAAGTTTTTGGAAAAGAGATACAAGGAAGGCGGAATCAGGAGCCTGTTTGGAAATCGAATTGTAGTAGTGTTTGTAGTATTCAACAGCAATCCATTGATATATTAAGAACATTTCTACATATCTTTCCAAGGCAAAGTTTAAATCACAAAATAAGTACTTTACAAGGATTGGATCATTGCAAGATTGGAAAGCATACAAATTTGCCGAGACACTCACCAGCTTGTTTATCAAACAAAGTGTGCCAAAGCACCTTTCATCATTTCAGAATGTTATCTGTACACCACTCAACAATGTAAACTTTAGTTAGGAGGCTGTACTATGTGAAAACTCCTGCTTTATGTTAAGGAGATATTAATAGAGAACTTGTGCATGGTACTGTGGCAGACGTAGAAAAGGTTTGTGATGATGTGCAGTATTGTTTCTTTGGTCCTGAGCAGGATTCTAGGGAAAGGGAAGAGTTGTTAAGAGGAGGAGTTGCAGAACAGGACACAGATATTACAGTTGATAGTTTCGAAAAGGAGATTACAAAATTTAACACAGTGTGGTCTCAAAAACCTAGAGTATGTTTGTATATGTTGTCGATGCACTCACTAGAAGATTCAAACATAGACTGTTGAGTTGTATTTAAAAAGTAAAAAAGAAAATAATGATAACTGGAAAAAGTTAGCTGTGTATTTATTTGTAGAGGAACGCTTTGACTTGTCTATATGGCAAGTTAGATGTAAGTAGTGTTAAAATAAATTAGAAGATAATAAAATGAATAACACATAGATATTAGATACCCATGTTGTAAGATAATAAAATGCCTGCTAATGTAGAAAAACTATGAAGGGCCAAAAATAAAAAAGATCCACATTTATGATTCTTTGCTGCATTGCGAAGGGCTGTTATGGACTGCTCTCTAGCACTCACTACAACTGCATAATCCATGCAGTATGATGCCATCCAGGAAAACTGTGGAGCCAAATCTTGAAGTTGAGATTGGACCTCTGAAGGGTCTCCCTGCCCCGGTGTTGTAGCGGCTGCTATTGAAGTTGGGGGTCCTTCTGCCTTGTGTTGCCTTCTTATTGCTTTTAGACTAGTGCAATGGTATGTTTTTAGATGGTAAAGCATGGACGTAGTCTCGCAAGAATATTTTTTATTTGTACCCCTTGACCATGTCTTGTGGCATATTATGCATTGCGCAAATCTGCTCACTATGAACTCCTCTTAAACAATGTTCTGGATAGCTAAATTGGTGTGTTCTTCTTATTCATTTAGTTGAAAAGTGTATCCAATGATATTCCCTTATTTCCCGGTGACATGATTTTCTGTTTTGTTTTTGAATTATTCTTTTATTTTGTGGTTTTGTAAAGTTTTAAAATGTTTTTGTTCCTTTTTATGGTAACAAAATTTGGAACTGGGACAGGAGGAATTCGGAAAATGTGCACTGAGAAATGAGCAAAAAATATAAAAGGGAATAAAGATTAGCATGTATGATTTTTTGCAGCATTGCGAATAGCTGTAACACACTGCTCACCAGCACTTATAACAACACTACTGTCCAGGCAATACGTGGCCATTCTTGAAAACTCTGGAGCCATATCTGTTGTAGTAGTCTGAACCTCTGAACAGACTTTCTGGCCGGGAATTGTTGCTGCTGCCACTGATGTAGATGGTCCTCCAATTTCCCTCTGCTAGATTGCCAGTTGTAGACGTTTTCCATGATAGGTTTTAAGATTATATAACATGGACTTTGACCCACATGAATATTTTTTATTCATCCCTCTAGAGAGGGTCTTGTTACAGATTGTGTATTGCACTAGTTTTGCAGCAGTTTTTGATTCCCCATGACTTTGGGTAGCAATGGGAAGTTTGATGGGTGTTTGGTAGTTATGTTCTATTCGTGAGTTCAGATGTTAAAAGTTATTTTTTGAAATTGTTATTTTTTACAAATGTGTTGTTAAAATAAAGTTAAACCAATATGTTACTAAACAGCTAGACTCAAACTTTGTGTAAAATATGTCTAAATATCTGTTTTACACTTTGTCATTTGTATTCGTGACTACTGATGTCATTGCGACGTCCGGTGTTGCTGTGAAGAAGGAAAATGCATTTTTGATGTAGTTATTTCGACAAATAAATACAAAGGGCAAAGTTAAATTCATATCTTACTAAATAGCTACACTGAAACTTTATGTAAAATATGTCTATATATATGTTTTACACTTTGTCAAAAACACCCAGTATTTGCAGTGTGTCCTTGGCAATTGCACTCAGAATCACACAGGCAATATCTATGCAATCATACAATAATATCCCAGACACTACTCATGCACTTACATAATTACCAAGACATTACACACTCACTCACAGACCCATACAGCCACTCACACACCCAGTCACCAACCTATACAGCGACTCACACAACCTCTCTCAAAGTTTACAGGTTACAGTAAGGAAATAAAATTAAAAATACCTTCAAAATTCACTGAAAAAACCACAGGTTACATGGACATTATAGTTAGGAACTAGCGTTTAAAAAACCTTAGAAATTCACTAAAAATCCAAAGGTTACAGAGACGTTATAGTTAGGCTCAAGTTTCACTCGTACAAAACCAGTGAAATTCAGCAGTTTTCTGTGATGTCATGAGTGATGTCACTAACCATGTCATGAGTGATGTAATATGTGAGGTCATAGGCAGTGCATTGCGGGGTCGCAAGTTATAGTTAGCTCAGCTAACTATAACTGCTGAAATTCACTGGTTTTGTATGAGTGAAACTTGAGCCTAACTATAAGGTCTCTGTAAACTTTGCTTTTTTCAGTAAATATATATATATATATATATATATATATATATATATATATATATATATATATATATATATATATATATACCACGGTTCACTCCTTCTAAAACCTGTGACCCTTGGGAGGTGGCACGCTCGCCAGTAGGTAGTTATAATTAGGACAGTTTCCATAGGAAAAGAGTTTTTTGTTTTTGCAAATAACTGAACTGTAGCTCTGTATGACGAATCTTCGTGAAATTTTCAAAATTATTATGATGCTCAGTTCAGCTGCTGTGTTGAACGTTTCAAGGTGATTCGTCAAGGGAGGGGGGGCTGAGAAAATGGGGCGGTCCCAAAATGCATTTTCCCAATGCAATTTCCCTTAGGGATTTTAGACACAACTACAGCCCAAACCGCTGGACGGAATTATATGAAATTTAGCAGAGAGATAGCTCTTAGTCCAGAAAGAACCGTTTTTGTTTTTTAGTGTAAATCCATTCAATAGTTTTGGAGATATTAAAGGAAAAACAAATTTGTATATCTGGAGGCACGAATTCTTCCTGAATCCATCGCAGCACTTCGCTAATCCACGTGCCAACAACACTGAAGTAATTTGGTGGCCGCAACCTGTGTAGAATGTTGTGGCCATCTTTTTATGTAATAGGACACAGTCCTGGGGGGCTAAAAATAAAACTTGAAACTAATAGAAGGGGTCGGGTTAGAGGTACCCTGACCCCCATCTGTGTAATATAGGGGTCTCTGAGGGACCCCTTATGGGCAACAAAATGCCTGAAACCGATCTTTTTTCCACGTGCGTGAATTTGCGAATCCACTGCAATGGCCGCAACCCATGAAGAATGTTGCGGTTGACATTTTATGAAATGGGACACGGTTCCAGGGGGCTAAAAATAAAACTTTTGACTAATAGAAGGGGTCAGGTTAGAGGTACCCTGACCCCATGGGTGTAATATAGCAATCTCTGAGGAACCCCCTTATGGTCAACAAAATGCCTCAAACTGATTTTTTTTCCACGTGCAGGAATTTGCCAATCTGTTGTGACACTCAGCGCAGTCACACACTCACTCAGACACTCATGCACCCACTCAGAAACAGACACTCTCACACCCACTGACAGACCCGTCTCCCATTAGTAAATGGCCAGGCCCCGGGTGATGGGGTCCCCGGGACCGAAATTGGCCCGAGCAGGGGGTGCAGCCCCACTCCCCCATTTCTAAATCACCGGGCCCTGGGGCATGGGGCCCGATGCTAAAATCGTCCCAAAGAGGGGGGCCACGTGGCTCCCTCCCCTTTTAAATATATAATTTTAAAAGAGGCCAGGTCCTGGAGGATGGAGTTCTTGAGGCTGAAATCGGCCCGGGGAGAGGGGCCACGCAGCCCCCCTCTCCATTGCAAAATGGCCGGGCTCCGTGGGATGGGGACCCTGAAGCAGATATCAGCCTGGGGTGGGGGGGTGCATGGTCCCGTACCCTATTACATTTTTTTTTTAAAAGGCTGGCTCCTGGGGATGGGGTCCATGGGGCCAAAATCGAATGTATGACAATACAACGCGATCATTTAGATCGCAGTACATTACATCGCAGTGTTTACAACGCAAGTCGTTACAACGACTTGCGCTGGAGGGCGCTGGACTTAGGAATAGTATGATTTACTATTCCAACTCCAGCCTATGTAACAGTAGGGAAGGTGTTGGAATAGTAAATCACACTATTCCTTAGTCTAGAGCGCCATCTAGTGCAAGTCTATGTAACGACTTGCGTTGTAATGACAGCGAAGTAAATGTATTGCGGTGTTTTGACCGCGTTGTATAGGTCGTTTTCCACCAAAATCGGCCCAGGGAGGGAGGCCACGCATCGCCCCTCCCCTAATGAAAATGTTATTTAATAAAAAGGCTGGGCCCCGGGGATGAGGTCCCTGGGGCTAAAATTGGGGTGGGGAGCCCCGCAGCCGCCCTCCCCTAATAAAATGTGTTTTTAAAAGAAGGCTGGCCCTGGGGGAAGTAGCCGGAGGCCCCATCCCCTTTCTTAACCACTCTGCAAACACACCTCTTGGCACAGTACTGGTTGGGGGCTAAAGTCCCCTTGGCTGCTGAGGGTCCTTGGGTGCCAACAGCCTCCAGTAAGTCCCATACAGTGGAATTGCTGAGAGTTCATGGGAGGCCCACCCTCTTTCTCCACCACTCTGCAAACACATCTCCTGGTGCACTACCTGTTGGAGTAGGAATTCCCCTTGATTCCTGTGGGTTCTTGGGGCCCAGCTACCCTTCATGTTACCTCCAATAAGTCCCACACAGCAGGACTACTGAGAGGCCATCAGAGGCCCTGCCCCCTTTCTCCACCACTCTACAAACAAGCCTCCTGGCAGACTGATGATTGGGGGATGAAGTCTCCTTGGATGCTGAGGGTCCTTGGGGCCAGAAACAACTTCTGTTACCTCCAGTAAGTCCCACACAGTGGGATTGCTGGGAGGTCTTCAGGGGCCACACCCCCTTCCTCCACCACTCTGCAAATATAGCACCTGGTGCACTACTGGTTGGGGGATAAAGTCCCCTTGGCTGATGAGGGTCCTTGGGGACAAACAACTTCTCCTGTTGCCTCCAGTAAGTCCCACACAGCTGGATTGCTGATAGGTCCTCAGAGGCCACGCTCCCTTTCTCCACCACTCTGCAAAGTGTCTCCTGGCGCACTAAAGGTTGGGGGATAAAGTCTCCTTGGGTGCTGAGGGTTCTTGGGGGCCAACAAGACCTCCTGTTACTTCCAGTAAGTCCCACACAGTGGGAATGTGGAGAGGTCTTCGGAGGCACGCCTTCTTTCTCCTCCAGTCTGCAAATGTACCTCCTAGCGCACTAATGGTTGGGGGAAGAAGTTCCCTTGGATGCTGAGGTTCTTTGGTGTCCAAGAACCCCTCCTGTTACCTCAAATAAGTCCCACACAGTGTGATTGCTGAGAGCTAGTCAGAGGCCCCTCCCCCTCTCTCCACCAGTCTGCAAATGCTGATGAATTTTCAGGCCAAGAAGCCCTCTTGTTAGCTCCAGTAAGTTCCACAAAGCGGGATTCCTGAGAGCTAATCTGAGGCCACACCCCCCTTTCTCTACCACTCTACAAAGCAACTACTAGCTAAAAAACACCAAAGAAATTCACTTAAAAAACCAAAGGTTACAGTGACATTATAGTTAGGAAATAGAATTTGAAGAACCTTAGAAAGTCACTTAAAAAAACCAAAGGTTACAGGGACATTATAATTAGGAAATAGAATTTAAAAAAACCTTAGAAATTCACTAAAAAACAAAGGTTACAGGGACGTTATACTTAGGCTCAGATTTCACTTGTACAAAACCATAGAAATTCAGCAGTTATAGTTACCTGAGCTAACTATTACTTACGCCCCCACAATCACATATTGCATCACTGTTGGTCTAACTTTACCTTTGTGAATCAGGCCCTATGTCCTTGGATTATGCATACATAAAAAGGAATCTGGTTGATCAAACTAAACCTACTGTGATGAGTTATATGTCATTATATAAATACCCTGGGTTTCAATGTTATATTAGTTTGGTTTCTAATTTGTATCAGAAAAATCTCTTAACCTGATTCCGCTTTTCTATAATTCATCATCTTGTAGCATTTCCAAAGAGTGGAGGCTGGTGCACCACAACCTATAAATGTCCTTGTGATAAAAGACTATGCAGTCAACTATGCACTTAGTACTTTTTTGCAGATTTTAACTTGTACATAGGAACCAATTTTTAAAACCATTAATTTTAAAAGAAAATTTGTATGACTACTGTGAGGCATTTCAGTATTTATTGGATCTAAAATCTGCTGCTGTATGCCATAATGTAGAAACGTTTTTTACTAATATTTTATGTACTAGGAAAGGTCTGAGTTATTTGGAACCTGAGGATGCTTAGCTGCTGTAACCTTTCTATCTCAGATTTTATAGAATAGGGGCTATTTGAATTTTGCTATGACATCTAGATTATCTGGATTCTTTTATAGTATTTTAACAAAAATACATATTAAGCTATATATTTATGCACTCTGCTTTCCTACTTAGATGCAGATATTCTGATGTAGTTATTACATTTTAAATTATATGAATCCTCTTCATGAGTTAATGTAATTTAACTATATTCAATAATGTTTTATTATTTTATGCTTTTATGGTTTATCATGCCATAAACTGAATAAAGTTTGATTTGACTTTGAATCCTTTAAAAGAGACATGACAGGTGGTGAGTGTTGAGAAGGTTTAATCGTTGTAGGTGACATTAACCGAAAAGAGCAGCTTCCACCACAGGCACCAAACTCCAACTGACACAGCTAAAATTCTCACCACATTCTCATCACATTCTTAGCTGACACGTATGCCAGTGCTTACAGTAAGGCAATCATATCTGATATACATTTACACATACAATGAATGTCATCAGAATAAGGACAGATCATATATATTCAAAAATGTAGGTGAGCAACCAAAAGTGACCAGAAGCAAGAAGAACAAAATAGGGAATAACAAGAATTAAATAAATGGTCCGATGTGGCAGGGGCATAACTCAAGGTAAAACAAGGAACAACCCATAAAAATAATACAATGAAATTACATTAAATAGAATAAGGCATCAGGACATCATAAAATCTCTCCAACAGAGTGGTTCGCAAGGAGACCTCTTCTCATGTCAATGGCTAAGATCTCTCTGCGTCCCTTCATCATTCCCACATGAAAGATCGTAATTTATGACCAGATGTGAACCGTTCCACTTCAGGAACCTGAAAATATATTCCATACTTCACCATTCTTAAGTCTGACAACATTTCTCATTACCTTCTTGATTTTTAAAGGACCCATGAATGAGTTCTTGCCCTTTTTCCCAGGCTGTGGAATTTTCATCAGCAACCCTAAGGACAGATTTAGTGCAATGTTTCAAATCATACCTCTCTTTGTGTCTGCCTTGATATTCATCTCTCAAAATGTTACTCTTCCTTTTCAGTACATTCAAATCAACTTCATTATATAATCGTCCAGCATCATGGATATTCACATTTATCCAAGCAGGATTTAATTTACTATTTCCTACCCTTCCCCTCATCAAGAAGAAAGCTGACCTTGATGTTACAGAATTTGGAGTGTTCCGATGTGCCCACCGCAATTCACTCAATACATCAGACAGGGGTATCCTTAAATCAATTTCCCTTTGAACACCTGACTTGTCCAATTTATTTGTACGCTCAGCCAATCTGTTTGCCTTTGGTGAATATAATGCTGTCTTTTGATGGACAATGGAAAGTCTGTTAAAAACTCTTGCATTTCCTGTGAAACTAATTGTACCCCATTGTCCGTAATGAGCTCATTGGGAATCCTTTCTTGAGCAAACTCTTCTTTAAAAAAATGTATCATAACTCCAGTATCCATAGAACATACACATTTTGTAACAACCTATTTAGACTTATAGCAGATTATTTATTGAGAGCCCTGCACCATGTAAAGTGGTACAAGCACAGGGCTCTCATTTAAATTTTTGAAGCCACACAAAGCCACCCTGCGGCCTCATAAATCATGAGTAAGCGATGTAGCGCAAAACGCTGTGTCACCTTACTCTGCGCCCATGAGGAGTTCCATGGGCATTGCAGTGGGTTTTTTCATGCAACACCCATGGAATTTGATGCTGCCCCAGATTTACAAAGTGATGTAAACCTGGGGAAGCACCCAATTGATACTCCTCCTGAGGTGAGGCATAACAAGGAGAAATATGATTGCACATCACAATGACATGATTCTGACTGACGAAGATACTAACTGTAACAGGATGACAGATATGACTCAGAAATGGTGTGCTCAAAAAGGTATAGGGGTTTATTAAGAGTAAGCCTAGTCAGTCTCCGGTAGGGTCGAAATGTTATTCTCTGGAGTCCCTAGCTTCGGGCTTTCCTCAGTCTCCCTGCCGTCTCTTTCTGCCAGATAGTTGGGTTGTACCCTTGGGGAGAAACATACATAGAAACCTTTACTTATCATGTCTTACTGAGCTAGGCGGTCCCACCACCACACCATAGGGTGAATAACAGGAATAAGTTTGCCATTGTTCAATCAATTAATCAGGAGTTTGCATAGCCGTGAGGGTTTCAAGGTGCTGGGGGGGGGGAGGCTGCTGATTTGTCTGTGTGTGGAGGTTCAGTCAAAAAGGTCTTGAGGTCCTTCCTGAATTGGGTCAGCAACGGGATTGCCTGAGGTGGAAGGGCAGAGTGTTCCAGGACTTGACGGCAAGTAGGAGAACGATCTTCCTCTGGTTCTGGTCTTGTGAATCTGTGGGACGTTGGGCAGAGCAAAGTTGTCTGGTGGGTACGTGGATTGCGAGGCGGTGGTTCAGATATGCTGGGCCTTCATCATGGAGAGCTTTGTAGGCATGTGTGAGGAGCTTGAAGGTGATTCTCTTGTTGATTGGGAGCCAGTGGAGTTGTTGGAGGTATCGGAAGTGTTATGTGTTATGTGGCTGCAGCGGGGGATGTCAAGGGCCAGTCTGTCAGCAACATTTTGGATGTTCTGTAGTTTCCTGAGCTGTTTCTGGGTTACGCCACCAAAGAGTGTGTCGCCATAGTCAAGTCTGCTGGTGATGAGTGCGTCAGTGACCGTCTTTCTGTATTCTGTGGGGATCCATTTGAATGTCTTTCGAAGCAGGCGGAGCATGTGGAAGCAGGATGAGGATATGGCGTTGTTTGGCAGTTCATTGTGAGCGAGGAGTCCAGTATGTTGCCAAGGTTGCGTCCATGGTCTGTAAGGGTGGAAGGTTTTCCCAGTGTGGTGGGCCAACAGGAGTCACCCCAGGCTATGGGGGTGGGTCCTAGGATGAGTACTTCGGTCTTGTCCGAGTTGAGCGATTGTTGAGTGATTTGAGTGAGAATGGTACTAACCCAGGTGATAAGAAAAAACTATCTTGACCAGTTTGTTTGTGTGACTTATGCACTTTATGTACACCCATGCACATTCCCTTTCACTCTACTGTGTCACTCAAGAGGGCTTTACACTTCCAAGTGTAGGCATGGCAGTCTTTATAAGCCCACCAGGTACCCCCGTACTACTGTCCACCACATTACACCATTTGTGCCCCTTTCAGCCACTTGCATGAGGCCACAGTTCTGGAGCAGAGCTGCAGCAACCTTGTCCAAAATGCCCCTCCCGGGAACGACCACATCCCGTCCTTCATGTCCACTTTAAGATTTGCTTCTTCCTCCTGCCTCACTGACTCTGTGCAGCTCCCCGAAGCTTCCAGGTTCCTTTCCGTGGTCGGACCTCCTCCTGCAGTGGACTGGTCTCACATTGGGCCTTCAGGACGTCCAGGCCCCTTATCGCTGCCTTCTGTGCTCTCTCCATACCACAGTTCCTCTGCATCAAGCGCTCCTTTGACTCTTCTATGCATGCCATATGTCACGTTCCCGCTTCCCGTAAGTAAATTGGCTGATGAGCTGGGTGTGCTCTGGCTAACGACTAGAACGTTAGCCAGTGTTCCTTTGGTACCCCAGGGTCCCCGATGAAGCATCTCTCGTCCATTTTTTCAGCCTTTTCGTTACACGAATGTTGTGCCTTACCCAATTCAAGATGGCTGGCCACTTTGTGCTTTCCTTGTGACGTGATCCCTGACGTTCGGCATACAGCCAATGCTACCACGCGATTATGTTTACCACCCGTGAAGATCCTTCCACCCAATGTAAAATGGTGGTGGTTGATCAACTGCTGCATCGCACACTGCTACATGGCCACAACACACCATGAAGCGGTGCGGAAGCTGCCCCAACACTGAGATGCCACCAACATCAATCTACCATGTACCTTAGAGTGCAGATGAGGTTGAGTAGGGCAATAATTTTGTAATTACGTGAGTTCAGGAGAGGATGGTGAAGAGCAAACACCTGCCTCTTCCCAGGCAGTTCATCACCAGTGATATGATGAATCCTCCAAAAGAGAAACGACAATCGGTGAATATTGAGAAGATTTATTCGTTGTTGGTGACACCAACCAAACATAGCAGCTTCTACCTCAGGCACCAAATTCCAACTGGCAGAGCTGAAATTTTCACTGCATCATATTCCTGAGTGACACGCATACCAGTGGAATGTCTGTGAACACTCCAACCTCCTAAGCATTAATCACAACAGAGGGCAATAGTAGCACATATCAAGCTCAAGATTTGCTTTTTGGTAAATGCAGAGGCGTGAAAGGATCATCAATTCCAAAGAGAATATAGATAAAAGAGGTATATGCTAAGGCGGTAAAAATAAATGCTACAAAGAGCTCTCAGGCAAAATGGAATATAGAAAAACTGTTAAAAAAAAAGCTTCACTCAAATTAATGTCAATGCAATCAAGTAGTGGCACAATCAATGCAGGTCTTAAGTTAAAATGACTGGGTCAAAAATGTTGCCACCTGACATTTTTACAGTGTCGGACAGATGTAAAGGGTTTATTCCAGTGGAATAACTTACCAGCAGACTTAAAAATTGTGGCAGAGTACATACTTCAAGCAGCATTAAACAAGCTTAAATTAAGGTGTGTCTTGTCGAGACTAGACCTTGATTTTATTAAACCTGTCCTTGACCTTCACCACTGTAAATCTTCAAATTAGAGCGTATGAGTGACCTTGGGACTGAAACTTTCTGGGTAGACAAAGTGCTTCAATTATCCCTGCCCTGCCTTTTTGCCCAGATCTAAACAACTGAACAGTGGTGTGCAAAAGGATTCAGCCTTCTTGTTACTATTTTTAATAGCTATTTTTACTTCATATAAAGCATTTTGAATTCCAGTATTTATTTATGAAAATGACCCATAATATTCTGCTTATTGGTCCTCTGCCGGGATGCTACTAACTAACATAAACTAGTCAGCAGTCTCCTGGTAGTCAATAAGCTGATTGCCAGCAATTAGCTGGAACTGAAATCTTCAAAGGCAAAAATATTGATGGTGGGGCAGTATATGTCTTCAATCTTCACAGTACTGTAGCCTATATTTATGCATTGCGTTTCACTCTTTTTCCTCCTGTTTAGGTTTGGACACACACCTTCACAATAACTGTGAATCCAGTTTTGGAGTGTCAAACACTCGTAGCACACCACTGTCATATTCTTCGCCACATGACTGGACCTTGACAGGTCTCGTCCTTGTTTTGCCCATTGTCTATAATCACTCCCATCTCCCATAAACATGACCTTTCTAATACTGCCTTGGAATGTTAACGGTCTACTGGACCGAGTGAAATGAGCCGCGGTCTTCACCTTTGCACATCACCATCTCCCTGAGGTGCTATTACTTCAGGAAGCTCACCTTATGGGAGAACGTTGCCCCTGTCTGGCCTGTAAGTGATACAACAGGGTCTTTCATGTTGAATACTCCCACAGGGCCAGAGGAGTCGCTATCCTCTTGCGACGTTCCTTCCCTCTTGCTGTTCCCCACAAAAAGCGTTAACCCGCAGGGACGCTTCATTGCTCTGACGGGGACATTGGAGGGACAAGTGGTTATTTTGGTATGTGTCTACGCAACACCCGCTTTTCTTGGTGCCTGTCTCTGAGACCTCTCTAAGCTTCTTCTGCATCTCCCACAGGTTCTTACAGCAATAAGGGGACATTTTAAAGCTGTGCTGGATTCAGAGTTAAATACCACTGGACCCCCCACCAATTCTAGATAAACAAGGGCACGCCATCTCACTGACTGAACCACTACTCTACCAGTTTATACACACCTCAGCAGCCCATCATACCCACTCACGAATAGAGCTAATTTTATTGCCCGCCCCGATTATCGATTACTAACCCAAATCCAAATATTACCAAGTGGGAATTCAGGTAATTCTCCTCTACTCCTTCATCTGGGACCCCCTGCATCAGGCCTGCGCCCCATGTGGTGAATTAATGCCTGGTATATCCAGGATAAGACATTCGTTCAATCACTTTGTACTGAACGTTAAGCTTATTTTCATATTAATGAAGGGTCGGTTGCACAATTGACACCTTGTGGGCTGCTAGTAAAGCAACACTACGAGGCTTTGCCAAGAGATGTCTTAGGGCCCAGGAGCGCAAGCGTTCCTCTCTTATCGCCCAACAAGAAGCATGCACGCTACGTTTGGAACAACGCCTGTGTCAGATCCCCAAGAAGGTGTCTCCTGTCAATGAGGTCTCCTCCGCGAGGACATCCGTCAGCATTCCCTTGAGGCAGTCAAACACCTTTGGCAGGCCACAATTTACATAATTTAGGGCTGGGGAGATAAAAATGGGAAGTTGCTCTACTGTCTTGCTTCCTGTGAACAAATTAATAGGATCATCCCTGAAATCACAGACGAAACCGGCTGTTCCAGACACACGCTTCCTGATATTGCACAGACATTCGCTCAATACTATAAGAGATTATATTTGCCTCCAGTGGGCAGCAATACGGTCTCTCAAGGTCCTTTCCTTGACGCAGTCCCTCTTCCTAGCCTGTCCTCCACCGAATCATGCAGACTCGAGGAACCCTTCATTACTGAAGATGTTGAGGAGGTATTGTCTGGTCTGCCGTCTGGAAAGATTTCCCGCCCAGATGGTTTGCCTACGGCATATTACACCACGTTCTGAGAAATTCTAACCCCCTATCTCTTGTCTCTGTATAAGGAGATCTGTTGCGCCGGCTCCTTTCCCTCAGAACTGGAATTGGCCACTATAGTGGTAATTCCCAAGACACAACCTCCCTCCACATAATGTGAAACTTTTTGCCACAGTATTTGCTAACTGACTCAAACGTGTCCTGACCAAATTTATACAACCGGACCAATGTGGCTTTATGTTATCCCGGAGCATGAGACATTGCCTCCATTGGCTCCACATGGCGTTGGCGCACCTTCGGCGATTGACTCAGGATCTAGCCGTACTATACATTGATTTTGAAAAGGCTTTCCACACCATGGACTAGAGCTACCTTCAACTGTGGCTAGCCTGGACTGGCTATGGATCTCGATTCCGTGGCATGGTTCATGCCATTTATTCTAATCCCACGGCTCGGATACAGATCAAAGAGGTCCTCTTTGCAACTTTGCCCATCGGGCAGGGGTCTAGGCTAGGTTGCCTTCTATCCCCACTCCTTTTCGCATTGGCAATAGAGCCGTTGGCTCAACATATCCATGCGGACTTCCAGTTTGCCGGATGACTTGGAGCGATGGCCATTAGGACCGTGTAGCTCTATACACGGACAACGTCCACCTATATCTTGTGAACCCTGCCATAAGTGGTCCCCATTGTCTTCAAATTCTGAAAATCTTTGAAACAACCTCAGGCCTTCGTATGAACTCCTCCAAATTTGTACTAATCCCGCTGGCCCCATCTGGAGACAGTTTTGATTGGAAGACGAACATCCGGCTCCGCAGGCTCAGCTTCAAATACTTGGGCATATGGGTCACTTTACACCTCGAACTTACCTGGACTCTCAATCTTCAGTCTTTTGTCCGGAAGGCCAAAGCTAACCCCGCTAGATGGCAAACCCTTCCTCTGAATGTTATGGGGCGTATTCCTCTATATAAGATGATGATTCTCCAGCGGTTCCTGTGCATCTTTCAAAACCTACCACTTCACATATCTCGGGCATGGTTCCATGATCTGGATGGAACTGCAAAAACATTCTTGTGGCGGGGGTTCAGGCCGCTCCTTGCTTTTGCACACTGTACACAAAGCTCCAATGATGGTGGCCTGGGAGTGACTAATCTTTACCTTTACTCTCTGGCTTCCCACCTTCTTGTTATCCACGATTGGTTCAATGGGGGCTGGTCCGATTCCACTTATCGGTTAGAACACTCATTGTTGGGTTTTCCTCACTTACAGGCCATGCTTTATGGATCCCCAGTTTCTCTTTCCATACCTCAGGTAACTAGAATGGTGTTCCTTGCCTTGAGAGCTGCACTTCCGCACGTGCAATGAGAGGCTAACCTCACACAGAAGACCCCCCTTTGGCACGGCACCTGGTTGAGGGAGGTAGCTGCTCTTCATGGTTTTAGAACCTGGAACCTTATTGGTATCGCACTATTGGGAGATGTGTGGTCTGGGACATATATACTCTCCTTTCAGGACCTTCAACACATCTATACCCTTGCAAATACCCAATTTTATAAATAGCTTCAGCTCCGACACGCTCTCCACACTCATATCCCTTCATCTGAGGCCCTCCCAGAGTTCAATTCCCTGGAAGCTAAACTTCTCATGTGAGACCTAGGCTGTGGAGGGATCTCACAGATTTATTGCACCCTACTAATCAACTCACCCGGCACACTACAACACCTCAGAACCCGATGGGAAGGCTGCTTGGATCCCATGGAAGAAGAGGATTGGTGAGATGCTTTGATGGCCCCTATTAAGCTTACCATTTCCTTCCCACTGAGACTGGTACAAACATATTACCTTTATTTTGAATATCTCTCTCTGCTACTCTTGTGCCGGGTAGGCTTTCGCCTTAACTCCTCCTGTCCTCTATGTGGAATTGACCCCAGAGACTTTTCTCATATGGTGTGGTACTGTCCTGTGATGCAGAACTACTGGACTAGGGAAACTCAAGATGTCTCAGATGTCCTTGGGTGGGAAGTTTCCCTCTCCCCCTTATTGATACTACTTGGAGTATTTGAGGGATCTGAGGGCACAAGGACTGAGAGGTAATTTCTAGGTACAGCCCTCCTGGTTGCAAAACAAGACATTGCTGCACGATGGATGTCCCTTACTCTGCCAACCATATAGAGGTGGAGACAAGGTGTAGATTGGTGTGCGCAACAAGAACATGTAATCTATGTGGCTAGGGGCTGCCCCCACAAACATGGATGGGTTTAGGGGAAATGTTTGGGTCAATTTATCTAAGAATGTAATAGATACATGTATTATGGACATTGCTTATCCTAATTATGGTGTACTGCTTGAGTATTGCTATTTTGCAGTTACAACACGTTACTTTGTACTGTGATGCTTGTGTGTCTACTGTTCCTCCTTGCCACTTTTGATGGCCTAAAATTCAATAAAATCTGTTCATTAAAAAAAAAGATTTTTCCATACATTTACTAGGGCAGTGATTGATAACCTATGTTCCTCACTGACCGCAAACTGTATTGTCAACTTCTTTAAAAAAAAAAGTCATTACATCTGAATTATTCCACCAGAAACCATAGGTGGAAGAGGTGTGGCACAGCGGCCAGGGCAACTGACTACAGTATCCGGGGTCTTACGGTTCGATCCCCGGTGCCGGCGGCAGATCAGCCCAGCACCATGTGACTCTGGGCAATAGCTCGCTTAATCTTCCCAACGGCCCCCAGCGCCTTGACACCTTTGGGTAATTGTTCACGCTTAACAAATACTGGACATTTACAAAATATAAATTGTACATATGTGGACTGCTTTGGAAATGCATAGAAGCCCTAACAGTGCAAAAAAATCCAGCTGTAGGACTGCTTACAAACATCTCCATGTGGAATCCTATCAAAAACACTAAATAGGCAGCGGACCCCAGCTCACCGCACCTACCCTGTGTCCCTAAGCACTTCCTAATGGGAGAATTCAGATTTTGTGTGTGCACACAGTATCAGCACCTGCTGCCAAGGTGCAGCCCTAAAGCAAAGACATTTCAAATCGTAAAACACAGTAAAGGTCCACCACAAGTAATAACAATATGACAACGGAGCAAGCGGAAGCGTCCTCAAGCATTAGAGTGACAAAGTTCAGCAATCATTAATTTCAAGAAATCCAACTAGGATTACGTTGTTGGATCTCAAGAAACAGGTGGTCCATCCACCCCACTGCGACACCAGAATCAGTGATGGTGTCCGCAGAGGAGCATACATCCAGTTTTCGTACACAAATTTGATCTCCTTGTGGGATCCTATCACACAAGCTTTGGAATATTTAATAAAATTCCAAATCTTCTGCCTAGTTTTTAAGAACTATTTCCAAACAGGAGTTGACATTTTAACAGCTAGTCTAGCTAAATATGCACCAAATAGTAAGCTCCAGCAAGCCGAAAGTCTTTTCAAAGTACAAAGAGAGAGAAGGGGAAATAAATGATTCTCAATTTAGGCATTACCACTTCTATAGGAAGTTGGAAACATAGGGATCACTATAGTTTCCAGAAGATCCTACAGGCTGAGCTCTTCTGTCTATAACCTACCACTTTTGGTGACGGTGAGCTGTTTATGCAACTGATAAAGTAAAGGAGTTTTAATAGGGCTCAGTTCTTTATAATCACAGTAAAAGGATGTCCAAGACACAGTATGTAAAGAAGAAGTTCTTTACTTCATGAGAGTACATAAGGTAAACAACATCTGGAACTCTTACTGAAAGTTAACTATTAAACATCGCATTCCATGGAAACCAACACACACCACAGATGCAGTACCACGAAGATCTAAACCCAACAAATCCCACCCCTTCAATAAACAAAAACAAAAAACAACAACACACAACAAAAGAAAAATATAGGACAGGTGTAAGAGATAAACACACAGCAAGAAAACTAAAAACAAAACCTCAAGATATATGGAAAAATCCTGAAGTCAAGGGAAATCCATATGAGAAAGAAAAGTTATTTACCCAACCACGCAATCATTTACAGTTCAAAAACCTTTATTTCGGTCACTAGGACCATAAAAGTATACAAAGATAAATAGAACTGCATTCTGGATTTAAAACATTCCAACATAAAAATAGAACCACATCCATCAGAGGAATTGTGGATACACGACACGACATAAAATTTCCAATAATAGAATACATCCGTACATTTACAGGTACATGGAGAAAACCATACAAGGCTGAAATTCCCAATAGTTGGTCGGTTCATTAATATAACTAAACAGGCCCAGAGCAAAGAACAACACAGTAATGTTGCAATAAATAAATAAAAGACAAATTCCAATTAAAAAGACAGAAAAAGAAAGAAAAAATCTACATTGATCATAAAAATTTAAAAGCAAATTCCCATTACAGTGGTCTAAGCATTGGGCACTTGTATTAGTACTACAATCAGGCTAGTATCTTTTAATTATTTTTCCTTGTGAAGGAAAACCCTTCTCCTTCGCCACATTGCATTTAGAAACCAAGAAACAGCAAAAACTATAGGCTTGGAAGTATCATATTTCAAGACTCTAAATGCCGCCATACATTGCACAAACCCCAGATTCCTACACAACTGTACAAGCCAGCTTTTCCTTGCTACTTTGTATCCAGGGCAAAAGAATAAAACATGCAGTTCAGTCTCCTCGTGGTTGTTGCAGGCAGGACAGCCACGAGGGGGCAAATGAGCCCATTTAGAAGTAAAAGCCCGGAGGGGTAAAATACTATATCGGAACTGCACATATAATTTCCTTGCTATGGGAGGTAAAATGTCATCCAAAAAAGGTTCAAATTTGTAGTCCTCCTTGACTGTGAGGAACAGTGTAGTTAGAGGACCTAATTTCGGATTTACCTGGATGGCCTCGAGCTTTTTATTCGATACATTTTCACAAGTTCAGCTCGTGAAACCATGAAACTGGTTTCTTCAGGATTAGTCCAAAGTGTTGGTTTACCTATCATTGCACATAGATGCCTCACATGCACAAACCAAGGGACTTTTTTAGGACCCCTAGATGGGCTAGAAGATCCTTCGTTTCTGCTTGGTATTCAACCAATTCTGGGGTCACCCAAAGCCTTCGCCAAAAAGTTAGGGGTCGTAGGGCAGCCTCATCTTCGATCGGGGCAATACCTATGTCTAGCTGCAAGGGGGTTAACGGTGTACTAGGCGGGAGGCCAAAAATTTGCCTGAGGAAACTGTTCTCAATCTTAGTTAAAAGGACAGAAGAGCAATGTCCCCAGAGTTCAGCCCCATACAACGTAGCTCCCCTCGCTTGCGCCCTATAGATCTCAATGGCAGGGGCAATGGGCTTCATCGTTGATTCCCTTACCAGTTTAGCTATTCCCCCGGCGGTCTGGGCGAGTTTTAGCTTGGCTTTAGCTATTTGGGGAGCCCATTCCATATTTTCAGTGAGGGTGACACCCAGATAATCAAATACGGAAACCCTTTCAAGTTGAAAGCCATTTAATTTGGGATTTGAATGTATTTTCTTAGGCGGATTAAGCACCATAAATTTTGTTTTTAAGGTGTTTATCACCAAGCCCCTATTATTACAAAAAGCGACAAACCTATCCAATATCCTCTGAACCCCCCTGAGCGTCTTAGATAATAAAAGAGTGTCGTCAGCAAACATCAATGCCGGTATCTTTGAGTTTGCTAACTTGGGGGCGTCATTATCCTCAACCTCAGAAAGTTGTGCAATTAATGCGTTGACAAAGAGGCAGAAGAGGGTTGGTGCAAGCACACAACCCTGTCTCACTCCTCTGTCAACTGGGAGTCTATTAGTTAATTCTCCACCCCTGCCACATCTTACTTGGGCGTAGGTGGCCTCGTGCAGCTTAATGAGCATACTAAGCAGATGGGGAGGAATCCCCAGTTCTCTGAGCACCCCCAAAGTTTAATTCTGGGGACCAGATCAAAAGCCGTTTTCAGGTCCACAAAAATCAAAAAGAGGCTGCCACCCTCAATTGATACCGTCTTCCAAACTATAAGTTGGAGTCTATAGATTTGGTCCACGGTAGAGGTGTTTTTCCTGAATCCGGCTTGGTAGGGGCTTATGATGTCATTCTCGTGCAGCCAGGTCTGTATTTGGTCTAATAAAACCCTTGCAAATAGCTTTTGTGTGACATCGATCAAGCTGATCGGTCTATAGTTTGCAGGGTTTAGAGGAGAGCCCTTTTTAAAAACTGGGACAATTTCTGCCCCTGCCCAGGTTTCAGGGATTGGCATGCCATTCATAATGGCGCTAAATAACACCCAAAGATAGGGACCCCAGATATGAGGTTCGTCCCTGAACAAATCCCCTGGCAGCCTGTCCAATCCAGGTGCTTTACCTGCTGGTAATTTCTCAATTGCCGAGACAACCTCGCGAAGAGTTATCCCGGGAGCCCCCGCGTTGGCGCGGGTAAAGGCAGTAGCAGATGTATCCTGTGTCTGCCCGCTAGCTGAATCCACGTCACCTGGGGGAGTGCTATGGTTACAAGACTGAGGGTCTAAATCAACTTCTACTGCATACAATGCCCGAAAGTGTTCTGCCCATATTTCTGCTGGAATATTAGGTTCAACCGCTGGGTTGCCCTCCCTAGTTCCTGTTCTAACTATGGCCCAGAATTCTCTCATGTCCCGGTTCAGTAGGGCGGTCTTGATATCCACCCATTTATTCTCTTCCCAGGACTGCTTCGCATGGGCGACAGTTTCTTTATAGTGAACTCTCCTAGTTTTAGTTAGTGGCTTGTTTTTATCTTTAATAGCCACTAACAACGCCCGTTTAGCCTTACGACAGTTATCATTAAACCACTTATGGGTTACCATTTTTGTTTTGCTAGGGCGTACTATCGGATGAAAGAAATCGGCTAAGTTTGTTGCCAGTTTCTTATGGAGTACCGCAACCTGATCAAAATATACTGGGTTATCCCAGTCAGCGGATAAACAACTGAGTTCCTGGAAAGCTGGAATTACTATTTGATATAGAGCTCCCATCTTCTCTGGTGTTTGTTTTATTACTACCCACCTAACTCTTCTCCTATTAGTAGTGAGAGATAAGCTGTTCTCCAAAGGGGGATTGTTTGGGGGGAGAAAACCAGAATCTGGAACCTTGAAAGTTAATGTCAAGGCATTATGGTCGCTATCATGTCGAAGGAGGACAGCAAAATCCAGAACTCTGTACCAAGATCTACACTCGACAAGAATGTAATCAATTAAAGATGCTTGGCCGATTCTATTAAACGTTGGCTTGCCCGGTCTATCAGAGGCTGTACGCCCATTACAGGCTCTCAGGGAATGGTTAAGAAAAATAGCATTTACTTGGAGTACCAGGGGGACCAGGTCTTTACCGGCTGAACTTGTGGATCTGGAATAGCCCACTGGCGATCCTCCTCATTGATAATCATGTCATGAGCACCAAAGAGGGGCTCAAAATGACAATTTAAATCACCTCCCACTATCAGCCTCGTGTTTAACGGTACCAGGGGAATAAAGGAATTTAAGTCGTCCAGCGTTTTTGATTCCTGGGACAGGCTAACGGGGCGAGAGTAGACATTAATGAAGGCAAGCCGCAATTTAGAAGGAAAGCCCAGCATTACACATTGGACATCTCTAGAATGGGTATTCAGAGGGGTAGGTGTACAGCCCACATGAGAGGCAACCCAAATGGATAATCCACCAGAAGGTCTACCCCTCTGGCTAGCGATAGCTGGAATATTAAATATTACAAAACCCACCCTACCAAAATCATCTTTTGCCCAAGTCTCCTGGAACAGGCAAACATCAAACTGGTCTACAAAAGATCCCCACTCTGGGCAAGAAAGTTTATTCTTGATGCCAGCTACGTTCCAGGATAAAATCTTAAGCACACTACCTGAACATGGATCTCCTTCCGCAGAGACAGTAGGAACATGGGATGTGCTTAGGTGGGCATTCCCTTGGACAATATCAGACAAACGACTGGAGTGATTAGTAAAAGTGGGTCCAGGGGTATAAAGTGATCCCGGCTGTTCCCCAGCCGGCAAAAGGGATTCTGCAGTTGCCCCCAATATCAAACCTGGCCCCACTAAGAGTGACTGCTTGGGGCTCACCTGGGCTAACTGTACACACCCTTCCCGGGGTTCCAGAATATTCTCTGTAGAACACACACCATTCAAACTTAATGGTCAGTCTACTTCTTCCAAGAGCCCATATCGGTTGTTTACAGGCAGGTTGAACATCGGAGATCTACTATAAGCATGTCTATAGCCATGAGTCCGTTCTTCCTCTACTTGTCTAAGATGCCCCAAGGGAAATTTTACCCTACCAGGATTACGACAATGGGAATAAAAATAATCCAGCGGGAAAGCTCCCACATCTGTACGGGGCTCACCAGAAGTCAGTTTATGGTTTATTATAAAACGTACCATCTGGGGATTTTTGAAATTAATAACCACACTATCACCTGGAATGGATTTATTAGTAGATCCCACCCAATCTACCCTCCGTACCATAAGAATTTCCCCAGCCCTCTCATAGGGGAAGTGTCTATGTGTAGCTAACCAAAATAGCGTCTTGTTCCTGAGTTCTAGCTGTGTCTCCCTCTGAGTATCTTTAAGAGGCGGAACTCCCGTTAAGATAACTACATAAGGCGATGATTCAGGGGGAGGTTAATAATTGGGAGAGCCACATCTGTCATACTTCTCAGGTCCTCTATAGTTTCACTTCGCCCTACTAGAGCGCTAGTTGGTCGGTGAGTAATCGGCATACTATTCATTACGCGGTCATTCTGATCCACAGTAGGCGCTGTTCTTAGTGTTATATTAGTGTTGTGCTCTTGCTCGTGCTGGGCGGGAGGATTTTGTGGGGTGAAAATATAAGCTTGTCTAGTGGGTTGCCGAGTGTTGAAAGGTTGAGCACTAACAATCCCCTCTGTGCCTACATGTGCCCTCAAGTTAGGATCAGAGTCAGGATTCGTAGGTCCCTCCCTCACTGGAAGTATCGTTACATTAGAGCTAGGTTGTATTTGCCTCGTGGTGATCATAGATGACAAGGATTTTAATTGATCGACTAAAGGGGCAAGCTCTTGCTTAATTAAAACACTAAATCGGGACAATAAATCAGCTAATAACGCTTGGGCCCAGTCGGGATACTTGGGGTCTACACTAGAGGCTAGGGCAGGTTCTGTAGGTAAGTCCTGATTCACAAAATCTTCTGCCCTTGGGTCATTCCCTCTTCTTGCCTTCTTGCTCGTAGTTGCCCTCCCAACTAGCTGCTTGCGTTTCCCATTTTTACGTGGGCCTGCAACCTCATCAACCAATTTTGTTGTGGTCATTGTGACATTTTCTTGGGTTTGGGGGGTGGGAGAACTTCTCCAGTTATTAACACAGATGGCGAGAGAGTATTGGGACTGGGCAGGTCCACTAGGGGCAGAAAAAGGTCCGGGGTAATTGACAACCGCCTTTCGGTGCGCTCAATTTCTGATGTAACAGCACCTATTGCCCTTTGGAGCATTTTGTCAATTGATGTCGGAAGGGGCGGGGTAGAAGAATTAATTTGTGCCCGGGTTTTTTGGGCAATACAGGTGCGCTTACCCATTTCTAACTATATAAAAAACAACTTGTTAGATAAAAACCACCAAGAAAAACTACAGTGATAGCAGGCGCACAAGATTTACAGTACAAGGCTAAAAAATTAGGGAACAAAGTACTTTACTCCTTTCGTAGAAGGGAATGTCCCAGTAGAGCAATGACATACAGACCTAATAGCCAGCATTTACAGATGATTGCAGTCCAAGATACACCAAGGATAATCAGTCTACTTGCCGTCAAAGAGAAATAAGATTAAGGTTCCATAAGATCCACGGCAGCGCTGGTCATCAAGCAGAACTAAATTCAAGGGGGGTGGCCCTGCCCTGCCACTTCCTGCCAGTGACGGGCAAGGACGGGCCCGCCCTTGGCCCGGGCTTTGCCCGCGCGCGTCCCACGCCGCGGGAAAGGTAGAAGCGCTTAAGAGCGCGTGATGACTCCTCCCCCGCACCTGTGCGAACTGCCGAGAAGCGCTGGTCACCCTGGGACTCTGAGTCCCACCAGGGTCAGCGCAGGTCGATTACAAAGGAACCAGGAGGCAGTAGCAGCGTTGGTGGCACTGGCAGCGCCCTGGGACGATTTCCCACCAGGGTATTTAAAATGCGTCAGCAGAGACCCCCCAAAGACAACAGAGAACAGCTTCAAAGGTCCCGCCTTTACTCAGTCAGGAATATGTCTGCCTCAAGGCAATGTTCAGCAAAGTCTTCACGAATGGAATATGCTAAAGCAGAAGTTGTGGCAAGTAGTTTAGAGTACAAGAGAAGGTTCTGGGAGATGTGAAGAGCTTCCCAGTGACTTGTGCAAGATGCAAGTTCAAAAGAGGAACTGGGTAACTTTACTTGTTCGCTTTTCTTGTTACAGGTTCAGTAGAGCTTGTGAATGTGACAGTTGCAGTTCAAAGATACATTCTTGAAAGCTACATCACCTCAGATCAAGATAATGTCAAATAGTAATGAAGAGATTTTTTAAAGTTATAAAACCTCTGAGTAGTGTCAACTATCAGTAGCCTTTCACTAGTTTTCACTATCTGTGGTGTCAATCAATCAATCAATCAATCATGGGTTAGTTGAGCACAGCTACTCACCTGAGAGGGTCTCAGTGCGCTGGGGGGGGGGGGCTGGTCCAGAATGTTCACTGTGATCCATCGAAGAGCCAAATCTTGAGTTCCCTCATGATGAACTTGGAGAGTGTTGGCTTCTGTCTGAGGTGGAGTGGAAGGGTGTTCCATACCTTGGCCGCGAGGAAGGAGAAGGAGCGACCTCCTGTTCTGGTCTTCGTCATGGGAGGCACCGTCGCAAGGGATAGGTGGGCTGAGCAGAGGGATCTTTGGGGTGCATAGAAAGAGAGGCGGTAGTTCAAGTATGCTGATTCGGTGTTGTGGAGGGCTTTGTGGGCGTGGGTGAGAAGCTTGAAGGTTATTCTCTTCTTGATGGGGAGCCAATGTAGTGTCTGCAGGTGTTGGGTGATGTGGCAGTGGCGCGGTAGGTTGAGGGCTAGTCTGGCGGAGGTGTTCTGGACGTTCTGGAGTTTGCAAGTGAGGTTCTTGTTGATTCCGGCATAGAGAGCGTTGCTGTAGTCTGCTGATGATGAGGGCGTGGGTGACAGTTTTTCTGTGTTCGAGGGGGATCCATTTGAATGTCTTTCGTAGAAGTCGGAGAGTGTGGAAACAGGCGGATGAGACAGCGTTGATTTGGCAGTCCATTTTGAGTTCGGAGTCCAGGATGATTCCGAGGTTGCGTGCGTGGTACGTAGGGGAGAATGGGTTCCCGAGGGTGGGGGCCACCAGGTGTTGTTCCAGGCATTGGGGTGTGGGCCCAGGATGAGTACTTCGGTTTTATCCGTGTTGAGTTGTAGGCAGCTGTTCTTCATCCACCTGGCAACTGCTTCCATTCCCTCTTGAAATTTGTGTTTGGAGACATTCGTTGGATAGGGAGAGGATGAGTGGGATGACGTCTGCGTAGGTTACAATGTTGAGCCCGTAGGATCTGACGATGGGGCGAGCGGGGCCATGTAGACGTTGAACAGGGTGGGGCTGATGGAGGATCCTTAGAGAATTCCGCAGGTGGTCGGTGTGGGATCTGAGAGGAAGGGTGGGAGTCTGACCCCCTGTGTTCTGCCGGAGAGAAATGAGCAGATCCAGTCGAGGGCCTTGTTCCTAATCCCTGCGTCGTGGAGTCTGCGGGCTAGGGTGCGGTGAAAGACTGTGTCGAAGGCTGCGGAGAGGTCCCGGAGGATGAGGGCCACAGTCTCCCCTCTGTCAAGGAGGGAGCGGATGTCGTCTGTTGCGGCGAGGAGGGCGGTTTCGGTGCTGTGGTTTTTCCTGAAGCCGGATTTGGAGGTGTCGAGGATGTTCTTTTCTTCAATGAAGGAGGCGAGCTGGCTGTTGACGGCTTTTTGGATAAATTTTGCCAGAAACGGGAGTAGAGAGATGGGTCTTAAGTTTTTGAGGTCGGTGGGGTCCGCTGAGGGTTTCTTCAGGAGAGGGTTGATCTCAGCGTGCTTCCAGTCATTGGGAAAGGAGGCAGTCTCGAAGGAGCAGTTGATGATTCGGCGAAGTTCGGGGGCGATGATGTCGGCCGCTCTGTGGTAGATGTGATGGGGCAGGGGTCCATGGGGGCCCCGGAGTGGATTGACTTAATGGTCTTTAGGTGTCTTCAGTGGTGAGAGCGGTCCAGCTGTCAAGTGTAGGATGCGTGGTGTCAGGACTAGGAGGTGTAGGTTCCGCGTGTTGGTTATCTTTGTCGAAGTTATCGTAGATGGTCTTGATTTTGTGGTGGAAGAAGGAGCTGAGTTTGTTGCAGAGGTCCTGGGAGGGGGGATGTCTGTAGTCTCACTGTTAGGTTGGGCGAACTCTTTGATGATGCTGAATAGTTCCTTGCTGTTGTGTGCGTGGATGGAGATTCTGGCCTGGAGTGCTTTCTTCCTTATGTTTCTGATACGGTTGTAGTAGGCGGTGGTGGCTGCTTTGAAGTTGTCATGGTCTGCTGTTGTTTTGGAGTTCCTCCAGACCTTTTCGAGGTGTCTGCAGGTTCATCAGGATTCTCCGAGTTCGGTGGAGAACCAGCTGGCTCTCTTGGCATGTGTGTTGGTAGTTTTCTTGAAAGGGGCGATGGTGTTGGTGCAGTCGGTGATCCAATTGTGCAGGCTTCGGGCTGCAGTGGTTGGGTCGTCGTCCGTGGTGGTTGGGGTGGAGCTGCTGAGGAGGCGATGAGCTGGTCGACGGAGATCTTGTTCCAGTTCCTGCGTGGGAGCTGGTGTGGAGTTTGCGGGTGATGGTTGTTTTGAAAGTGAAGTGGATGCAGCGATGGTCTGTCCATGGGAGTTCGGAGGTGTGGTTAAAGGTGATGGAGATTCCCGCTGTGAAGATAGGGGTCAAGGATGTGTCCTGCTGAGTGTGTGGGTTCTGGTGCGATCTGCTTGAGTCCAATGTTGAGGAGGTTGTCCAGGGGGGAGGTGGAGTTGGGGTCTCTGAGTTTGTCAAGGTGGAAGTTGAGGTCTCCCAGCAAGGTGTAGTCGGTGGTAGTGATGGCTTGCGGAGTGATGATATCGGTGATGGAGTCAATGAAAGGTTCGTGGGGTCCGGAGGGTCTGTGGATGAGTGTACCCCGGAGGGTGGTGGTCGGGTTGGTCTGTATCTTGAAGTGAAGATGTTCCATCAGGTCTGTGGGCCCGTTGGTGTGGGTGCTCAGTCGGAGGTTGGATTTGTGGGCGATGGCAATGCCTCCTCTGGGGCGGTTGGGGTGATCCTTCCGGGGGATCTTGTATCCTTCGGGGATGGCGATCGTGATGTCTGGTCCCGAGGAAGCGTTCGTCCAGGTTTCCGTGAAGAAGGCGACGTCAGGGTGGTGCTGTCGAGGAGGTCCCAGATTTCTGCGGCGTGTCTGTGCAGGGAGCGGATGTTGAGGAGGATCCATTGCAGTGTTTGGGGTGTGGAGGTGTTGTGGCGGGAGGGTTGTGTTGGGTCCTGGGTCTTGGTGAAGGAGAAGGAGTGGCTGCAGTTGCGGCAGGTGAAGGGTCCGTGGGAGTCAATTGATGAAGACCGCTTGCAGTTGTTGTCCTGGCCTGTGTTGAGTGCATGGAGGGCCGAGGAGCTGTAGCGCTGGCGGGTCCAAGGTCCTGGGTTCCTGGCGCTGGTCAGGTCACGGACGTGCGCAGACGGGCTTGTCTTTGGCACACCTTCGGTGCACCTGTGGCGAGGCCGCCAGTAAGTAAGGGTCAGGGGGAGGGCAGGACAACTGGGAGTCGGGAGCGGGAACATGCGGGAGGGGGAGGGGCCATGGGGGCAGCAGCGGCGGAAAGGAGAGAAAAGCGGGATAGGGAAAAAAGGAATAAGACAAAGCACAGAAGCGGAGTCACTACAAAAGAAAAGCAAAAGGCAAAGGGAGCCAAAAGAGGATGGCACAGCGAAGGATGTGCACAATAGCAGGGGGGAGGGCAGGGCCTGAGCAGGAGGCAGCAAGCCTCGAACATCAACCTGAGCAGCACTGGGGGCAGACACTCTTTGGTGGAGCTGCGCGAGGGGAGAGCAGTATTCTGACCAGGAGGTCAGAGGTCTCTATTGAGAATTTTGTTTTGGAGAGTTTTAGCTGAGATGAATCCTATTCTTAGGGTTTTTGCAAATTTGATCAACAGAACTTGCTCTAAAAGATAAATCCCATGACTTGCTTTTACATAAATCCCATGACTTGCCTTTACATCCCACCAACAATTTGGTTGCTTGAAGAGATGTTAGCTGTAAATCTTTTTCAGTCACAAATTCCTTCCCTTGGGTTATGGAATGATGTTGTAAGTTTGTAAATGACGAACATTCACGCTTTTTTCAATCTTGATTCCATTGGCTCTGAGCAAAATCTCATGTCCATAGTGAAGTCACTTCCCCTGAATGCCAATCATTTTTTGGGGTGTTCCATCCCCATTCCTAGCCTCAATAGGGATTTATGCCTGCTCTCAGGCAGAGAATCTTTTTTTTTATAAATCTTTTTTATTAAAGAAGAAAACAAATCAATCACAGTTGACAATAAAATAATACAGTGCATGTAGCATATCCAATCTTTTCGTTTTGCAGACCAACATTACCATACAGTACAGCTTTACAACTCAATTTGCGACCACGTTATGGCGAGGTGGCCTTCACATCTACATGGGGGAGGATGGGTCAAATGGTGCACATAACATCCCTCTGTACTCATTCCAATCCCCCCAGATCTTGGTCCATTTCTGTGGGCACCCTCTTCCCTCATATATTACCCTTTCTGTCTGCATGCACCAGTCCATATCGGCCTCCCAGTCCCTGAGTTTGGGCACCGTGGCTCCCTTCCAGGTCCTTGCAATATTACGTTTCGCCACCACATTGCCCAAGGCGACCCGGGTCCTTTCTTTCGCCATCAAATCAGTTGCCTCCCATATATTAAGAAGACATAGCCGGGGCGTGACTTCCATAGATTTCTGCACACTTCCCACATTTTCTCTGTCACTTTTCTCCAATACACTTGTACTATTGGGCAGTCCTACCACTGGTGTAGATATGTCCCCTCTCGACCACAGCCTCTGGGGCATGAAGGGGAGCTCAAAAAACCCATTTTAACCAACATCACGCTCGTGTAGTATACTCTATGTAGGAGCTTAAGCTGAATTAATTTGAACCTGGACTGAATTGCCACCTCCCAGGGGGACGCCAATGCCTCCTGCCAATCATTATCATCCAAATCGCCCACATCCTCTGCCCATTTGACCCTAGTTTTCTTTAGCGCATCTGGTGTATTATTCAGTATCTTCCTGTAAGTCAAGGAAATTGCTTTGTCTTTGAGGTAATCATCAAGGAGTCTATCTTCTAAGGGTGAAGCAGGTCTGCACCCTTGGGAATAGCCCTGTGCAACGCGTTCCTGACCTGTAGGTATCGAAAGATCTCCCCCATGCTCAACTCGTAGTCATGCTGCAGATCTCCAAAGGGAACTACCCTACTTCCCACCCAAACATCTCCGACCTTCGAGAGTCCGATCATATCCCATTTGTCAAATCCAGCATAATTTGCCAATATCCCAAACCGGTCTGTCTCTAATAGGGGGGGCATAAACGAATCGGGGCAATGTATCATTTTATACAATGCCGCCCTCCCCAATAACATAAGAGGCAAGGTCTTCCAATGCTTCACGTCATCTTGTAAGCGACGAAGCGGGGGGGCCAAGTTATGGTCGTAAAACGCTACTGGATCCGGAGTGACATAAATGCCTGGGTAACGGAAGCCGTCGGTGACCACTCTGGCTTCGCAGGTCGAAGGTGGAGCAAAACCCCTCCCAGCCAATATATATATAAGTGATTTGTCCCAATTAATAGTGTACCCAGAATATTTTTGGAAAAGGGCAAAGATATGTAAAATTCTATGAATTGAGTGACGGGGTTTGGCCAAATAGAGTAAAATATCGTGCATAAAGGGAGATTCTGTCCTCCCAATCCGGCGTCCAATTTAGTCCCCTTATAAGAGGGTCACCTCTAATCCAAATCGCCAATGGTTCCAGGACCAAAGCGAAGATCAAAGGGGAAAGCGGGCAGCCCTGTCTCGTACCCTTTTGTAAGGTGAAAGTTGCCGATCGTGCCCCATTTACGGTCACTCTAGCTAGAGGCTCTGAGTAAAGGAGTCGCACCCCTGCCAGGAACTTCGGTCCAAAGCCATAACATTCAAGCGTCGCGAACAAGTAGGGCCACTCAATCATGTCAAACGCCATTTTGGCATCCAGAGACATGATGACTGCCTCCTCTCTGATAGTCCCCGCCCTGCCCAACACTCCATTAAGACGCCGTAGATTTAATGCTGTATTCCTGCCAGGCATGAAACCGGACTGATCCGGGTGAATCAATTTATGAAGCAAAGGCGTCAGCCGTGTGGCCAAGAGTTTTGCCAAGATCTTCACCTCGGGGTTTAGCAATGAGATCGGCCAGTATGACTCGCAATGCTCCAGAGGTTTTCCTTGCTTATGAATCAGCACCACAGTGGCCAATCTTTGTGTCTCTGGGAGAATCCCCTTAGCCACACTCTCTTCGTACATGTCAATTAAATAGGGGGCAATAGTGGATGCATTTGTTTTAAATAACTTGATAGGGAGACCACTCGGACCCATTGCTTTCCCCGATTGTAATGCTCCAATTGCCTTAACCACTTCATCCATCGTGAGATCTAACTCTAAGTCTTCTACCTCCGAGTCATCCAGGACCGGAGGTTTAATGGTGGCTAGCAACTCCCGCGCTTCTGCTTGATTGGACATACCAGCTGACTCATATACTGATTTCAAATGTATAGCAAAGGCCTCCGCTATACTAATCCTATCTTTGAGTCTATCCACCCTCTTTGTCACGATTTCGAATACCCACCTGGAGGCCTGCTCCCGTTTATCTAGCGTGCCAATAATTTGCTCGCTTTATCCCCAATTTCATACACCCGACATTGCGTAGCCCGGTAGTGGGCCCTAGCTGCCTCTTTGGCGATATCTCTGTAATCCTTTTGCTTTAAAAGCAGTCTATACTTGGTGTCAGGGGTTGGCCGGTTCTCCAACTCGCGCTCCAAGCGAGAAATCTCCTCCTCAATTTCCAGGAGCTGTTTTTGTTTTTCTTTATGGTGTCCCACGATCGCTGCCACTCCTCGCCCCCTAATCACTGCCTTTTATGCCTCCCATAATGTGGAGGCTGAGTCCACTGAACCTTCATTCTCATTAAAATAGAGTTCAGTCTCCTCACTAAGCTTTTCTCGTATAGCCGGTACCAGCAAATACCAGGGGTTAAGTGCCATTTCACGCCTCTTTGCCGAGGGGTCACCTCCATACGTGGCCATGACCAGTGAGTGATCAGAGATGCCTCTAGGGAGATGTTCCACCTCTCTGTACATCGCAAGCTGTCCGGCTCTGCCAAATATATAGTCAATTCTAGACAGACTCCCGTGAACCCCGGAGTGGAAGGTGTATTGAAGGGATGAAGGATTATACCCTCTCCAGATGTCCACAAGCCCCAATGCCCTTAAAAACTATCCTAGTGTCTTCCCAGCCATCTCTCCCTGCTTCGGTGGTCTCCTATATAGTTCACCATTAAGGGCCGCATTGCAGTCTCCCCCAATCAACGATTCTCCTTCAGGAAGTTGAAGCAAATGTGACCCCAGCTCAGCCAAGGCTGAGGAGTGTAATCGAGGCGGCACGTAAAGAGAAGTAATATTGAATAACCTGCCCTCCCAGGTGCCCGTTAGGGTTACAAATCTGCCCATTGTATCATGTGTCACTGTTTGCACCCTAAAGGGGAAGGAATTTCGGTGGAGGATCCCCACCCCTCTCGATCCCCTTGTGTATCCAGCGTGGGCCACTAATTTATACCCCCACCTATTCAAGGCACAATACGTAGTACCCTGTATATGCATCTCCTGTAATAGCACCACATCTGGGCCGGTCTCTTTACATATTGCAACCCAATTCCCCTCTTTATTCTATCTCCCAATCCATTAACATTCCAGGAAAGTATTTTAATACGCCCTATTTGTGGACTCTTCCCCATGGTTCTGGTCATGTGGGTGATACATTCTGCATCGTGGATTCCGCGAGACGGTGGCGCCACGTACCCCCGCCCATTCCTTTATGTATGCATGTAACAACCTGTCGGTCGGCTGTCCAGCCTGTCGCCAAGTGGGTCTTACTACGATTAGGTCCCCCCTCTTCCATGCACTGTATACTGATAGCATTTTAAAACACATTAAAAAATAGACTATCCCACAACAATCCCGAAGGGAACACCCCCAACCCACCCCCCACCCTGCCTCCTTGCAACGTGGACTCCAAACTGCCCACCCCCCAACCTTGCAGAGCGCTTGTGCACCCATATCCCACAAACCTTAATAAGGGGAACGCGGCCTAGCGAGTCCCACCAACAATTCTACATCCCCCCTATTCAGTGTTTTGTAACCCCATAAGCTGAATATATACTGGGCCACTCATGCCAGTCAGTGTAACTGCAATTCGTCCGAACCCAAGACACTTTGTAGTACGCAAGGAGCTGGATAGGCCTGCAGTGCCAACTTTCACCGCCTCGACTATACGCAAAATGTGCAGTCTCATTGTTGTACTCCCACACCTGCCCCCCTCCCACCCCAGCTGATCAACTCAGTTCAAACGCAAACCAGTGAACCCTTCCTCTGTGTAACAGCACCACCCGGTCCCAAGTCCTACTTAAGGCCTTCTTTAGATCCTCGGGCGTCGAGCCGATAGTCCTGCCCCTGTGTTAGCCGCTGTGAGCTCGATCTTGGGGCTCCCGAGGTTCTCCACCCCTCCAGCCAGTCCCAAGTTTCTTCTGGAGACAAGAAAAACCAGGACCTCCCCTCCGCTGTCACCCACAACTTTGACGGAAAGAGCATTGCGTATTTTATGTTTTTCTCACGCAAAGCCCGTTTCACCTCCAAAAAGGATCTTCTCATTTTCTGGACCTTAACTGTAAAGTCCGGAAAGAAGGGGATTGTGGAGTTCTCAAATTTCAGTGGGGGAGCCGCCCGTGCCGTTTGAAGAATTGCATCCCTATCCCTGTAATTAAATATCCTGGCCAGGATAGGACGTGGAGGCGCACCTGGCTTCGGGGGCCCCCCGGCACCCTGTGGGCCCACTCGACGGAAAAATACTGAAAGAGCGAGCGGGGCTGACGGTGGTCCTGTACCAAATCTTCCACAAATAAATCCGAAGCCTGTCCCTCCACCCGTTCTGGTACACCCAAAATGCGAACATTATTTCTGCGGGCGTGCCCTTCATATTCTTCAAGCTTTGTTTCAAGGTCCACCGTCACCACTTGAAGCTCCTTCACAGTGAGTTCCAGCTCCTTTGTAGAGGATTGCAGAATAGAGACCGAGTCCTCCGTGGCCTTCACCCTGTCCCCCATTTTGCGTAGGTCTGCCCGCATCAGCGTCACCTCCGTGGTGACTGTGTCTATTTTGTGTTCCAGGGTTGTGTGTATTACTTGTACGGCCTCCATGATGTCCTGAAGGGTCGGGGAGTTGTCCCCCGCCTGTTGTTTCCCACTCTTTCCTTCGTGTTTCTCCTCCACTTGTTCTGTCCTAGATTGCGCATACTTATCCAGTTTAGTCTGGTTCGTTTGTTTTTGACCTTTTAATGTCGCCATTTGTGCAAATGCTACTCAAGGGTCCCAAAATTTGTGGGGCTGTTCGTCTGGCCTTGCGGAGCCCACTACAACGTTGCTACCTGGATGTGGGAGTTAATTCTTACTGCATTATTAGATTGAGGACTCCCTCCATTCGGGCGTCTTCCAATATACCGCGCCGGGCCCTGCTCATTCCGTTTTCACCTCGCACCAAAATGGCGGCTACGTGGGGAGGCCGCCAGGGCGAAAGTCCCTTTCAGACTCACACAATTCAGTTTGCATCCCGCACCGTTCACTTTCGATAGACCCCAGAGATCTCCACCCTCGGAGGCCCTCCAGGACACAGGAAATATGGGTGGTGCTCCCCACCACGTCGAGCAAGCTGCAGGTTTTCCCTGACAGCCACGTTAAGGCAAGGACTGGTGCTACAATGTCAACACAGGGGAGAACTGTCCGGATGTCTCATAGCCCCCCTACTGCACCCCGCGGCCTCCACACTGCAGTCTGGGGTCGTACGCCACTCATCGCCCTTCTCCACGTCTGTACCTGCCGTGCTCCCGCTTGTAGTCTTCACAGGCGGCCACCATTCATTCCCTGCCCGAGTCCCGCACTGCAAGGCCTGATCGCGGGAGGGGGGGGCAGAAAGGAGCCGCAGTCCAAAGCTCCGTCACTGGAAGCAAGCCAGATACAGCTACTGGGCCTCCCGCTGCGGTTTTAGCAGTCCCCGGGGTTCACACCGTGCTCTCCGCGGGCCGCTGCCCACATGGTGTTTCACGATCCCGGATCGTCCGGAGATCGCGATTTCAGGTACAGGACCGCCCGGGGAGCAAGAGAACTCCAGGGTAGCCTCGGTTCAGGGCTACTTTCTGATAATTGTGCCGGATTCGTGGGGGATTATTCTTTCGGCTGAAGAGCTCTAACCGAGTGCGCCCATTTTGGTTGCCGGCGGGACACGCCCCTCTCAGGCAGAGAATCTTTGTTCACATACTGGGTAGCACTATGCCTTGCCAGAATATGTGAATTCCCACAAACAAACATTTTTGCCACTTACCAAAGAGACATCTTCTTTAGAGAAATCTTACTGCTTTAAGCAGTTTTGCACACTTAGGCCCTGATTACAAGTTAGGCAGTTAATTCCATCCCGAGTGTGAACCCCTGATTACACACGGGATGGAATTATGAGTCTAGTTTTATTTAACACATCCGATAGTTATCGGTTGTGTAAAAATACCTAACATGAGTTAAATTTCAGCAGCTCAAACATGCTGAAATTTAACAGAGAAAATGTGTACAGTATTTACCATACTGTTGCAAGGATTCTGTGTAAACAGAACTATACCTGGGATCACACAACAGCAGTATGAAGAGACTGACTCACCATACCACGTCAGTGCCTATGAACCCCAATCCTAACTAGCTCATAGTGCCTTACCTGGCCCCCTAACTTCCCAGAGTGACAGGTAAGTTAGCAACCCACAACACAACACTCTAGTCCCCTCAGGGAACAGTGGAAACAGATCATCACCTTTCGTTTTCTCACTTATGCATCTCCATAATAAACAAAAGAAAGACACAAGAACAGTTTACATTGTTTATTGAAGCTATCGTGCTCTATTAGAAAACAACTGCCTTGCAACTAGAAAACATATGCATGCCAGCAAAGTGAGTACCATCACAAGTAAACAACATACAATGAGAAGCCCTACCATGTTTAACGATATATCTGTCTCAGCCTATCTTCACTACTGGGGCACAGTGATATATCATAGTTCTCATGGATTACAACCAAACCCCATACCTGTAATATTGTTAGGTAATCTGCATCTCAGGTTGTGCAAGGCTGAGGCGTTCGTCTCAGGACCTCTGCTCTGAAAGGATTCCCCTCTCTGTTTTCAAATGGCACGTCTCTGTGTATATAATACGAGGTGTCTTTTTGAAAACAGATGTGAATGCATGTTGTGTCTAAATGCCAAGCTACATTCCTAACTGAGCACAGAAGACAGGGCACAGAGTTATTTGACGGTGTACAGGATGTTCAGACAGAATCCCAGAGAGAATAACCAATAACAAAAACATGTGCAATGTTTTGCTAAATTATTACTGTGGCACAAAAATAAATGTGCTTAGTGCAATGTGTGCAAAGCAAAGCAGCCTAAAACTTGCAGTTAGGCTAAAATGAGGGAGAACTGAATGGGCCCTAAATGGAGCTCACGATAGTACCATGCGGATTTTGGTGTGTTAAACACCAAATTCCACATGTTATTCCCCAATAACTCATAACAGGTGCTATTAATCGCACCCGATAAACAACAAACCCTAGGGTATTGTTATTTCCAGGTGCGATATGTAGCATCTTTACTTGTAGTCAGGCCCATAATGTGTATTGTGCTGTGAGGAGTGAGGGCATTAATTTACAAGTGTAGTCCATGTTTTATAATACACACCATTTGTATTTGTATATTTGGAAGTAAGTCTCATGGCGAGGGCATTGCCTGGAAGCTTGAGCCACAATGTGGGAGAGGATTGATATGAAAGTGGTTGCTTCTGTTCCATCCATGAATCACAAAAAACCTGATGGAAGATACCTCAGGGAATATATAGCAAGTAGCTTACAGGGCAACATTTCTAATATTAACACAGCAATTTTTGTGTTGAATGGGAATTTAAAACATGCCAGCAGCTTCCACTAACAAAAATGCCTCTCCAGGCGACAGTTCTCGCTAGCAAAGGGTCCCTAGTAGGCAAATAGCCAATCACAGGCACAAGCCTCATTTATGCGGAAGGTCAGTTCATGAGGCTGACTGACTGCAGTCCTGGGACAAGTGCTGTCTAGCAAGAGTATTTAAATATGGAGGGTTGAATAGGTTCTCATGTATTTCCCCCACAGATAGAATAACAATATTTTCAGTTGACCTTCTCCTGCCTAACTGCTGAAATAAGTGAAAAGCGATAATGCTTGACTATTTGAGGATGAATTCAACTATGTCAGGAACATTGTCTAAATAATCCTACAAATATTGCCAGATAAAATTCACCAATTTTCACAACAATTCGATGTCACGTACTCCTGTGAAATTTAGTGGAGGAGTTTCTCCCTTGAAAGCAGCTGCTGTAAAAGTAAAAAAAAATAAAACAATTCTACAGAACAAATGCTCATATCAAAAAGAACATAAGAAAACATAAAAAGAGCATTTTCTCCACCAGGTTTCTGTAGCCAGAAACCATGAAAACACTCCCACAGTGAACAGGAGCTGAACAGCCAGAGCTATTTAATTGAAAAGAGAGAAGGTAATCACTAATAACTTTTAGCTATCATTTTGCACTTTGTTGAGCTAAATTCTTGTACTACTGCCTTCTGGTTTTGCTCCCAGCAGGCCTATAGCATAAAGTAACTGGATTTTCTTCCTCGATCCCATGTAATTAATTATACATAAGAATCATTTCTGGAATAGGCAGGAAAATGAAAATGTATTTCTTTTAACTATTTCATGAAAATAGTAAATATAAAAAATACTTCACAGTCTTACAGTAAGACAGGAGAGGGGGGACCTTAAGTGATCCTGTGGGAACGCCAGGCTCTGGCCAAAAGAAGCATTATGCTGATAACAGTGCTTTGTTTTAAGTGGAGAAAAAAATGAGCGGGAGTAAGCCACTCCGTAATGGGCCATCACTAACATCCTAGCTGGGAGTATGTGTCAAAAGAGAAGGGACTCCAAATATTCTTCAAAACCCCCAACCCCAATTCTGATAATCACATTGAACAGAATAGTATGTTTGGCAATCAAATATTTGATTCAATTTTTAAAAGGGGTAACAGAACTTAACTGCAATGTTTAAATAAGTCCAGACATATTTGAACATTACCAATTTAATAGAATAAGTGTAAAAAATTCTGAGGGGGGCAATGGTTTCTTTTTTTTTTACACATGGGGCATCATTAAATGTTCGAAGACCTCTGCATTAACATAGCTGCCAAGTTTAACATAACTTCCAGTGTCAACCTAGAGATCTTGTCCAGACAAGGACAGACAGCAGCAAGTAACCAGAAGGTCCAGGGGAATGGTATTTCAATCTCACCTCAAAAGTCAAATCCCCATCAAATTATAAATTTGAGATCTGATCTCCTAACTCTCTCTGAAAAGCACAGAAAAGGAGAAGCATTTATTTCATTAGAATGTGCCAAACACTTTAAAACTGAAATTATACATGAATTGCTGAAACAACAGAGACTCCAAACCATGATCCTTAAACTCAGAAACACATTGCGCTAGTCACATCCCATGACGTCACCCCATGCCTCCGCAGGCCATGTCTGTAGCCTACGCTGGTTCTCCATTGAGTGTGTTTTTTTATTTCACCGCCTCTCCACCTCAGTTCTGTTTGCACTGCTCTGCTGCCCCTAGAGGGTACATTTATGCTTTACAAGTACCTGCCTGTCGACAGTGATACTCATAGTACGCCCCAGGGGTGCATGCGGCCCTCCTGACCTTTATTTTTTGCAGCTCCCTGGTCAACGGCAGCACTGGGCTGCTGTTTACTTGACCTAGCACAGACATTAAAAAGATGCTAGACAAATGGCAAGCATTCATTTAAAGTTTAATTGAAGTTAGATAAAGGAAGTTACTGGGGTATCCTGCACCTCTTAAGGTTAAGGACACTTTGATTTTCAAAGATATCTTGCAGCAAACTTGTAAAAATATAATAACCAGGGACATCTTAAGGATTTTGGGAGCCCTGGGACAAACATATTTTGGGGGACCCTGTTTGGAACAGCTTTGATGATAACGTCTCTTCAAAATTCAAGAAGTGTATTTCATTTACATGCAAAACCATTTCACCTTAGTACTTCAGATTATATCACTCCATTGAGAACTATTTTTTAAAGCTCATATCATGGTCATGTATTTTAATGAATGTGATAATGAAGAAAAAGGAGGGAAAGTGAAATAAAACAATTGCATAGGATCACACATTTTGGTCAAGTGCGGAAGCCGGAATTGATCCAAACTTTTCTGGTTTCACATTGTGCACATCAGCCACTAGAGCCCATATTTATCATTTTTTCACGCAACGCAGCAAGATAACTTGCTGCGCTGCGTGAAAAGGAGAAGGCAGGAATGCACCATATTTACCATGATGCGTCACAGTGCAATGGTGCCTGTGTTGCAGGCATGATTGCTTTTGTGCAGGAAGGGACACCCTCCTGCACAAAAACGATCCTTAGTGGCAATTTCTTCTTTTTAAGTGTGCTACAGAAAGCATCACACTTATAAAGATAAAACAACGAGGAGGAATCAAGACATTTCTCCTCATTGTGCCTCTGCGACTTGCGTTGCATTGCGTTACACCAGATTTGCAAAGACATACAGGGTGTACTTGCGTGGTTTGGTAAATCTGATTCTAGGTTTTGCATTGCCCTACGTCGCCCTGGGTGGCAAAAGGGTAAGGCGAAACAATGCTAAATCTTCCCCCAGATGTACATGCTTCGCTTCCCCTACACCCACCTTACCTGCTCCCAAACCACCCCTTTGCTGGCATCAATGCGGCCCTCAGTCACACCACAGACCTAACTTTTTTGCCCCTGGGAAAACATTTGCAAGGACTCATGCTGATAACGCCGATTCTTATCTAATTATCTATAAGAACCTTCTGGTCGCCAAGATCTTTTTACCTGTTGAATAGTGTAAAGGAGAGAATCTCATCAGGTTATATATCAGCATTCATTTTGTCTGAAAGGACCACCGACTCCGAATTCAAGTTTGAGAATTTATTATCGCCAAAAATAACTGAACGTGCAAGCACCTCAACACGAGGTTAAAGAAATAAATGGGCACTAATACAAATAATAATCTACGCAGGAATCTCATCCGGCTCAGGATAAGGAGAATAGAAAGTTCTAGAAGGATCAACCAGACTATGATTGCTCCAATTTCTAAGTTGCTCTTCATTGGACTAAACAAGCTTAAAATCAATTGCTATCCCTACACTAACGCTAAGTGACATCCCTGCATAACGATTTTCCCAGGCTAGAGTGAATAAAAGGTGTCAGCTGTGAAGACTTCCTAAGAAGTGCAATCACATAATACCTAAGCTCAGCTCTGTCCTTCTCTCAGGTCTCCCCTACCTCTTCTCTGGCCTCCTCCCTCAGGGCACTATCCCTAATACAAAACCACAATACAATTGTACACGCCTTTGTCACGCCTCCTTGGCCAGGTCTTCTCTCCTGTGCTTTTCCATCAAAACGGTTACTTCATCCTGGACGGTTGCGATGACCTTGAGTCCCAGGCACCTTCTCCGCTGAAAGTATCATCCCTAAATTCCATTTCACTCCCCGTACCATGCCTCCCATCTCTCTAACTTTTGAAAACAAAGAGTTAGTCTTTACTAACGAGACATGTGTCCTTGCACCTGCAACGAAAGATACTTTCAACAGAAACCTTCTACTGTGCAAATTAAATCTACCGTTTGTGCCCAGAGAGCCTTACCAAGAGAAACTTTTCTCGGCCTATAACCTAAGCTAACATAAAATAAACCAGGCCTTCCCTAAGCATATATGTAGTCAGGCCTTTACATATGACTTTTAAACACACATCTTACGTTTCCCTATAAACATTTTCATTACGATTCATATGCAAACAATGAATTACATGTGCAACTTTAATATGGTGCACGTTTAAACTACTGCAATTACATTTCACACGAACTAATTCCTCTATGCATTATGTTCACATAATTCAATAAGCATTACATTACATCATTATCCTAACACCATTATGCTCCTGAGTTCACTTTCTCTCAGCGAACTATTCATTCTTTACTAAACATGCATGAGTATACAATGGAATATAAACGAATATATGTCTGAATACATGTGGGTGCGGCCTATCAGTGATTATGATGCACCCCTACAATTCACAAGAACATTTCGCTCTATCAGTTCCCCCCTTTGATGACTCCTGTCATCATATTTCATTCTACTCCCTCGGAGAAGGAACCGACCTAAACAGAACTTGTTGCCATCTTCCCTGATCTAAATTTCTCCATGCTCTTGAGCCTTTGATACTGACTGTCCTGCAGTCTTGCCAACCTCATGTCATTTTCCCTCAAAGCTCTCTTGACTCGGCCTGCTCGATACCACTTGTAGGCCTTGATCACAATCCACAAGCCAACCACACAACCCACCAAGATAAGGAGGGGTCTCAGAAAGTACCCAAGGAATCCCTTTCCTAGGTTCGCAAACCAACCTCCCACTTGACCAAAACCCTTTCCGACCTTTTCCCAGGCCCCTTCTTCGGTCAAATCCGCTATCTTTGTGTGGATCGTAGTGATGTTACTTATATATTTCTCCAGATCCTTGCTACGGTCTGGTATATAAGTGCAGCACTCTTGAACCTTCAACATTTTACAGACTCCGCCCTCTTTTGCCAATAGGACATCCAAAGCAAGGCGATTCTGCAAGACCATTCCCCTTATCGACAACATCTCTCCTTCCACCAACACCAACGACTTTGCTGTATTCATCGAAAATTCATCCACCACAGTCGCTAACCTCCGGATCTTCACATCATTCAAGACCACTCCCAGACTAGGTATCATAGCTCCAAAGATATCCCCCACAACGATTCCTGCACTTGCAGCTCTTCTCGTTCTTGAATGCTCTCCACCCTCCAGAAGATCTAAATCTTCTGTATGATAAATCTTTGGAAATATTATTGACAAATAACATGTTCCATACCAATTTGCAGGCAACCTCACATAAGCATTCTTCCCACATACGTAATACACCGTTGGTATCACTTGTACAGGACCTTGGAGAAAATCTTTTGCTACATCGGCCATGGTGAAAACGTGATCACAGGTACTTTGTCCCACTGCTACCTTCTCGTAGTAAGTCTGATAACGCCTTATACACAACTTACCCCTCTGCTCCTTATCTAACGCTATAGGACCATAGCTTCCCTTGGTCTTATGCAACTGTTCTTCCTCTGTCCAATCAGTCCTGTGATGCCCCAAGTCTCGGGAGTGAGTCAGCTTTCTATACCTATCTTCGACCTGATCCACAAACTTTCTCTCTACATCCGACATCAAGCAAGTCAGATTGTTTCTGTGTGCGAATGCTGTATCCAATTCCAAACTCGGTATGAAGTACTTCCTCAGTCTGTCCTCGGTCTTATAATAGTCATACTTATTCAAATGCTTGTAAGCTGGGACTTCAGGAAGCACTGCGTCGAAATTAGAAAAGAAATACTCGAACTGATCTCTCTCATAAAACAAACTAAGCAAAAGACTACATGAAATACCATAAGTCAGTGGAAGATGGTGATACCTAATACCCTCATCCACCGAAGTAGGCAACTGCATACACACATAACAATCCTTCGCATCCATCACATCAACATACTCATACAACAACTTAGCATATGCGTTCAACTTAAAATCCCCTTTAGATAAATCTACATGTAATCTACGACTTTCTTCTAATAGCAAAGCTCTCTCAGCTGCCCTGTCTACCCCCTTCTGACTAGGTGTGATAGGTGTCGGTGTCCCTGTCACTGCCTCTTCTTCTTGCTCATGCGAACCAGTGTATGAGACTACAACTACTATGATTATAGAAATTATTACACTACTTATAAGAATGCCTACAATCCACTTTGATCTACGATTGGGATCTCCCGGCTCCATGGTCTCGAAAGTTCTCAAAAGTCTTGGTTATCGCAAAGAACTCTGAAAAAGTCTCTGTCCTTTAATTGTGACTTGCTTAACCAGCTCGAGCAACCATGAAATCTCCGGACTTTCCCTTTCTGATCCCAAACTTATTTACACAGTCCAGAAAAAGACTTCCCTAGTTTTCGTTCCTCTTCTGTGGAAAGTCCCTAAGTTTATTCTTCTTCCACTCGGACCTAGGTTATCTTCTTCTTTTAGACTTTTATTTACAGTTCATAACTGATCCACAATGAGATCCTCATTGAGCAAGACCAGAACGTGATACAAAAGTTCAAGACGCAAAATCAGCACTTCATGTGAAAACGGCTCAACTCCAAAAGGCGGGAATTCGAGCCGATGCAGAACCAAGTTTCGGACTTCACTCAGAAGCGGGGATTCGGAACTGTGAGGGTCAGTGTTCCTTCTATTTCGAGCCCTGGCATCAGCAGCACCACCTTCACCACCACATTCGGGCTCCGACGGACCACTTGCACTGACCTCAGCCTTCCCGTGCTCACCACCCCCTGCATCAAACACAGTGTAAGTCCACTCAGGGGTAGAGTATCTGCGACAAGGCACTCTTGTTCTCTTTGACCTTCGCCGACTGTCTTGTGCTTGGTCTTCGTCACTTGCTTCCGTTTCAGATACTTCAGACACTGGAGCAAGGTCTCTTTCAGGTGCTAACCTCAGGTTCAGTCGCCTCTGTCTCTCGGGCCAACTTTCTGCACTTCTGTTCGTTCGTCTGCCTTCCCCTTCTATACCCAGTGCACTTCTTCCTCTTTCTGCTGAATCTGACTCTTCTCCGCCCACTGCACCGTTTCTGTCTTCGGTGTCTGAGTCAGGGTTCGAACTGTGGAAACCCCCTTCAGCTTGCTCTAGTGCACCACCAGCTGTGTCAGCGACCCTTACAGCTTGACTTGTCCTCCCATGTGGCCCTGCCACATCAGCTGGATTTTCATTTACGAGAGGAGCTGTTTCTTCCAAGGGTGCTGGAACTCTGCGGGTATGGGAAGCATGCACCCAGTTCGGCAATCCTCCACACTTCACTGCTGTGTTCGTGATAAGTATCACCTGATACGGGCCACGCCAGCGGGCATCCAAGCAACTCTTCCTCACGTGCTTTCGGACGAGCACCCAGTCTCCGGGACACAAGTCGTGGCACAGATCACTCGAGGCTGGGACCACTGCTGCTTGCACCTGCTGGGATACAGAACGGACCACATCAGAGAGTCCTTTACAATAATCGAGAATCAAATCATCAGTGATGCTTATCAAGGCTGTAGCTGGTACTGCTGGCAATCTCATTGCCCTCCCCATTAATATCTCATGGGGGGACAACCCGGTCTTTCTGTCTGGGACACTTTGCATGCTCATTAGCACGAGTGGCAAGACGTCGGGCCATTTCAGGGATGTCGAAGAACACATTTTTGCCATCCGGGCCTTCAAAGTTCCATTAACTTGTTCCACTATCCCAGAAGCCTCTGGTCTGTAACTACAGTGGAGTCTCTGGTCAATGTTCAATGCAGCACAAAGCAACTTCATGATTTCACTATGGAAGTGCCCTCCTCTATCTGATTCCAAAGAGGTCGGGATCCCGAATCTAGGGATGAGCTCCCTCAACAGTAATTTAGCCACTGTGAGAGTGTCACACCTGCGTGTGGGGTAAGCCTCCACCCACCGTGAGAATACACATACTAGCACTAAAATGTACCTCAATCCATTGCACTTAGGCATCTCCACGAAGTCCAACTGTATTCTATTGAAGGGCCCTCCTGACCTTCCAATGTGACTCAACGTAACTACAGTTCTCTTTCCAGCATTCATCTGCTGACACGTAACACATCTCTGACATACCGTCTCAGCCATTGCTCGGAACCGTGGGTTATACCACGTCTGTCTAAACACTCTCATCATTGCGTCTCTACCGAGGTGTGCCTGTCCATGTATCAGTCTTGCCATCGGACTCAGCAATTCTTCAGGCAACACGGCTCTCCCATCGTTGGATACCCACACATCCACATCTCCTTTCTCACACCCAGCTTTGATCCATCCCTCTCTCTCCTGGTTTGAAACTTCATCCTGCAATCGCTTAAGCTCTTCCCAAGTGTCTGCCATGGTCAACATTATGCTGAGCTCGGTTCCTTCTTGGCTCTCCCCTATCTCTCTTTCTGTGAATATGCATCCTTGTTCTGCACAGAAGCGGGCGACTTCGTCCGCGTAATTGTTTCCCAAGGATACAAAGTCTTCCCCCTTCCCATGGGCTGAACACTTTACAACAGCAATTTCCTTTGGATGCTGTAATGCATCCAACAATTGTCTTACATATTCACCATTACGAATGGGTGAGCCAGATGATGTCAAAAATCCCCTCTGAGACCATAACTGCCCGAAGTCGTGCACCATGCCAAACCCATATTGGCTGTCTGTGTAAATCGTGATTCGAATTCGATCAGCGGCCAAACAGGCACGGGTCAAGGCAATGATCTCAGCTACCTGCGCGGAGCGTACTCCTTCTAGGCAAGCAGCCTCGACCACTCCTGAAATGGTACATACAGCAAACGCTGCTCTCAATTGCCCCACACTGTCTCTTAAGCATGAACCATCGACAAAGAAAATTTCATCTGGGTCAGCCAATGGCTCATCGACAATGTCCGGTCTCGGTTTGGTGCAAAGTTCGGTCACATCGAGACAATCATGGTCCGCACAATCTTCATCATCCGTGTTCGGTGTAGGCATCAATGTCGCAGGGTTCAAGACAGAGCACCGTTTCAGAGTCACATTCTCTGCGGCAAGTATGACTTGCTCGTACCTCGTTAACCTATTGTTCGTTAGGTGCTGGGTCTTGGTCCTGGTCATCAATAACTCAACCGAATGTGGCACATGTACAGTCAATGGATGTCCCATTACAATGCTTTCACATCTTTCAATGCTGACACCTGTTGCAGCAACGGATCTTAGACATCCGGGCAACGCAGAAGCTACTGGATCTAAAGTAGCTGAAAAGTAGGCAACTGGTCTACGGACACCTCCATGGTTCTGAGCTAACACTGCTAATGCACATCCTTCCCTTTCGTAACAAAACAATGAAAAGGCCTTGTTGTAATCAGGCATTCCCAATGCCGGAGCCCTGCACAACTCCTCTCTCAGTTTCAGGAATGATATCAAGCACTCCTCGTCCCATGGTACCGGATCACTCACATCCTTGTGCGTAAGCCTCTGCAGAGGCTTTGCTCTCAAGGAGAAACTAGGAATCCACTGTCGACAATAGCCAACCATTCCCAGAAACATCCTAACTTCTCTCTGTGTCGTGGGTACTGCCATGCTCATTATTGCCTCAATTCGATCGGGTGACACCTTCCTCTTGCCTTTTTCCAACCTGTGTCCCAAGTACTGTACCTCCTTCAAACAGTACTGCAGCTTGTTCGGGGACACCTTATGTCCGTTCTCTGCTAAGTGGTTCAACAGAGCTACAGTGTAAATTCTGCAAGCATCTTCTGTTTCTGAGGCAATGATCAAGTCATCTATGTATTGCACGAGAACTGAGTTCTGCGGCAACACAAGACTCTCAAGGTTCTTCTTCAGGATCTGGTTAAAGATCGATGGACTTTCTGTATACCCTTGAGGGATACGACACCATGTTAACACACGATTTTCTAGCCTGAACGCAAAAAGAAATTGGCTTTCCTCGTGGAGCGGTATCGAAAAGAAGGCTTGACACAAATCGATAACCGTAAACCACTCGGCTTCACATGGGATCTGGAACAGTATTACTGAAGGATTCGGTACCACTGGACAACAAGGGACAACTATCGTGTTGACCTTTCGCAGGTCTTGCACGATCCTGTATTTCCCGCTCGGTTTCTGTAGTCCCATTATGGGCGAATTACAGGGGCTACCTCTGATCTCTTTCAAAATACCCTTCTCAATGAAAGTCTCGATCACAGGTTTTATTCCTGCAATCGTTTCTGTCGACAGGTTGTATTGAGGTGTTCTGGGGAAATCAACATTCTGTTTCACCTCAATGCGCACTGGTTCAACCCCTCTGATTAGACCTATTTCGTCTCCTGCGAAATCCCACACCACAGACGACACTGCGTCTCTCAGATCAGGTGGAAGTTCTTCCACAGTCACCATTGGGTACAGATCTATACACAGAAGCTGATTGGTAATTTTAAAGTCAGCATCGTCATCTGTCGTCTGGACCTCCACTCCCCGTGGTGTACAATAAATCGTGCAGTTCAACTTGCACAACAGATCTCTTCCCAAAAGGCAAACTGGACTCGTATCACACAGTACAAACTGATGTCTAGTTTGGAAAGAACCTATCCTTACTAGGATCGGTTCTGTCAATGGGCTGCTTATTCTTTTGTTCGCTACTCCAACAACCTGGATTGATTGTCCTGAGAGGGGTAGGTTAGGGACTACTGCTGATCTTACAGTAGACCGGGTAGCACCAGTATCAACCAAAAGTGTGGCAGGATGACCCTCAATCTCTGCCTCCACAAAAGGTCCTCTCTGGTCTACCTCCAAGACCGCTCCAAGTGTGCAGTCTTCCTCCCCCCTCAGGCACCGTCAGGATAAAGGGTCTAAGCTATCCTCGTCGAAGTCTTCGAACAGGGGCATCTGTTGGTACGTTCGTGTTCCTTGTGAAATCCTTGGAGCTTGGGGAACCTGGGCGTGAGAATTGTAAACCCCCCTTTCATCGTCCTAGGTCTCGTTATTGTGTTAACTACCTCTTGCGCGGGTGCCTGAGCCCCTCTTCCTCTTCCTGCAACTGATTAGCTGGGTTCAAAGGACACTCGCGTTTCCAATGTCCGACCTGGCGACAAAGATGACACGCAGTGGTCTTCTTCAGTGTGGCCACGTCCACTCCTGTCTTGGGGTCTACTGGTTTTCCCTTTCCCTGACCCTGCCCATTCTGGTTTCCCTGGAAATTTCCTTGCTTTCTTCCTAACGTCCCTCCACTAGGCTGACTCTGTGCTGTCTGCATCTGGACAAGCATCAATTTGTCTTTTAGCTTTCGATGCTTCGATTCCACCTCATCACTACAGTATCTCGCATACCGCAGAATTTCATCTAGTGGCTTGTTCTGCCAGCAGATCAAATGGTGCTGTATCATGAGGCTGATTTCCATTCTCAGACCCAGTACAAACTTTGAGACAAACTGTCCCATATCCTTGGGGTCCAAGATATCTAACCCACTATATTGTTTAAAAGCTTGCAAAAGTCTTTCATAATATTCATGCACCGTTTCCTTGGGTTCCTGTACAGTCCGATCTATCTTAACCCAATCTATATCCTGAGGTGAAATCTTCAGTTTCAACCATGTAATCACCTGCTCATACTTTTTCATGACTAGGGGTGATGGACCATTTGTAACCGCCTCTCTATCCGGTTCGGAAGTCGGCCACTCGATAGCGACCTTGCAAGCTGTCCACAAATCTCCCGGTACCACTATGTCAAACAAAGTGTTCAAATCAATCCACAGTACTTTTGAAATTTTCACAAACCGCTCAACCTGTTTGTACCACTCTACTGGTTTTTCCCTCAGCCGAGGAAAATCATTTGTAAATGCAGCTAAATCACCTCTATTCCACGGCACATGCACGTACCCTCCATTCTGTACTTCCCGTAAAGGAAAATTTCCAACCCCCGTCGCCCCCCCTCCTGGCGGCGGCGTTTCCCCTTCTGCTCGCTTTACTGGTTTCTTTTTGGACCACCTTTCTTCCCATTTGTCCAACAAAATCCATATTCTCATTCCTACAATCAAGTCTCTGGTGTGTGTCCTTAATCCTGTGATTCTTTTCTCCTCCAGCTCCTGGTCACTGTAATGCAATCTATGTGGTCCCTGCAACGCTTTAGTTTTATTCAGGTCCACCTCATATCTTTTGGCCAATTCCTTCAATCTATCATGTGCCATTCTAGCTTTTCGAGTCACATCTTTTGCTACAAACAGCAGTTCATCTGATCCATAAATTTCTATCCTTTCCAAAGGCAAACCCCCACTGATCATTTCGTCTACCTCTGCTTTCAGCCTCACCACATCTAGCAACCTTTCCTGTACTGCACTCCTCAATACATCTCGACAACCCGAGCCATCTCGCTCATCACAGTTGCTATTCTGTCCTTGCGACCTATTCCCTTCCATCATATTCCTGGAACTTGGTCTGTCTTCCGAGACGTTCTGTGCCCTATCTCCTTGCATCCTATCCTCTTGGTTCGTTACTGTTGGTGTCCACTCCCTCAAAGCTGACTTAGATTCCCGCAAAGACCTCGGTCTTTCTGGTCTCTCCTCTTCTCGCCTAAAGGAAGAGTCTGCAGTAGCCGGTAACGGCGTACTTGTCTCCATTGGTCTTGGGAAATGAACCACTCTTACTCCAAACCCATTCCCACTCTCACTGTTTCCTTCCTCCCTTCCCGTCGGTACGGAGCCCCCTTCTCTTACTCGATCTGGGTCATATACCGGTACTATAGGGCCTATGGTAACCGGTACCGTCAAGGAGTCCGGTAATCTTGTGTTCCCCGCAGGAGGCTGTGTTATCATAGACGTCGTTGCCCCCTCCGTTCCTGTAGAAATCCTTCCCACCACCCTCATGCTAGTCTGATTCTGGCTCTCATCAACTATTGCTACTGCTGGGGTCGTCTTTCCCTCTTCCGAATCTGGATTAAATGGTGGTGGCCTCTCTGCCAACAACCTATCTAACAAGCTGTCATCTAGATCACTGTCGTCCTCATCGATTCTTATTATCTTCCCATTTTGTACTAACAATGGGTACAACTTGTCCACTTCAACCGTTGCCACCCTCCACCGTTTCTAAAGTGCATCCCACTTTGCATCCTGAAATGCCCTGATCGATTTCTTCACCCTTTCCTGACTCTTGTCTCTATTCCTCTCGTGTGCTGCTCTAATCCACGCATGTAATGCCTCAAACTGTGTCGGTCTAGGTAGTGGTCGTAATGAAGCCATTACACTTTTTAGCTGGTACAATACCTCCATCCTGAAAGTACCATATCGAGGGAACGACAATTCTCCTTCTGCTTCTGTCATTTTATGCCAATTCTCAAGCCAAATTATAGTATGCAATCCTACATTCTTTGCCATATAATGTGCTGGTGTATCCTCAGGAGGAGCTTCCTCTCCCTCCCGAACAACCACATGTCTATCACCTCTACAAAGTTCCCGTAAAGCTTTAAAACATTTCATGATGAATCAACTTTTTGTTTGTACTCAAAATGTCCGCTTTTACTTCCTGATTTCAATCCACCAATACCAGCGCGGCTCACACCAACCGGCCTATCGCAGCGCGGCGCTTGTCTGACGTCACTTTTCCTCCGCTCGCAGCAGTTCCCCTCCTTTCCAATTCACTCGTTCTCACTCGCACCTGTCCCAATCATACTCTGAAATAATGTCCGTCCTACCGAACAATTACCTCTCTGACCGTCGGTCTTACCAATGACCGATCAGCCTCTTGAGCTTGTTGACCTCAATCTGGCAATCGTCTGTCCGCGGACGACCGGACAATCGCCTTTAATACACTCGATAGGATTCAATCACTCGATGTTCTGCACACAATAACCTACGACCTGCGTTGGTTATTCACACACTCACTCATGTGTTCCCTATCTTCAGTGGGTCTGTCAATGACGTCTCGTGACCCCCACAACCTCTGGTCAACGTTCTCACTCTGGGTGTATTCTACACCACAATAAATCTCCCGGTCCCGCGCGCGCTCACGGTCCGTTTCTCAATCACACAACTCTCTTTCCAACTCCGCAAGACATCACACAACAATAAAACACCGCAATCTACTAAACATCACTCTTTTCATACTCACTCCACTACGAACTGCTACTTCCGCCGCACCGGCACTCTCCGTCAGTTTTCCACGACCTCCGACATCCTTCTCCCGCGGTCCTCTGGATCTGCGTCACTCGAGCTCTATGGGGCAACTTAATCTCCTATCTTGCTCTAGATCTCCCCTTACCATCAAAGGTAACCATCCTACTCTGCTACCAACTGATAACGCCGATTCTTATCTAATTATCTATAAGAACCTTCTGGTCGCCAAGATCTTTTTACCTGTTGAATAGTGTAAAGGAGAGAATCTCATCAGGTTATATATCAGCATTCATTTTGTCTGAAAGGACCACCGACTCCGAATTCAAGTTTGAGAATTTATTATCGCCAAAAATAACTGAACGTGCAAGCACCTCAACACGAGGTTAAAGAAATAAATGGGCACTAATACAAATAATAATCTACGCAGGAATCTCATCCGACTCAGGATAAGGAGAATAGAAAGTTCTAGAAGGATCAACCAGACTATGATTGCTCCAATTTCTAAGTTGCTCTTCATTGGACTAAACAAGCTTAAAATCAACTGCTATCCCTACACTAACGCTAAGTGACATCCCTGCATAACGATTTTCCCAGGCTAGAGTGAATAAAAGGTGTCAGCTGTGAAGACTTCCTAAGAAGTGCAATCACATAATACCTAAGCTCAGCTCTGTCCTTCTCTCAGGTCTCCCCTACCTCTTCTCTGGCCTCCTCCCTCAGGGCACTATCCCTAATACAAAACCACAATACAATTGTACACGCCTTTGTCACGCCTCCTTGGCCAGGTCTTCTCTCCTGTGCTTTTCCATCGAAACGGTTACTTCATCCTGGACGGTTGCGATGACCTTGAGTCCCAGGCACCTTCTCCGCTGAAAGTATCATCCCTAAATTCCATTTCACTCCCCGTACCATGCCTCCCATCTCTCTAACTTTTGAAAACAAAGAGTTAGTCTTTACTAACGAGACATGTGTCCTTGCACCTGCAACGAAAGATACTTTCAACAGAAACCTTCTACTGTGCAAATTAAATCTACCGTTTGTGCCCAGAGAGCCTTACCAAGAGAAACTTTTCTCGGCCTATAACCTAAGCTAACATAAAATAAACCAGGCCTTCCCTAAGCATATATGTAGTCAGGCCTTTACATATGACTTTTAAACACACATCTTACGTTTCCCTATAAACATTTTCATTACGATTCATATGCAAACAATGAATTACATGTGCAACTTTAATATGGTGCACGTTTAAACTACTGCAATTACATTTCACACGAACTAATTCCTCTATGCATTATGTTCACATAATTCAATAAGCATTACATTACATCATTATCCTAACACCATTATGCTGCTGAGTTCACTTTCTCTCAGCGAACTATTCATTCTTTACTAAACATGCATGAGTATACAATGGAATATAAACGAATATATGTCTGAATACATGTGGGTGCGGCCTATCAGTGATTATGATGCACCCCTACAATTCACAAGAACATTTCGCTCTATCAATGCTCTAGAAGAGGAAACCTAGGTTGTATTACATGGGAGGGATGTATCACAAGCATAGCACACTGCTTGCGTCATTTCCTCAATCAACGTTCTCTCTTTTTGTCCTGCTAGATATGGGGCAGGAGTTGATATTATCCACTGTCTGTTTCTTTCAATTATTCTCCATTTAGTACAGGCAGGCATGTTATTTATTTACTTGGTTCTGAGTAGTCATAAATGTGAAGGTTGCCCAGTTGGTAGTCCAGTATTACTCTAAATGGGAACGGAATATGCAGTCGACATGGCATGATAGAGGGACAAGCATGACGGTTTGAAATGACTAATATATATAAAGAATAACCACAGCATCACAGTGCAGTAGGCAGGGATTCAAGAGGGAACGTGTAGAATTGTAGGAAGATTCTAATGAGGTAACCATGGAGCAAGGGGGGATACATCCTTAACAACGAAGGCTAAACAACAAGGGGGCAGATTTACAAGCCCCTTGCAACACTTTTGCGCCGCCGTTGCATCACTTTTGTGACGCAGCGACGGCGTAAACAATGCGGCCAATTTACAACGTGATGCATCTTGGGAAATGCGTCATGTTGTAAAGCCCTATGTCACATTATACCTGCGTCAGGTATAATGTATGCATGGTGGAGGTTCCCACGCAAAAAGCCATGTAGAACTGACGCAGTGAAATTTACATTTCACTGCGTCATCTTTGCCTTCACTGCGTCAAAATCCCTACGCCTGCTCAGACCAGGCGTAAGGAATGACGCAGGGCTTTTGAATGGGACTCACCTATCTGTTGTGGCGCATTGCTGGAGTTGTGTCACTTTCATGAGCAACTCCAGCAATGCGTCACTTTTGGGTCAACAGATGCATCAGAATTTCTGATGCATCTATTAATCCTTGCGCCATGGAGCACTGTACTGTCAATAGAGCGCATCCATGTTGGCGCAAGGACAGTTGGCAATGGTGCAAGGTAAGTTCCTTGTAAATCTGCCCCAAGATGCCTTTAGAACGAAGACTTTATAACATAGGCAGTTCAGCCAGACTAACTTGGTGATCTAGCCAGACTGTGATCTGGCACAAAAAGGTGATATAAAATAAAAGCTACCTTTATAAGTCGATGATGAGTACCCTAGCTCTCACTACCCCGATCCCCATTCATCAAGCTTTGGATGAGTGGAGGCCTGTGGGAAGAAAAATGAGCAGGTCAGATCGGTCTGCCATTTCCATCTGTTATCGACATCGACAGCCCCATTGTTTTCTGCACAAATGCCACATATATGCAATAAGACAACAAGGCCTTTCAAGCTCACATTCTGTCTCATTAGAAAACATGCACACAGTCTGAATTCCTATTTAATATACATCCCCTTTGTCCTCTGCATCCTGGATTCCAGTGCTGTAGCCTCCCGGAAAAAAAAAAGCATTTCAAACACTGCCTTTGTGCTGCCGGGTCTCTGTAGACATGCCTTTTGTTGCGTGCTTGTTGAATCGAATGTCGAGCTGCACCAGAAAAGTCGCTTTAATGATCCATTTTTTTATATTTACATAAATCTCAATATTATAGGTCTTTTGTCCTCTTTGCCTTTTCAACAGGAAAATAAAATGCAGACTGTGGTTTATTACCTCATTTGTTTCCCCCGGCGCGCTGGGAATGTGATTTGCGTTTGATGTGTTTCTACCTGCCTTCTGCTGCTTGAGAAACCCTGCCTGTTATTAATTCTGATCTTTTTAGAAGTAGTTTGGCGGACCCCGCCGCACTGCTGTGGTGTGACGTGCCGCGCTGGTCCTGCTGCTCCCGCCTTTTTTAAGCGGACGCCACCTCGACCCGCGTTCCCTTTGCTACCGTGTCTGTGTGTCCCCAAACCGCTGTAATGAGCAGGCTGCGAGGCTGCCGCTGGTTCTAGGCCTCGCCGTGTGTGTCTGTTCTTTCCTTTGAATTTTGCAGACAGCTGTTAGCAGGAACAACTTCATGGCAGGCCTAACAATGGCTTTTGGAGTATTGACGCTTGTGCCTTTTCAGACGGGAGAACAAGGAGGAAGGCCAACTGTTCACATGTTTTGCGAAAATGCCACCTTACCGTGCCCCTTTTCATGCTGCTTTATGATATCTGGTACCTGGTTGCTATGGTGTTCACGCCACATAATATTTGGTTCAGATATATGTGGCTTTTGCTAGCAAGTTCGTAATGCGGCTCTTTATCCTCTGCGGATATATTCTAGATATTAGGGGGCATATTTATGAAATTATCGCGCAGCAATCACCTTGTTGCTCTGCGTGATAGGGAAAAGGGCAGAAATGCGCTGTACTTATACACGGCGCATTCCTGTCCTTTCCTAGGGCTGGCGCACAATATGCTGCATAGCGCCAACGCAGGCACCCTTGCACCATGGTTCAAGGGGGCCTGCACAAAAACTATCCTCTGAGGCATTTTCCTCTTTCTAAGCGGCCAATTCCGATCTCGTTCGGAAAGAAAACCGAACGACTCGTGTCCGGAATGCTTTCCGGATGACTCGGATCGGGGGAGTCCGACCGAACAAGTACGATGCATTTGAATGCATCTGGATGCGATTCGGTCGTACTCCCATTGACTTCAATGGGAGCCTGTGTACCGAACGCATACACAGGCTCCCATTGACAAAAGGGGTGGTTGGGGATAATTGTGCACCCTGTAGCGGGCACCCCTTGGTGCCTGCCACACTGTGCATGGTTGGAAGGGGGCACGATTCGAAGGGCCCCGGGTGAAGGGGGGCCTGCTACGGGCCCCCAAAGACCGATTCCGGCAGCCTTTTTGATCCGGGCAAAACAAATAAGAAAGGCTGTCCGAATCGTTCATTGTACTTGCTCGCTTGGAAAACCTACTCCATAGAGCTGTACGATTCGGCTCCAGGGGACTCTATCTCTCTGAATGCCTTCCGGAACCGATTCGGTCAGCACTAAGGCTTTCCAGGCATCGTACTTGGTTGTTCGGAACTGGGAACGAATCGGTCAGGAACAAGGGCTCCGGACCAGTTTAGGCAATTCCAAATCCGATTCGGAGCCCTACCGAACAAGATCGGAATCTACCCCTAAGTGTGTTGCAGAACGCAGCACACATGGAAAGAATAAGTAACAAGGAGAAAGTAAGATATTTCTCCTCATTACGCCTCTCCTGGGAGGCGTAGCATTTTGACACATTCCCAGGTTTACCACTGATGGCAAATCTGGGAATTCACCAAAATCCATGGTTAGATGCGTGGGAACACCCACGCTCCAACCATGGAATGCCCCCCTTGGGCAGAGTAACGCAACACAGCGATTTGCAATGCATTGCTCTGGATTTATCAAGCCACACAAGGCCATGCAAGGTGGCCTTGCGTGGCAGGATAAATCAAACTCAAGAGTTGCGTCACTCTTGAGTTCCATTGCATGGCGCAGGACGATGTAACTCCTACATACATATGCCCCAAGGTATTTGGAAACAATAGAGAGGTTTCTGCTTGTGGAGTCATCAAGAACAAATAGGAGAAGCATTATTTACAAAAAATTTAAATTCCTGACACTCAAACATATACATACAAGTTACACTGTGTGAGCTGATATGTTGTTAAAAAGCAGGTACATTCTGGCAATGCTAAATACATGCTACAGACTGCCAGATTTCTAGTCTGCTGACCTTCCACATCTTTCCTATATCAGATTACCAGCAGGTAGAGAACATGTCTAGGTGTGCCTGAGAGGCCACCAGCAGGGCAAGTGTCATTGGAGAGGAAAGCATGGCAGGGTGAGCGCTGGTAGCACGGCCCAGGGAACCTTGCTCGCCTCTATCTCCAGGTGCAGTGGACTCACGGGAGAGTCCCTGGTAAAATGATCTTTCATCTAACATATTCCATTGTATACAAGTGGTATTTTTTAGGTACATAATTGTGCCAGGGTTGCTAAATTACTGCTATCGATTACTAGGGTTGCGACCTTTCTTAGAAGAAAATACCAGCCATTTGTTCATGTTTTGCTACTCTGCCCAGCTACAACCTGGTAGGAGAAAAATAATTCCTGCAAAGTGGTCAGGATTATTTGGTAATATATCAATTAGCCCTCTGTTTGCTCTAGTAACCAGTCTGAAACTATTTTGGCATTTTTCACACGTTTTTTAACATATTTCTTTATGTGCATGTTTTTTAGATTTATGTTGCAAAAGGAAAATTACCAGATTTCACTCCTGTTCCTATTATTTTTACCAGCCTTAACTTAACAAGCATTGGCATAGCCAATAGGTCTCGCCTTTGGACCTTATAAGTGTTTAGCCATGCAGCACATTATCCATTACATTACATTAGCCATTTAATACATCAAAGTTTGTGGTAAACTACTGCTGTGGTGCACCCAATGAGGTATGAAGTTATCTTGTAAAAACGATGTGAGTATCAAACAGCAGTGTTACATGCAGACTCACAAGAACGTTAATAGATAAGACCCCCATAGCTCGCCATGAAGATGTTAGGATAGCTTGGGCCTGAGTAGCCCAAATATCTTTAGTGCATTGTGCAAACCAGCTGTGGCTTGTTGCCAGTACACCTTGTGAGCAGCTGTATGTACATAATCACTACATTGTGAAAGGAGGAAGAAGGCACCCAGCATGCTGTACATGGTAAAACGAAGTAAATCACTACTTACATAAGCTGTAACTACGTTGCTGGGCTCGTGGCGCTAAGATTATTAAAAGTGCGGCAGCCGGGGACGTCTGGCCAGGGTCCTACTTTCAAGGAGACATCCAGCCAGTAGTCGAAGTGCATTAAAAAAAAGTATGGGAACTGTGATGCTAAGCGCAATGAGGGCGAGGTTTGTAAGTGTGGGGTGTGGCCAAAGACTGCGCTAAAAATCTAAATATTCTGTAACGTTTTGGTCTTTCACCTTCAGTAACAACATACAGAATAATGCAGAGATTACATGAAAATTAAATGCAAGTTATGTTGATCAGTGGGAATTACACTTTTGCACATTATGATACCTCTATTAGTTAATGTACTGCAACAGAGAGCCACAGAATTGAATCCTGGTTGATGTAGATGAGGATAGTGACTTGTGTATTTTTAGTGCTACAAGGTCCCAGTCTGTGACTGGAAGCACTGTGAACATGTAAGTCATGATTTTAAACTTGAATTACACACAGAAAAGTATAGGTTGCTACAAAGTGTTTCCAAAATAAAGATTTTGGTAAAACCCAGACTGTACGTAGTGTCATTTTTCTTTTTATAACTGTCTTTTAAAAGCACACGCTTCACAGCTTAGCTTGGTAGCTCCCTTACAATATCCCTTAAAAAGAATCAATCTGTGTCATCAGGAACAAAATTTGTTTTTTTAACTGTCTTTTAAAAGCACACACTTCACACCTTAGCTGATGAATCACTGACATAATACCGAAAGTCACATTATCGAACTACAAAAATGTCGACGCAAAAATATTGATGACAAAAATATCGATGTTGTATATATAATTAAAAAATAACACAAATATCGCACACATAAATATCGCTATTCACAATATCGACGCTTCTAAATAAATATAGAACATGTCTAAAATATCGACTACAAAAATATAGACATCAATATTATCGTTTTTTTAAATATATCGACAACTCAAAAATACATAAAATAATTACTTTACACACCATAAATACTATAAAATGCATAAACATACATGTTAAATTAAATTAAACCAAAAACAAAACTATCAAAAATATAATATAATAACAGAAATAAATGATAACATAATAAACACACTTATAATATTAATTTACAATATATACTTGCAACATATTAAAACATTTGAATGCATCTTATATATAATTTATTAAAATATAATTAGTTTAACGTCTCCTACCTCACCCAAAAAAAAAATTACTCTTAATTAGCGTTTTCCTTATAAGGAAAACAATTACCAAACCAAGAAACCAACTAAAAATTAACCAATAGAAATACAGAAGATCGAAACAAACCAATGAAATTAAGCAAAGAATTAAAAAAACACTATATAAACGGAAGAAAAATCATTCTTATTTTACACCTTAAACCCAATAAATTGTGAAAGGTGAAACTCTGCCGGATTTTGACCACAAGCAAAAACTGCATCAAATTCAAGCCTACTACACTTGGAAAAAAGTAAGTAAATTACCATTTCTAAATAAGCAGTCAAATTAAAATGTAACACAACTTTCAATTGCTAACTAAAATTACTACCTTATATATTTTATCTACTTATATTTCCACTACAGATATTACTGCAAAGAACAAGAAAAACGATTTTACCTCACAAAAACATCGAACTAACAAAGTAAGTGTACTTTAAAAGGCCTTTGTAAAATCTAAGTAAAATAAAACTAAACCCCTTATGTATCCTAAACACCAAAGAAACCCCATTTCCAATTTTAGAACTTTTAAAAACCTTAGTAAAATCTAACAAAAATGGTAATAAAGGTATAATCTATCCTAAACACCAATACCACCCCATGTACAAATGTAAAACATCAAATAAAATATGCTTTATTTTCCTTCCACAGAAAACTACGACCAAACAGCATTTATTAAAATAAATAACATCTCCTTTGAAAGTGAACTTAATAGCACTTGGTAAGTATATGTAAAAAATGTTTTCTTTTTAAACATATAGACATGTATACTATCTTTTTTAATATATGTTCATATATATATTTTTTATAGAATTTTCCAACTCACAATGACTGAAGGTGCCCAATTTATTACATCTCAGAAAGGGAAATTCTTATTGTGTTACATGGGGTATGTGTACACCCAAGAGAAGCAAACTGGCCTGAAAGTGAATTGGAAATGTTCAAAATATTATTCCAATAAATGTTATGGTTGTGCTACTACCAGGGAAACAACTGTATTATACACTCGAGAACATAACCATCCGCCTAATGTTTCTGAAATTGAAGTGAGAGCAACCCTTGACAATATAAAAGAATTAAGTACTAGCTCACAAACACCTACAAGTGTTATACTTAAAGAAATTTTGCCTAAAGTACCCAAAAAAGCAAGAGGTCAATTACCATCCATTAGTTCAATAAAAAGAACTATAGCTAGAACCAAAAAAGCAACAACAACCACAATACCAACTCCTAAAAAGTTTGAAGAGGTCATAATTTCCCCGACTTAGGTATAACACACAGTGATGAACCTTTTATTTTCTACGACAATAAAAGCAAAGATAAAAGAATTATTATGTTTGGTACAGCAAACAATATAACTAAACTTCAACAATGCCAAACATGGATGATGGATGGGACATTTACAATATGCCCCAAACCATTTTACCAACTTTATAGTATCCATGGACAATATCATAAGAGTTGCATTCCCTTTATTTATGCATTATTACCAAATAAACAGAATGCAACATATACTGAAATGTTAAGTAAAATAAAGCAAGAAACAAACGACTTCTTTCCTCAAAGAATAATAATCGACTTTGAGCAAGCTATGATAAATACTATCCTTAAATTGTACCCCCACACATCTATACAAGGATGTTACTTCCATTTTAATCAATGTTTATGGAGACATCTACAAAAATCTGCTCTTAGTGTAGAATATGCTACAAATATTAGCTTTGCATACCAAATTAAAAATCTAATTGCCCTGACAGTGCAGTGACAGATGTGGCTGAGCATTATAACCTTCTAATTGAAAGTCCATTTTACCAACAAAATAAACAAAAATGATCTCCCTCCTAGACTACTTTGAGGATACCTGGGTGGGGAGATTACACAGATCAGGCTATAGACGACAACCTAAATTTCAAATTCCTTGGTGGAATGTGTACCTAACTACACTTAACCAAGAAGCTAAAACAAACAACGCAGTTGAGGGTTGGCATAATGCCTTCCTATCTTCTACAGGACGAAGCACTCCTACCCTACATAAACTATTACTAGCCATACAAAAAGAACAAACCTTCCAAGAACTCAGAATGCAACAATCTGTTATCCAATTAAAACCAAAACTATCTAGACAAACTAATCAAATGTATCAGTATCTCCAACAGCAAGTTCAGCTATACCCTTCCACAAAAGGCCTAGAGTACTTAAATATGATAGCCAAAACTCTACTATAAAACACACAAACAATTTAATTATACAATTCTGAAGAAACAATTTTTTGGAATAAAAGCAATGCATTTTTTGTAAGTAATAAAATTAATTAATTTGTCTAATATTTTTTATAAATTAATATAGACATAAATATAGACAAATTAATTAAACAGTAAAGCAAATAAACAGCAAGTGCAATTAAATTAAAATCATTACCCTCCCACAAATAAATAATTTAAAAACACTTACCATTCCCGTTACTGTAATACGAAAATTCCACATCTTCCAAACTAATCCAGGTAGACCACAATCCATAGATATAAAAAAGTAACCCCAATAAAATGTAAAAATACAACTGTTTTAAAAAATTAACCCTCCAGGTAAAAATCGACAATCCAGTAACCATAAAAAACCCGAAAAATATTAGAAAACTAAGAACCGCTCCATGAAAACCGAAAAATTAAGGAAGTATGAAATAATTATTAGTTAATATAACTAACACAAACTTCCTTAAAAAAAAAAAAATCACAATCTTCTGTAATTCGAAACTTCTCCGTAAAACCTAGAAATAAAAAACAAACATTCCCACCCACACAAATGTACACATAATACACTTAGGGGCCCATTACGATGGCGGGCGGAAGCACTACCGCCGTGCTGGCGGATGCAAAAACCACCAGTTACCGCCGGCACGCAGCAGTCCACACGCCCGCCCAATTACGATGCGAAAAGCAGGCCAAACACCGCCGGCAAGCCAGCAACACCGTCCGCCATCAAAGTGCGCCCGCACACGTAGCGGCGCAGCACAACTGACACACACCGTCCGACGAAACACGTCCCGCCCGGCGCATAAATTACGATGCCGCAAACAAACGGCTCCCACGGCAAAGAGACACCGCACGTGAAAGAGAGGCGGAAACACGGACGCAGAGCACGGACAACGAAGAAGCGGCACCCCGGGCATGAATCCAGCACTGCAGGCCCTTCCCATGCTTCTGCTGATGCACCACCAAGGACGCAACGTGCCGCGGAGACGCAGGTAGGCACACACACAACAAGTGCACGCAAACAGCGCACACAGTGCAAGGGCGGATAAAGCGGACAACCCCCACCAGCGCGTGCACACTACACATCCACCATTGCATCCACATATGACACACAGGCCAAATCCTAACATCGCGGAACACATGTGTACACACCACCTGGGACTAGGAACCAACCACCCCGTCACGGCCCCAAAGCGCCGATGACGCCGCCACACATGCGCACAACGCAGAGGCCAACCGCAGCGCCATGCATGCGTCGCACACAGACACAGGGACACAACCAAGCAGCACACACACCAGCCCCACCCCGAACGCACATGACACGTGACAGGCCTGCCACAGACATGTCCCCAACGCCCAATTCACGGACAACACCCAACGCCACACAACCGACGCACACATGTCAGTTAAGTCACGCAACAGCAGGACACACCCCAGTTTAACAAACATGGCGAAGCACACAGCGGCGGCAACACCAACTAGGAGAAGCAGGGCCCCTTCGGGAAGAGGAACGCCAGTACCACACTGAAAAACCCATACCACCCTGCACATATGAACAAGACACATGAAACGGAACACCAAAGAGCCCGGGGACCGACAACAGGTGGCCCAAGATTTACATCCACACACAAGGCCCAACGCAGAGCGGAAAGGCAGCCTGCCGCCCACACAAGGGAGAGCAGACAGCACTGAATGACCTTCCATTCCAACACCGAAACCACAGCCCTACGACAGAAGCCGGTGAATACAGCCATTGTCCAAGAATAGACCAACACAGGCATGCCGAGGAGACCGACCACACGGCAGATAGCGCATATCACAGAAGCACACAACGGACGGGGAGGAAAGAAGAAAACACTCCCCCATGTCGGCCACATGCAAGTTAATTGGAAGGAGTCACACAGCACCGACCTTGAACTGTCTGAGAAGCATGTGGGAAGAGGGCCCGTGTCCTCCAAACAAGCCAACAGAACACAAGTCCTGTCTCCCCACGACTACACAGAGCTCACAGCAACCCCGGAGCGTGCACATTGCAGACTGCACACACAGCCGGAGCACGCCACCTCTACGAACCGCTGCGAAATGGCAACCGCAACACACCTACCCAACTACGCCGAAGAGCTCAAGCTGTACCAAACCAGCACGATACATACATTGGGATGCGATCTCCTGTCCCTGCTGAACGTAAGTTACCGACTGACTTACCGCATCACATTGTTCAGCTGCGTCATGCCCGTCTTCTACTGTCGGAGGTGTCCCTACCAGCATCCCGTCGAGATATGCCTCTCCAACCCGGCATGTCTGAAGGCGGACCTGCTACCACTACTCCTCCCTCTGGACGCACACGACAGGGCCTGCTCTGCCTATGGGGGCATGGCGTATGTGGCCAACATCGCACGCGCACTGAAATGGAACCACTGTGCCTCCACACGACGGATCATCGAGAACAGCTACATCGAATGTCACCCAGCATGCCCCATCATGGTCCTCCAAGGGACAACCTACGAACAACACCTTGACAGCCACCATCCGCTTCATTGGCTGGCAAACATGTACACCACCAATGACACGGAAGCCCTGCTGGACGGCATCGCATACCTGTCAACCTGTAAATACGTCGGACCACAACGCAGGTTCCCCGAGTGACCTATGAAGTCCAACCCCGCACCCATGCTCAGCTTCCGCACGGACTGGCCAGTCACCACCACAACAGCCATACCAAACGACCGGCAACTGTAACCACACCATCAACGACATCGCCATGACATCGGATATGACCGGGACATGCACACTGTTCCCCATCACATCCAGGAACACCGCATGCATCGTGGGAGGCAGTGGCATGGGCTCTGTGCATCGCACCCACATGGACGGAACTGCACGAACAACCAGGACACGACATGGATCCAGCGCCCATGGACACACACACCGCTCAGTGGACATGAATAGGTCGCCTGGAGTCTGTGGGTGCTGCACCCCTCCCACCCCCGCCCCGGGAATCCCATACCAGGACCTTTGCATGGACGACAAGTGCATACAACAACAACACGACCCCAGTGACTGTGACATGTCCAGTAACCACCACAGTGCAACAACAAGTGGCACGCCGCTGCATGCACGCAAGCACATGCCCTGATGTCATCTCACATGCACGCGTGCATGAGGAACAACCGCAGCAAACCTGTCACATGGAACTGAGATGGACTGTGCCCATGATGCCGAGCGGTCTGGTAGGCTACATGTATACCGTCTGTGTCAAAGTCCGCAGCTCCGCAGCTATACGTAAATGTACATTAGCACAGCCTTGGCCAAGCAGATGTAACCCCACACCCTATCCCATTTGTAATCATGCTCAGTATATCCTCAACATGTATTCCGCTGCCAGTAGTGTCCACTATACTGCATCACAGAGGACAGAAGACTCAATATAATGTTTGAAACCAGAACTGTCTTCGCTGACTCATTTCACAAGTACGAATGAGAGAGGATGAGAGTATGTGAAGTACACGGCAGTCGTGACATGACCATGTAGTCCACTGGTATTGGATGTCAACGCAAATGAGTAGCACTACTGTGGAAGACACACATGTGTCATGTGAAGTCGTATGGACGCAGTGCTCAGGTGGGTGGGTGCGACGGGTAGATGCGCACATGCCAAGTTGGAGCACGCCGTGTTGGGAGGGCTCATGAACAGTACACCACCGCTTCCCTGGGCATTGTGAGAGGACACCTGTCGGGGGGAGTGAACACGTGTGTGCACAGCAGCCGGGCACACGTACAAAGCGGTACCAGGCGCACCTCAGCCCACCCTCTGTGGACAAGCTGGATCCTGTTGTGCGCCCGCCATGCCCCTTGACAAGGCACACACAGCCCCAGTCGACCAGGTGTAACCCCAACATAGTCAATCCGCACAGGCGATACAGGGCACGGGATGGCAGTGGAGCATGGTGTGTGAGAGGTCTCCTCGCGCTCCTCCTGGTCATAGCACGCAGGCAATAGAACCTCAACGTCCAGCATGGCAAAAAGTCAAATGGAAGTGTAGGGGGGACGCACCACAGCACGAGCAGCACTGACGTCACGGGAGGTGGCTCGCACCATCCCATCCATTGCCCATCATACCAACCACGCCACATGCCATTGCGACTAAGTGCAAGCGCGTGCGCCACCACCCCTGAGCCCTCCCCAGAGAGGCCAAAGAGTGAATGTGTGGGCCATCAGCCACAGACGGACGCGGCATGGCCGCAAGGGCAGCCACAGCCACTGGGTGTCGCAGGTGGCGGATCCGGAAGGCGAAGACTGTGATGCATAGTCCATGCAGGCCGGGTCTCCATTTGGGGCACCACGCAGGTGGACGGCGTCCCGCCACACATCATACCCTGAGACAGCCCACTCGTGCAACTGGACCCACACATACACTCCTTGCCCTCTCTGGTGCGAGCTTGGGGCTGCCTGTGCAAGCGCTAGCCTCGCAGGTGAGCATGCATATTGGGGGGCGAGGGGAGGACATGAGGGCTGGGGCGAAGATGACTGTATCACTGTCAGTTAGTACAAGGGATGACCCAGATGTGGAAAGGAAGAGACGTGTCCCGTGTGTACTGCAACTAGTCGCCAATCCAACTACCCCCCATGTCCGGAATGTAAGCCCGCACCTAGGCCCGCCCATCCGCCACATCGAACATACCACCAGCACGACAACCTTCCCATTCGAAACACTGACTGGGGGTGGCGACCAGTGAACAATCATGTGTAGCCTACCCACGCGTACATGTGGGCCCTCCATGATCCATGTCACCTGCGGCAAAGACATGACATGCGCAATGAGGGAAGTGAGGAGAGCTGTCCGCCCCACGCGCAGAAGGTGCATCAGCTCCACAGACCCAGCAGCGAGTCCAGCAGGGGTCACATGTGCAGGGGCAGCTGTGCCTGGTGTGAAGGCACATGCATATAGACAGCACATCGACCAATGTGTAGTCTGCCCACATCCACAGTCCATCATCATGCGGACATAGGAATTGAACACAGGGCAACACATCTTAGCTGGTGCACCCACCGTGACCAACAATGCGCAATCATCGACGTACCCACCCTGTGCATGGCCCCCCACCCAACGGAGGCACATCCAGTGCCACCATCCCACACACACAAGCCTTCCACGGAACATGCTGTGTCCAATGGTCAGTACAGAGTCAGCGCCCATCTGGTGGATCCTGAACAGGAGACACATGCACACACATGCCAGCTCCCACTATGTACGACTGCCACCTGGCACGTGCAATGTAACCTCTCACCTGTGACGTGTGACTGCAAGCACACAGCCGTCTTGGCATGGGGCTGTCAATGTGGACACCAGTCAATGTTTCGGGAGCTGTGATCCGTACAGTGCTGTACATAGGGTGCAGTGCTGACACCTACTACTGTCTCATATCCCCTCGTGCCACAGGTCCCACTTGTATTGGCCGCTCAGCCCGTGCCCACATCGTCGTCGTCGTGTGCCATACTCATCCAGCCTCGGAAGCAGTACCATGCTCAGCAGACACTCATGTTGCCGTGGCGTTGCCGCTTGACGAATATGCAGTCAGTCCCCATCAGCACGCCCCGCAAGTCATTGGGGCCTAGATCCCCATGTGCATGCACATGGCAGTGGTATGTCTCACTTGCCATTGCCATTGTTGGGAGACCTGTGTAAGTGTATTGTGGCCGTGCCGTCCCAGCTTGACAGCTGGGCTGTGGCCCATGTGCTTGCTCAGTCATGTCAGTGATGTGTATGCGAAATTGCTATGTGCCGTGTTGCTTTGACATGTGTCCTCTGCCATTTAACCCAGGCGGAGACCGAACATTGACCGCCCATACCAATTGCTGGCGGACATGGACGATACAGAGGTAATCAGGAAGTTTCGGCTGGACAGGCCAACTCTGCATCGACTGTGTGCCATGTTAGAGCCCCATCTCCGTCCCTGCAGGGTGTATCCGACTGCTGTCACCCCCACGGCTAAGGTGATGGCCGCCATGCATTTCTTCGCCACTGGGTCATTCCAGCACACAGTGGGCAGTGGAGGAGGGATGTCCCAGCCCATGTTCAGCAAGGTGCTGAGGGATGTACTGGCAGCCATGATGCTGTACCGGAACAGGTACATCAGATTCCCCAGGGCTCGTGAATTGGCGGCAGTGAAGGGTGCATTCTATGCCCTTGGCAGAATCCCACACGTCGTGGGAGCCATTGACTGCACTCATGTTGGCCTTGTTCCACCACAGGCCACTGAGCACCTGTACCGCAACAGGAAGCACACGCACTCCCAGAATGTGCAAGTGGTGTGCCTTGCGGACATGGTGATCACCCACGTGTGTGCAAAGTTTCCAGGCTCGGCCCATGACGCACACATAATGCGCAACAGCATCTTGCCACGACTGATGGCCAATCTGCAACAGGATCGTGGCTGTATTGTCGGTGAGTATGTGGAGTAGTGTAGCGTGCTGGTTGTGCGATGCTGTCCCCTGTCCAGTTGGAATAGCAACGGTTCTCTGTGTCCCTCACACCCAGGTGACTCTGCGTATCCGAATGGGGCATGGCTGCTCAGTCCATTGAGGAATCCTCGCACCCCAGCAGACGATCGATACAATGAGGCACATGGGAGGACCAGACGTGTGGTCGAGCGTACCTTTGGCCTCCTCAAGTCCAGGTTCAGGTGCCTGGACCGCACCGGGGGTGCACTGGCGTACTCCCCACAGAAGGTGTGCCAGATAGTGGTGGCATGCTGCATGCTGCACAATCTGGCCATTCGGAAGCAGATCCCCCTCATTGTGGATGACGGAGATCAACCAGGGCCCCAGCCCGCAGACCAGGACAGCTCGAGTGAGGTGGACAGCGGAGAGGAGGAAGCTGGGAATGTGCGCCAGCAGCTCATCGCCCGCTACTTCACTTGACGGTGAGTGTCCATGTACGACGGATGATGTGTCTGTATCTATGCAGGTGTGTGTGTGCTGTGTCAGGGTGGCCGTATGTTCACTGCGTGCAGTGTGTCAACGCTCCATGGCCAGGGTAGTATGCCACTGTTGGTGACTGTGGCATTGTGCCCTATTGCTCTGTGCGATGTGTGTACATTGCTTGTAGTTGTTGACATGTACTGTGTGATGGGTGTGTGACACACTCATTGAATGTGCTCCTGTTCTGTCTCCCACCCCTAGGTCCCTACAAGCCCTCCGGATTCCATTTCCATGCCACGCATCAGGTGCCTTTCCGCCCAAGGTGGCCGTTGTATTCCGTACAATAAAGACACAGGGCACAAACAGCAGTTAGTGAAAAAGGTGCATTTATTACAAACTGTGACATGTGATTGTGTGTAAGGTGATGACAAAAGTGGTGCGTGCAGTGACAATGAGCTGTCGGTCATGGCTGCGTGATGATCAGGGTGTACCCACTGGTTCTATGTCCATAGTCCAACACACACATGCCATCCAGATGGCTGTGTGGAGTGGGATCGTAGAGCAAGTCAATGCAGTGGCTGGTCAAGGAAGGCTGGCGGAAGGCTGGCTGGCTGCCTCACTTGCGACTGGAGCGTGCGAAGTCCTCCCGGGAGATCTGTTTCCTCTTCGGACGGCCCCTTCCACGTTTGGGAGGGGGTGTGTGGTGGCGACCTGCTGGTGGTGGGTGAGGTGTGCTCACTGGCTGTGGACGCAGGGGAAGTGGACACTGCTGCCCGAGCCTGCGCCCTAGCAGGTGGTGGCGGAGGTGGTGTTGCTGGCCTTGCCTGTGACCCCACCGCCACCACCAGCTGGCCCATGAGGTCCACGAGTTGGTCCATACGGGACACGAATTGGCCCATATGGGCGTCCATGGACCTCAGCACCCCCAGCACCTCCCGCGTGTCAGTAGCAGACCTGGCCCATTGTCCTTGGGCCTCTTCATAGGCCCCAAGGACTCTGGCCATTTGAGGCAGGGCATGGCTCCCAGGGGAGGCTGGCGTTTCCCTGACCCTGCTCCTCCTACCAGTCCTGCTGCCACCGGCCTGCCCACTAGCCACATTGCTCACCACGGTCCTCGCTGTGGCTCCCAGGGTGGATCCAGTCGGCCGGGCCACCACCTGCGCTGGGGCTGGTGCCAGCGAAGACGTGGTGGTGGTGGAGGCGGTGGTGGTCGGTGCGGCGATGGTGGCGGTTGCGGCAGTGGTAGTGGCCGCAATGACCGTGGGTGTGGCCGCAACGACAGTGGCAGCAGGGGACTGGGACTGTTCAGCATCCCTGGATGATGGGTTGGTGGGTAGGAGGGGTCCTGGGGAGCGGCTGGGCCCTGCCACGCCAGATGGGCCAGCTTGGTGGTCCGTGTCCGAAGAGGTGGACAGATCCTCCAGATCCGTGTGTCCTCGTTGGGGGCTTGTAGGCTGGCTGTGCTGGCTGCTGTCTCCATCCCCAGCGTCCAGCAGTTCGTCACCTGTGGAGAGAATGAGATTTGTTATTGTGTTGCACCTGGCGAAGTATGTATTAGTCGTCTGACATTGGCAGTTCGTGCAATCTCGTACATGGGTTTCCCGGAGGCGAGTGTGTGGCTGTGGCATCTGTAGGTGTGTGTGCTAGGCAATGGGACTGTGTGCTGTGCACATGTGGCATGGGACGGATTGGCCATGCCGATGGGTGTGTTGCTTTGCCCCTACTCATTGTGACTCTGGTGTATGCGGGCTCCTGGCCCATCCTGGGTCTGGTTTGTACTTTGCTTTTGGAGTTCAAATGGAACGCTTAGGAACGCATATGGCAACATGGGGGCCATGCCCCAGATTCGCATTTGGGATGGAATATGCTTTTGGGGTTCAAATGGAACGCTTAGGAACGCATATGGCAACATGGGGGCCATGCCCCAGATTCGCATTTGGGATGGAATATGCTTTTGGGGTTCAAATGGAACGCTTAGGAACGCATATGGCAACATGGGGGCCATGCCCCAGATTCGCATTTGGGAGGGAATATGCTTTTGGGGTTCAAATGGAACGCTTAGGAACGCATATGGCAACATGGGGGCCATGCCCCAGATTCGCATTTGGGAGGGAATATGCTTTTGGGGTTCAAATGGAACGCTTAGGAACGCATATGGCAACATGGGGGCCATGCCCCAGATTCGCATTTGGGAGGGAATATGCTTTTGGGGTTCAAATGGAACGCTTAGGAACGCATATGGCAACATGGGGGCCATGCCCCAGATTCGCATTTGGGAGGGAATATGCTTTTGGGGTTCAAATGGAACGCTTAGGAACGCATATGGCAACATGGGGGCCATGCCCCAGATTCGCATTTGGGAGGGAATATGCTTTTGGGGTTCAAATGGAACGCTTAGGAACGCATATGGCAACATGGGGGCCATGCCCCAGATTCGCATTTGGGAGGGTATATGCTTTTGGGGTACATGCTGTGAGCCATGGGTGCTGAACGTGACATGTGTTGTGGCAGCATGACAGTGCATGGTCTGAGGTGTGTGCATGCCTGACATGCCCTGCATATTTGCTGTCTGTTGTGGTTACTGGACATGGCATTGGACGCATCGTTATGAGTGAGTGATAGTTGTGTGCCAGCCAACGTATTGCAGTTGTCCCATCTCCTTGGTGTGCGTGCTGCCCTGTGCCATGTGCATCACTGCAGTGCTCGGGGGCGGTGTGACCCATGTTGTGTGTTGTTGCTCACAGTGTGTCGTGCGCTTAATTGACTTCTGGCACATGGTTGGTCATGGGCATGTGTCTTAGCGTGACTGCTGTATGTGTGGCAGCTGTGCGGATGACATGCCTTTCATGAGACTGGGGCTGACGGATGGGATGGATGGTATGTTGTATGTGCATGGTGTGTCTGTGTGTTTGATGGGTTCAGTGGTGTTCGTGTGCATTTATGTTGTTCCGCTCTGTTGCGTCTAGTGTTGTTTGTCTTACATAGGCGTAGTTGTGGGGTGTGTGGTTGACAGGCAGTAGGGGCTACATGGACAGGACTTCAATGGTGTTTCGGTTGTGTGTGATGAGTTGCACAGTGGCTGCCGTGTGGGACTATATTCAGTGTGGCTTGTGCATGCAGACGTGGCTCCTTGGGTGTTGCTATGTCTGTGATGGGTCATGTGGGGTGTGAGTCTGCTGTTCATGTCCGTGTGCACATTGTTCACTTGTTCGTGACGGTGGGCGGTGCTGCGTGTTCGTGTGCTACGTGACATGTCCCATGTGTTGGTGGTGTTATGGTCCTCATGCCTCCAGTAATCCAGCCCTGTCCAGTTTCCCACCTGCAAGTTGTTCGTGCGTGCACTGTACTGGATGCCACATGGCTCTTAGCGGGGGGTGCTCCATGTTGCAAGTCTGTGGGGGTGGGGGGTGTAGTGGGTCGTGGGGGTGGCTGTACACCCACTGACACCGATTGCTGTGGACCGTGATGTCTGCCTTTCGGCTGTCGTTGTGCACTGCGGTGGCTGACACGTGGGTGTGGGGTGTGGGGGATGCTCCTCCTTGCTGTGCTGTGGGACTGGGGCCTGGTGTGTGTTGTACTTGGGCTGTCCACCATCCCACCCACTGCACTTTGTGTTCCTGCCACTTACCTGTTACTTGTCGGTTGGTGCAGCTGTGCCTGACACATGGGTGTGGGGAGTGCTCCACCTTGCTGGTCTGTGGGAGTGGGGGCCTGGTGGGTGTTGTACTTCAGCTGTCCCCCTCCGACCCACTGCACTTTGTGTTCCTGCCACTTACCTGTTACTTGTCGGTTGGTGCAGCTGTGCCTGACACATGGGTGTGGGGAGTGCTCCACCTTGCTGGTCTGTGGGAGTGGGGGCCTGGTGGGTGTTGTACTTCAGCTGTCCCCCTCCGACCCACTGCACTTTGTGTTCCTGCCACTTACCTGTTACTTGTCAGTTGGTGCAGCTGTGGCGGACACATGGGTGTGGTGGGTGCTCGTTGTGGCGCTTCTGGCATATTTGGGGACCTGTTGGTGGTTACGTGGCTGGCTTAGTGTACACATGTCCCCACGCATCTTACAGTTGTTCGGTTTGGCCTGTGTGTGGTAGTGTCTGTTGCATGTGCGTGTGATGTGTTGTGTATTGTGTGCTGGACATGGGGGTGTTTGTCCCTGGGAGCTGTGGCATGGTGGTTGCGCATGTGTGTACATAGCGGTGTGCTGGTATACATTAGTTTGTACTTACCAGCCTCCACTCCCCTGCTAATCCGGCGAGGATCTCCGGATGTATTACGACTCGCACCTTCTCCTCCCACGCTTTGAAGGTCTTAAAGAGCGCGGGATTCCCTCCACCAGTGACGGCAGCCAGCTCTCTGTTTTTGCCCTCCTTCTTCTTGACCAGGCTCTTTACGTCATTCCAACGTTTGTTTATCTCGGTTCTGTTCCTGGGCAGGGTCCCGACTGCATTGACCTGGTCTACGATCCGGGTCCACATTCTGTTTCTGGTGGCTAGTGGTGTGTGCTGGACCATGTTCCCATAGATTTGTGGGTACACCTTGATGATCTCGTCGACCATGACCGTCAGCTCTATGGGCGTGAACTTGGGCATCCTTTGTGGTGCCATGGTGTTTGTGGTGCTGGTGCGGTGTGTGTTGTGTAATGTGCAGGGGGTTTGTGGTGCCGGTGTTTGGTGGTGGTGGTGGTGGTGGTTGTGATGTGTGCGTTTCTGTGGTGTGCTGCTGTCCTTGCTGTGTCACTGTGTCCTCTCCTCTCCTCTCTGGTTTGCAATGTAGCAAGGGGTTGTGGTCTGTGGGAGTGCTGCTTTTGTACTCACCTATGTGGGTGTGTCCTCATGGTCTGTTGTTTTCAGGTGTGTTGTGTCTGGGGTTCTGGCCTTTGTATTTTTTGTTTGTCCGGGGGGTGTTTTCGGGATGTGTACTGTGCTTGTGTATTTGTGCGTGCCTTGCTGTGTGGACTTGTTGGCCATGTTGTGTGCTATTGGTTTTGTGTGCGGATGGTTTCTGTGCAGGTACGTGGGCGCCATGGCTTCTGCCGTGTCGATTCTCATCGGCGTTGTTTGCGCTGGCGGGCGGTATTTTTGTTGTTTTTCCGCGCTCATGGCGGTGCGATCGTAATTTCACGTGCGGTGTGTCGGCCGTGTGGGCGGGCGGTTTTGTGTTGTCGTGCGTGTTTCCGTCCGTGGCGGGCGGTTTGACTCCGACTCGGACGATGGCGGGCGGTATTTTGTATGATTTTTCCGCCGATGGCGGTTTTTAGTTTGTGTACTCATAATGGCGTGGTCGGTGTTCAGGCGGTGTGTGCGGGCGGATTTTTGCCGCTTTCATGCCTGGCGGATTTTTTTACGCCGGGTATCGTAATGTGCCCCTTAGTAACATGATTATAAACAGTATTCACACACTACTAACATTATAAAGACTTTAATGTAAAAATCTAACTGGGCCGCAAATACGGAACACAACGTTAACCATTAAAAACTAACTAAAACACTAAACACACCATATCTTCTTAAACTTAACGCACACTAATTACAACATTACTACCTTCAAATTAAACTTAAAATATCATAATATGTAAGAAAATTACTCTTACCTTCTCAGACGTGAAGCAGCTCCCAACCACGAGCTTCTTTCTTCCCAAATAACACAAAACGACTGTGAGCGGTTACTAAATTAAAGCCCCAAACAAACATGGCAACTATAAATGTATTAAATAAATAGTTTTTTTAAAATATTGTACAATTGTTTATAAATTAATGTCACATTGTAATAAAATATTAAAAAATTTACCTGATTTTTTAATAGTTATTATATGTTTTTTATATATTGTAAAATTATAATAATAAATATTATGAATTAATAATATTTAATATTATTATTAAAATGTATATATGTCAAACAACAAATACTGAAACATTTAGGGGCCGATTCCGATCTCGGCCGGTAGGGCACCGAATCGGATTCGGCTGAACCGGATCCGATTCGGAGGCCTTATTCCCGACCGATTCGTACGTGCGTCCGGCCGAACGAGTACGATGCGAGCGCGTGCAAATTCGCCGACCGACTCGTACGCCCGTCCCAACCGCACCGACGGACTCGCACGGATGCGCAGCGCACCTCGCAATGGAGACGTTCCCCGGCAAGTACGATGCGCGCCGCTAGCAGTCTGACCGACTCGCACCGTCCGGCCCGAAGAAGCAGTCGGAGCCGTACTTTGGGGGTCCGTGTCGGACCTCCCTGTACGCGTAGCCGCGCGAGTCGCACACAGGGGGGACCCATGGGTCCCCCCTACCTGTGCGTGTATGTCGCGAGTCGCTTCGCCGCGTACACGCTGTAGGGGGCGCCCTTGTCCGCCTCGCACCCATTGAGTCAATGGGAGCCCGCGTACGCGTTGTACGACAGGCTCCCATTGACTTCAATGGGAGTCCGACCGACTTGAGTCCGATGGCATACGTGCGCATCGTACTCGTTCGGTCGGGCTGCTAGGGTCCGATTCGGTCGGAAATCTCTCCGGGTCCGGCTCGGTCGGAGAGATTTCCGACCCGAATAGGAATCGGCCCCTATATTTTTTTGTGTTTTTTCTAAAAATATTTTATTTGTATATAAATTGTACAACTATTAATAAATGTGATAATTATTAATATTAATAATTCAATATTAATAATTAAAATACATTATGTTTGTATAACAAAATTAAACTATGTAATTTTTATCTCATATATATTGTACAAATATTTGCAATATAATGTTAATAAAAACTTACCAAAATTTGTAACAGTTGTAAAAATTTTAGAAATATCAAACAATATTTAGCACTTATTAAAAATATATAATAATGTATAAAATGTGCTGAAAAAATATTCATATGCATCATTTTACATTTCTAAAATATAAACAAATGTGAAGTACAATTTTTGTATTGCTGAAATTGTTTGTTTATTATTTACTTGTTAAAATACACATATTTGTAAACTGTTTTTTCCTGTAATAAATATACTCTACTGAATATATATATATTTTGTGATTATTTTTCTAATGTTTAATAAACAATTACATTTTGAATTTACCTGTCATTTTTTTGTTTTTTCTAAAAAAAATAATTAATAAAATTGAGATATGTAATGTTTTGTCTACCTTTCCATTAATATTTACACTTAATATATGTTCTTAATAATTTTTTTATATATTGCTTATTATAAAATACATTATTTTCATTAAAAAACATATATTATATAGTTGTATTTTTGATGTATATTTACCTAATATATTAAAATTAATTTTAACTAAAATAATATTTTTTTCTATATTTTAAAACTACTCATGTAATTTATACTTGCTACTCCACTCAACATAAATATCCAATACTAAATTAAAATTAAAATATCTAACTTTACTATTACCACCCCAGTCAGTATTTAATTAAGTTAGGTGCTGGACACTAAACTTAATGAATTTACTATTGCCACTGCAGTCAGTATTTAATTAGGGTAGGTGCTGGACACTAAACTTAATTAATTTACTATTTCCACTCAGTATTTAATTGTGGTAGGTGCTGGACACTAAACTTAATTAATTTACTATTCCCACTCCAGTCTACATTTCATTGGGGTAGGTGCTGGACACTAAACTTAATTAATTTACTATTCCCACTCCAGTCTACATTTAATTGGGGTAGGTGCTGGACACTAAACTTAATTAATTTACTATTCCCACTCCAGTCTACATTTATTTGGGGTAGGTGCTGGACACTAAACTTAATTAATTTACTATTCCCACTCCAATCTACATTTAATTGGGGTAGGTGCTGGACACTGAACTTAATTAATTTACTATTCCCACTCCAGTCAGTATTTAATTGGGGTAGGTGCTGGACACTTAGGGGCCGATTCCGATTCAGGCCGGAAATTACTCCGACCGAGCCGGACCCGGAGAGATTTCCGACCGAATCGGACTCTAGCAGCCCGACCGAATGAGTACGATGCGTACGCATGCAATCGGACACGATTCGGTCGGACTCCCATTGAAGTCAATGGGAGCCGGTCGTACAACGCATACGCGGGCTCCCATTGACTCAATGGGTGCGAGGCGAACAAGGGTGCCCCCTACAGTGGGTACGCGTCGATGCGAATCGCGCCGTACATGCACAGGTAGGGGGGACCAATGGGTCCCCCCTGTGTACGACTCGCGTGGCTACGCGTACAGGGGGGTCCGACACAGATTCCCAAACTCCGGCTCCGACTGCCCTTTGGAGCCGGACGGCGCGAGTCGGTCAGACTGCTCGAGGCGCGCATCGTACTTGCCCGGCCGGGCAACATCTCCATTGCGCGGTGCGAGTCGTGTCCGTGCGAGTCGGTCGGAGCGGTTCGGACCCGCGAACGTGTCGGTCGGCGATTTCGCGTGCGCTCGCATCGTACTCGCTCGCCCGGACGCACGTCTGAATCGGTCAGGAAAGAGGGCTCCGAATCGGATCCGGTTAAGACGAATCCGATTCGGAGCCCTACCGGCCGAGATCGGAATCGGCCCCTAAAACTAATTAATTTACAATTCCCACTCCAGTCTGTATTTAATTGGGGTAGGTGCTGGACACTAAACTAAATTAATTTACTATTCCCACTCCAGTCAGTATTTAATTAGGGTAAGTGCTGGACACTAAACCTAATTTAATTACTATTCCCACTCCAGTCTACATTTAATTGGGGTAGGTGCTGGACACTTAACCTAATTTAATTACTATTCCCACTCCAGTCAGTATTTAATTGTGGTAGGTGTTGGACACTAAACTTAATTAATTTACTATTCCCACTCCACTCTACATTTAATTGGGGTAGGTGGTGGACACTAAACTTAATTAATTTACTATTCCCACTCCAGTCATTATTTAATTGGGGTAGGTGCTGGACACTAAACCTAATTTAATTACTATTCCTACTCCAATCTATATTAAAATTGTGTAGTTACAGGACACTATATTTAATTAATTTACTATTCCCACTCCAGTCAATGTTTTTTAGGACATGTTTACACTACCACATATATTTTTATACTTTATAATTTATTTAAAAGAGTTAAACTTTATAATTTCTGTTTTGTTATAAATTTGACAACATTTTTAGAAAATTTCCCCACACTTTTTTAATTTGTGAAATTTATTTATACTTTACATAAAAATATTTTTTTAATCTTTAAAATAAAAAGTTTCATTTTTTCTCAAATCACCACCCTTATCCCCTTTAAACACAACATCCTACTCCTAAATTGATTTTTTAAATTGGAAATGAAATTTTAAATTAATATTTTAATTTTTTACATTTTTACAAATTAATATATTATATTTTAAAGCACTCCCCACCCTTATCCCCTATAAACCCAACATCCCACTCCTAAATTGTTATTTGAAATTCAAAAATAAATTTAAAATTGATATTTAAAAATTGTAAATTAATACAAATTAAGGGGCCCATTACGATAACCGGCGGTAAAAAATCCGCCATCTACTATAGCCTGAAAAAACCGCCCGCCTGCACCATGGGAATACCGACCGAGCAATTATGATGTCGCGAAGCAACCTCCGCCCGCGGCGGTAAAAACACATAAAATTCCGCCCGTCCATATCAGAGTAGAAGATTATCCGTCCGCCACGGACGCAATCCCGCCCGACAACCCAAATCCGCCCGCTCTGACGACCGAGACACCGGCCGTGAAATTATGATCTCCCCGACATGAGCGCGGAAAATCTACATATATTCCGCCCGCCACGGTGAACAGCAGAGATGAATAACTGACACGGCGGAAGGCCTGGCGGCCACGTCCGTTCACGGAAATCATTGGCGGACCAAACAAATACACACAACATGGCCAACAAGTCCACACAGCAAACTACGTCAGAATACCCAAACACAGAACACATCCCAAAGACACATCCCCCCTGGCAAAACAAAAAAAACACTAATCCGAGGACACCAGGCACAACACACCTGAAAACGACAGCTCATCATGACACGACCACATAGGTGAATACAAAAGCATCCCCTTCACAGACCACAATCCCTTGCACTACTACAAAGCGAAGACGACAGCAGAGAACCCAGAGAGCCACAAAGGAAAGCAGCATACCACACGCACGCACACATCACACCCATCACCAACACCACCACCACCATCACCACTGAAACACCGGCACCACTAACCCTCTGCACAACACACACCACACACCCACCACACCAGCACCACAAATACCAAACCACACACCATGGCAACACAAAGAATGCCTAAGTACACTGCCACTGAGTTGACGGTCATGGTCGACGAGATCATCAAGGTGCACCCACAAATCTATGGGAACCAGGTCCAACAGACACCAGTAGCCACCAGAAACAGAATGTGGAGCAGGATCGTAGACCAGGTGAATGCAGTTGGGAACGTGCCACGCAACCGGGGTGAAATTACAAAGAGGTGGCACGACTTGAAAAGCGTGGTCAGGAAGAAGGAGGCCAAGAATCGTGAGCTGGCTGACAGGACTGGCGGCGGAAATCCCGCGCCATTCAAGACCTTCAAGGCGTGGGAGGAGAAGGTGCGAGGCATTCTACATCCGGAGAGTCTCACCGGAATACCAGGGGGAGTGGAGGCTGGTAAGTACAAACAAATGTATACCAGCACACCGCTATGTACTGTCATGCACTACCAGAATGCCATAGCTCTGAGGGCCAAAAACCCCCATGTCCAGTACACAATCCACAAGACATCTCTCACACATGCAACAGACACTCCCACACACTCAGCCCAAAGGTACCAACAAACAAAACCATGGGGGCATGTGTACAGTCAGCCAGCACCACAACTCCCACCAGGTCCCCTTGTACCCCAGATGCGCCGGAAGGAGCACTCCCCATACCTACACTCATGTGTCAGCCATAGCTGCACTAATCAACAAGTAACAGGTAAGTAGCCTTACCACAACGTCCGTGTATCGGAGGGGGGACTGCAGAAGTACAACCCCCACCAGGCCCCTAGTCCTACAGCGCAGCAAGATGGAGCACTCCCCACACCCATGTGTCAGCCATTGCAGTGCACACCTTCACCCGACAGGTAGATATGTTTCCCTACATGGAGGGGTGTCTGTGGGTGGTAAGCCATCACCACAACTCACAACACGGCCCCCACTCCCGCAGACCAGCAAGATGGAGCACCCCTCCCTCTCATAACCATGTGGTAGCCATTGAATTGCTCCCTCCAAACCAACAAGTAGGTAGACTACTGTACAGGGCGGGGTGTCTGTAGGCATGAGGTCTGTACTACGACTAACATTTGGGACATGTCACGTAGCAGAGGAACAGGTAGCACTGCTCCCTGTCATAATCATGTGACTAATGTGCACACGGACATGAATTACAGAGTCTTAGCCCAAATGAGCCATCTCAAATACAGTAACACGTAAGGAGTCACGTCTGCATGCATAAGTCTCACTGGAGTACTGACCCACATGGCGTGCACTGTGCCAGTCATCACACACATCAGCAACACCATCGAAGTCTTGTCCATGTAGTCGTGTCTGCTTGTTCCGTTGACATTGTACAACATCACCCATGTAAGTCTATCTTGTCTCAATGTAACAGAGTGGAACCCCAGTAATGTCACATACACCACTGGACCCATGAACCACACAGCTACACAATGCACATTCAAAATCTCATCCATCTCATCTTTCAGCCCCAGTGTCATGAAAGGTATATCATCTAAACAGTTGTCCCATATACAGTAGTTCAGCAAAGATTCCTGCCGATGACCAAAAATGTGTCTGCAGTGTCTGAAGCGCACGTCACACTGTGATTTACAACACACCTAATATAGTCAACACCCCAAGAGCACTGCATTGCTGCACATGGCTGAGGGTAGCACGCACACCAAGGAATTGTCCCATCTGCAATACGTTGTGTGGCACACAACCATTACTCACTCACTACAATGCTTGCAGTGTAATGTCCCTAAATGACAACAGTGAGCAGATATGCTGGGTATGTCAGACATACACACACCTTTGTCTCTGTAGTGTCGTGTGGCCAAAACACATGTCCCCTTCTGCACCCATATGTCACAGTATGTACCACAAAACCATATTTCATATCAAAAGCGTTGATGGAGCTGTACTCCTTTTCCCATCTGCGTTTCTAAGCATTTCATTTGAACCCCAAAACCATATTTCACCTCAAAAGCGTTGATGGGGCTGTACCCCTTTTGCCATCTGCATTTCTAAGCGTTTCATTTGAACCCCAAAACCATATTTCATCTCAAAAGCGTTCATGGGGCTGTACCCCGTTTCCACCAAAGCCACAAAATGTAGGGGTACTGCAACACACACCGATTGGCATTCCAAATCCGTCCCATGCCATATGCACCCATCACACTATTCCATTGCCTTGATCACGCACACACATTGTAGAGCCATACACACGCATCTGGGAAATCAGTGCACAACTGTGCACAAACTGTGAATGTCAGACATCTAACACAAACATTGCAAGGTGCAACACAATAACCTTTCATCTCCGCCCCACAGGTGATGAACAGCATGATGCTGGAGAGGGAGACAGCAGCCATCACAGTCAGCCCACAAGCCCTCCACCCGGACTCACGGATGTGGAAGACCAGGACACCTTTTCGGACGAGGACTCCCGACCAGGCACATCTGGTGTGGCAGGGCGCAACCACTCCCCAGGACCCCTCCTACCCACCAACCCATCTCCCAGGGCTAGTGACCAGTCCCAGGCCCCTGCTGCCACGGTCATTGCGGCCACCACCACCGCCGCAACCACCACCAGGGCCTCCCTGACCACTCACCCTGCGCAAGGGGTGGTACGCACGTCGACATCGACCCTGGGAGCCAGAACGAGGCCCCGGGTGACCAATGTGGTGAGTGGGCAGGTCGGTGGCAGCAGTTCAGGTGGGAGGAGCAGGGTCAGGCCAACGCCATCAGAGCCTGGGAGCCAAGCCCTGCCGCAAATCGCCAGAGTCCTTGGGGCCTATGAAGAGGCCCAGGGACAATGGGCCCGGTCAGCTGCCGATACGCGGGAAGTCCTTGGGGTGTTGAGGTCCATGGACGCCCATATGGGCCAATTCGTGACCCGTATGGGCCAACTTGTCGACCTCATGGGCCAGCTAGTGGTGGTGGTGAGGGCCCAATCAAGGCCAACCACACCACCTCCGCCACCACCTGCTGGGGCGCAGGGTCGTGCAACATCCAGTTCCCCTGCGTCCACAGCGAGTGGGCAATCCTCAGCCACCACCAGCAGCCCACAAACACAACCCCCCTCTCAAACGTGGAAGGGGTTGTCCGAAGAGGAAACAGGTGTCCAGAGATGACTTCGCACGCTCCAAACGCCAGTGAGTCAGCCAGCCACGGTGGCCATCTACTGCATTCACTTGGACTACTATCCTACCCCACACTGCCATGTGAATGGCATGTGTCTGTCGGACTGTGGACCCAGAACAACATGGGTACACCTTGACCATCACGCGGACATGACCGTCAACTCATTGTTTCAGCATGCACCACTTTTGTGATCACCTTGCCCACAATCACTGTCACTGCTTAAAATAAATACACCTGGATCACATTCTGTTTTATCTGCTCTGTGTTTAAGCAAGGATGTGCAACCGTCACCATGATCAGAAATGCATCTGGAGTGTGGTATGTCGATAGGCCAGGAGAGGCTGTAGGGACCTAGGGGTGAAAAACAGAACAAGAGTCCATTGAATGTGTGTGTCACACACTCATCACACAGTACTTGTCATCAAGTTTAAGCAATGTACACACATCTCACAGAGCAACAGGGCACAATGCTACAGCCACTGTCAGTGGCATACTACCCTGGACATGGACCATTGCCACACAGCACTCAGTGAACAATAGGCCGCCGTGACAATGCACACATACACCTACACAACTACAGCAACATCAGCCGTCGTACATGGTCACTCACCGTCAAGTGAAGTAGCGGGCGATGAGCTGCTGATGCTCATTCACTGCTTCCTCCTCTCCACTGTCCTCGTCACTGGACACGGCTTGGTCTGCAAGCGGGGGCCCTGGCTGATCACCGTCATCCACTATCAGGGGGATCTGCCTGCGAATCGCGAGATTGTGCAGCATGCAGCATGCCACAGCTATCTGGCACACCTTCTGTGGGGAGTATGCCAGTGCACCCCTGGTGCGGTCCAGGCATCTGAATCTGGACTTCAGGAGTCCAAAAGTCCGCTCCACCACACGTCTGGTCCGCCCATGTGCCTCATTGTATCTGACATCAGCTGGTGTCCTAGGATTACGTAGTGGGCTCAGCAGCCAAGGCCCGTTAGGTTATGCAGAGTCACCTGGGTGTGAGAAACACAGAGAATCGTTGCAATTCCAACAGGATACAAGACAGCATGTCACACCCAGCACGCGACACGAGTATGCATACTCACCAACAATCCATGCACGGTCCGGTTGAAGATTGGTCATCATTCGTGGGAGGATGCTGTGGCGCATGATGTGCGAGTCATGGGCGGATCCGGGAAACTTCGCACACACGTGTGTGATAATCATGTCCGCCAGGCACACCACTTGCACATTCAGGGAGTGGAAATGTTTCCGGTTCCTATAGATGTGCTCCATGGCCTGTGGTGCAACAAGGCTAACATGGGTGCAATCAATTGTACCAACAACGTGGGGGATGCGTCCAAGGGCATAGAAAGCACCCTTCACTGCTGCCAAATCACGAGCCCTGGGGAATCGGATGTACTGGTTCCTGTAGAGCATCATAGCTGACAGGACATCCCGTAGCACCATGCTGAACATGGGCTGGGACATCCCACCTCCACTGCCCACCAAGTGTTGGAAAGATCCGGTTGCGAAAAAATGCAGTGCAGCCATCACCTTAGCCGTGGGGGTAAATGCTGTAGGATACGCCCTGCGAGGACGAAGGTGGGGTCCCAACATTGCACATAGGTGATGCAGGGAGGGTCGGTCCAGACGGAATTTCCGTATAACTTCCACATCCTCCATGTCTGCCAGCAATTGGTAGGGGCGATGTATGTTTGGTCTCCTCCTAGGACAGATGGAAGTGGACACATGTCAATGCAACACACCACATGGCATTTTCACATACACAAAACTAAATTTACTGACAAAGCAATAGAATCACAGAACAGCTGACAAGTAGGGACAGCACAGCTACAATACTCTTACACAGGTCCCCTTACCAATAGCAATGACCACTGACACAAACCATTGCTATGAGCATGCACATGGGGATTTAGGCCATAATAGCTTGAAAGGAATGATGATGATTTCAGACTGCATATGTGGAAAGCGGCAACACCACGGAAATATACCTAGCTGCTGTGCCTGACACAGCTTCCGAGGCTGGGTGAGTATGGCACACACCAACAACACAATGTACACAGGCTGAGCGGCCCAAACAAGTGGGTCCTGTTGCACAACGGGATATGAGACAGTCAATGATGTCCCTAGTTCACCCAATGTACAGCACTGTACGTATCACACCTCCAACACACATTGACAGGTGTACACATTGACAACTCCATGAGAACACAGCTGTGTGAATGCAAATACACATCACAAGTGACACGTAACGTTGCACGTGCCAAGTGGCAGATGTACATTGAGAAATATGGCATGTGTGTGCATATGCACATCCCATGCCTCCCATGCAAATGTGTACATGATGATGTGCCAACAGACATGTGGAGTCTGAGCACTGTCCGACAATGCCTATGCACACAGCATGAAGTGGCCCTGTCTAGTGTGGACATGCTCCCACACACAAATCATGGCCACACCTGCAAATGCATGGCGCACATTAAACTGTGGATTCCACATGGCACCAGCGGACTGTACCCGCCATGGACCAGGCCCTTGAGGCCAACTCTAATGGCCCTCGCGGTTGCATCCTGCGTGTTCGACTATAGAGGTAAGCATACCGGGACAGCTCGGAGCAGGCCTTTGTGTGCATTTGAAGTAGGCAGACATGGTACACCAATTGCAGCAGCTTGGACCCACTGAAACAGCCCCAGGGGGCTATATGAGTGTGGGAGGGAGACCGGCATTACCACAGCTTCCAGGGACTGCTGCCTGGCATCCCTCAACAACACATGCTGCTGCTGCCACCTGTCCACCTTCATGTCGACGACTCTGAAGATATGTCCAGGTCCACTCACCAGCGAGGAGCTGGAGATCCTGGATTCCGAGCTCCACGCACACTGCCCAAGGCTATTTCTTGCAAAAGTTGTGTGTGTAAGACAACTACAGTGTGTGTGGGAGTGCATGTGGGGGACACACATGTCGTTGATCCGCAGCACTATGAGTCAGAGCCTGTGGGGTTCCAACATGCACTGCTTACCATGCTTACTACAGGTGGAAGGGGTATGTAGGCTCTCTGGCGCTTTCCCATGCATGTCCCTCCCGAGTGGTGGTACATGGCATTTTCATGTCAGACATCCAGTGACGCAGCCACTTGGCAATGCAGGACTCAGGGCAGTTATTGCTTGTGTGAATGGCTGGCTGGGTCCCTGCTGGCCTTCTCAGTCTCAGCAGACCTGGGCTGCACATTGACCGCCCAATCCTAGAAGGAAACAACACTGACTGTACAGTGGGTTACATGTGTCTTTTGTTCACAACTCTCCGGAAATGCGCAAACTCAGCCCTGTCGATTGCACACTCCAGGCCTTGTGATAGGGATGTGTGTGAGAGATAGTGGCACTGAATGTGACCTCCATTGCGGGGTGAGCCATTCACAGGGCGAGTACGTTGAGGGCTGCGCAGTGTTGGACACAGTGAGTCCACCCACAAAGATGTGTTGCCTTGTGATCTATGTGTTGGTCTACCTGACAATGGGCAGTAGATGTGGGCAGACTACACATTGCTCAATGTGCTGGCATCCTGCATGTGAATGGGATGGACAGGTACTGTAAACACACTCCCACCAGCATGCATTCACGTGTGGTGTACACATGCTGTTATGCCATGTCCGATTACTTCTTGGCTCTGTTACACATCTCTGAGTATTTTGGATGGCTCAGCATCATGCCACTGTGATTGGTGGATGTGGGTGATGATGAGAAGTGTATGAGTGATATTTCAACCCTCTTGTGTACCATCCCTGCAGTTGGAAGTCCTCCAGCCCAAGGCCTTGTGATGAGCCATTGCATCCAAGTTGATGCCTCTGTGTATGTGTAACCGACAGTGCAGCCAATTCCACAAAGGGTGTGACGTCATCTGCCGGATGAGCGACTACGCGGCGGAGACGAATCAGGGGATGCCCCCTCGTATTGTCAGGTTAGCACGGCGCTGCATTTCACCACTAATGGTCTGCATCTTGACAGTCACACAGCCTGTGCCGGATGCACGTTTGTAGGGGCATCAGCAGCAAGCAAGTGTACAGTATTGTGGGATGGTGTCTTTTGCTGTGAGAGGCAGCATGTGTCCACAGCCTACCCATAATCTGGGTAATGTGATGTATGTTGTGTGATGCAGTGGGTTGTAAGTGTACTCTGTGCTGGGTGCATCTGACATGCATATGCGATTCCTGAGGGTCAAGATGTAATTTGAGCACTCTGCATTGTCAATGCATTCAGAGTCGTAGCCCTCAGGAACAACCTGTAGTAGGCTGGAGTGGCAATTCACATGTATGTTTGAGGCACTGTGCCTACTCTGATTCCGTTCGGACATATGTGTGCGATGTCTCACCTCATATTCCTGGTACTTACACATCCGGCACACTGTGCAACAGTAGTTGTGCTCGTGCGAACGACAGGTGGATGGCATGGGCTCATGACCATTGTGGACTGTCATGTTGCAGTCTGTGTGAGTGGTGTCCCATTCTGCTCCATGCAGGTATGTCCTTGGCCTAATTACGTAGTGGTCATCCTTGCCACCATCAGGACAGTGGGTGTGCACACAGCGATTTGTGGCTATGGTCGCAGGGTGACACAGGCCGGGTGTTGTGCTATGTGCACAACACATGTGCCACTTATTAGCGGCTTCATTTTCTGTACGCCAGCCATTACGTGTTGATTGTGGTGGCTGTATACAATTGCACAGGTATCGTGCAACATGTGGATTTGGGAATGTTCTGTGCTGCTTCCCTTGCACATGTCTGTTTAATTGATGCCAAATGAGTGAGGCCACCTCGCTCTCTCTCATGTAGCATCTCCCGTGGGTGCTGAGGGACAGGGGACGGTCAACAGTTGTGAGGCATCGGATGAAGCAGCTGCACAGGAGCTGAGTGAGACAGATGTGACCAGCGCCTCGGAGGGGCCAGACGTGTGCTGGATGAATCACAGGCCGAGACGGCAATTTCTGCGTCATCTGAGGACAGAGGTGATGCATCCATGTTTGCTAGCACAGGGGACGTGGGCTCTGGCTCCTCTTCAGCCACGCGGAGGCCAATGCCCGCCCTCCCATCTACTTCCACTGGTGCAACACGTGTCGGCACAAGGATGAAGGATAGAGTGTCCTTCACACCAGGCACAGCTGCCCCTGCACATGTGACCCCTGCTGCCCTCAGTGCTGGGTCTGTTGAGCTTGTGCGGCATCTCTGCGTGGGGCAGACAGCTCTCCTCAATTACTTCATTGCCCATGACATCACCTTGCCGCAGGTGACATAGTTCATGGAGGGCCTACATGTACGCGTGGGTGGGCTACACCAGACTGTCCAATGGTTGTCCTCCCCAGTCAAGGTGGGCCTTCAACTGGGCCAATCTCAGGCTGACATTCCTGACCCTTTCTCCACACCCCTGGAAAGTGGCACATCTGACAACAGCAGGGCACGAGTCCTAAAAAATAGAAGTGGGGGACGCTGACGTCACGACAGGAAGTGACATCACGAATGGTGGCTTGCACCGTCAGACTCATTGCCGCCCCTCGCCCACCCCTTATATACGATTGCATCAGAGAAGCCAGCGCGTGCACCAGCAGCTCCGATCTCGCCCCAGAGAGGCCAAAGAGTGAATGTGTGGCTCCATTTGCTCCAGTTATCGAGCTCGCGGTAAAATAAGTGTGGGGACGCCGTCCACCCGCGTGGTACCCCGACTCGAGCCCTGGACAACAGTGACAATGCATGACAGTCTCCGGAGTCCGGATACACCACATGCAACACACAGAAGCTGTAGCTGCCCTAGTGGGCCAGGCCGCAAACACTATCCCGGACGAAAGGTAGACCCACCGCGGTGCGCATAGTCATTACATCCGCTGCCATTGACAAGGGACCCATAGAGTGAGATATGGGCCTCAGGGTGACGGGCCTCCGAGCCATCCCCCGCCAACGAGTGTCATGCAACTCACACATTTCGCAAAGCCAAGAGGACACTTTGCCTGCACACCAGGGCTCGAGTCGGGGTACCACGTGGGTGGACGGCGTCCCCACACTTATTTTACAGTGAGCTCGATAACTGGAGCAAATGGAGCCACACATTCACTCTTTGGCCTCTCTGGGGCGAGATTGGAGCTGCTGCTCACGCGCTGGCTTCTCTGATGCAATCGCATCTAAGGGGTGTGCGAGGGGCGGCAATGAGTCTGATGGTGCAAGCCACCTTTCGTGACGTCACTTCCTGTCGTGACGTCTGCGTCCCCCACTTCTTATTTAGGACTTGTGCCCTGCTGCACACTGAGAATGTGTTGCCTGCGAGATGTGACCAGGAGAAGGGCGCCATGACCTCCCACCCACCAAGCTCCACTGCCATCCCGTGCCCTGGGTAGCCTGTGCAGGTGGACAATGTAGGGGGTACACCTGGAGGACAGGGGATGTAGGTGCCTTGGCAAGGGCCTGGCAGACGCACAGCAGTATCCGTCATGTCCCCAGAGGGAGGGCTAACGTCTACACCTGATGCAGCATTGATCGTGTGCCCGCCTGTTGTGCCCACACGAGTTCACATTCATCCCCAGACAGGTAGGCTTTCCAAATACCCAACACAGTGGAAATCTACCCCTCCGGGATCCTCCCCACACAGTCTGTTTCAACACTGCATGAGTGCACCTACCCGTGCCACCCACCCACCTGGGCCAAGCAGCCCTCCCGCTTCACATGCCACATGTGTGTCTTCCACAGTTGTGCTTCTCTCTCAGGGGCGGACCTCCAACTGTCCCGTAGCACACAGACAGCACCGAGTCGGACTGGCATCCTGTTTGAATGGTAGGCACCCTCACACAACTACCTGTGACACAGTGGTGGCTGTAATGGCTATTGTGACTGCCATGGCAGTGTTGCTGGCCATGGCAGGGTACACTCACACACAATGCATACGCAGCTTTTCGTATCACTACTCTGCACATCGGACTGGCCACTGTCCCTGGTGTTGAACAATATTGCCGCCTGTCTATGTAATCTGTGACTGGATGCTGTTGTTCCTGTAGTCGGTTGTGTCTGTGTAGTTGCTGATTGCAGTTGTTACTGTGTGTGCATAGTTAAGTGAGGCACATGCCGTGTATGGTACCTCAACAATTGCAATGTCTGGTCTCAAATTCCAATGTGTTTTACACGTGGCTGGGACTTCACTTCTTTCAGACTCTGCTGCTTGTGTGTGTGATGAAGAAGTATTTATATGACACGGATTGTCTGCATGTATTTGGTGGTATTTCTGGGAAAATGTATACGTGTCTTGTTTGCGTGCAGACAAAGCACAGGGTGTGAGTCTAGCCACAGGATGACAGGTAGCATGTGCAGAGTGTGCAGGTATGTGTGAGCTTACTTTCTGGGTGGCCAGCAGTGTAGGTGTATGTTAATCTTGTGATGAACATTGAGCCTGGGCACATGGCTTACTTTCAATGTGTGCATTTGGGAGGTGTAGGTGTGTGTGGTGTGAAGGGTGTGACTTTGGGGTAGTGTTGGTGTGTGTGTGTGTGCTCTGGCAATGTCGACTACACACGTGTTACCCAGGGGCATGGTGGGTGTTTGTATCCGTGTTCAGGTCTGTGAATGTGAGCACGTGTGTATTGTATGTTGCACAGTGTGCAGTGTGTGGGTGTGTCCTTGCAGTTCAGGATGACTCCTAAATATGTTTTGGCCATTGTGGGTCTGCAGGGTGTGTGACTGTCAAGATTGTGCCTTGTTTAATTAAGCATGTATGTGAATTTCTGCAGTTCGTACTCACTGTGCAGACCTGCCCACCCACACTGATATCGTGTGTGTGTTTTGTCATGCATTGCTGTAGCATGCTTCTTGCGTGGCTCCTAATTTTGCTTGATGAGTGTGATGTCAGACTGTGAAGGTAATTGTACACATATGTAGGACTGTGCTTTGTAGTGACCAGGCCGTCAGTGTTAATGTGATGATCTGTTGGGCCACGTCAGAGTCTGACAGGCCAAGGCCCACAACCTCTGGTATTTCACTAGGTCCACTGTGGCGGCAACTCATATGCATTGACATCCAATGACACTAGACTACATGGTCATCTCACGACTCTCATGTACTTCACACACTCTCATCCTCTCTCATTCGTACTTGTCTTCGATAAATGATTCTACAGAGACACATATCTGCTTCAAGGCATGTATTTGAACCTACTTCCTCTGTGATGCAGTATAGTGGACACTACTGGCAGCGAAATGCATGTGGAGGATATACTTAGCATGATTACACATACAATAGGGGGTACAGGTAGATGTGATTAGTTGTTGATTGTGGAATTAAGGCTTCAGAGTTACAACTGCATTGCCCTTGCTATGCTACAGTACATTTGCTCATTACTGAAGAGCTCTAGACTTTGACACAGACAGTATTCATTTTGCCTACCAGACAGCTTGACATCATAGGCACAGTACATCTCAGTTCCATGGTACAGGATTACTACAATAGTGACTCCGACACACCTGCGTCAGAGGTGACAACAGAGCATGAGCCTACATGCATGCAGCAGCATCTCACAAGTTGTTGCAAAGTGGTGGCTAATGTACATGACACAATAACTAGGACCATGTTGTAGGGGTTGCATTTGTTGTCCATGCAAAAGTCCTGGCACGGAAGTACAGACAAAGGTGAGGTGACAGTTCTCACGTAATACAGCAGACAGATAAGTGTGCACTGACAGGTGCATGTGTTCAGGTGCGCAGAATACATATTATAGCATAGTTGTTCGTGCAGTATTGGCCATGTGGTTACTGTACACAAGTCCCATACCTCTGCCTCCCCCTGTTCATGCAGAGACACGGGATATGGTGAGGAACAGAGTGCATGTCCCGAAAATGTCAAATGTCATGGCAGTGGAGTTGATGGTAAGGTGTTTGTTACAGATTTTATGGTATAGTTGTTGTACAGCTAACTGCCCACTCTGTGCGAAAGCCAAGCATAGGTACGGTGTTGAACATCAATGTTCAATTGGGGGTATTGAGTCGGGGACCCATGAATTGACAAGTTGTCAGGTATGCGATACCTTCCAGCAGAGCATCCCTCGCATTGGTGGTAAACATGGATGACATCCAATGAAGCGGATGGTGGGTAGCAACGTGTTCATCGTAAGTTGTCCCTTGTAGAAGCATGATGAGACATGTTGGATGACATTCGATGAAACTGTGATCCAGAATACGTTGTGTGGAGGCACACTGGTCCCATTGCAGTGTGTGTCCGATTGCAGCCACATACGCCATGCCCACATACACTGAACAGATCCTGTCGTGGGCGTCCAGGGGTGCAAACAAGTGTACCAAGTCCGCCTTTGGACATGCCTGGTTGGAGAGACATAAATCCACAGGCCAGTGGAACGGACACCTCCGACAGTAGAAAACGGGGATGACGCAGCTGAACATTGCAATGCGGTAAGTTACTCTGTAACTTACATTCAGCATAGCCAGATTTGCACAGCCCACTATCTGTAGCAAGCTGTCACTGTACAGCTGCATCTGTCCGGCGTAGTTGGGAGGCATTGGTGCAACAGCCATTTTGCTACAGGGTGATGTGATGGCGTGCTCCAGCTGCCTGAGCAGTCAGCAGGGTGCAACCTCCGACGATGCTGGGAATTCTGGAATGGATGTACGGCGGCAGGACTTGGGGTATAGCTTGGGCGGAGGACACAGGCCCTCATCCCACATGCTTCAATGAATGGTCAAGGCCAGTGGTGTCTGACTCTTTCCAGATTACTTGCATTTGACCCACAAGGAGGAGTGGTATAATTGTATTTTGTAGTATTATCTTTCTTTCATGTTAGGCGCTATCTGCCAGTGGAAGGTTTACTCTGCATGGCTATGTTTGGCTTCTTGTTGGTACAATGGCTCCATTCTCCTGCAAACTTTGTTGCAATGTGATTTCAAAGTAGGAATGGAAGGCCATTCAGTGCTATCTGCTCTCCCGTGTGTGGGCGGGACACTCCGTTGCCGCTGTACATTGAGGCTTCTGTGTGGGTGTAGTAATTGAGAACACCTGTTCTCAGGCAGCAGGCTTTTTCTATCTTGTACATTGCATGGCTTGATATTGCGAGCAGGATGGAATAGGTATTTTTGGATGAGACTGGCATGCCTTTTGCGGGCAATGTCCATATTCTGCGCTGTTATGTAGCAGCCGCCGTGTGCTTCTCCATGTTTTGCACACAAGGGTGTGTCCTATTTTATATAAATCACAAAGAAGAGGGGTGGAAGGATAAAGTCCCACTTCGACCTCCCACAACAACTATGAAACCACTACATAGAAGAGGGACTGTGTAAACAATAAATGAATGCTAATAAAAATTAATGTTATTATTCAGGGAATCACACAAAAATTTTAAAACTGCCCTCACACACAGAAATCTGTGTCATGCTTCATCATAGGGCTTGCTAACGACACCCCCACGCCGACAAACGCTGGGGGTGGAGCAATAGGGAAGGGGAAGACAATACAACACAAAATAGAATGTGGCAAAAAGACAAGGGGATCAAAAAGTGAAAATAAAAGCATAAACAGTGAATTTAAAACTGGCTACAGGGAGTCCCTAATCTCAATTTAATATCGGGTACCCTGTCCAGAAGTATTTAAACGGTCACAACGGGACATGTGGATGGTAGTATGGTAAACCTGTGATGAGTCACCATCCCCTCCACTATGCAAAAAATGTCGACATGTTTCAGCCGGAGTGGTCAAATTGCCCGGCTTTCATCAGGACTTCACTATTGTATGACCCCAAGGTTCTCACCCTACCCACCATAAGTCCAAGATGGAGGGGAGAACGAATCTGTTGGGTAACTTACTCCAAACACTTTGAAATAGAGCGTCTTGCTCTCCACAATGGAACCGAGTTTATATATAATCTAAACTTGAACTGGCGGGGGAGCGAGGACAGCTCCCTATAGTCACACTTTCATCAAGGTAAGCTGTGGCCAAACGGATCGTCTCTCCCTGCGCCGTGGGTCCTATTTTGCCATCACATTACTCCCCTGTTCGGGACACTTGTGTGACATCCAGTTGACAACTGTGAGTTGTCGGTTGGGGACATGATTGATGCAGGGGGGCCACGTGACATGTGCCTTCAGGGTGGGGCTGGTGTGTGGGGTGTGTAGTTGTGACCCTATGGTGTTTGTGTGCAGCCCATGCGTGGCGCTGTCGTTGGCCTCTGCGCTGTGCGCATGTGTACCTGCGTCATCGCCGCTGCGCTGCCGTGACGGGGGCGTCACTTCCTAGTCCCGGGTAGTGGATGCCCAGGACGTTGCGAGTTGTTTTATTTTAGCAGGTGGGACATGTGTGGGTACAGTGGTGGATGTGTCCTGTCCACACTTGGTGCCTGGGGGGGCCATGTACAGTTTTTCCACCGTTGTATTGTGTGCAGTGTTTGCGTGCCCTTGTTGTGTATCTGCCTACCTGCGTTGTCGTGGCGCGTTCACTCCTAGGTGGTGCATCAGGTACAGCATGGGGATGGCCTGGAGAGCAGGATTCATTTCGGGGTGGGCTGCCTTTTTGGTCTCCGAACTCAACAGTCGGGTTTCCACCTTGGTATCTTGTGCGCTGTCTCTTTGCCAGTGAGGCTGTTTGGTTGTGGCATCGTAATTTGGACGCGGGGCGGTACGTCATTTCGTCGGACGGTGTGTCTCCATTGGCTCGCGCCGCTACGTAGACGGGCGCACTTTGATGGCGGGCGGCGTTGCAGGATTACGGGCGGTGTTTGGCTGAGTTTTCACATCCTAATTTGGCGGGCGTGTGAGCCGTTGCTGGCGGACGGTAACTAGCGGTTTTTGCCTCCGACAGCACGGCGGTACTGCTTCCGCCCGACATCGTAATGGGCCCCTAAATTACTATTTTTTAAAACACTCCCCACCCTAATCCCCTATAAACCCAACATCCTGCTCCTAAATTTTATTTTGCAATTCCAAAAATAATTGTAAATTAATATTTGAAATATTTAAATTAATACTAATTAAATTAATATTTTTTAAAACACTCCCCACCCTTATCCCCTATAAACCCAACATCCCGCTCCTAAATTTTGATTTGAAATTCGAAATTAAATTTTAAATTATAATTTGAAATTCCGAAATTAATACAAATTAAAATAATATTTTTTAAAACACTCCCCACCCTTATCCCCTATAAACCCAACATCCCGCTCCAAAATTTTAATTTCAAATTCAAAACTAATTTATAAATTCATATTAAAAACTATTAAAATGTATACAAAGTAAATTAATATTTTTTAAAACACTCCCCACCCTTATCCCCTATAAACCCAACATCCCGCTCCTAAAACAATATAAAATAATCCTTTTATTTTATAACATTTAAAACATTTTATTACTTAACAATAACTCTAAAAAAAATCAAAATACATACAAAAACGATATTTTAACATGTCGACTGCATCCAGCATATATAGGGACACAACACCCATAGATAAAAAGCTCTTAACGGTTCCTAGGATCAAAGAATGAAAATCAAAGGTGGCACCTAATCGCGAGTTCTAGTAATCGGGGAGCATGTAACAGAGATCTACCTCCAGATGCATCAGCTAAGATTGCATTATAAACAATAACACCGGGACTTAATACCAGATATATTAAGGATGGTGCGGGCACCAGAGGGATTCCTTTTACCCCCCAACAGCCTCGGGAGCTGGGGAAGAGCTTCCCCAGCTCCCGAGACCCCCCCCCTGGTTTCCCTGAAATGACGATCAGCGTGCACGTCGCGCTGACGTCATTTCTGTGAAACCGAAACTGAAATGAGCCAAGAGGTTCATTTTAGTTTCACTTTCCACGTGCTCAGGGGGCTATTTCAGCCCCCTGAGCACGTAGAGAGACGGGAGAGGTATCATTGGAAAGGGGAGATCCTCCCCTTAAAAATGGTACCCCTCCCTAATGGATCCCTGCTTGGGGATCACCCCAGGAGGGCAATCCCCAAGCAGGGATCCACCCACTAGACACCAGGGAGGGGGGAGCGGCCCCTTGGGCCAGGGCCTTTGCTCCCCCCATACTTTTTTGGGCACAACAGTCTTTCTGCCCCCCCCGGGGGGGCAAAAAGCCCACTAGAGACCAGGATTTTTTTTTTTATTGATGTTGGGGTGGGGGCTGCCCAAAAAGGGCTTGGCAATGCTCCCCCTCAGAGAAATGTCAGTCTTTCTGCCCCCCCAGGGGGCAGACGGGGGGCAGTAGCCCCCAATCTCCCCCCGGGGGGGCAGAAAGCCCACTAGAAACCAGGGATTTTTTTTTTATTGATGTTGGGGTGGGGGCTGCCCAGATGGGCAGGCCAATGCCCCCACCCCCCCAAAATGCAACAGTCTTTCTGCTCCCCCAGGGGCAGATAGGGGCAGTAGCCCCTGATCTGCCCCTGGGGGGGCAGAAAGCCCACTAGGCACCAGGGATTTTTTTTTATGATCTACTGGTGGGGGCTGCCCAGAATGGGCATGATAATGCCCACCACCCCAAAAACAATTACCACAGTCTTTCTGCCCCCCCAGAGGGGGGGGGGCAGAAAGAAGAGAACGCTGTGGGGTAGGACATTTGTGCCGGCATGGTGATTCCACACAAAAATATGTGGAAAATGTGTTTTTTTCAGCTAAATTTGAGGTTTGCAGGGGATTCTGGGTAGGAAAACGTTGGGGGATGCATGCAAGCCATACCTCGCTGGACTCCCCTGGGTGTCTAGTTTTGAGAAATGTGTGAGTTTGGTAGTTTCTCAAGGTGGCTGCCGAGCCCGGGGCCAAAAACCCAGGTGACCCCCTTGCAAAACCAGGTTGTTTTGTGATTGGTAATTTTGATGTCTCCTCAATACGTTTTGGGCCCTTGCCTGTCGTGGGTACTTGACCCACCCATGCGAGTGAGGTACCATTTTTATCGGGAGACCTGGGGGAACGCTGGGTGGTAGGAAATTTGTGGATCCACGGAGATTACAGTACTTTCCCACACAGAAATTTGAGAAAAATTTGATTTTTTCAGCTAAATTTGAGGTTTGCAGGGGATTCTGGGTAGGAAAACATTGGGGGGTCCATGCAAGCCATACCTTGCTGGTCTCCCCCAGGTGTCTAGTTTTCAGAAATGTGTGAGGTTGGTAGGTTTCACAAGATGGCCACCGAGCCCGGGGCCAGAAACCCAGGTGACCCCCCTTGGAAAACCAGGATGTTTTGTGATAGGTCATTTTGAAGTCTCCTCAATACGTTTTGGGCCCTTGCCTGTCGCGGATACTTGACCCACCCACGCGAGTGAGGTACCATTTTTATTGGGAGACCTGGGGGAACGCTGGGTGGTAGGAAATTTGTGGATCCACGCAGATTCCCAAACTTTCCCACACAGAAATTTGAGAAAAAAGTGATTTTTTTCAGCTAAATTGAGGGTTGCAGGGGATTCTGGGTAGGAAAACGTTAGGGGACCCATGCAAGACATACCTTGCTGGACTCCCCCGGGTGTCTAGTTTTCAGAAATGTGTGGGTTTGGTAGATTTCCCAAGATGGCCGCCGAGCCTGGGGCCAAAAACCCAGGTGAGTCCCCTTGGAAAACAGGGTTGTTTTGTGATAGGTCATTTTGATGTCTCCTCAATACGTTTTGGGCCCTTGCCTAACGCGGGTACTTGGGGCACCCACATGAGTGAGGTACCATTTTTATTGGGAGACCTGGGGGAACGCTGGGTGGTAGAAAATTTGTGGATCTACGCAGATTCCAGAACTTTCCACCACAGAAATGTGAGGAAAATGTGTTTTTTTTACAAAGTTTAAAGTTTGCAAGGGATTCTGGGTAACGGAACCTGGTGAAAGCAAGACAAGTCACCCCATCCTGGATTTCCCTGGGTGTCTAGTTTTCAAAAATGTATAGGTTTGCTAGGTTTCCCTAGGTGCCGGCAGAGCTAGGGTTCAAAATCTACAGCTAGGCACATTGCAAAAAAAGGGTCCGTTTTCACTGTGAAAATGTGGTGTGTCCACGTTGCATTTTGGGCCGTTTCCTGTCGCTGGCACTAGGCCTACCCACACAAGTGAGGTACCATTTTTCTCGGAAGAATTTGGGGAATGTGGGGTGGGTGGAATTTTGTGGATCCACGCAGATTCCAGAACTTTCCACCACAGAAATGTAAGGAAAATGAGGTTTTTTTGACAAAGTTTGAGGTTTGCAAGGGATTCTGGGTAAAAGAACCTGGTGAAAGCCAGACAAGTCACCCCATCCTGGATTTCCCTGGGTGCTTAGTTTTCAAAAATGTATAGATTTGGTAGGTTTCCTTAGGTGCCGGCAGAGCTAGGGTTCAAAATCTACAGCTAGGCACTTTGCAAAAAAAGGGGCAGTCTTCCCTGTGAAAATGTGGTGTGTCCACGTTGCGTTTTGGGCCGTTTCCTGTCGCTGGCACTACTCCTACCCACACAAGTGAGGTACCATTTTTCTTGGAAAACTTTGGGGAATGCGGGGCGGGTAGAATTTTGTGGATTCACACAGATTCCAGAACTTTCCACCACAGAAATGTGAGGAAAATGTGTTTTTTTTTTACAGATTTTGAGGTTTGCAAGGGATTCTGGGTAACAGAACCTGGTGAGAGCCAGACAAGTAACCCCATCCTGGATTCCACTGTGTGTTTAGTTTTCTAAAATGTATAGGTTTGCTAGGTTTTCCTAGGTGCCAGCAGAGCTAGGGTTCATAATCTACAGCTAGGCACTTTGCAAAAAAAGGGTCATTTTCACTGTGAAAATCCTGTGTGTCCACGTTGCGTTTTGAGCCGTTTCCTGTCGTGGGCACTAGGCCTACCCCAACAAGTGAGGTACCATTTTTCTCGGAAGACTTTGGGGAATGTGGGGTGGGTGGAATTTTGTGGATCCACGCAGATTCCAGAACTTTCCACCACAGAAATGTGAGGAAAATGTGTTTTTTAGGACAAATTTTGAGGTTTGCAAGGGATTCTGGGTAAAAGAACCTGGTGAAAGCCAGACAAGTCACCCCATCCTGGATTTCCCTGGGTGACTAGTTTTCAAAAATGTATAGATTTGTTAGGTTTCCTTAGGTGCCGGCAGAGCTAGGATTCAAAATCTACAGCTAGGCACTTTGCAAAAAAAGGGTCCGTTTTCACTGTGAAAATGTGGTGTGTCCACGTTGCGTTTTGGGCCGTTTCCTTTCACGGGCACTAGGCCTACCCACACAAGTGAGGTACCATTGTTTTCGTAAGACTTTGGGAAATGCGGGCAGGTGGAATTTTGTGGATCCACGCAGATTCCAGAACTTTCCACCACAGAAATGTGAGGAAAATGTGGTTTTTTTGACAAACTTTTAGGTTTGCAAGGGATTCTGGGTAACAGAACCTGGTGAGAGCCAGACAAGTCACCCCATCCTGGATTCCCCTGTGTGTCTAGTTTTCAAAAATGTATAGGTTTGCTAGGTTTCCCTAGGTGCCGGCAGAGATAGGGTTCATAATCTACAGCTAGGCACTTTGCAAAAAAAGGGTCAGTTTTCACTGTGAAAATGCTGTGTGTCCACGTTGCGTTTTTGGCCATTTCCTGTCGCGGGCACTAGGCCTACCCACACAAGTGAAGTACCATTTTTCTCGGAAGACTTTGGGGAATGCGGGGTAGGTAGAATTTTGTGTATCCACGCAGATTCCAGAACTTTCCACCACAGAAATGTGAGGAAAATGTGTTTTTTGGACAAATTTTGAGGTTTGCAAGGGATTCTGGGTAACAGAACCTGGTGAAAGCCAGACAAGTCACCCCATCCTAGATTTCCCTAGGTGTCTAGATTTAAAAAATGTATAGATTTGCTAGGTTTCCCTAGGTGCCAGCAGAGCTAGGGTTCAAAATCTACAGCTAGGCACTTTGCAAAAAAAGGGTCCGTTTTCACTGTGAAAATGTGGTGTGTCCACGTTGCGTTTTGGGCCGTTTCCTGTCGCGGGCACTAGGCCTACCCACACAAGTGAGGCACCATTTTTCTTGGAAGACTTTGGGGAATGCGGGGTAGGTAGAATGTTGTGGATCCACGCAGATTCCAGAACTTTCCACCACAGAAATGTGAGGAAAATGTGGTTTGTTTGGACAAATTTTGAGGTTTGCAAGGGATTCTGGGTAACAGAACCTGGTGAGAGCCAGACAAGTCACCCCATCCTGGATTTCCCTGGGTGTCTAGTTTTCAAAAATGTATAGGTTTGCTAGGTTTCCCTAGGTGCCGGCAGAGCTAGGGTTCAAAATCTACAGCTAGGCACTTTGCAAAAAAAGGGTCCGTTTTCACTGTGGAAATGTGGTGTGTGCACATTGTGTTTTGGGCTGTTTCCTGTCGCGGGCACTAGGCCTACCCACACAAGTGAGGCACCATTTTTCTCAGAAGACTTTGGGAATGCGGGGTGTGTGGAATTTTGTGGAGCCATGCAGATTCCAGAACTTTCCACCAAAGAAATGTGAGGAAAATGTGTTTTTTTTTACAAAGTTTGAGGTTTGCAAGGGATTCTGGGTAACAGAACCTGGTGAGAGCCAGACAAGTCACCCCATCCTGGAGTCCCCTGGGTGTCTAGTTTTTAAAAATGTATAGGTTTGCTAGGTTTTCCTAGGTGCCGGCAGAGCTAGGGTTCAAAATCAACAGCTAGGCACTTTGCAAAAAAAGGGTCCGTTTTCACTGTGAAAATGTGGTGTGTCCACGTTGCGTTTTGGGCCGTTTCCTGTCGCGGCCACTACACCTACTCACACAAGTGAGGTATCATTTTTATCGGGAGACTTAGGGGAACTCAAAATTGTGGAGCAACTGTTATTACCTATTGACTTTCAATGTATTTCTGCCTTCCAAATGTAAGACAATGTGTAAAAAAGAATCACTTTGAAAAATGACCTATAATTCACATGCTGGTATGGGTAACCACAATTTCGGAGATGTGCAAATAGCTACTGTTTCTAAACTCTATATTTTGTTCCCATTTCAAAAATACACAGGTGACTTTCATACCGATTTTCCCTGTTTATATTTTTCCAAATGAATTGCTATATACCCGGTACGAAATAAAAGACCATTGCAAGACCCTGCTCAGTTATTGGCTCTGGGTTCGTCGAGTTCTTGGTGAACCCACAAGTCTTATAGATCCCCACAACCAGAAGGGTCCAGCAGATGTAACGGTATATTGCTTTCAAACATCTGTCATACTTAGTAGAAGTTACAGGTGAAAACGTTGGCACAAATGGCTGTTTTTTTAACTCATTTTGAATTTTTTCTATTTTCAACTGTTAGTTTCTATACAAAAATCTTGAAGAATCTACACAAATGACCCCTTGCTGAATTCAAAATGTTGTCTACTTTTCAGAAATGTATAGCTTTCCAGGATCCATCATTGATTTCATACCCATTTTGACCATTAACTGGAAAGAGGTTGAAAGCACAAAAAATAGCAAAAATAGGCTATGTCCCAGAAAAATGCCAAAACTGTGTAAAACGTTTTTGTTTTCTGACAAAAGTCTGCTTGTCCCTGAAAGCTGGGAAGATGGTGATTTCAGCACCACAACTCCTTTGTTGATACCATTTGCAGGGAAAAAACCAGATGCTTTCATCTGTAGCCCTTTTTTAAAAAACAAAAACAAAATTTAGCTGTATTTTGGACGCAAATTTGGCATGGATACCTTATGTGGTCAAAAAGTTACAGGGGCCTAAGCGCGAACTACCCCAAATAGCCCAAAAAAGGCTACGCACAGGGGGGGAAAAGGCCTAGCAGCGAAGGGGTTAAGTGCCACTCCCACCAGGGACTTACTAAATAAAAGTTCATCAGTTTGTGTCCTCACAGGAGCAGAATAATACCGCCTGGTCAATATTTGTTGTTCTGGCCATCGCGCTGTCGGTGGTAGGTGGAGACTAAACATTCCCTATTTATCTAGGAAGTGAACATAGCATGCAAAGGGGTCTGTGTGCCATCTTAAAGGGGTGTCTGCACCCTAACAACGGTATAGATCAATTGGCTATTCTGTGGGCGGTAGTTATATGGAGGGAAGTCCGATGCTGGAAAATGATGGATTATTAATTAAAAAGCCATCCACGGTCTAAACAAAACTAAGCTTGAATTACTACGACAGATTAAAAAAAAGAGGAATTAAAGTTATTGATCACACCGCAGAGTGTCGGCTATTTTAAAAGAGGAATCTCATGCTTAAATAATGGGTATATATATACCCGGTATTTAAGCATAGTCCACCTCCTCTCCCCAATGGCGAGCACGGACTGATAGGGGGAGAAGCAAGATGAAAGCGTGGGGAGGAGATAAAGCAGCAACGAGCATGTGCTTACTGGACACAGCAGCAAGACTAACAAGCATTTGCAATATAATAGATCTCGCATTTATAAGAGTTTAAGCTATTGTCATTTACAATGGCAATAGCTCAAACTCTTGGAAATGCGAGACCTTGGCCGCCATGGTCCTGGGCAGCTTGAAAGTAAAAGCGGACATGGCGGGGAAAGCACGCTGTGCCCGCAGTAGGAGAAACCCATTAAAGAAAAGAGTGCTTACAAACTAAATAAGACATGCCGTGTCGCATCCGAAGTAAAGGGGCCAGTCGCCATCGGTGTTTACAAATGCAGACAAGGCGGTACCAAGGAGGGACTAACAACCCTAACAACAACTCGCAAGCCAGCGTTTACGAAGGACAATGACACAAGCCAATGAAAAATATGTGTGGCGAGTGGGCGGGGCTTCTCTTACATACTCCACTACAACAAGTCTCGCAAATGCAGCGCATGCATGCTGACTCAGGCTCAACCTAAAAATAAAGGCGAAGCTGGTAAAATAAAAAAGACCTGGCAGAAATCGTAGTGATCACAGATGCAGGTACGAGGAGTGAGATGACATGACAAGAAAGAGCAATGCTCTGTTTGTTATCTTATGATCATGTCCGTCCAAACTACTTATTTGGTTTGATATATATGCCCGGAGGGTAAGTTCTCTGCATGCTATTGCTATTGAGAGACAGAGAAGACACTACCCCCTTTCTGCTACTAGGTATGTGTCTAAACCTGTTCCAGCATTCAGCTCGTAATCTGCCGAAATTAATTTCTTTTAGCAACGCACCCAGGACATGTTCTATGTCCTGCCACACCCAGACATTTACCTGGGTAGTAAGAGAAAAAGGATGGTGTAGGCAAATGGCTCTTTTGCATGATTACCCGCATTTATTTGGACTGATGCTGCAGGTTTTTTGACTCTGTGCACTCAGGGCCGGACTGGCCGTAGCAGGCACTGGGCGTTTCCCTGGTGGGCCGCCAGGGTGGGGGCCAGTTTTGGGCCCCTGGGTGGGCCGTTTTTGTTACCGGGGGCCTGCAATATCCGTCCCCGGTAACAAAATCAGCCGAAACCGGCCCTTGCAAACAGCTAGGCCGCACCCCTTCAGCACCCCCAGGAGGGTGGGCCGAGCAGTTTGCCAGGGCTGGTTTCGGTTCCCAGTCCGGCCCTGTGTGCACTGGGATTTTACTAACCAGGCCCCAGTGCATGTGGTATAACCCCTAAAATAGTTTGAAATTGGTTATACTCCTAATTGGCATATTTCACTTACCTATATGTGCCTAGTATATGGCACAAAGGGTATCCAGGGCCTTTATCTATCAGTGCCTAGTATATGGCACAAAGTGTACCCAGGGCCTGTTAAGTGTCACTAGTGGACTGCAGCACACATTAGGGCATATTTATTTAAAAAAATTGGAGCGCGAAGCTGCACCAAATTTGGCAGCAACGCGCTCTGACATTTTGAAAACGCAGAATTGGGCCGTATTCACAAGAATGACGTGCATCCCTGTGTTTTCCCTAGCACTGGTGCAAAAAAAGCTGCCTTGCGTCAGCAACGACACCCTGCCGCCATGTTGCAGGGATGATTGTTTATGTGCAGGAAGGGACACCTTCTTGCACATAAACAATTAATAATGGTAATTCGCTTTTTCTATGTGTGCTGAAGAATGCAGCACACATGGAAAGAGCAAACAACGAGGAGAAATTATTAATTTCTCCTCGTATCACCAACGCCTGGTATTCTGCGGCGTTAGGTTTTGGTGCTGCCTCAGCCTTGTAAATCTGGGGCAGTGTTAAAAAGCAATGGGTGTTGCAGTCGAACCCCTACAGCAACACCCATTGCACGCCCCTTTGCCACAGAGGGCTGCAGCAGAAAGGATAATATTGACAAGGTGGCGTTAAGCCATGCTAAGTGGCTTAGCTGTAGGTTGCCTTTGCACTGTTAAAACTGCATATTGGACCAGTCAAGGCCTAAAACCTTCTTTTAAATATTAATAAGGCACCTCTAAGGGAGGATGCATGGTATTTAAAAATAGGGCAGATAAAGATTTATTATTAAATATGTCCTTGCAGTGAAAAGGCATTAAAAGCTATTTTCACTGTAGCAGGTTTAGATGTTCCATAGCAAAGCATTGGGAGGTAATATTAAAAACAGCTACAAAGTTCATTCTTGGATTTCAAAAAATATTTATTATGAGGCAAATTTATTGGTAAAGTGAGATTTCTAATAAATATTTTGCAAAGGATAATTTTAAAAACTCACCTTTTAGGCTTTTATTTTTTTACAGTCCCTTTGGGCTTCCGTCATCCAGGTGCTCACTAGCACCTTGATGAGGTGTGAACTTGCTTCCAGAGCTGAGACAAAGGTCTTGGGTGTGGGGAGGTGCTCTGATTCTCTGGCAGAATGACCATCTGGGCAGTGCTCGGGAACTTAATTAACTTCAAAAAGACCTACCCTGCCAGAGGCAGATGTAGTTAACAACCTGGCCTGCCCCATTTTTGTCCCTCTACCCAATCAGGCACCAATCCCAGTGGAAGAGGAACTGCCCCAAGTTTATAGTGACCACGCAGGAGGGGTTGCTCATTTATATGGCCACATCTTTGGGGTGGGCACAGGAGCTCTGCACAGGGGAAAAACATTTTCTGCTACAATGGGTTTAGGTTGTGAGGGACACTGCGGGATTGTTTGCAGTGGGGCACACAGGACCTGCTGCAAAAGTGGGTAGAGTGACCTGGTAACATCTTCCCCAGGGCACCATCTTCAGAATACTACTGGACCTGTGGAAGACAAACAAAGGACTGCAACTGCTGTTGAGACCTGTGAGGAGACCTTAAAGTCTGGACCTGCTCCCACTTGTACCCAGGACAAGAAAGTTGACTCCAAGAGTCAGTTGGCTGGCATCCTGTTAAAGTACAGGGACACAACAAGCTGCTAGATGCTCTTTGGCTTGAAAGACCCAAGGAGGACCAGGACAAACCTGCCAAGTCCATCTGACAAAGGTGTGTTGCCACTGATTCAGGTTGCTTCCATTTGCAGCCTTTCTGCAGCAGTAAATCTGTAGTAATGAGGTTCACGCAGGTAGGACGTAGATTATGAAGATTTATTGAAGTAGGTTACATGTAGATATGTTCCTGTGAAGCAGCCCCACCAGGAGCAGCCTGCCTGCTGCTCAGCCCATTCTCAACTGTCAGACTACACCTCACAGGCACCCAACATTCCAATACGCATCATCACTCCAACATTCCATGCAGCACACAGCACATTCACACTGTCTGAGCAGGTGGTGAAAATGGGAGAACATTAACATGAGCAGAATACTACAAAATCCTTTTCAGTAGGACGTCATGGAGAAGGTATTGGGCCTTGTGGAGCCCTGTTCAGCTACAACTTTCAGCATGGCCCCACTAGCGGAGTCTGAGCTCCAAAAAGTGACTAAGTCCGAACATAGAAATCTTGACTAGGCGAAGGTGTCAAAAGTATCAGGCCAGCGAGGACCTTCCTTGGGTGGGGTGAAATTTGAATTTCTCCTGCTCTGAACTTTCCCACCAACAGTCATCAGCTTTACAGGGATTTTGTCCAACAGCTATCCTGCCTTGTGGAACCCTTCTTGGCCACAGCCTGTTGCCTTGACCTACTGAGGACTTTTGACTTTCATTTCAGAGACTATGACAGAAGGTAAAACTTCCCCCGGGACAAATCAGGTTTCTGTACCCGACTAGCACTCCATCGCGATCAGGCTTAAATCATGCCTATGTACCGGTCAAGTGCAACCAGATGACTGCTTTTGGTGCTTAATGATTTTTGGAGCTATTTTTATTTAAAGCCCAATAAATTCATATCTCTGGTTCCCCTTATTGGAATTTTGTCATTTTAGTGTCATTTTGTTCATTTAAATATTCTCTGCTTTTTAAATTGGAGTGGGATTTTGTTTTGTTGGAGAGTGGCCAAGGCAAGATGGCTGAGTGAACGCTCTTTGCCCACCTCACTTAATCTTGCTTAATCTTGTAACCTACCTCCCTAAGAGGCACATTTTTCTGCCCCCTGGATGGCAGGAGGTGGTGGTGATTATCTAAGCCGTGGAGGGTCTGTGGCTCTGTCTCCTGAACCCCGTGTTGGCTGAGTGGTGGCCTTGTCTGGCAAACTGGAGCTCAGGCTGCATTGCCTGGGTGCAATGGAGGGCTGGTGAGCTACAGTGGACTGCTAGTGCCCAGTGTTCGGATGGCTACGCGGACCCAGCTTTCTAGAAGCTGCGTAATTGGTAGCAGGCGGCCGAGTAGTGTGGTCAGACTGCCCAGCTGTTTCATCCCCCAGTAGTGACAGGGCCTCTTGTCTTCTCTCCCTCCTTGTGTCTTAGCGGAGGCATGGGGGTGAGGGTCTTGCCTCACAGGCTGCTGCTCGTAGTGGACACTATGGAAGAGCCTGAACCCAAAGGTGATGTGAGGTGGATGAGGAATGCAATGTTGGCCCCGGTTGACAGAGTGCTGGTGAGTGAGACAGAGCTCTGAGTTGGAAGTCGAGATTACAGGCACGGTGTGGAGTGGCTAGTGAATCGCAGTCTGGCAAGGCTGGGGTCAGAGGAGCAAACTGGTGACCCCAGGTATCCTGCAGGTGTGAATAGTTTGGCTGGGTCTTAGCCAAAATAGGCCTCAAGGTTGCGGTTTCTGTGGTCCCTGGTTTGCCGGTGCTGAATTGGGGATTTGCTGGCCTGGACTACCTGAATGGTGATGGACAGAACTGGCTTAACATTTCTTTATGCCCTGAATCTGCCTCGGTACCCTGTGAACATTGACCCTGTCAGTGGACACGGTGCAGTGTGTGCTGTGCTCGGGAGACTCTGACTTATCAACAGATGCTCACATGGGCAGGTTCTAGTAGAGTCCCACTACGTTGCAGTTGACTGGGGTTACATTGCACAACAGAGGCCCGTAACGGTGTGGGCCAGTGGCCCTGTCGATTGTGTGCCTGAGGGGGTCTTCCAACCAGAGAGATTCTTGAACCCTGAACAACTTGGTTCATGAAACTCAGCTGAACTTGGGAGGCATGGGTAAGGACAAGACACCTGTACTGACACAGAGCAACACAATGACTCAGTATACGGCTCCTCAGTGTAGGAAGGTGGAATCTGACTATATGGTTGCCCCCACTTTTTTTATGGTGTTTTGCTGGTTTATGACTTAGTTGGACTGGGATCCTGCTATTCAGGGCCCCAGTCTATCTGCTTTCTCTGTAAAAGGTTTCCATGTGCCTTAGGCACATCTCTGATTGGAATCTGGAGTGCCCTTATAAGTCCCTAGTATATGGTATACTATGTACCAAGGGCATAGGTACCTCAGAGGCCTGCCAGGGGCTGCAGCATGTATTATGCCACCCCTGGAAGGCCATCCAAACTGACACCACAGGTCTGCTACTGCAGCCTGGGTAAGGTGGTGCATGCACCCCTTACTGTGATATAGGTTACCTATATCACTAAATACATACACACATATAAACCTATAAGTCACTCCTAAGGCAGGCCTTATCAATCCTAAAGGCAGAGTGCATGGTTCCTATGTGAGAGGGTGCCCCTGCATGAGCAGGGCCCCTCTGCAGCGTTCGGAGACCATCTCTGATGCTGTTTGTAGTGCAGCCTGACCATATACTCCTAAGCGCATTATATCCTCGCGGTAAAATGCTAACTTTGGAATGGCTGCACCTAAACATGTCGTGTTTGGTGTCAAACATCTTGGAATACTACCCCCCGCCAATCCTGGCGGCGGGGGTAGCATTCCACCCTTCTAGAGGGAAAGACATGTTAACTCTGGCTTACCCGGTAACTTCTTTCTGAAGCCCTGGCATCACAAAATGGATGCTGCTGCCACAGACACAAGTCTGGCCTCCTGCTGCTGGACGAAACTCCGGCAGGGGAGGCCTGGACAATAGGTTTCCTGTTGCAGGGAGGTGTGACCACCTCCCCAGACAGGATAATGTGTATTGGGGCTGGGTGGGTGCACTCTTAGAGTGCTTTGAAGTCCTGCACTGGGGGAGCAAAAGGCTCCTCTGTGCATATGCCAGTTCAAACCAGCTCAGGGGCTACCTGCCCCTGCTCTGGCGCGAAACTGGACAAAGGGAAGTGGGTGTAGCCACCCCTCCCTTGACCCTCCCATAGGTGGGGTCATAGAGTTAGTCCCTCCCTGTTTTACTGGTTAAAATGGGGAACCCTTGCCACAGCAAGATTAGATATCCCTGGACTAAACTTTGAAACTGAATCCTGGACCTTCGACGCTCTACATCACGATTAGAGGACTGAAGAATCTCCCTTGGGGTCAAGGAGTGACTCCCCTGCTTGGCAGGCACCAAAAACGATAACGACGGTTGCAAACTACGCCGCTCCCGCCGGAGTCCGAAGTTCCTGCAGCCCAAGAAGTGGATTTCCTGACTTCTCCAAGGCCATCGTGAGTCCCCAGCGAAGCTGAGGCAAGTGGACCCCACAAGTGATGAGGAACCGCGACCCCTGGGTACCATGCACTATTGTCGAGTGCAACCCCTTCACAACGTTCTACGAACCTGTGCTTTGGACTACGTGTGGACCCAACCTCCAGCAGGAATCCCTCCGAAGATCAGAGGCCTACACCGTCCTGAGTGACCGTGGGCCCCTGTTGAGTGATTCCGCCCGAGGTGTCTTCGCGAGCCCTTGCCAGCCGGCTCGTGGGTCCCCAGAAGACTTTCTAAGGAAACCAAAGGGCTCCCCTGGTTGCTCCAGGCCTGCCCTGACTTACCCTTGCTGGGTGAGTTCCCCAGACCTTGCTGGTCTGCACCACCGACGATCTTCAGCTACATCAAGACTTGCCGTTGCCAAGGCTTGTTGGGTCCAATCCGGTCGCCGACACCGCAGCACTCGACAGACATCATGTACCAGCCCGAATCCTGCTCCTGGTTGCCGACAACGCCTCCTGGACCTCGTGGCTGCAGAAAAGAGACGACCGTCAACGCACCTGAAGCACTCGACATCGGTGGGCATCTGTCCATCGCCTTCCTGGTCACTGGCTAGTGACCCAGACTCTGTCCCCTCTGCTTTCAGGTTCACCAGAACTCCGATCCACTCTTGGATCCACCCGGACACTTTTCTTCTGGTCGCCAGCAGCACTTTGCAGCAGATCGCCATACGAAACGACGACGAAACCCGACCCCGAAAGGCACCTATGCACCCGGCTTCCCTGGGTGAGGTAACACGAGTACTCCGGTGCTCCCGTGGGTAGAGACTCTTCAAAGTCCTAGATCTCAAAGGGTTTTGTCCTAGTCCTCTTTAAAGTGTCCCTTTCTTCTATTTTCCTGACCGCGACTTTCTCCATAGAAGTAACGGCGTATCGCGGTTGTGTATTTACACTGCACGCGTCTCCCGTGGGTCCCCTGTGTCACTACCTTGGGTGGTTCCTTGTGGTCCAAGCACTTCTAGAGGCTCTAGGCCTAGTGTCTAGTTCAGTCGTGGTTCGCATACCACTTTATTGGTATATGGTTTGAGTACGCCCCTAGGGCCCAAACGTGTATTTGTGCTATTACTGTGACTTAAGATCTTATAACCTATGTACTTCGAACTCTAGCCTCATAAAGAGACTAGAGGGGTGTGTTTAGTAATAAATACATATATTTTGAATATATACCTGGTGTGGTGCTCTTTCATTTGGTCACTCAAGAGATTATAGACTGGTAAAACAAGCTGCTTTACATTCCTTCAAGACTTAGCCTGAAGGCTGCTCTCCACAGCTACCACTAGGATAGCTTTCAATAAGGTTGTCTTTAACCTACCTACCATAAGAGTCGATTTGGACTGGTGCAAGGTGCCCACTATAATTAGTGGACAGCATATGCCAGGCCAACTTCTCACACTCAGTCTCTGCTGCAACCGACGACCAGGCTGAGCAGGACATGGCAATGGATGAGTCCTCACGGGCAGACATTATGGTGCCCATTCAAGTCTCACATGCGGTTCTGGAAGGAAAAATTGATACGGTGTCCTTAGAGGTCAATTAGCTCCAGACAGACCTAGGAAAGATAGAAGAGAGGGTGCAGTCGGTGGAGGGTTCTATTATTGAATTAAAAACAAAGGTGATTGCCTTGAAAGCCCAAATAGTGCAAATGATAACTGGCATACATATGTTGTAAAATAGAGCAGAGGCGGCAAAAGGCCGCTTCCACCATCATAATCTGCGGTTTCTCAGATTTCTGAAAGGGCGGAGGGTACAGCTGCAGAATGATTTTTGGAGGAGCGGGTCTGGAGTCAGCTATGGGAGCGGTGGCTCTCTGAACTATTTGTGACCGAAAGGGCACATAGGTTGCTGGTTAGGGCCCCACAGTCTGGTGGACCTCCCAGGGCCCTCATTGTGCACATGTTCAACTACAGAGACCAAGATTGTATCATGTGTGCAAGTAGAAAGTAAGCACACCAGCAGTTTGAGAACCATCACATCACATTCAGCCAGATTATACCAGGAGGGTTCAAGCTCAATGAAAATTGTATCTAGAGTTCAAACAAAAGCTCTGGGTGATGAACCTCAAATACATGTTGTTGTTTCCGGCCCGCCTGCGAGTGAGGGTGGAAAAAGCCACTTCTTAGAGGATGTCTGGGCTTGGCTTGAGATTTGGGACATGGCTGACTACGACAGATCGCCTCCTCCCAGGGAATGGCAGTGTGCCTGAGAATGCTAGATGGAAATCTCAAGACACAATGTGGTCAGGTACTGGCGGAACCAGAGCGATTGGACTCTACATGTGGTGGTACAGGATGATGGTAATTTGGGGCCAGAGGATGGCCCTCCTCAGGAGAGGTGGTTACTCTTGTGAGGTAAATGGAGACAATGGCAGTAGCTTTTCCAGACATGATAGGCCAGGAGTAGGGTGTTCGTGGTGATGCCTGAGGAGGTGCATTGACATAGCAGTCAATTGACTAATCGCTCACCGATGTTCTCTTTTGGGGTCATAGGGTAGTCAGATGTCAATGTTTCTATTTGTGCTGTTAGTCCTCAAGGGTATATTCCTTTGATATGGCTTATATTTTTGACAGGAATTTCACATGGTCTACGACAATGATGGTCAGGTGGTTGGGCGAGGATTGGGATTGCAGTAGGGGCAGTACCCTTTACTAGTAGGTAGGCACGCTGGTATCCTCAGATCGGTGAGAGAGCTCCCTTTGATAGAGAAGTGTATCTGGCTGACTGAACACTACTCGCAATATACAGTGTAGTTTAATATTTTACAAACTTTTTTCTGTTGGATTAGGGTGGGAATCTGTGGGGCATATTTACAAGCCCCTATCACCACCACAACGTCACTTTTAGTGACGCTGTGGTTGCAATAGGGGCTTCGCCTTGTTTACAAGGCAGCGTTAAGCCACTTAAAGTTAAAGTGGCTTAACGCTGCCTTGTAAATAAAGCACCCTTTCACGCTGTACATAGCGTGAAATGGGAGGGCAATGAGTGTTGTGGTGGACTTTCCACCGCAACACCCATTGATTTTGACGCTGCACCCTATTTACAAGGGTGGTGCAAAGGTGCCTACGTTGGCGCTAGGCGGCTAAGTTTAGCACTAGCACAGGGGAAAACGCAGAGCTGCACCATATTGTTGTAAATATGGTGCAGCCCTGCGTTTCTGAAGTTGCGCGGCGTTAAGCCAAGGAGGCTAACGCCGTGCTTTGCCACTTTGTTGTAAATATGCCCCTTTGTCGGGCCCACTCTGTGAGGGATTAGAAGATGGATATGCACCCTACTAGACTGGGATTGAAACATGGAATAGAGACAGCTCTGTCAAGAATCTCCACAGAATTTGATCTTTTGGCTGTATGGAGGCACCGGCATCATTTGGACAGGTTTCACTCCTTCATTCCTGTTGGACTTGGCCCTTTTGCAGGGTCATGAGCTTTTTGCCTTCCTCCTGTATTGTTTCTGACCTGTTTTTGTTGGTTTTAGGACTCTGGGCACTTTACTACTGCTGATCAGTGCTAAAGTGCATATGATCTCTGTGTAAATTGTTATGGTAATTGGTTGTCCATAATTGGTATGTTTGCCTTACTTGTAAAGTCCCTAGTAAAGTGCACTATGTGTGCCAGGGCTGGTAATACAAATGCTACTAGTGGGCCTGCAGCACTAATTGTGCCACCCACACAAGTAGCCCTAAAAAGAGATCTCAGGCCTGCCACTGCAGTGCCTGCACGCAGTTGATAACTGCCTTGTTGTCCTGACAAGTGCACCCACTTGCCAGGCCTTACCCTTCCCTTTTTATGCACATCAGACACCCCTATAGTAGGCCCAAGGTACCCCCCTGGGCAGGGTGCAGTGTGTGTAAAAGGTAGGACATGTACTGAGGTGTGCACCATGTCCTGACAGTGAAAGACTGCCAAATTCGTTTTTCACTGTTGCAAGGCCATCTTCCCCATAGGACAGAATGGGGAATGCTGGGTCCCATGTTTACAACATATCTTCCCATAGGCATAAGTTGGAGGGATGAAGTTTAGTGTGCCTGAATTCAGAATTTGATAACACATCTTTCTATGAAGATGGTTTTAAATTGTGTGTTTAGAAACCACACTTTTAGAAGTGGCTGGTTTCTTGTCCTAACCATCATGTGTGTTTCTGCCTGGTTGTGTATTGCCTGTCTGGGTTTGGATGTGACAGGGTCTGGGGAGTGTCCTGACACCAGAGAGGGGTAGGTGAGATAGCACAGGCTGGCCTGCATTTGGTGTAGGGGGAGGAGTAGCCCCTTTGATGCGAAGAGGCCTGTGCTGCTGCCACAAAGGAATGGCTCCACCTCCTGCAGAGTGTCTGAGGCCCAGACCCCCACTATCAAAGAAAGAAGAGGTGCACTGGCAGGAAGGCACCCAGAACTGGTTTGGACCGGGCTCAGAGCCCCCTGAACACAAAGACTTCAAAGGCATTTAGGGGTATAAATGTAAGAGCTGAAACCCCTGAACTCAAGACTTCAATCCAGACTGAAAAAGGATTGAAACTACTTCGTGATCAAGAGGAACCTCTGCCAAGGAAGAACAGCTGAGGAGTCTGAAGAGAAGGACTGCCCTTGCTGTGTGTTCTGGGGCTGGTCTGCAGTTTGCTGATTTGACTAAGGAGAGGACAAGGGACTTTGCTGTGTGCTGTGTCCCCCTGCTTGAAAGGACTTTGCTGTGTGCTGTGTCCTGAAGTAACTTGTCTCCAAGGGCCTGAGAGGAGCTGGCTCCCTGTTGTGGAAACTCAGGAACATAAAAGTTTCCAAGTGTGTCTCAGCAACGCTGTGTGCGTGTGCTTTTTGCTGCCTGAGACCTTCGTGAGACTTGCCCCATGACTGTGTGCCCCGGAGCAGTCTTGCGCCCTGCTTCGATCGACAGCGTGACCAGAAGTGCTGTGATCGTTATCACCATCGGCCCGGACCATCGTCCCAAGGGGGAGCCGTGAGGTGAAAGTTTCCAAGTGTGTCTCAGCGACGCTGTGTGCGTGTGCTTTTTGCAGCCTGAGACCTTCGTGAGACTTGCCCCGTGACTGTGTGCCCCGGAGCAGTCTTGCGCTCTGCTTCGATCGGCTGTGATCATTATCACCATCGGCCCGGACCATCGTCCCAAGGGGAGCCGTGAGGTGAAAGTTTCCAAGTGTGTCTCAGCGACGCTGTGTGCGTGTGCTTGTTGCAGCCTGAGACCTTTGTGAGACTTGCCCCGTGACTGTGTGCCCCGGAGCAGTCTTGCGCCCTGCTTAGATCGACAGCTTGACCAGAAGTGCTGTGATCGTTATCGCCATCGGCCCGGACCGTCGTCCCAAGGGGGAGCCGTGAGGAATCACCACCGCCGGCCCGAGCCTGCCTTTGCCCAAGATCAACGGAGCCGCGCCGGGAGCCGATCAGCTGTGAGGCCGTCGCCTGGTAGCCCGACTCTCACTGCGTGGAGCAGCCGCCGACAACCCGAAGCCGCACAGCGTGACGCCCTAAGCCCCGAGGAGAGAGAGAGAGACTGCACCCCCAGGTAACGCTCAGTGAGCGTGCGTGTGTCGCCGCCTGGGGCGGAGTGCGTGCTACGAGAGACCGCTCTTGGCCTTTCCCATCTTTGCAGCGCAAGCCTCCGCTCAAGTCAGTATCGCGGCCCGTACTCGCCGAGGAGTGGCAGTACCGGGGTCGGATTGTGGAGCTGCACGTTGTTTCCTTCGTAAAAGTATTGGGGGCTTATTTTGGCAGCCGCTGACCGCGAGTCAGCCAACAGTGGCATAGAGACCTTCACAAGCACCGCGATCGGTGCCGAACTGCATTGGTACTTGTTTAACGATTCGCATTAGTACTTGCATTACGAACTGCATTATTACTTGCTTTACGATCCGCATTAGTACTTGCATTACGAACTGCATTATTACTTGCTTTACGATCCGCATTAGTACTTGCATTATGAACTGCATTATTACGTGCTTCTACGATTCGCATTAGTACTTGCTTTAAGGACTGTCTTATTTCTACATTACAAACTGCATTATGAACTGCATAGCATTGCATTAGGACTTCATTAGATCATCGTGAACTGCTTATTAGTACCGCAAGAACCTACAAGTGAGTGTTGGCCTAATAACCGGCCTAGTGAAATATTACGAATACGCATATGTTGGATTTTTATCGTTTGGTCTCATCGTATTTCTTTTTGATAAAGATACCGCTTTTTTTATAAAATCAATGTGGTGTCCATTTGTGGTGTTATCACTGTGTTACTGGGAGTGTGGTTTCAAATACTTTACACATTGCCTTGGAGATAAGCCTGGCTGCTCGTGCCAAGCTACCGGGGGATGAGCAGGGGTTATCTAAGAGGGTGTCCCTCCTTTCCCTGACTAGAAGCAAGGGTCCCTATTTGGGCTAAGGTACCTACCTCAGCCAACTAGAGACCCCCAGTTCTAACATCAGACGATACGTATAGCAGAATGGATTTTGTGCTGGGTAGGCGGGCGGACATGAAATTGTTTGACTCCACAACGTATATAAATAGAGTCTTGTCAGACCATTCCCCACTGCTTTTCTCCATTGCAATGCAACTCTGCAGATCGAAAGTACCTATGTGGCATTTACAAACAAAGGTTTTGATGGATGCTGCCTTCCTTATACATTCCAGAGATTTTACCAGGCAACATTCCCAGCTGACATGGGGTGAACAAACAGTAGATCGAGGGAGTGGGAGGCTGATAAGGCGACCCTTAGGGGGAATGCGTATTGCGGATCTTTGGTGTGTGAGGGCACCTTGAAAAAACCCAGTAGGTATGTAGTAGACATTAGCTAGTTTAGAGAAATGGGTCATGATAGACCCAGATATCGTACACAGCCACTGTTAGATACAAAACATCAGTTCGAAGACACTTGGTCCCAGCTTGATAATAACACTTATAACATCACAGACACATATTAGCTGATTGGGGGATAAGTTAGGCCGTCTTCTAGCTGTTCAGTTGAGAGAAACCCCAGGCACATATATTGTCACTACAACAGAGTGATGGGAGGGTGGTAACGGCAAAGGAGCAGAATAATGATGTTTGTGCAGAATATTTGGAAGGAGGGGGAGTAAACAAGGAGTTAGAGACTTCATGGGTGGAATGCGACTGACAAGTCTAACAAATGATCAGCAAGAGATGCTGGAGGCCCTACTTGACATGCCTGAGCTGAAGGAAGCTTGACAGGGATGGCCAGAGGTAAAACCCCAGGTTTGGATGGCATCCCAGTAGAAGAAGGGCTCATACTCTTTCAGGATAAACTGTTGGGGTTTTTTGATGAGGCCAAGAGAGCCAGTTGCTTGCCACCCACAAAGCAGGAAGAAATTATAGTCCTGGTGCGCCATGTGGGTAAAGATCACACCCAAGTATCATCCTATTGTCCAATATCCATAAAGACTACAGATGTTAAGTTGCAGAGCAAAGAATTGGCTAATAGGGTATTGGGAGTCATTCAGTTCTTTATACATGATGATCAAACAGGGTTCATCCCTGGTAGGATCCTGATGTTTAGCATAAGATGACTGATACCTTTTATGAGGGCCCTGGCAGACTCCAACTATGACTATGCGCTTGCTGCCCAGGACCTGAATCGTTCATTTGACTTCGCTAGCTGGACATATTTTTGAGTGGTTTTGGAAACTATGGAGTTTCGTCCCAACTTCATAGGCTGGATAAATTACTCGATACAGACTCATGGGCTAGGGTGTGGACGGGAGGCATGATCTTGGATTCCTGGGCCTTGGATAGAGGCACTCTCAGGGATGCCAACTCTCCAATATGCTCTTTGACTTGCAGTTAAGACCCTTGAATCTCGACTGCAAGACTGTTTGGAGACCTGGGGAGTTTGAGTGGGACACCAGGTGCATACTGTATCTCTGTATGCCGAAGATGAATATGAGAAAGTCATCCTTTTTGCCCTGATCACCCCTATTTGTTGACTGATACTGGTGGTTACTGACTCTGATTATGCCCTGGACTCTGCTAACCGGACCAGGGCCAGTTCTCTGTTTAAAAGCTATATGGTAATTAGGTGCAATTGCAATTTGTACTGACAACCTACCCGTAAATCCATAGTATAAGGTAGGGCATGTAGGTTTAGAGGCTCCGTAGATTTAATGCACGTAAGTGTGCACTGCTGTGGTGCCTGCTGTCATTTTAAAAGCCAGCTCTGCCTTGCAGGCTGCTTCTAAAATAAAACTATGTCCAAATTTGAATTATTTGGAATTAAAGGTACTTCCAAATTCTTAAACTACCTTATTTCTATATATATATAGGTCACCCCTAATGTCTGTTCTAGGTGCCCAAAGGGTAGGGTGCCATGTTAAAATAAGCAGGGACATTATAAAAGATGTTTTAGATGCCCTGTTGAGGAACAAAAGTGCCAATTTCGTATTTTCCTATTGTAGTACATTAACCCAATGGGCTAACATGGAATGCTTTATTTACCATTAATAAAGTCTATCTTATGACAGGAGTGAGCTAAAATAATAATTTAAAGTGTCAAATTAATAGTTGCAATGAATCCAACAACTAGTCAAGGTTGGATGTATTATAACTATTGTAGGAAAGAAGTTGTAGAACTGATTTCCCAAAGTTACCCAATTCAGCTCTGTAGCAGCCTCTTCTGATTGGCCAGCCTTTGACAGGCTGAGCCAAGCTGTCTTAATTATGAGTGAAGTGGCCTGGTTTGAGACAAAGGAGTCATCTGGTGGGAGGAGATCTGCAGCAGCAGATGCTATAACAGGAAGGGGGCTGGGTAGCGAAACTGGTCTTCAAAGGGAGAAAGACAGTGAGGACAGAAACCTCCAGGAGAGATTTTCTCCATTTTGATTTTAGTGTAATTGTGCTTTCTGGGACATTAATATGCCAAACTTCAAAGGAAGTAGTCATCACAGAGGGTGGCACCCTGCACCTCATTTGTCAGGGGTACCCCCTCCCTTCTTCTTGCCAGCCCAGAAACCTGGATAAATATGGGAGAGCTGCCCAGCAACTCAGATCCCTGCCTGGAAACAAGAAGAAGAAGAAGAATGACTGCCCTATTGAACCCCTGGTCTGCACCTTGAAGGACTGCACCTGCTGCACACTCTGGGCTTCACAAAAAGAGGACTTTGCCTTGCCTTTGCTTCAAGAAGTCACCATCATCAACTCCACAATGAAGGCCCCAACTGACCAGTGTTCAGTGGACCTTCAAAGATTTGGCCAGGTGCATTGTGGAAATTGTAGTCCAAATTCTCCAAGGAGCAACTCAGAACTTCTGAAACCTTGGCTGGTATTGTGGACCCTTCAATGTTATATTTCATATAGGTACCCCGATATAGGTCTAGGTAACATCATAACCCTTCACCTACATTCTCTCCTATACTACCTACATAACGGATTTGAAGGACTGACCTTTTACCCAGTTACAATACTACACACAAGTACATAGGGTTTTTTCCTGGACACTGGCCTCATAAATTATGCATGAGGATTCTTAGTTTCTTGGAATCACAGCAGGATCATCATCTCCTGCATAATAACTGTGTATAAAGTTGATTCCTGATGTCATCCTAAGTCCGACACTGGCACAGCAAGGTAGAACCCCCTGGGGATACCTTAGGGTATATAAACACCACATCTTGCTGAGATAGGGAGAGGAGATCACGACTTCCATGCCGACACACTGACGCAAGACACTGAGGTTCCTGCATGCAGATACTCCAGCTCGCAGTGGTCTGACATCCCTTGCGGGGTGTTCAGTTCGAGACCAGAACGGGGTCCTGCAGTTTCACATCAGGTAGTGGGGCTGGCTTTATCCTAGAGGGATTCTTGGCTTTACACCTACTCACATGCTAGGTACACTTAGGTACATCTAGTTAGGGTGCATCGTAGGAGTACGCATTTTTATTGCCATGTATTTTATATACTCGCCTATATTTATGATTTTAGCAAAATGGTAGAAACCATTATATCCTATGGGATTTATATTTCACCATATGGGATATTCGTCACTGTTGCGACGGAGTCCCTCGTTTGCCAAAGATCATAAATCAGGCCCTAAGTGCGAAGGAAAAATTTTGACCGGTCCCCAAAAGCTCATCATATTCAACCTTTGCTCCATCGCGGTCGACCTGAAATTTGACTTGGACCGGGTCAAGCATGACCAGATGTCCCCAGTTGGCGCTTTATGCTCTTAAGCACTAGAAAGCACATTTTGACATTTAATCTGTAAAAGTTCATAGCTCCGGTTCCCCACATTAGATTTTTGTGGTTTTGGTGTCATTTTAAAGATAAAAATATGTCCTATTTTATAAATTGGTGTTAGATTTTTATTGTGTGTTGTGTCTTATTAACTGTTTTTGTGACATTAAATGCTTTACACACCTGTCTCCTAAGTTAAGCCTGCATGCTTGTAAGCCAAGCTACCAAGGGTTGAGCAGGGATTAATTTATTGAGACTTGACTGGACCTTATTTGTGACTGTGGTGTTATTACTATATGTAGGTACCTACCTGCACCTACTAATAAATCACCTTCCAACATTTGGTGTGCAGTGGTGGGATCCAGTACCTGTGTTTAATACTACTATGCATCATTTAAGTATATATCTTTAAAAATCAGTTAAATTGACCTAGATCAAAATTGACTTTTGATTACTTTTTTAAAATTTGGATTAATTTTTAATTACTTAATTTTTTATTTATTCTAAATTGTTCTAATTACATTTTTGGCAACGTTTTTGAGTGACCCAAAACTAGGGATACCATGGAGCTTGATCTGGATAGCCTATACACACTCCCTGTAGTACAGCTTAGAGGGTTGTGTAGTGCTAAGGAGTTACGAGCGTCTGCCACCACTAGGATGGGAGAGCTGATAAAGTCCCTTGAAGCCTGGGCAGGGGCCAGGTCGCAGAAACAGGGGAAGCTCCAGAGATGGGAGGAGGGGGAGGATGATCCCTTCAACCTCCAGGGGTGGAAGACCCCTTAGACCTCACTGAAGATGAGGCAGAACGCCTGTCCGCTCACACAGTAACCAGAGCCCTGACTAGAGCTAGTGGGGGAGAGGATCCACCACAGGAGAAATAGGTCTGTCCCTCGGGGAAAGAGAGCTTGAGGCCCAGTTAGCCTATATAACTTTCAAGGTTGAGGAGTTGGCCCTGGAGAAAAAGAAGTGGGAAAGTGAAGAAAGAGTGTGTGGACTCAAGGGGTGGTGGGTTTGGCCCACGGCTGCCCAAGGAGATTGTCCCTAAGTACCAGGAGGGAGACGACATAGACAAGTGGCTGACAGCATTTGAGAGGGCCCTTAGAATGAGGAGGGCTAGCTCTCAATACTGGGGTTCAATCTTGTGGGAGTTGATCGCAGTAGCTAGGAGGGATAGGCTCCTGACCTGGGGGGGGAGCAGAATCCTACTCCCACATTAAACAATGTCTGATCAGAGCAGTACAGGATGAAGTTCAGGGACACCCAGAAAATCAGCACCCAATCTAAAGACACTAGAGGGCTGGATACAGGGAAACAAGGTAAGTACCTATGAGGGGCTCTATAATTTGTTTGTGAAGGAGCAAATTTAAGTAATTGTCCCTCAGAGATGTTACACCAGTATCTAGTTGACTCTAAACTATGTAATCCCAGGTAACTGGGGGAGAAAGCGGATGCGTGGGTTACAACCAGGGTTTCCAAGAAACACCAGGGGGGTCATCAAAAGAAAGGAGTACTGGTCCCTTCCCAGGGGAAAGCCCTGGGTAATTAAGTTAAAAAATACAAAAGAATCCTCTAAAGATCCACAAACATCTGCACAAGCAGTGGGTCCCTGAGCCAATCCACTTTCAAGGCGAAGGGGTACCACGGGAGGTCCTTTGACCCTTCAGAGGCATGGAGGTGTTATGACTGTAATCAGTCAGGACACAAAAGAGGAAATGCTGGCTGCACGAAGAAGTCCCTCAATGGTGGGCAGTCCACAGGGATTGCTTGTGTAGGTGTGGGGTGGAAGTTGCCTCAGAGATGGGGAAAGAATTCACAGAAGTAACCTCAGTTTCCGTAGGTGGGGTGGAAATTTCAGCCCTGGCTCCTTGCCTCCTAGCATGGAGAGGTATAGGCAGAGGGCTAAAAGTAATGGTACTGAGCTTGAGGCTCTGTGAGATACAGGAGTCAGTGTGACCATGTGTAGGAGAGTAGGATCTGCCTCTTATGTTGCCCCCACTTTTAGGTCTCGGCCTGCACCAGCGCTTGCGCTGGTCTGGCCGAGAGTTTTAGTAAGCGGGTTTTGGAAGTGCAAACACTGGCTTTCGGCTGGCGACCAGCTTGAGTTCACAATGGCGTGCACCGCGCAGCTGCCATCTGTTGTTTCCTATCTCTTCCTCATTTCCTCGTCATGGCTCATTAACTCTCTGGACTCTGATGTTTCAATCGCAGCAACAGCTCACATTACCAACTGAGGGCCCTGGACTACAGTCACATGAAAAACAACAGCGATTAGCATTGAAATGCAAGCTTTTTTTGTCTAGTTAGAAATATTGCTTCGGTGGGTTGATTTCACCTTATATCGCTATTTGTTTTATATTGGGAGTCACAGCCTAATTACCAGTATTTTTGTCTCTCACTGGTTTTTAAAAAATATTTATTCGCGCAAAGCACAAAGCTATATTTAAGGTTACTTTTCCGCGACACTTCTTCACTCTATATAAACTCCACACCCCCCACTCTTATTGTCTCTCTCCTTCTCTCTCTCTCCCCTCTCTAATTCTCTCTCTACTTAATTAACTCTCCCTCTCTATCTTTTTTAGCCTTTCATTCTCTCTCACCCCTTTATCTGTTTCTCTTTCAAACTCCTTCATTCACTCTCTCTCCCCTTCTTTCTCTCTCTCTATCCCGCTCCACTCTTTATTCTATGTACACCCTTTCTCTCTCTTTCTCTCTCACCACCCTCTCTAATTGGGCATTATATCTTCACTCTATCTCTCACTCGGCAACACCACAGCATCACTCAGCGCAACCACAGCATCACTCAGCGCAACCACAGCATCAATCAGAGCCAGCACAGCATCAATCAGAGCCAGCACAGCATCACTCAGCACCAACACAACATCTCTCAACGCCATCACAACATCACTCAACGCCATCACAGCATCACTCAACGCCATCACAGCATCACTCAGTGCAACCACAGCATCACTCAGTGCAACCACAGCATCACTCAGCACAACCACAGCATTACTCAGCACAACCACAGCATCACTTAGCGCCACAACAGCATCACTTAGCGCCACCACAGCATCACTCAGCGCCACAACAGCATCACTTAGCGCCACCACAGCATCACTCAGCGCCACCACCGCATCACTAAGCGCCACCACAACATCACTCCGCGCCACCACAACATCACTCAGCACCACCATAGCTTTACTCAGCGCCACCACATCATCACTCAGGGCCAACACTGCATCACTCAGCACCACCACAGGATGACTCAGCACCACCACAGGATGACTCAGCACCACAACAGGATGACTCAGCACCACCACAGGATGACTCAGCACCACCACAGCATCGCTCAGCGCCACCACAGCATCGCTCAGCGCCACCACAGCATCGCTCAGCGCCACCACAGCATCACTCAGCGCCACCACAGCATCACTCAGCGTAACCACAGCATCAATCAGAGCCAGCACAGCATCAATCAGAGCCAGCACAGCATCACTCAGCACCAACACAACATCTCTCAACGCCATCACAGCATCACTCAACGCCATCACAGCATCACTCAGTGCAACCACAGCATCACTCAGTGCAACCACAGCATCACTCAGCACAACCACAGCATTACTCAGCACAACCACAGCATCACTTAGCGCCACAACAGCATCACTTAGCGCCACAACAGCATCACTTAGCGCCACAACAGCATCACTCAGCGCCACCACAACATCACTCAGCGCCACCACAGCATCACTCAGCGCCACCACAGCATCACTCAGCGCCACCACAACATCACTCCGCGCCACCACAATATCACTCAGCACCACCATAGCTTTACTCAGCGACACCACATCATCACTCAGGGCTTGCGCTGGTCTGGCCGAGAGTTTTAGTAAGCGGGTTTTGGAAGTGCAAACACTGGCTTTCGGCTGGCGACCAGCTTGAGTTCACGATGGCGTGCACGCGCAGCTGCCATCTGTTGTTTCCTATCTCTTCCTCATTTCCTCGTCATGGCTCATTAACTCTCTGGACTCTGATGTTTCAATCGCAGCAACAGCTCACATTACCAACTGAGGGCCCTGGACTACAGTCACATGAAAAACAACAGCGATTAGCATTGAAATGCAAGCTTTTTTTGTCTAGTTAGAAATATTGCTTCGGTGGGTTGATTTCACCTTATATCGCTATTTGTTTTATATTGGGAGTCACAGCCTAATTACCAGTATTTTTGTCTCTCACTGTTTTAAAAAAATATTTATTCGCGCAAAGCACAAAGCTATATTTAAGGTTACTTTTTCCGCGTCACTTCTTCACTCTATTTAAACTCCACACCCCCACTCTTATTGTCTCTCTCCTTCTCTCTCTCTCCCCTCTCTAATTCTCTCTCTACTTAATTAACTCTCCCCTCTCTATCTTTTTTAGCCTTTCATTCTCTCTCACCCCTTTATCTGTTTCTCTTTCAAACTCCTTCATTCACTCTCTCTCCCCTTCTTTCTCTCTCTCTATCCCGCTCCACTTTTTATTCTATGTACACCCTTTCTCTCTCTTTCTCTCTCACCACCCTCTCTAATTGGGCATTATATCTTCACTCTATCTCTCACTCGGCAACACCACAGCATCACTCAGCGCAACCACAGCATCACTCAGCGCAACCACAGCATCAATCAGAGCCAGCACAGCATCAATCAGAGCCAGCACAGCATCACTCAGCACCAACACAACATCTCTCAACGCCATCACAGCATCACTCAACGCCATCACAGCATCACTCAACGCCATCACAGCATCACTCAGTGCAACCACAGCATCACTCAGTGCAACCACAGCATCACTCAGCACAACCACAGCATTACTCAGCACAACCACAGCATCACTTAGCGCCACAACAGCATCACTTAGCGCCACCACAGCATCACTCAGCGCCACCACAGCATCACTGAGCGCCACCACAGCATCACTCAGCGCCACCACAACATCACTCCGCGCCACCACAACATCACTCAGCACCACCATAGCTTTACTCAGCGACACCACAGCATCACTCAGTGCAACCACAGCATCACTCAGTGCAACCACAGCATCACTCAGCACAACCACAGCATTACTCAGCACAACCACAGCATCACTTAGCGCCACAACAGCATCACTTAGCGCCACAACAGCATCACTTAGCGCCACAACAGCATCACTCAGCGCAACCACAACATCACTCAGCGCCACCACAGCATCACTCAGCGTCACCACAGCATCACTCAGCGCCACCACAACATCACTCCGCGCCACCACAACATCACTCAGCACCACCATAGCTTTACTCAGCGACACCACATCATCACTCAGGGCTTGCGCTGGTCTGGCCGAGAGTTTTAGTAAGCGGGTTTTGGAAGTGCAAACACTGGCTTTCGGCTGGCGACCAGCTTGAGTTCACGATGGCGTGCACGCGCAGCTGCCATCTGTTGTTTCCTATCTCTTCCTCATTTCCTCGTCATGGCTCATTAACTCTCTGGACTCTGATGTTTCAATCGCAGCAACAGCTCACATTACCAACTGAGGGCCCTGGACTACAGTCACATGAAAAACAACAGCGATTAGCATTGAAATGCAAGCTTTTTTTGTCTAGTTAGAAATATTGCTTCGGTGGGTTGATTTCACCTTATATCGCTATTTGTTTTATATTGGGATTCACAGCCTAATTACCAGTATTTTTGTCTCTCACTGTTTTTTAAAAAATATTTATTCGCGCAAAGCACAAAGCTATATTTAAGGTTACTTTTTCCGTGTCACTTCTTCACTCTATTTAAACTCCACACCCCCACTCTTATTGTCTCTCTCCTTCTCTCTCTCTCTCCCTCTCTAATTCTCTCTCTACTTAATTAACTCTCCCTCTCTATCTTTTTTAGCCTTTCATTCTCTCTCCCCCTTTATCTGTTTCTCTTTCAAACTCCTTCATTCACTCTCTCTCCCTTCTTTCTCTTTCTCTATCCCGCTCCACTCTTTATTCTATGTACACCCTTTCTCTCTCACCACCCTCTCTAATTGGGCATTATATCTTCACTCTATCTCTCACTCGGCAATACCACAGCATCACTCAGTGCAACCACAGCATCACTCAGCGCAACCACAGCATCAATCAGAGCCAGCACAGCATCAATCAGAGCCAGCACAGCATCACTCAGCACCAACACAACATCTCTCAACGCCATCACAGCATCACTCAACGCCATCACAGCATCACTCAACGCCATCACAGCATCACTCAGTGCAACCACAGCATCACTCAGTGCAACCACAGCATCACTCAGCACAACCACAGCATTACTCAGCACAACCACAGCATCACTTAGCGCCACAACAGCATCACTTAGCGCCACCACAGCATCACTCAGCGCTACCACAGCATCACTCAGCGCTACCACAGCATCACTCAGCGCCACCACAGCATCACTCAGCGCCACCACAGCATCACTCAGCGCCACCACAACATCACTCCGCGTCACCACAACATCACTCAGCACCACCATAGCTTTACTCAGCGACACCACATCATCACTCAGGGCCAACACTGCATCACTCAGCACCACCACAGGATGACTCAGCACCACCACAGGATGACTCAGCACCACCACAGGATGACTCAGCACCACCACAGGATGACTCAGCACCACCACAGGATGACTCAGCACCACCACAGCATCGCTCAGCGCCACCACAGCATCGCTCAGCGCCACCACAGCATCGCCCAGCACCACCTCAGCATCACTCAGCGCCACCACAGCATCACTCAGCGCAACCACAGCATCAATCAGAGCCAGCACAGCATCAATCAGAGCCAGCACAGCTTCACTCAGCACCAACACAACATCTCTCAACGCCATCACAGCATCACTCAACGCCATCACAGCATCACTCAGTGCAACCACAGCATCACTCAGTGCAACCACAGCATCACTCAGCAGAACCACAGCATTACTCAGCACAACCACAGCATCACTTAGCGCCACAACAGCATCACTTAGCGCCACAACAGCATCACTCAGCGCCACCACAACATCACTCAGCGCCACCACAGCATCACTCAGCGCCACCACAGCATCACTCAGCGCCACCACAACATCACTCCGCGCCACCACAACATCACTCAGCACCACCATAGCTTTACTCAGCGACACCACATCATCACTCAGGGCCAACACTGCATCACTCAGCACCACCACAGGATGACTCAGCACCACCACAGGATGACTCAGCACCACCACAGGATGACTCAGCACCACCACAGGAAGACTCAGCACCACCACAGCATCGCTCAGCGCCACCACAGCATCGCTCAGCGCCACCACAGCATCGCTCAGCGCCACCACAGCATCACTCAGCGCCACCACAGCATCACTCAGCGCAACCACAGCATCAATCAGAGCCAGCACAGCATCAATCAGAGCCAGCACAGCATCACTCAGCACCAACCCAACATCTCTCAACGCCATCACAGCATCACTCAACGCCACCACAGCATCACTCAGTGCAACCACAGCATCACTCAGTGCAACCACAGCATCACTCAGCGCCAAGACAATATCACTCAGCACCACCACAGCATCACTCAGCGCCAAGACAATATCACTCAGCACCACCACAGTATCACTCAGCACCACAGCAGTATCACTCAGCAACACCTGAGTATCATTCAGCATCACCTCAGCATCGTCTCCGCAACAGTCACCACCACCACCACTACCACCTCAGCATCACTCAGCACCACCTCAGCCTGCTCTCGGAATCTGGCATCTGTTGATTCTCCCTAGCGTCTGGCCGCTGCTAGTGTTATAATACAGGTACTAGTTCCCAACCTTCACCCTCCGATTGTTTATGCCCCCTCAAAAAAAAAGCTTTAACAAACAACCATTGCAATAGGCAGAAACAAGTTGCCAGCATTGCAAGAACAAAAGAAAACTGAGGAAATGTTTTATTGTAAATACTTTTTTAATATGGTCGTTCAGTTTTACATAATGCCTTCTTGGTCATATATAAAGTAACAAAAATGCTTCTGACACTTTTTTATTATAACTTTTCTGCATGCCGCACAGCAGCCACACTTCTCTACAGCACAGCTTGAAGACATTGGCAAAGTCAATAGCTCTGGCTAAACACTTATAAGGCCCCAAAGGCGAGACCTATTGGCTATGCCAATGCTTGTTTTTCTGATGTTTACACTGGTTTCTGGCTATAGTCTGGCTGGGACCCTGCCAATCAGGGCCCCAGCCTCTCTGTTCTCTCTAAACGATTTGGAGTGCACTCTAGGTGCACTAGTGATTGGATACTGTGGTACCTTATGAGTCCTTAGTATATGGTACCTTAGGTACCAAGGGCATAGGTACTTCACAGGCCTACCAGGGGCTGAAGCATGTATTATGCCACCCCTGGGAAGCAGACTAAATCTGACACCACAGGCCTGCTACTGCAGCCTGGGTGAGGAAGTGCTAGCACTCCTCACTGAGATATAGGTCCCCTATATCTCTCCTGCACACACATTGAGACTTATCAGTCACCCCTAAAGCAGGCCCTATCAATCCTGAGGGCAGGGTGCGTAGTTTCCATGTGAGGGGGGCCTCTGCCTGAGCAGGGCCCCTCTGCAGCTCTCAGAGTCCATTCTCTGGGGCTGTTTGTGGATGCGGTTAAACCATATACTTTTAAGTGCATTATATCCTCGCGGTAGAATGCTAACTTTGGAATGGCTGCATCGAAACATGTCGTGTTTGGTGTCAAACATCTTGGAATACTACCCCCCACCAGTCCTGGCGGCGGGGTAGCATTCCACCCTTCTAGAGGGATAGACATGTACCTACTGTGGAAACGCGGTAGAATCCTGCAGAGCCCTGGCATCACAAAATGGATGCCACCAGTCACAGACACTGGGCTGCCCTCCTGCTGATGACCAACACTCGCAGTGGAGGAAGCCCAACAATAGATATCCTGTCCCAAGGGGGTGTGACCACCTCCCAGACAGGGTTTAGTGTATTGGGGCTGGGTGGGTGCACTCTTAGAGTGCTTTGAAGTCCTGCACTGGGGGAGCAGAAGGCTCCTCTGTGCATACCCCAGTTCAAACCGGCTCAGGGGCTACCTGCCCCTGCTCTGGCGTGAAACTGGACAAGGGGAAGTGGGTGTAGCCACCCACTCCCCTGACCCTCCCATAGGTAGGGTCATAGAGCTAGTCCCTCCCTTTCTTTTAGTATAAGAGGGGGAACCTGTGCATTGCAAACTAGATTTCCCTGGACGACGCTGTGAAGACGAATCCCAGACCTTCGACGTTCCACTACCTTTGAAAGACTGAAGAATCTCCCTTGGAGTCAAGGAGTGACTCCCCTGCTTGGCAGGCACTAAAAACTACAAACAACGGTTGCAAACTACGCTGCTCCCGCCGGAGTCCGAAGTCCCTGCAGCCCAAGAAGTGAATTTCCTGACTTCACAAAGGCCATCGTGAGTCTCCAGCGAAGCTGAGGCCAGTGGACCCCAAGAGTGACGAGGAACCGTGACCCCTGGGTACCGTGCACTATTGTCGAGTGCAACCCCTTCACAACGTTCCACGAACTTGTGCTTTGGACCACGTATGGTCCCAGCCTCTAGCAGGAATCCCTCCGAAGATCAGAGGCCTACCACGTCCCGAGTGACCGTGGGCCCCTGGGGAGCGAATCCTCCCGAGGCATCTTTGCAATCCCTTGCCAGCCGGCTTGTGGGTCCCCAGAAGACTTTCTAAAGAAACCAAAGAGCTCCCCTGGTTGCTCCTGGCCTGCCCTGACTTACCCTCGCTGGGGGAGTCCCACAGACTTTGCTGGTCTGTGCCATTGCCTCTTCACCCTTTCCCCGAGACTTGCTGTTACCAAAGCTTGTTGGCTCCAATCGAGTCGCTGACACCGCAGTAAGCTGCATACATTATGGGACACGCAGAATCCAGCTCCTGGTTGTCGTCGACACCTCCTGGACGTCGTGGCTGAAGAGTCAAGGCACCCGCGAACGACCTGAATCTTGCGACGACGGTGGGCATCCATCTTCCTTGCCCCGAGTCACTGCCAAGTGACTTTGAACACTGTCCCCTCTGCTTCAAGGTCTTCCATCTTTTGAATCCAGGCTTGGATTCCTCCGGACACTTCTCCTGTCGCCGCAAGCAGCAAGTCTTCACTGGCTCCCATTGAAAACGACGCCGCGACCCGACACCAAAGAACACCTATGCACCCGGCTCCCCTGGGTGAGGTAACTTCAGCACTACGGTGCTCCTGTGGGTGTGGGCCCTAGAACTACTTACCCTGTAAGTGACTTGCTTGTAGCTTCCCTAGAAGTGCCCTAAAACTCTTATTTTCTAAGTGCGACAATTGCGCTGACTCGTACAGTGTTCGCGCCTGTGTTAGACACACCGCGTCCATCTCCTTTGTAACACTATCTAGAACTGTGTCCTTCGACTCGTACTGAGTCCGATCGGTGTTCGCCTCGAACACAAGGGGCCTGTAACATTGAGACCTCCATTGCATTGACTCGCACAAGGTTTGCGTCTATGTTAGACACAGCGCGTCCATCTCCCTTGCAACTCTAACTGTAACTGCGTCCTTCGACTCGTACAAGGACCGATCGGTGTGTTCGCCTCGAACACGCAAGGGACCTTTAACATTGAAATCTCAATCGCGTCTGAGCGCATAGACTCGCACAGGACTCGCACCGGTGCCAGGACATCGCGTCCGTCCCCTGTGGGTCTCCTACAACTACCTGGGGTGGTTCTTGGGGGTCCCTCGATTCTAGATGCCCTAGACCTAGGTCTAGCCAAACTAAGATTGTGATATTCGATTGTGCTAAACTTATTTTGATAACATTTGACTTGTACATATGTTCCTGACTTCTAATCTCATAAAGAGATTAGTAGAGAGTGTTTATTAATAAATACATATATATTTGATATATATACCTGTGTGGTGTCTTTTCATTTGGTGATTCAAGAGATTGTGTGGTAAAACAAGCTGCTTTACATTCCTTCAAGACTTAGCCTGAAGGCTGCTCTCCACAGCTACCACTAGGATAGCTTTCTATAAAGGTTGTCTTAAACCTATCTACCATAAGAGTCAAATTGTTCTGGTGCAAGTTGTCCACTTTAATTAGTGAACAGCATATACCAGGCCAACTTCTCACATTGGTGGGCAGCGTGTGGGATTCCAGCTTGCTATTGTTTTACCAGAAAATCTCTATTTGAATTACTAACTGAAAACCACTATAGGTACTCCAGGTACATATAAAGTCAAGGTTAGTATCAATAAGTTCTACTGAACTTAGAGCTGTGTGCCAAGGGATAGCACACCCTTTCTACAGCTCAAGCTAGTATCAGTAGGCCACAAACTAGTGTAGGTAGTACAACACTGCACAACACTAGAATGTCCTTAAAGGGTGGAACCAGTGGATCCACTCAGCCTCGGTATAAGGACATGGCTTTCTCTGACTTGAGAGCCATGTGTGTTGAAAGACACCTGAAGCTAGGACAGAGTCCCTCCACACTACACCTGATAGATCTGCTGACAGCAGATGATCTTAGATTGGCTCTAGGAGCTAATGGGTCTGAATCAGGGAGTGGGTCAATTGCAGTATCTGGGTCAGATGATGAAAATCAGAATGACCAAGACTCTGTGATTGAAGTGCCAGGTTCCAAGGGGCCTGAAAAGGACAGAGGAATTCTCCCTAAGAGAGCTGACAGAGTGGAGGAGAGGCATAGGTCCCCTTCCAGGGAATCTGACCACTCTTATCACTCTGGCAGAGAATTTGTCCACCAGAGGAACTCATACTTTCCCATAAGAGAGACCTCCTCTGAAAGAATTTGCAAACTGCTGCAGTATGAGGAAGCAAGAGTTGCCCTCAGAACCAAGCAGTTGGCACTGGATAGAGATGCCCTGGAGATCCAGAGAGCTTCTAGAAGAGAGGGGTTAGAACCCCTTGGTGGCAGCAACAGTGTCCCTAGAGGCAGAGAATCTATTCCGGACCATAGGAACCTGAGCAAGGTTGTTCCTCCCTACCAGAGTGGGGATGATATCCACAAGTGGATAACTGCTATGGAGAGGGCCTGTAGAGTACAGCAGGTCCCCCAAAAGCAGTGGGCAGCAATCTTGTGGCTCTCCTTTTCATACAAAGGTAGAGACAAGCTCCTCACTGTTAGAGAAGAGGATGCTGATAATTATGAAGTCCTGAAGAGTGCACTGATAGATGGGTTTGGCTTAACCACTGAACAGTACAGTTTAAAGTTCAGAGACACCCAGAAGGCACAGACTCAGGACTGGACTGACTTTGTAGATTGTGCAACCAAGGCTCTGGAGGGTTGGCTGGTTGGCAGTAGGGTTACTGATTTCAAGGGATTGTATAATCTGATGATGAGAGAACAGATCCTTAATAATTGCCAGAACCAGTTGTTGCATCAATACCTGGTGGACTCAGATCTGATCTCTCCCCAAGAATTGGGAAAGAAGGCAGACAAATGGGTCAGAACCAGGGTAAGGCAGAAAACCCAGAACCAAGGGGGTGACACAAAGAAGCAAGATCCTAAGGGCTCTGAGAAAGGTGGAGATAAGTCAAAAGACCAGAAGTCTTCACAAGGGCCCCAAAAATCTGCATCTGGTGGGGAGTCACAATCCAACAAGGGGAAAGGCCAAAAGAAGCCCTGGTGCAAATTCTGTAAACAGAAAGGGCACTGGACTTCTGATTGTAACAAGTCCAAAGACCAAACCACCACCACTCTTGCCCCTAAGGCAACTGTTCCCCCTAGCTCAGCTACTGGTGGAGGTGGTACTCAGAATAAGGGTGTAGTAGGGTTGACCCTGTGTTCTGAAGTGGACTCTGACCTAGTCAGAGTGCCCACTCAGGCAATGCTGATTTGTGAGGGAGACCTTAACATGTCCTTCATAGTAAGTCCCAGTAATCTGGGCAAATACAAACAGCAGCCTGTAATAAATGGCAAACAGGCTTTGGCATTTAGGGACACAGGTGCTAGTGTCACCATGGTGGCAGAGGATCTTGTGGACCCTGGACAGATCATCCTGGGCGAAATGTACCAGGTGACCAACGCAAGCAATGTCAGGACCAACCATAGTCTGGCAGTTGTGAATTTCTCCTGGGGAGGGGTAACTGGCCTCAAGAAGGTTGTAGTCAGTGCAGACCTCCCTGTTGAATGTCTATTGGGCAATGATCTAGAGACTTCAGCCTGGTCTGAAGTAGAGTTATGGACTCATGCTGAGATGTTGGGCATCCCTGCAGAGGTATTTGCTGTGACCAGGTCACAAGCAAGAATGCATAACACTGAACCAGCTCTGGATCCTGGAACAATGGACCAGATGCTTCCCAAGAGGAGGAGCAGTAGGGTAAAGGCAGTGCCTTCCCCTCTGTCTCAGATCACAGATTCACCCCCAGAGGGAGGTGAAGCAGATCCTGAAGAAGGAACTGCCCCAGAAGGACTTGAGCCTGATCAGGTTGAGTTCTTGGGGGCAGGGGGCCCTTCTAGGGAAGATCTGAGTAAGGAGCAACAGTGCTGCCCCTCTCTTGAACCCCTCAGACAGCAGGCTGCTGCTGAGGCTGCTGGGAGTGCTAGTGGGTCCCATGAGGTTTATTGGGATGAGGGACTCCTATATTCTGAGGGTAGAGATCCAGCCCCTGGAGCCACCAGGAGGATGGTAATACCTCAGAAGTTTAGGGGGTTCCTCTTGACCCTAGCACATGACATCCCTTTAGCAGGTCACTTGGACCAAAACAAGACCTGGGACAGGCTTGTCCCCCACTTTCATTGGCCACATATGTCAGAGGACACAAAGGAGTTTTGTCGCTCCTGTGTCACATGCCAAGCCAGTGGTAAGGCAGGTGGCACAACAAAGGCCCCCTGATACCACTTCCTGTGGTGGGGGTACCCTTTGAAAGGGTAGGGATTGACATTGTTGGTCCCCTTGACCCTCAAACTGCATCTGGGCACAGGTTTATCCTGGTGGTAGTGGATCATGCCACCAGGTACCCAGAAGCAATTCCCTGAGGACCACCACAGCCCCTGTGGTGGCAAGAGCCCTCATTGGAGTCTTCTCCAAAGTGGGTTTCCCAAAGGAGGTCATTTCTGACAGAGGTACCAACTTCATGTCAGGATATCTGAAAGCAATGTGGAAGGAGTGTGGTGTAACTTATAAGTTCACCACCCCTATCACCCACAATGCAATGGTTTAGTTGAACGCTTCAACAAAACCTTGAAAGGAATGATTAAAGGACTCCCAGAGAAGCTTAGGCGGAAATGGGACCTTCTTCTTCCTTGCCTGTTGTTTGCATACAGAGAGGTTCCACAGAAGGGGGTTGGTTACAGCCCATTTGAGCTTCTGTTTGGGCATCCTGTGAGAGGTCCATTGTGTTTGGTAAAAGAGGGCTGGGAGTTACCTCTCAAGCCCCCAAACAAGATGTGGTGGACTATGTACTTGGTCTCCGCTCCCGGATGGCTGAGTACATGAAAAAGGCAACCAAAAACCTGGAGGCCAGCCAAGAATTACAAAAAGCTTGGCATGACCAAAAGGCTGTACTGACTGTATACCAGCCAGGACAGAAGGTGTGGGTATTGGAGCCTGTGGCCCCAGCAGCCCTCCAGGACAAGTGGAGTGGCCCCCATACAATAGTTGAACAGAAGGGAGAAGTCACCTACCTGGTGAATCTTGGAACTCCCAGGAGCCCCCTGAGGGTGCTCCATGTCAACAGATTAAAGCCATATGTTGACAGGGCTGACATGGGCTTGCTCATGGCAACTGATGAGGAACAGGAGGAGGAGAGTGACCCTCTCCCTGACCTGCTCTCTCAGAACCCTGATGATGGGTCAGTAGATGGTGTTGCTTTGGCAAGCAGCCTCACTGATCATCAGCAAACTGAGTGCCAACAAGTTCTGCAACAGTATAGACATATGTTTAGCCTGACCCCTAGTCAGACTTCCTGGTGCACCCATGAGGTGGACACTGGAGACAGTCTGCCTGTCAAGAATAAAATCTACAGGCAACCTGACCATGTCAGGGACTGTATCAGGACTGAAGTCCAGAAAATGTTGGAGCTAGGTGTAATTGAGCCTTCAGATAGCCCTTGGGCTAGCCCCGTAGTCCTGGTACCCAAGCCTCATACCCAGGGTGGTAAGAAAGAAATGAGGTTTTGTGTAGACTACAGAGGCCTCAATGCAGTCACTAGGACTGATGCCTATCCCATACCAAGGGCAGATGAGCTGATTGATACTTTGGCCTCAGCCAAGTATCTAAGCACGTTTGACCTGACAGCTGGCTACTGGCAGATCAGGTTAGCTGATGATGCAAAAGCCAAAACAGCATTTTGTGGTGATGCCCTTTGGATTGAAAAATGCACCTGCCACTTTTCAGAGGTTGGTGAATAAAGTTCTGACAGGGATGGAAACTTATTGCTTAGCTTATCTAGATGATATTGCTGTCTTTAGTTCCTCCTGGCAGGATCACCTGGTCCACCTCAGGAATGTTTTGGAGGCCCTGCAGAAAGCAGGCCTCACTATCAAGGCCACTAAGTGCCAGATAGGGCAGAGTCAGGTTGTATACCTGGGCCACCTTGTAGGTGGAGGCCAGGTTCAGCCTTTACAGAGCAAAATCCAAACCATAATGGAATGGGTTGCTCCAACCACCCAGACACAGGTGAGAGCCTTCTTAGGCCTGACTGGGTACTATATGAGGTTTGTCAAGGGATATGGATCTATAGTGACCCCCTTGAATGATCTGACCTCAAAGAAAATGCCAAAAAGGTTCAGTGGACAGCTAGCTGTCAGAAGGCATTTGAAGACCTAAAGCAGGCCATGTGCACTGCCCCATCTTACAGAGTCCAGACTACACCAAAAAGTTCATTGTCCCAACAGATGCTTCTGAGCTGGGTGTGGGAGCTGTACTGTCTCAACTGAATGATGAAGGTCAAGACCAGCCAGTAGCTTTTATTAGCAGAAGGCTGACCCCTAGAGAGAAACGTTGGTCAGCTATAGAGAGGGAGGCCTTTGCTGTGGTGTGTGCCCTGAAGAAGCTGAGGCCATACTTGTTTGGCACTCACTTCATAGTTCAGACTGACCACACGCCCCTCCTATGGCTTAAACAGATGAAAGGTGAAAACCCAAAACTTTTGAGGTGGTCCATTTCCCTACAGGGGATGGACTATACAGTGGAACATAGACCTGGGACCCAACATGCCAATGCAGATGGACTCTCAAGGTATTTCCACTTTGAACACGAAGACTCAACTGGTCAAGGTTAGTTTAGTGTCCCTGCGTTTGGGGGGGGGTGTAGGAGAGTAGGATCTGCCTCTTATGTTGCCCCCACTTTTTTTTCTGATATTTACACTGGTTTCTGGCTATAGTCTGGCTGGGACCCTGCCAATCAGGGCCCCAGCCTCTCTGTTCTCTCTAAACGATTTGGAGTGCACTCTAGGTGCACTAGTGATTGGATTCTGTGGTACCTTATGAGTCCCTAGTATATGGTACCTTAGGTACCAAGGGCATAGGTACTTCACAGGTCTACCAGGGGCTGAAGCATGTATTATGCCACCCCTGGGAAGCAGACTAAATCTGACACCACAGGCCTGCTACTCCAGCCTGGGTGAGGAAGTGCTAGCACCCCTCACTGAGATATAGGTCCCCTATATCTCTCCTGCACACACATTGAGACTTATCAGTCACCCCTAAAGCAGGCCCTATCAATCCTGAGGGCAGGGTGCGTAGTTTCCATGTGAGGGGGTGCCTCTGCCTGAGCAGGGCCTCTCTGCAGCTCTCAGAGTCCATTCTCTGGGGCTGTTTGTGGATGCAGTTAAACCATATACTTTTAAGTGCATTATATCCTCGCGGTAGAATGCTAACTTTGGAATGGCTGCATCGAAACATGTCGTGTTTGGTGTCAAACATCTTGGAATACTACCCCCGCCGCCAGTCCTGGCGGCGGGGGTAGCATTCCACCCTTCTAGAGGGATAGACATGTACCTACTGTGGAAACGCGGTAGAATCCTGCAGAGCCCTGGCATCACAAAATGGATGCCACCAGTCACATACACTGGGCTGCCCTCCTGCTGATGACCAACACTCGCAGTGGAGGAAGCCCAACAATAGATATCCTGTCCCAAGGGGGTGTGACCACCTCCCAGACAGGGTTTAGTGTATTGGGGCTGGGTGGGTGCACTCTTAGAGTGCTTTGAAGTCCTGCACTGGGGGAGCAGAAGGCTCCTCTGTGCATACCCCAGTTCAAACCGGCTCAGGGGCTACCTGCCCCTGTTCTGGCGTGAAACTGGACAAAGGGAAGTGGGTGTAGCCACCCACTCCCTGACCCTCCCATAGGTAGGGTCATAGAGCTAGTCCCTCCCTTTCTTTTAGTATAAGAGGGGAACCTGTGCATTGCAAACTAGATTTCCCTGGACGACGCTCTGAAGACGAATCCCGGACCTTCGACGTTCCACTACCTTTGGAAGACTGAAGAATCTCCCTTGGAGTCAAGGAGTGACTCCCCTGCTTGGCAGGCACCAAAAACTACAAACAACGGTTGCAAACTATGCCGCTCCCGCCGGAGTCCGAAGTCGCTGCAGCCCAAGAAGTGGATTTCCTGACTTCTCAAAGGCCATTGTGAGTCCCCAGCGAAGCTGAGGCCAGTGGACCCCAAGAGTGACGAGGAACCGCGACCCCTGGGTACCGTGCACTATTGTCGAGTGCAACCCCTTCGCAACGTTCCATGAACTTGTGCTTTGGACCACGTGTGGTCCTAGCCTCCAGCAGGAATCCCTCCGAAGATCAGAGGCCTACCACGTCTGGAGTGACCGTGGGCCCCTGTGGAGCGAATCCTCCCGAGGCATCTTTGCAATCCCTTGCCAGCCGGCTTGTGGGTCCCCAGAAGACTTTCTAAAGAAACCAAAGGGCTCCCCTGGTTGCTCCATGCCTGCCCTGACTTACCTTCGCTGGGTGAGTCCTACAGACCTTGCTGGTCTGCGCCATTGCCTCTTCACCCTTTCCCCGAGACTTGCTGTTACTAAGGCTTGTTGGCTCCAATCGAGTCGCCGACACCGCAGTAAGCTGCAGACATCGTGGGACACGCCGAATCCAGCTCCTGGTCATCGTCGACACCTCCTGGACCTCGTGGCTGAAGAGTCAAGGCACCTGCAAACGACCTGAATCTTGCGACGACGGTGGGCATCCATCTTCCTTGCCCCGAGTCACTGCCAAGTGACTTTGAACACTGTCCCCTCTGCTTTCAGGTCTTCCATCTTCTGAATCCAGGCTTGGATTTCTCTGGACAGTTCTCCTGTCGCCGCAAGCAGCAAATCTTCACTGGCTCCCATTGAAAACGACGCCGCGTCCCGACACCAAAGAACACCTATGCACCCGGCTCCCCTGGGTGAGGTAACTTCAGCACTACGGTGCTCCTGTGGGTGTGGGCCCTAGAACTACTTACCCTATAAGTGACTTGCTTGTAGCTTCCCTAGAAGTGCCCTAAAACTCTTATTTTCTAAGTGCGACAATTGCGCTGGCTCGTACAGGGTCCGCGCCTGTGTTAGACACACCGCGTCCATCTCCTTTGTAACACTATCTAGAACTGTGTCCTTCGACTCGTACTGAGTCCGATCGGTGTTCGCCTCGAACACAAGGGGCCTGTAACATTGAGACCTCCATTGCACTGACTCGCACAAGGTTCGCGTCTGTGTTAGACACAGCGCGTCCATCTCCCTTGCAACTCTAACTGTAACTGCGTCCTTCGACTCGTACAAGGACCGATCGGTGTGTTCGCCTCGAACACGCAAGGGACCTTTAACATTGAAATCTCAATCGCGTCTGAGCGCATAGACTCGCACAGGACTCGCACCGGTGCCAGGACACCTCGTCCGTCCCCTGTGGGTCTCCTACAACTACCTGGGGTGGTTCTTGGGGGTCCCTCGATTCTAGATGCCCTAGACCTAGGTCTAGCCAAACTAAGATTGTGATATTCGATTGTGCTAAACTTATTTTGATAACATTTGACTTGTACATATGTTCCTGACTTCTAATCTCATAAAGAGATTAGTAGAGAGTGTTTATTAATAAATACATATATATTTGATATATATACCTGTGTGGTGTCTTTTCATTTGGTGATTCAAGAGATTGTGTGGTAAAACAAGCTGCTTTACATTCCTTCAAGACTTAGCCTGAAGGCTGCTCTCCACAGCTACCACTAGGATAGCTTTCTATAAAGGTTGTCTTAAACCTATCTACCATAAGAGTCGAATTGTTCTGGTGCAAGGTGTCCACTTTAATTAGTGAACAGCATATACCAGGCCAACTTCTCACACCATGGTCATAGATAGACTGGTTTCTACAAGCATATCATACCTGGTGCATACCACCAGGTAACTTTTGCAGACAGCAGAGCCAAGTTCCATCCCATGACAATGGTGAGCTTGGAATGAGGAAGTGTGACAGGCCCTAAGAAGTTAGTTGTGTCTCCTTCACTCCCAGTAGAATGGCTACTGGGAAATGATCTTGGAGATTCTGACTGGGCAGGGGTAGAGCTGAAGGTCCATCCACAGAAGCTTGATATCCCTGAGTGGGGATGTACTGTGACGAGGTCACAGACTGCACAGAAGGGAAAAAATGGACACCTGGACCCTGGAACAATGGGCCAAGCCTCCAAGTACACTAGAAAGGTCTAGTGAGCCAGCACAAAGAACCCCAGAGGTGCCGGAGGAATCTGACCCTAAGGGATAGGATCTTACCTCTGAAGTAGGGATTCCACCCTTCAAGATCTGTCCAACTTGGCAGAATTGCAAGCAGCGGTTTTACCCTCCAGGTAGGAGTTGTGTCAGGGACAAAGAGAGTGTCCCACTCTTGAGAGCCTGAGGCAGACGGCCTCCAGGCAAGAGCAAGGTGATGTCAATGGATTCCACAAAGTCTGCTGGGAGGATGGAGGCCTCTATACTGAGGCCAGAGACCTCAAAGAAGGGGCATCCAGGATATTGGTGGTCCCCAGAAGTATAGAGCATTCCTCCTCACATTGAGCTATAACATCCCCTTGGCAGGACATTTGGGTCAGAGTAAGACATGGAATAGGCTGTTTAACCATTTCTATTGGCCCAACATGTCTGCCAAAGTAAAGGAGTTCTGTAGCTCCCGTACCATCTGTCAAGCCACTGGCAAGACAGGGGGCAAGACAAAGGCTCCCTTGATACCACTGACCGTGGTTAGGACTCCCTTTGAAAGGGTGGGTATTCACTTTCTTGGCCCCCTATACCCACCAACTGCCTCAGGCAATAGTTATATCTTGGTGGTAGTGGACCATGCAACTGGAGGCAATAACCCTCGGGACAGTCACTGCTCCCACAGTGGCTGGGGCCCTACTTGGTGTGTTCACCAGAATAGGTTTCCCAAAGGAGGTGGTCTCAAATAGGGGCACAAACTTTATGTCTGCCTATCTGAAGGCAACATGGAATGAATGTGGTGTTACCACCCTATATTAGCCCCAGACAAATGGTCTGGTGGAACGATTCAATAAGGCCCTAAAGTGCATGATCATGAGTTTTTCTGACAAACTTCGGAGCAGATGGGATGTTCTCCTCCTATGCCTGCTGTTTTAATACAGGGAGTGCCACAGAAAAGGGTTGGCTTTAGCCCCTTTAAGTAACTGTTTGGGCACTCTGTAAGAGGGCCATTGAGTTTGGTGAGAGTCTTGGGAGAAGCCTCTCAAGAAAGCCAAACAAAATGAGCTAGACTATGTACTAGGCCTGAAATCGTGCATGGCAGACTACATGAGCAAAGCTACCAGCAACCAGGAGGCCAGTCAAGAGCTCATGAAGCTGTGGTATGAACAGAGGGCTACTATGCCTGAATACCATCCAGGGCAATTGGTGTGGGTGTTGGAGCCTGTGTCTCCCAGGACCCTTCAGGACAAGTAAACTGGGCTCTATCCAGTCTTAGAAAAGAAGGGTGAGGTCACCTACTTGGTGGACTTTGCCACCCACAGGAATCCCCACAGGGTCCTGCATGTGAAGAGATTGTAACACCAGCAAGACAGGGCAGATATGACGATGATGATGAAGGAGGGGAGGAGGAGACTTAACCACTGCCAGACCTCCTCTCCAGCAATGTGCAAGATGGGTCAGTGGAGAGAGTTGCACTCTCTCCCAAGTTGACAGACCAGCAGCCCAGGACTGCAAGCAAGTGCTGGAGCAATGTGAAGGCTGTTCTCCTTGACCCCAGACATCACCACTTGGTGTGTACATGATTTTGACACTGGTGTAAGTCTACCTGTCAAAAATACGTTGTACAGGTTATTTGACCAGGTTAGAGCCAGCATCAAAGCTGAAGTAGCTAAGATGCTGGAGTTGGGAGTAATTGAGCCCTCTGACAGTCCAACTTCCACCTCGTCAACTGCGACGACCCCGACTCCAGCACTCTCCTCTCCAACCTCGCCAACCTCGGACTGAAGCAGCTGGTCAACACGCCCACTCACAAAGCTGGACACACCCTCGACCCAATCTTCGCAGGAGGGACAAACATCCATTTCAGCCACACCACCCAGCCCCTCTGGATGGACCACCACTGCGTCCATTTCACTTTCAACACCACCACCGCACCCAAGCCCCCTGTGCCTGCCACGAAAGAACTGGAGCAAGGTAACAGAGGAACACCTCCACACCACCCTCCTCCAAGACCCCCCCAGCACCACGACCGACACCAACTCCGCAGCCAGGGAATTTCACCGCTGGATCTCCTGCTGCGCCGACAAGCTCGCACCCCTCCGCCACCCCACCAAACAACGCCCCCTGAAGGCCGCCTGGTTCACCACAGAACTGCAAGAAGCCAGACGCTCCTGCAGACACCTAGAGAAAACCTGGCGAAACCAGAAAACCACTGAAGCTCGGAACAACCACAGGATCGCCCTGAAGGAATACCACCAGCGCATAAGAGACACCAAACGGACCTTCATAAGAAACAAAGTCCAGACCAATGCGACCAACGCCAAGGAACTGTTCAACGTCATACAGCAGTTTGTGAAACACCCCAGCGAAGCCACAGACGTCACCCCTTCCCAGGAGCTCTGCAACAAGCTCAGCTCCTACTTCCATCTGAAGATCAAGGTCCTCTACGACAACTTCAGCGAACAGACACCGGACACCACCACCCCCCCTACGCCGCCGATAAGCCATCCATCAAGACATGGAATTCCGCCACCGTAGAACACATCACCGCGACCATGAAGAAATCCCACTCAGGAGCCCTTACAGACCCCTGCCCACCACACATATTCCACAGGGCCGCCGCCGCCATCGCACCTGAACTAGGACGGACCATCAACGCCTCCCTCATGTCAACGCCTCCCTCATGTCTGGCATCTTCCCAGACAACTGGAAGCGGGCGGAGGTTAAACCCCTCCTCAAGAAGCCAACGGCCGACCCAACAGACCTGAAAAACTACCGGCCCATCTTTCTCCTCCCCTTCGCAGCCAAAGTCACCGAGAGACTCGTAAACGCCCAACTGACCGCCTTCATCGAAGAGAACTCCATCCTGGACGCCTCCCAGTCTGGATTCCGCAGCAACCACAGCACCGAGACTGCCCTCCTCGCAGCCACCGACGACATCCGCATGCTACTCGACCAGGGACACACTGCGGCCCTCATCCTGCTAGACCTCTCCGCAGCCTTCGACACCGTCTCACATCGCACACTCACAGCCAGACTTCACAACGCGGGGATACAAGGAACCGCTCTCGACTGGATCCGATCCTTTCTCTCCGGCCGAACCCAGAGGATCAGACTCCCTCCCTTCCTCTCCGAACCCACCGATATCAACTGCAGAGTACCCCAAGGATCATCGCTCAGCCCCACGCTCTTCAACATCTACATGCCCCCCTCGCCGCCATCGTCAGACAGCATGGGCTCAGCATTGTATCCTACGCCGACAACACCCAGCTCATCCTCTCACTCACGAAGAAGCCCGAAGACACCAGACTCTGTTTCCAGGAAGGAATGAAGAACGTGGCAGCCTGGATGAAAGACAGCTGTTTAAAGCTCAACTCAGAGAAGACCGAAGTCCTCATCCTCGGACCCTGCACCTCTGCCTGGGACAACACCTGGTGGCCCTTCGCCCTCGGCAACCCACCCACCCCTACAGACCACGCACGAAACCTCAGCATCATCCTCGACTCCACCCTCTCCATGAACCGCCAGATCAACGCTGTCACCTCCACCAGTTTCAACTGCCTACGCATCGTCCGCAAGACCTTCAAATGGATCCCCCCGACTGCAGAGGACCGTCACCCACACACTCATAACCAGCAGACTCGACTACGGCAACGCCCTCTAAGCCGGAATCAACAGAACCCTTCTACACAGACTCCAAACCCTCCAGAACGCCGCAGCTAGACTCATCCTCGGGACTCCACGTCACAAACAAATGACCCAACACCTACGAGACCTCCACTGGCTCCCCGTGGAGAAGCGGGTCACCTTCAAACTCCTCACCCACGCCTACAAATCCCTCAACAACATCGGGCCCAAATACCTCACCGAGAGAGTATCCTTCCACGTACCCAAGAGGAACCTCTGCTCCGCCAAACTCGCCCTGGCAGAGGTCCCCTGCATCCGCAGAAACAGAACTGGCGGAAGAGCCTTCTCCTACGTCGCAGCCAAGACCTGGAACGATCTCCCTGTGAACATCAGACACTCCCCGACCCTGCACATGTTCAGGAAGGACCTCAAGACCTGGCTCTTCGACTGATCCGGAGCTGCCCCCCCCCAGCGCCTTGAGACCCTCACGGGTGAGTAGCTCGCTTTGCAAACCCCTGATTAATTGATTGATTGATGGGCTAACCCAGTGATGCTGGTACCCAAACCTAATCCCCAGGGAAGAAAGAAGGAGTTAAGGTTCTATGTGGACTACAGAGGTTTGAATCCAGTCACTAAGACTGATGCCCACCCTATACCGAGAGCTGATGAGCTCATTGATAGGTTGGGGTTTGCAAAGTATCTGAGTACATTTGATTTCACCTCATGTTACTAGCAGATTTCCTTAAGTATAGGAGCAAAGGAGAGGTCAACATTCTCAACTCCAGAGGGTCACTTTCAAATCAAGGAGAAGTCCTGATGGAGCAAGGACTCACAAATGAGACTTGCTCGGAGACAATCTTCTCACAGTATTAATTTATTAATCTTTGTAAAGTTAGTACTAACCACTGCACACACAAATATAAGTAGGAAGGAAGCTTGCCTATGTGTTTAAATTAACAAATAACGCTTGTCTATTCTAAAATGGCCGCTAAAGCGCGGGAACCCTATTGCGCATGTCTCAACCATATCACATGGTGTGACGTCTTTCTTTGCTTGGAGGGAAATTCTTGCTTCTGCGCAGTGTGTATTAAAATGGCTGCTTAATGTTTTCATGTGCTACCGCTTGCTCACATGTTGCAAATAAACTGTGGTATCCTAACGCTATTAATGCGGGATAGAATTTATAAATAAATGGGAATAGAGTAGAAAGAGTGGGTATACAGTGAAACAATTTATTTGTGATTTTAATATTTTCTTCTTTGACTTTTATTAGTTCGTAAATTTGGGCCTGGGGTTGGTGAACTGAAAACTCGAGAGACAATGGTTCTGCGCATGCGCCCTGAGTGGCTGCCCAGAAGAGCGGATGAAGTCAACCTGGACGTCGTCCAAGGCCATGACCTGATGGCCAATATTATTGTACCCACGATGTCCCTACCGAAAAGAAACAATTTATATGAACAATGTATTAAGCTTGTCGTGAGACGGGTGGGAAATAAAGCAAATGTATTAATTGTGATGGGCGGTATTTTTAAACAATGAGCCTAAAGAAATTGAATTAAATCAATATGGTGTGAGGATCAACCCCCTGTCCCCGTCCAATCAGAAGTAGTGGACCCATATTTTTGCAACATTAAGGGGAGGTACATGGGTGTAGAAGGGTATAATAGATATAGAATTAGTTAATTAGATGCAGAGATGCAGAGATGATGCAGAGGAGCGAGAGAACAGGCGCACATTAGGACGCACAAGCGAAGGGGAGTTCGAGGCTTAGGCTCCAGACGTACAAGCTGATCGATTGCAGACTGAACTGCTGTCCAGAGAGGTCCTGAGGTGGGGGCGGCGGAGTATCTTAGAAGCAAGATACGGGAGAAATCGAGGAGAAGCGAAGTACCAGAGAGGGGAACGATGCAGGCGTCGTTGATAGAGAGGTCACCGGTCCTGTCCTGATGCGGGAGGAGGTTTTGCTCTTCATCCTTCCAGGGTCCTATCTTTCCAACTCCTTGGCCAAGGGGTTTGGTTCTCGCACTTTTAGGTAAATATAAATGCAAACCTTAGTTGTGCTGCTGTCTCTATCTTCTCTTTTCTGGGGGACCGTCATTGATCGATAAATTGATTATTATGCTTCATCCTTGATATACGATTTAAGTCTCATGTGGTTCTGTATTTTACTCTGCTAAATCTTTAGATAAACATTTTAAAACTTCCTGACTTAGTGATTATTTCAGGAATTATGAATTGTATTGAATGTCACTCATTTTAAACTTCCCAATTAGCAAGGGGTCCATTGGTAAGTCATTACTCTTCAATCAGAAAAGTAATTGGTAGCAGGGATTTTGATAAAGAGTACAACTGACCCACCAGCGGAAATTGCTAGCGTAGTATGAATGTATGGGCCCAAGTGAGTATTTTGTGTATGAATGCTTGTTGCTAGTAACGCGCTGGATCAGTTTTCTGGTTATCAGAGGATGGCTGCACTTTGTTAATTGGGTAATGAGAATTTTATTTTTATGAACTAACATCCGTGTGTTTTTAAAGTTTGTTTTATGTTGTCCAGAATACCCGGGGGAAAGAATAGCGGATGGTAAGTGGAAGCCATACTGCAGTGAGGTTATCTGTCAGGCAGAAATAGTACTGAAAAGTTAAGTAGGCTATCAGTACTTGTTAGGGACTCTATGGTTGTGAGTAATAGCAAAGGAATATGCTGGAATGTTATGTTATATCACCTAGAAAGGGTAACATTGAAGAAGTAGCAGGTATTTCTGAAGCTTACGTGAAGAGTAAACTCGTAGTGTATGTATAGTAAACGGAAAGGTTTTACTAAGTGTGAGAGAAACTATCTTTTTACTTTTAGAGAAACTGGCACGATAGCGAATGTTTTATGTTGTTACTGAATTTTAATAAGATGCGTAAAGAAAATAAAGTTTTGCGTACGATTTTGTAAAGGGAGGGTCAGCTACCGGAGAGGAAGCTGACGACACAAAACGCCGCGCTGGGATTGGTTGAAACCGCGGGCGTAGAACGACTCTTGTAAAGGAGGGGTCAGTAGTCAGGAGTAGTACTGACGTCACAGGTACCGCGCTGGGATTGGTTGAAACAGCAAGGGACAGAGAAGCGCAGATTGTAAAGGAGGGGTTGGCAGAAAAGACGTCACTAAAAGGCCGTGCTAGGATTGGTTCAGAGACAAGTGTTAGCTGTAAGTTGATTGGTTGTTACCATAGAAGCCGAAATCCTAGTGGATAGTGGAGATTGTATGTTAAAACGTCATCCAACTTTAATAGGGACTCGTCCAGACAGGAGATTCCTAGGGTTTGCAGAATATAATTTTATACACCGAGATTTGCCAAAAATGTACGGAGGAAAGAGGAAAATGTCATTTCTACAAAAGATTAAGAATTATTTTAAAAAGGATAAACCAATCAAAACTAGAGAAGGAATTATCATTCCACCAGCTAAAACGCCCGCTTCATTTATGATGATGGAGAGAGGTTATCATACTTGCGTATGGATAGAAAATTGGATAGAATATACCAAAAATGATGGAATATTAGCATTCCCCGAAAATGGTACTTTCAATGGGAGAATTCTTCAAAATTTAAGATTGAGGATGAATGACTTAGAACCCAGACCAAGATTAACTCAATACGAAGCCTTAGAAGAGTGGGAAACCGAGGCATTTGAACGCGACCGATCCAGGAGTAATAGGGGTTATAGGGGATTTTTTCCTAGATACCAAAATGAGTCAAGGGACGGTCAGATGAAACAGTGGAGAAGAGCAATGCTTACAGAGGGCTTATATCCAATATTAATGGCAGAAGAATCGTCAGGGAATAAATGCACAGAAAAGACAAAACATTTGACTAGATTTGGAGATTCAGAAGACGAGTTTATGGAAGAAATATTAAAGAACCCGCCACCATATCAGGAAGGGACAAGTGGATGCACCCCAAGTGCACCACTGTTAAAGACACCATTGGTACCACAAGTATTGTATAATCCCCCAGTTAGTAGGGTACTACATGATAAAGAAAAGGAAGCAATAGATAAAAACAGAGCAGAATTAATACAGAAAGTAACACAATTGAGTGTCCATCCTGATTCACTGACCATACCTGTAATGATTGGTCCAGTGGTTCCCTTATATGGTGACAAAGTAAGTTATCCGAAACCCTTAGCAATGCCCACATCTGTAGAAATCCCAAAACCAGATCCTGTAATAATTGATGATCAATTCAGTGATTGTGAAAGTATGATATCCTTAATGGATTTACCTATTCGAGGTTCTGTAAATTACCACTCCTAGAAGAGTAACACCTGGTTGTTCCAAAGATGTAAACATAGTAACCTCATCAGGAACCAAAAGTGCCACAGTAGTTACACCAGAAGACTTAGAAAGGTGGGCACAAGGATCAGACAAACAGACTTCACCTCCAAAGATTATGGACATTTACAAATCAAAAGTCGAGTTAGAAGAAATGATAGCAGGAAATGTAGAAGTAGATTGTCTAAATACTTACGATGAAGAAGAATTATTATTTGTATGCAGAAGCATCACTAGAAATGTAAAAATATTTCATGAGAAGTTATCAGATTTGGCTTTGCAGATGGGAATTGAAATAGGGAAGTCAAAAGTGTTACAGAAACCCTATAAAGCAGACTTCTCTGACAAAGATTTAGAAAACATGAATGCCTCTGGTCGAAAACTACAAATAAAAGAATTAATGTCAGTATTACAGAAATGGGGAGATTTAGATAAATGGAAAACTAGATGGACAAAGAAAAAGGAAGAGGCACGGTACAGTAGAACCACTTCTGAATATTTAATGAAGGAAACAGGGAAAGCAGATCAAATGTACCCGATGCGAGAAGTTCCAGGAGGAGGATATGTACATGTCCCATGGAGCAGACAGGATATTTTGTCATTTACGAATGACTTTCCAAAGTTGAGAGAAAAGCCAATTGAATGGTACAAGCAGGTTGAGAGGTTTGTGAAGGTGTCAAAGGTATTGTTGAAGGACTTGGATGGTTTGTTCGACATAGTGGTACCTGCCGATTTATGGACAGATTGTAAAATCACAGTTGATTGGCCAAGCGAAGAGTATCCTAGAGATCCAAAGACAGGTGCCCCGTCAAATGATGTAATGAAAAAGTATCAGCAGGTAATAGCTTACCTGAAAGGGAAAATACCACCAAAAGAAACAGATTGGGTGAAAATAGACAGAACTACCCAAGAAGCCAGTGAATCGGTACATGCCTATTACGAACGTTTATTGCAGGTATTCAAGCAGTATAGTGGATTTGAAGATATTGGAGATAAAAACATGAGTCAATTTGTTTACCGATTTGTTTATGGATTAAAACCAGAGATTTGTCAGATGATTAAGCAGCACATGTTGTGCTGGCAGGGAAAACCGATTGACGAGATTTTGAAATATGCGAAATATTGTGGAGATGACATTGAGGATAGGCACAAGAAACTGCAAGAGAAGGTGATGTGGGCTCAGGTAAAAATGGCTGAGCGACAGGGAATTAATTTGGATAATCCAAGTGATAATCAGGGAAAAGATTCTGGAACGAATGGTGACACTGTGAATGGAGGAAAAGTGAGAGGACGAATGAGCAGAGAAAAAGCTAAAAAGAAGTTTCCTTGTCAGGGGTGCGGAAAATTGGGGCATTGGAAGGATGAATGTAAAAAGATGCGGAATAATAATGGCCCAAATCAAAATTTAAATCCACAGACGCAGAATGACTCACAGCAGGGTGTAAATCCTCAGAGTCAGTTGCCACCTGCACCTATACAGGGTAATGTAAGCAGAGCAAAGCACGGTACAGACGTCGGATATCAAGGAGGAAGTGGTAAGAATGATTATGTAACCTCACAATTTCTTTTACAGGATGACTTCTGTCCATATAGTCAATGACGGTGCCTAGGAGAGGGGGAGAAGGAGTGCGTACTTGGTGCATCCTTTTTTTTAAAAACTTTATTTATGATTTTATGAGAGATGCTGTGAATCAAGTAAATACAGGTACACCACTTCAGCACAGGCATGAATTTGTACAACCTATAACATAATACATAGATGTAGGTAGTCTCGGCCCCCATGCAGCACATAAAACATTAGCATTTTGCTTTCCTTGGCATATTTCAACATGACAGTCCAGCTTTCTAATATTTCATTCAGAGCCATAACATAACATTCTACAGGGCCTGTTGTCAGTGCATTGAGCGTAGCATACGGCCAGCGCATCACCCATGTAGGTCAACATATTTACTCTACAGATTCAGTGTGATCCTCTCCTACTGAGACAGTCGTGACCTCTTCGTTAGAGCTCCCCCTAATTCGCAGCCACTCCACAAATGGGACCCAGATGTCTTTAGGGCGTGACGCTGTAGGCATTAGATCCCAGTAGCTCGCTAACTGCTCTTGACAATACACCGCATCTGGTATCCAAGTTTTTACTAGCGGTTTAACCGGTGATCCCCAGTGTATGGCCAGGCGGCGTCGAGCAAGGACCAACAGCATTGCGATTAAGCGACGGCTTTCTAATTTATATTGTTCCACATATCCCAGTAGTAGGATCAGTGGAGAGCAGCCCAATGTCTGGCCAGTGATGGCTTCAATTATTGCCGATACCTCCTCCCAATACCGAGAGACGACAGGGCATTCCCAGGCCACGTGCAAGAAGGCGGCGCCCTCTCGCCTACATTTCCAGCAGGATGACGTGGCGCGTAGTCCTATTTTAAAAAGATGTAGTGGGGTGTGGTAGTATCGATGTAGAAATTTAAAATGTATTAATCTCAGCCTATAATTGGGAGATAAGTGTTTCATTTGCAAACAGCAGAAGGACCATATTTCGTCCGTGAGTTGGTCGGGAAGATCCTCGCGCCACTGTTGGAACGCCCCAGGATCTGACCATGGCACGTATGATTGTGTACTAGTGTAAAGTCTGGTGACCAATTTTCTCGGTGACGGAGAAGCAAGTGGGTTAGCCAGAGGGTGTAGCGTGGGTGGGGGAATTGGAAAGGAAACATGTAGTTTCTTGCAGGTAGCTTTAAGTTGATGGAGCAGGAACCTCTCCAGTAATGGTGTAGGGCCCCCAGTTGTGTGACAGGTTCTGGCAAAAACGACTCCGCCGGATATAAGTTACCCATTGTTTTAATTCCCATGGTATGAGCTCTATCTCTGGCACCTTTGTCTTGTAAAAAAGGGAAGTTGGGATGATGAGCTACTGGCACCGAGGAGCATACAGCAAAGGTACTTGGGCGCGGCGTCTCAGGCCCTCCCAGGCCCACCTGACCGTCTCCACAGTGTTTATTTCTTTTGGGGTTCTACGATAGGGGTAGTACACCGCTGTGTGCAACGGAATCCCATCCGCTATGTCTCGCTCCGTCGCCACATGTGGCTGAAATGGGGTTGGATAAATCCAGTAATGTAAAAATTGAGCCTGCGCACTCAGGGCATACAACTCAAAGTCAGGGGCTCCCAAGCCGCCTCTAGATAGCGGATGCGTGAGGATGTCCCAACTCACCCGTGGCTGACCGCCCGCCCAAACCATGGATATTGCTGCAGAGCGCAACTGCTTAAAAAGGGCCTGTGTTAACGGGATAGGAATATTCACAAAGAGATACAAGAATTTAGGGAGGACGATCATCTTAAGTATTGCTATTCGGCCTGCTAGCGACAGAGGGAGGGCGGACCAGAATTTAATTCTATCCAAAAACCAGTCTAACTGTTTCCCAAAGTTGAGACTCCAGATGAGCTGAAGGTCTCTGCTAAGCCAGACCCCCAAATATTTAACTGCTTCCTCTTCCCACTTTAGCGGGAAGTCCAAATTTTTATTGATAGGAGCTGCGGTTAAAGACAGTATAGAGGATTTTCTCCAATTTATAGTAACGCCAGAAAGGCCACCAAATCAAAGTAGCTCACGCAGCAATGGGTTCAGATTATCGTCTGGGCGCCTAATATACAGGGTGATATCATCCGCATACATAGAAGTGATGAGATTACGGTCTGTAAAAACTAGTCCCCTCGCCGAATGGTATTGCCTGATTTTCGCCGCCAATGGCTCCATTGCTATTGCAAATAATAAGGGAGAGCGGGCAGCCCTGTCGGGTGCCGCGAGAGACCCCAAACGCCTCCGAGATGAGGCCATTAGCAAGTAGGCGAGCTGTAGGCCTTGTGTACAGTAATTGAACAAGTTTAATAAAGTGGAGACTCAGTCCCAGTCTGAGAAGTACAGTAAACAAGTATGTCCACTCCAGGGAGTCAAATGCTTTAGTCGCATCTAGAAAGACTGCCGCCGATGGGAGCCTGGGGTCAATTTGATGGATGACCGAAAAGAATGTTCGGAGATTATGGGCTGTCGATCGTCCTGGTATAAAGCCTGACTGATCAGGTCTAGCAATAAGGGACATCAGTGGTTGAAGCCTGTTGGCTATGAGTTTAGCTAAAATTTTAGTGTCCACATTTATCAGGGATAGGGGCCTTTATGAGTCACAGTTTGTTGGTGGCTTGTCTGGCTTTAAAAGGGTTATAATTACCGCCTCTCTCATTGATGGGGGGAGGATCCCGGTCTCCAAGGACTCCTGATAGACATCGAGGAGCCGGGGAGCAAGAGTTTCGACATAGGTCTTATAAAAAAGCGTGGTCAATCCGTCCAAGCCAGGCGCCTTACCCAATGGGAGGCCTCTGATCACCTGTGTTATGTCCTCCAAAGTAAATGGGAGATCTAAGTATTCTCTGTGTTCAGGACTCAGCCATACAAGCTGCAGAGCGTCTAAGTATTCCGTTAGGTCAGTGGGGGCAGAGTGCTGCTTTGTGGCATAGAGATTTGTATAGTATGACGTCAGGTGGGCATGTGTGTCCACTTGGCCTCTGATAGGCGGGGCATCCTCTACAGTCAGTTCAGTGATAAATGTAGGTGTAGTTGCTTGCCGCAACAAGTTAGCTAGGGTTCTTCCCGGTCTGTCTCCCTCCCCATAACTCCTGGCTCTGGCCTCCTTACCTAAAAACTGGGCTTCTCTCTCCGCTTCCCTTTCAAATTCTGAAATGGCTTGCCTTATGGAGGCTGAGATAGTTGCGTCATTTGTAGCGTAAAAGGTAGTTTCTAGGTCCTTTATGGTGTTCTCAATTTTCAGCAGGGTAGTACGTATTGAATGCAAGACCCCTGCTCTCTTTGATATACATGTGCCCCTTATAACTACTTTGAAGGCCTCCCAGAGTGTGGCTGCAGAGTCTACCGAGCCCTCATTTATGGCAAAATAACGATCTATTTCCGTGGCTATTTCTGCACGAAATGCCTCATCCAGGAGGGCATGAGGGGGGAGTCTCCAGCTAAATGCCCTGGGACGTGTGTCAGGGATGTGCCATTGCATCAAGACTGGGGCGTGATCAGAGAGTGTGCGCGGAAGGTGGCGCGCCCCCACCATCCACGACAACACATCAGCTGAAAGCAGCCAATAATCGAGGCGGGACCAGGCCTGGTGGTAAGGTGTAATACAAGTGCCCTCTCTTAGTTGCGGGTTAACCGCTCGCCAGGCATCACGTAGTTTGTGCTCCTGTATTATGGAGTTTAATAGCTGGGTTGATTGGGGGTGTGGATTGCGTGCCGCACCCTCTCTGTCCAGGATGTTGTCCAACACGACGTTGAAGTCACCCCCCCATATAACTGTGTCACAGCCCATAAGTGTTATTTTTGCCCAGATATCTAAAAAAAACTGCGGGTCGTCAGTATTGGGGCCGTATATGGCTGCAAGTGTAACATGTGTCGAATGTAGATAGCCAGACACCAGTACATAACGTCCCTCCCTATCCACCAGTGTTCCAAGTGTGGTCCAGCCCAGCTCCCGTCTGATCAGTATGGAGACCCCTCTCGCGTAATTCGAGAAGGCCGCAGAATGGATTTCACCCCAGTATTTATTTTTGAGCTTGGGATCATCAGTGCCGTGTAGGTGCGTCTCCTGCAGAAAACATATATCAACATGGTGTCTACGCAGATATGCATGTACCAGCCTAGCTTTCTTGAAATCGTTTAGCCCACGTATGTTCCACGTCAAGCAATTAGCTTCTGACATGAGAGGGGTAGTGAGTCTGCGTGTGAACTATATGTGACCAAAACCTCATCTCCGCCGTGCTCAGCGCTAAAACTAGTGTACCAGAAATGTCATCTCTCTTTAAGGGAACCCCTAACCCTCCTCCCCCTCCCACTACAACCCCCCAATCAGGTTGAGAATATAGATCCACCCCCCCTTTCAAACAACCCTTAAACAAACGTTTGAAATACCAACACATAGGAGATCTCCCTGTGGGGACAGGCAGCAACGGTAAGCACCCGCCAGTAGGCAGGGTGGTCGGGCTGCGGAAAATGTCAACAGCAATGACCCAAATCCGCCCGCCCCGGGCCCCCAGCGGGGGGACATCAACATTTCAAAACGATCAGTACAGTATATTCGGTTGACCCTTCATTTTCTCCGGTACTTGCGCATAGCAGCGGTGCTCGCCTCCAGCGCAGTCGGCCCCCATTTCAAAGAGTGTTCTGAGACCCACATTATGGAGTGGCAAATGTGGAGCCATCAACAGGTTAGTCATTTTCATCAAGTGTCGGCGCTGGGTGCTTGTTTTTTGGTGAGCCCTGCTGTGGTTTCCGAGGACAGACGTTCTTCACATATTTTAAAGCCGATTTGGCATCTGTAAAAAAATGCGCCTGGCCGTCGTGGGTGATTTTGAGCTTAGCTGGATACAGCATTGAATATGGAATGGCGGAGGTCTGTAACATTCGTTTTGTTTGAAGGAATTCTCTCCTCGCCGCCTGCACAGTTGGAGTGTAATCAGGAAAGAAGGATAAAGTGTTGCCCTGGTGTATAACTGGGCTTCTTACTCTTGCCTCTCTGAGTATTGCATCTCGGTCTGCGTAGTTTAGTAATCGCGCAATAATGGGACGTGGTGGCAGACCAGGCGCCGGCCTGGGGCCCAACGAACGGTGAGCGCGTTCTACAGTCATAAGTGGTGACAAGGCAGGGCCAAACAGCTCCTGGAGGAGAGTAGTGATATAGGGCTCCATTTTTGTTATAGCTGTCGATTCCGGAAGGCCAATCAATCGAATATTGTTTCGTCGAGAATGTGCTTCTAAGTCTTCATTTTTTGCTCTGATCACCTCCAACACCTTTTCCATATTCAGTATCTGTGTTCTGGCCTCAGTTTGAGAGTCTTGAGTGTCAGATAGTCTGTTCTCCAAAAGGTCCAAGCGTGTCTCGTGAACGTCGACTTTTTTCTTGACAGTGTCTAGGCTGGCCGTCAATGAGTCTATTTTCCCATCAATGGTTTTCAGACTAGAGCGAACGTCCTGGAGGATTGATCGCAGATCTTCTTCGTGATGTTCAGACTCCTCCTGCGGTCCTTGAGCTCCCCCCTGCTCAGCCGGGGTGTCCATGTTACGGGTTTGGCATTTCTCAAAGGGGATTTTTGTTTGTTTTGGGTCTGTCTTACCCATCCTGCCCTGGAACAGATTTCAGGGGGGCCGCTTGTGTATTAAAGGCTCTGTATTGAAGTAGACGTGCCTTAAACCTCAGAGGTTGTCCAGCCAGCCCCACCCCAGCCACCAGTAATCTCCAGGGCCTTTGTAGTCAAAGAGGCAGTGTCCCAGGTCGTCCGAGTAAACCCCTCCGGCACTATGCGTGGCACACCCTGACGGGGACCGCACGTAGAGGACAAATCCTGCAGGTCCTAGATCTCCCAGCCGTATAGCAGATTGCAGTCCGCCGTTTAGTCGTGCTCGACTCCCCCACGACAATGCAGGCACCAAGGCGGCGCAACGTCAGCAGGTGTTCCCCCAGGCCGCCCCCGCGTCTCACATGTAGCACCCCAGTTTATATTGCTTTTGGGGTCCGGGGCTCCAAGGCACGGCCGGCTCACCCCGTTCCACAACCCCCGTCCCTGCAGTTGTTGCAGCAGGAGCGCCCTTCGGAGGACACGCTTGAGCTCAGGCCCGCTGTGTCACGCCGGGAAGCCTAAAGTGCAGCGCTGGCTATACGCCCCAGGACCTCTCAATGCGGCGGTTCTTATGGCATCCACTGAATGGGCCGCAGGGAAACGACCACGGACCACTTATATCGGGCCGGAATCAAGGGCGGTCCAGTAGCAGCTCCCACGCGGCACGCCGCTGTGACCAAGTCAGACCCCAGGTAGGGAGCAGTGTCCAGTCTCGTGTGTTGTGGCAGGATGAAGGGCTTAAGCGCCCCGGGGCTCCGGCACTGTGCAGGCGCAGCCACCACCAGGATCCGAGGGCAGGTCCAGCAGGCCCGGGCGGCGAGAACCCCGCTAGGCCGCACAACAACGGGTCCCGTCACGCCTGCAGTCACAGGTAAACGGAACCCGCCGGCAGCCCACCGCGCTCCCTCAGCCTCCCAGACGCCGGCCCCCCAGTGCACCACCAGGTCGCTGGAGGCAGGCAGGTTTCTCAGTCCCCACCGTCTCCCCCCCGGCCCGCGGCACCCGGTCTTGACTCCCCCCCGGTGGAGTATGGCAGGGAGCCGACCAAGCGCCAACGCACCAGAAGGGGTCCCTTAGCGGGGCCGGAGCACCGCTCCTACCTCTCCTGCAGGCCCGCTAATCTTCTCCTCAGCGTCCCTCCTTCGATCACACAGCAGGGCCTCCCCGTCGACGGTGGAGATCAGGCCTCGGGCCCCCGCAGCACGGCCGACGTCAGGCTCGTTGTCACTCCACCACGGGCAGCTCCCGGTCACGCCACCCGGACCTCCAGCAGAGCTCTTCGGGACAGGCGCTGCAATATTTCAGGCACCAGTTCCCACCAGGGCCAAGGGCGCCACTTGACAGCCAGGTCCGTCGCTCGGATCTATGAGCTACGCACCATCCATCACAGCGCGGGCAGCCATTTTCTCCGCAGCTCCGGTCTCGGCGGCCCAGGATCAGTTCAGCAGGATCCCGATCAGTGTGGCGTGTCAAACTTCCCCCAGGGCCACCCGGGGTGTCGCGTTGTTTCTTTCCGCTGTATTCTCCGGAATCAGCCGATCCGGGCCATGGTATTTATCGAATGTTCAAGCCCGACCTGCAGAGCCCCTTCAACAGGCGGCCATCTTGCAGTCCGTCGTGGCCACGCCCCCCCTTGGTGCATCCTTACCGGTAGATCAGTCAGGTCCATATGTTGAAGGGAATGTGAAAGGTAATGATATTACTTTCCTTTTGGACACTGGTGCTACCAGGTCTACTGTGAGAACAGCAGACATCCCAGACCTTCCTCTCTCTGGAGAAGCTATCCAAGTTGTGGGTGTAGCTAATCAAAAGATTAGAACACCTCTTACCGAGCCAATGGAAGTAAAAATTGGAAATTTTAGAGAAATGCATCAATTTGTAGTGTGTGATTCCAGTCCAGTGAATTTACTGGGCCGAGATTTGTTGTGTAAAATGAACTGCACAATTTTCTGCACACCGGATGGTGTGGCAGTTCAGACCCCGGATGAAGACCATGTATATAAATTTATGATTGCAAAGCAAGGTACAGAAGTAGATGAAATGTTCTCTTTGATAACAAAAGATGAGTTGCCAGAAGAGTTAAAAACTACAGTAAATTCCATAGTATGGGATTTCACGGGAAAAGAGGTAGGACTTAAGGCCAAAATAGACCCAGTTAAAATTACTGTAAAGGAAGGTGCAATCTTCCCAAATACTAGACAGTACAAAATGAGTGCAGAAGTAAAAGCAGGAGTCATTGAAGAAATTAAAAAAACAGAATTCCCTTCTATGTCATAGTATATTTCTAATGCGGAAGTACAAAAATAGTAAGCACTGAACCAACAAAAATCAAATTAAACACTTATTAATTGTCACACAACGTAATTTTTTATGCCCACTATTGATTTATTTCATCACTTAATCAATCAGAGCATAGCGATTGAAAAACCATACAGTTAAAAACACTTTATAAACACATATTGATAAAAACATTAATACACATAGATCTGTAATTACCAAGAGACCTTCATCAATTCCTGCCTATATCCATTCTACCTCAAAGGTTTTGTCATACTTAACAAAATCAGAAACCTAGCAAGTTCTATACCCAACTCAAAATTTACACTACTATGCAGGATATGCAGTACTATCCTTTGTAAATTCCATATATAATATTAAATTTAAAAACAAAACTTTATTGTTGTCCAAATGTCGACGCGTTTCGGTGTGTCTAAAAATTCATAACCACCTTCCTCAGGACTCAGATTAAAACATGAACTTTTTTCCAGAACCAGATCAAGTATCTATAAAAATAAATATAAATAATAAATACAATTAAATTCAAAATATACGTGTGTAAAACTAATACAATTATTATATTGGTTCAGTGCCCCCTTAGTATATTGCATATGCACTTTACTCCTTAGACAGGTTGTTAACTCAATTTACAAAGAATAGATGATCACTTCATCCATCACTGGTCAAAATTTACTATAATATCTTCTTTAGACAATAGTTATAAAGGACCTCACCCTCAGTATTCTTTATAAGGGGATCTCAATAAAATAGATGGACTTGTCTCAGTACTCCATCTTCTCTCCTCAATTAACTTAAGTTAATAAGGAACACCCACCTAGAACAATAATTCAATTTATTATTTGCACTCAATGTTCTCTAAAACATATCTAGTGGGTTACAGTTTTATCCTTATACTTACTCAGTAAGCATTTGGATGGTTGCATGTACCATGAAGTATCAGCAAATACTGTGGAATTCCTTGTTCCTGTATATAAAATTAATACATCACATTAAACATGTGGTCCTTCTCAGTGAAGGCTTCTAGGTTAATATAATATTGTGGGACACTTACCACTAATAAAATTTCATATCACCAGACCCTTGTCTCACTTTTTCCAAGTTTCTCATTTAACGAATCAAGGCGATGTAATCCAAAAGCTCCTTAACATAATACTACCGCCTTTCATCAATTGGGTTGGATTTGTATATCTAATTAAAACCAAGAAAGAAAAGGGAATGCTAAATGTTACCCTTTAAATGATATAATCGCCTTACAACAATTAAGTCGATTTCATACTACTAATTAAAACCAAAAAACGAATACGGAATACTAGATCTTACCCTATACCATTTTTTATTGAATTTATTCAGTATCCATTATACTACTTTGGAGTTAGGGGCCCAGCGAGTTTATACTTCTAATTATTGCCTCATTATGTATACTCGACCATCTGGCAAAAACGCTCGTTGTTCAATAAAGCGAACAGATCCTAAATTTAAATTAATTGGGTATCCCTTACCCCACCGTAACAGTAGAGACCCAAGGAATGTATCCTTCTAGCAATCGCCTCCTTATTATACTTACTCGACTGGTTAGTAAAACCGCTCATGATTTAACAAAGCGGCAATGTCTCAAATTTAATGCTACTATCTGAAAAGCACAATTCACGGGTTGCATACCTATACTTCAACCATACCCATAATTTGAGAGGCCAAGAGAAAAAACATACCCTATTCATTACCTCCGAGTAAACAATACCCTATTTGAGTTCAATAATCTCTGTCTGGCGGTTTTGCAATTTCATCAGTATAATACTCTACCTCAGATTTGCTAAATACGAAAAACGGGAAAAGAAATACGATATATTTGATTGTCGCACCCCCTAGCAAATAATACTACATATGCATCATATGTCATGTTCTGTATGTTTCTGTATAGAGCGAATTACAAAACCTGTACAGCAAACACCATAGTCTAACTTGATTGTAGACCACAATGTACCTACAAAGTAACTAGCTATTTTTTCAGGACATCTATCGTACAGTCTATCTCTCACCTTAAATTTAGGAGCAGCGTACCGTCTCACGGGGGTTCTGGTAAAATCGAAAATGAACCACACGTAGTATTTCCTCTTTTTATACGTAACTGCAACGTCGCCCTTAATGATGACGTAGGCAGCGGCCATTTTAGTAGTCTCGCGCTTTAACATAGCGTACACGGGCATAGCGCTGAATGATTCCAGTACTATTTCCAGTTAAAAGACAACCGTGCATAATATGTATTAATGTGTCATGGAAAATAAATAAACCCTCATTGTCTAAATTGCGCAAAAATACAATTTAAAAACTATTTAAAATTGGTGCACATATTTGCACCTTCACTATTTCTAATGTTTTACCCTGAAGTGAAATACGTGCTATAGACAGAACACACGCCATCTTTTTAGGGCCCCCTCATAGTCCAGTAACTAGCCTCATTGTTCCATACGGGTTCTCAGTACGTTGTCACCCAAATAGATGTTCTAGTTGGATATTGCCAAAGCAGTTATATTGACATACAGAGACCTATCTATTGAGTTGTTGCTTCTACTCATGTAAAACATGTTTATCATCTGATTAATCTTTCCCACTCCTCTCTACTATTCAAGCCCTGATAGTAGGTCTTGAATTTAGACATAAAAAACTGTTCTCTTTGTTTCCTCCTTTTTTCAATATCACCACCTCGTGTAGATACTTTGACTTTTTCCAATATAAACCATCTCATATCGCATTCATTATGGTTTTTTTCAATCCAATGGTCTACAAGTGGGGCATTCTTCTTCCTATTTTTCAAGGCCGATCTATGTTCAGTTAGTCTAATTCTCATTTCACGGCTCGTTTCACCTACATACCCTTTCTGACAGGGGCAGATGATTAGATATATGACATTACTTGTTCTACAATTTACCATATCATTCATCCAATGTGTGATGCCGTTAAGTACCACCTTCTGTTCTTTCACTACTAATTTGCAATGTATACATGTGCTACAAGGAAAGTTCCCCTTCAGTTTTGAACCATCTGTTATACTCCTCTGATATTTGATATTAGGTTCTCTATATGTCCTTACCACATGATTACGAATTGTTTTATTTCTCCTGTATGCATAAATCGGTTTACGAAGGGGAGTTGTCCTGGTCTTATTTAGAAGAAACCAATTCTTATTTATCAGATTTTTCAACTTATTGCTTACACTATTGTAGTTAGTAACCATTACTATCCCCTGTTCCGAGTCTTTTGTATTATCCTTTCCTTCAAAAAGACTCTCACGGTTGTAGTATTTTGCTCTTTTATAGGACTCTCTTACTAATCTTTTTGGATACCCTCTAGACATTAATTTTTGCTGTAGGTTATCTGCATGAACTTCAAAATCCCGCCTATCACTACAGTTGCGTCTTATACGTAGAAATTGGCTAAATGGGATACTATCCTTTTGGCATTTCGGATGGTTACTCGTGTGATGTAGAATAGTGTTTCTATCTGATGGTTTTGTATACAGTTCCACTCGTAAAGAGGCATTCTGTTCTTTTATTTTTATGTCTAAAAAGTCCACTGAGCTTTGACTCATACTTGATGTGAATTTCAAATTGGCATCACCACAGTTTAACCACTCCAAAAAGGCCAAAAGATCACTATGTTCACCGTCCCAAATGAAAAAAACGTCATCAATAAATCTTGACCATTGTTTAATATTCTCATAATAGGGACAAATTTCATTATGTATATGTATTTTTTCAAACCTCCCCACATAGAGGCACGCCAGACTCGGAGCACACGTGGCTCCCATACTAGTCCCTTTGATCTGGCAATAAAAGTTATTCTCAAACAAAAAAATATATTGTTCAATAAAATTATTCCTATACATTCCACAATGAATTCGTTAAGGGGAGACAAATCCCCTTCCTCAGGGTTTAAAAGTTCCCTAATCATTTCAACTGTATCTTGTTGAGGTATGTTAGTATATAAGGATTCAATATCCAAACATACTAACCATTCTCGTTCTTTATTAAATTTCAAACCTTCAACTCTTTGGATCATATCAGTTGTGTCCTTTATAAATGAGGGGAGTTCCCTAACTAAGGGTCTAATAAAACAATCCACATATTTACTTAGTGGCTCTGTTATTGAATCAATCCCAGACACTATAGGACGCATGGGTGGATCCAAAAGGTTCTTGTGAACCTTTGGGAGTCCATATAACGCTGGTATCATAGGATGATCATTTAGAAGGAATCTATATTCTTCGTCGCAAATTATGTCATCTTCCTTGGCTAATTGTAACATATTTTGTACTCTTGTTTTTAAATTATTCCATTCCTCCATATTGGATTTTCTATAGTGCAATGGGACATCCAGTAATTTTTGCATACGTCTATTATAATCTACTGTGTCTAGGACCACTATACTGCCTCCCTTATCACCAGGTTTTACTACAATTGAGTCACAATCTTGTAACCCCTTTAGAGCCTCACGCTGATTTTGAGATAGATTGTTATTCTCCCATGCATTGTCTTTTAATAAATTCTCAAGTCCTTTAATAATCACTTTTTCAAATGTATCTACTTCTTGGCCAACCAATTGGATTGCCGGTGTCCAAGTTGATAAAGGTTTAAGACCGGATTTATTATCGGTAGGAATCCGCTCTCTCCCTTCAAAGAATTTTTTATTCTGATCTTTCTAAAAAGATCACGTACATCTTTTTCAATCGAGAATTTACATATTTTGGCACTCGGTGCAAACCCTAATCCCTTTTCTAAAATGGTTGTCTCCTCTCTAGATAGAACTTTACTTGAGAGATTAATGATTGGTGCCTTTAAAGTATTTACTCCCACTCCTTTTGACTGCGGGTCTTCATATAGGGCCTTCTCAATCCCGTCTCCCTTGGCATGTTTGTTGATCGACCCCTGCCTCGTGATCTGAATATTTGGGGATGTCTCCTCTGTTGTTGCCCTAAAAAAAACGGATAATCCCTACTGTGTCCTGCCACTTCCTCTCTAATATCATTTCTGATTCTTGTATCTGCACTTCTTTCACCTTCAGAATCAGAACTATTGTACAAAGTATCAGAAAATGTAACATTTTTCTTAAAATACTTATTCCTATTGTATTGATTATTTCTCGGTGTATAGCCTGTTTGGATTGGTTGATCATAATAATCCTTTTGTAAATATGGATATACCAACTCAGTCTTAAATTTGGCAATATCTTTTCTTAACTTGTTTGATTTCTTATTAATTAGATATTCCCTATAACCTGTTATATCTTCCTGAATTTCATCCAATTTAAGTTTCGCCTCCTCCAGTGCTACACTTTCTTTTAGTTGTTTCTCTAAAACTTCTATTTCTTCTCTTTCAATTATAATTATCTCTTGTGCCGTCTCGATAATTAAAAGCATCCAGTCGCGACTGCAACGATTGGCAATCAGCGTCAGTTTTCTTTGAACTTCTCATTTTTAACAAAGAGACCAGGCTCATTTTTAATCTGTAGCCCTTTAGGAATAATTCCTTTTTTGCAATACTCTATTATAAAATCGGAGTGTAATTCCGTACGGATTATTTTCTTTTTTAAGATTCCATAGGTTGTTCCACCTTTCATCGTCATTCTTTGATAAGGTGACTGTGTTAATGGTTTTTGAAGTACCATTAATTATTTTCTTGAATTGGTCTTCTGAAAAACCAAACGTTCGTAGAGTGTCCATATCACTCACTATACTCTCCAGCCACAAGGGCTGTCAACAGAACTAGAAAATTAGAGAGTTACCCGGTCCCTTTTGGTCTAACCTGGGTAACTCTCTAATTTTCTAGTCATTGAAGAAATTGACAGAATGGTAAAACAAGGCATACTAAAAGAAGTAATGAGTAGCCCTTGTAACTCACCAATAATGGGGTTAAAGAAGCCTAGTGGAAAATATAGGATTGTGCAAGACCTGCGAAAAAGAAATAAAATTGTTGAACCTTGTTGTCCTATAATGCCAAATCCTGCAGTGATTCTATACCAAATTCCTTGGAGTGCAGGATGGTTTACCGTGATTGATTTATGTCAAGCATTCTTTTCAATACCATTGCACCCAGATAGTCAGTATCTTTTTTCATTTAAATTTGAGAACAAAGTCTATGTATGGAATCGTGTTCCTCAGGGGTACACGGAAAGTCCTTCCATCTTTAATCAGATATTGAAAAAGTGTCTAGAGAAACTAGTGATGCCAGGAAGCTCAGTCCTAGTACAATATATAGATGATTTACTAGTGGCATCTAACACCAGAGAGGATTGTGTTGTTGACTCTATTGCATTATTAAATCATTTAGCTGAAGATGGGCATAAAGTTTCACCTGAAAAGTTGCAGTTTTGTACAACAGCAGTTAAGTATCTAGGACACCAAATTGAGAGGGGAAAAAGAAGGATAACCTCTGAAAGAGTAAAATTAATCAAGAAAATGCAAATGCCTGTCTCCCAACGAGAAGTGAGAATGTTCCTAGGAATAGTGGGTTATTGTCGTCAATGGATACTAGGGTTTTCTCTGCTAGCAAAGCCTTTAATTCAAATGACAAAAAAGAAGGCAAAGGACCCAGTCGAGTGGGATGATGAGAGCGTAGGAGCTTTTGTAAAATTGAGAAACGCTTTGTGTGCAGCACCTGCACTAGGCATGTCTGATTATAAAAGAAAATTTGCATTATTCTGTCATGAAAGAGAAAATTGTGCACTTTCAGTCCTAACCCAGAGACATGGTTTGGACAGACGTCCTATAGCATATTTTTCTGCTACATTGGACCCAGTGGCAGCCGCATTGCCAGGTTGCTTAAAAGCAGTAGCGGCTACATGTTTGAGCATTGAGCAAAGTGAATCAATTGTAATGGGACATCCTGTCAAAGTGTTTGTTCCACATTCAGTTGTGATTCTGTTGACAAGAACCCGAACTCAGCATCTAACTCCTAGTCGGCTGACTAAATATGAAAGAATAATACTAGGTGCTGAAAATGTGACTATTGTAAGGTGCACAATAGTAAATCCTGCTACCTTACTACCAGACCCATATCATGAGGAAGTTAAAGATGATGAAGAGGAACATGATTGTTTACAAGTCACAGAGTTGTGCACAAAACCTCGTCCTGACTTACAAGAACTACCCCTCAGGGAACCAGACAGGGAGCTGTTTGTTGATGGTTCATGCCAAAGGCATGAAGATGGTAAACTAACTGCAGCATATGCAGTATGTGAATTAACTGGAATAGTCGAAGCATCCTATTTACCAGGAGTAAAATCTGCACAAGTAGCTGAATTAATCTCTTTGATAAAAGCCTGCAAAATTGGGAGGAACCAGAAAGTAACTATATTTACAGATAGCCAATATGGTTACGGGGTTGTGCATGATTTTGGCCAATTATGGATGCAGAGGGATTTCATGACTTCTTCAGGATCCCCCATTAAAAATGGACAGTTCGTAAAAGAACTATTGTAAGCAATACAATCACCAAAAGAATTAGCTGTGGTGAAATGTGCCGCACACCAGTCAGGAGATGACTGGGTGGTAGTCGGTAACAGATATGCAGATTTGGTGGCCCAACGCTGTGCCAAAAACAGGTTATCAGTTAATAAAAGGGTTGAAAGAATGGGAATCAGCTGCCAACTTATGCTGTTTGCACCTCCTGAAACATGGAATGATGTGAAAAGATTACAAGACGATGCTGATGAGAGTGAAAGAAATGCATGGATTAAAATGGGATGTTCTCAAAGGTCAGACGATGATGTATGGATTTATGCCGATGGCAGACCAGTCATGCCCGACTGTTTGATTTCACAAATGGCCAGAATGTATCATGGAGACACCCATGTAGGGAGAGATGCAATGATTAGGCTCTTCAGACAAAATTGGTACAATCCAAGGTTTAGGGCTGTAGCAGAGAGTCTTTGCCAGAGATGTCTAACTTGCCAAATGCATAATCCAGGAAGTAAAACAGTAATTGGGTTTGGGAAGATCGGAAAGGCAGAGGGTCCATTTGTGAGATTGCAGCTAGATTTCATTCAGCTACCACCATGTAGAGGACTGAAATATGTACTCATCATAGTGTGTCTGTTTTCAAAGTGGGTGGAAGCTTACCCTACTAGGAGGAATGACAGTATTACAGTCGCAAAGTTGTTGCTATGAGAACTCATTCCTAGATTTGGTTTTCCAGTAACTTTGGAATCAGATAGAGGAAGGCACTTCAACAGTGATGTGATTAGAATAATCTGTGAAGCATTCCAAATTGAGCAAAAATTGCACTGTGCATATCGTCCAGAGGCTTCTGGAGTGGTTGAACAAATGAATGGCACAATAAAATCCAGACTGGCAAGAATGTGTGCATCAACATCGTTAGATTGGCCGGATGCATTGCCACTTGTTTTGATGGGACTAAGAAGCATTCCAGATAGAAATACCGGATTGAGTCTGCACGAAATAATCATGGGAAGAGCAATGAGACAAGCACATGTTCCTACAAATAAACTGCTGAATATAACTGATGATATGGTTCTGGATTATTGCAAAGGATTGGCTGACCTAGTGCGTTCTGTCTCTCACCAGGTTGGGGAAGACGCAGTTTCCAGGCAGCCTGAACAAGAACATGATCTGATTCCTGGTGACTGGGTGGTTGTGAAGCATCACATCAGAGAAACGTGTCTATCACCCAGGTGGGAAGAACCTCGTCTGGTCATACTAGTTACGAACACAGCAGTGAAATGAGCAGGATATCCTAATTGGATCCATGTAAGCCACACCAAAAGAGTACCAGACCCTGAAGAAGAAAATCCTGTGACAGCATCGATAACTGAGGAAGCTGAAGGCTGCCCAGCTGAAGAATCTCAGGTCCGAGATTCAAGGGAAGCTGAAGAAGAACAACCGAGCACAAGTCAGGACTGGATACCGGTGGTGGAAATACCTGAAGTCTACAACAGAACAAGAAGTCAAGCAAATTTAGAAGAAATTGAAGAAGATCAGATAGGTGAAGAAGAAGCAGCTCAGGAAGAGGAAGAAGAAACAATAAGAGAACCTGAGCAGGATCAGATAGGGAGAGGAAATTGGGCTCAAATCAACAACGAACCAATAGATTTTGAGCAGGAACAGACAGGTCTAGAAGAACGCGGTCAGGCTGCAGAAGTACAAAGTGCAATAAGCCCTGATCAGAACCAGTTAGATTTAGGAAAATACACTCAAGAAGAAAATCACGAGGATCACAAGCATGAAGACGTAAATCCTGAACAAGGTCAGTTACTGGAAACTCACAGTGGAGCGGCTGAATAGAAAGCAATAAGACCTGAGAAAGAGCAAGTAGAAGAAACTGAAATAGAAGAAAACGAAATTGTGCCACAACTGGAAAATAAAAGAATTTCTGAAAAAGAAATAAGAAGTGAAGAGACAGTGCAAACAAAGAAGGTCAGAAAAGGTGATCGTTGGCCTAGTGTAATTAAAAGAGTAAAATACCACATAACAACCAGAAGTGAAGATCCAGAACAAGTATATGAAGTGACAAGCCTAACAGGACAAACAAGTGGAATTGAAAGACGGAAAAGCAAAAGACTGAAACTTGTGAACAACAAATTTAAAGGTCCCGATTGGACTTATATCATCCTTGAAGACTACGAGAGCTCAGAGTCAAGTGAAAGTGGTGACGAAGGAACAAGTGCGGAATTGACTTATGAGAAAGAAATAAAACCACCTTGATAACGAAAAGAGACTTTGAATTACGATAAGAAGAGAAATCTTCCTTGTCAAAAATGCCTGACGATAGAGTTACTGGGAGACCAAAACAGAAAGGTTGTAAAAGATGCTGTGCTATATGCATATGTAACCTGGTAGTGGTGCTTATAGTATGGTTAGTTGTGATCGTAGCAATTCCTTACTTTATGATAATAGATAAAAAGATTAGCAACGAAACGAAGGAAAGGAGAGATAACTTGAAAAGTAATAGAGTAGAACTAAAGGCAGAAGATGAACCAGAATTTCATCATGAAGTAACAGATAATGACACTAGTCTGAATGTTTTCACAAAATTATTGTTTCAATATGTAGATACCATGGAAGTTAGTAATTGTTATGTCTGTATGAAATTACCTGAATCAGTAGCAGAAGGGTTAACATATCATCACTTGCCATTAACTTATGGCATATCATGTAGTGTATTGACTAGTTTATTTTATAGAACAGGGAGACTTCAGTATTATTATTCAAATATAGATGTTATATTTTCTGAGGTTCCGATTCGAAAGAATATGAATCCAGTGCTTAGTAGTAAAGATGCACAATTTATGGGAGAATTTTTCTTAACTATGAAATCAATAGACATAACACATGCACATAGAAGCAATCTAACATGTTCATTACATGAAGAAGAGAAGATATTTTTGAATTTAGTGGAGAGTAGAAGACAAGATTTCCAGAAGATAGCTTCTGAGCATAAGGCTCATCTGCCACCTTGGGCTGAGAAAGAGGCTAGTTACACATCTGGCAAGGCTCAAGCTGCTATGGCTCTGGATTTTGTGAAAACAGGGAAAATTTGTCTACATAGGTTAAAGACTGATTATAACAATATTTTTATCGGCACCAGTGAATGTGAACACAATTTCTTAATTCTTGGAGGTTGGGGATTAAAAGGAGGAACGGATTCAGTTTTTCCTGGAATCTATTATGTGTGTGGGAATAAGGCTTACTTTAGGCTTTCTGCACGGTGGTATGGAAGTTGTTATTTTGGAATAGTATTTCCAAATATATACCATGTAAAAAGGAACACTGGGAGCAATGAAAATACTAGTGAATTAACACGTAGTAAAAGAGCTAGTTTTTCTGAAATTGTAGGTGATATATTTGGTGCATTAATACCTTCAGTGGGAATAATTCTGAACTCAAGGGAGATATGTAAATTATCTACAGTGGTTGATCGTTTATCAACTGACACTGCTGGAGGATTTCTAATGATTAATGCGGAAATGGTTGCGATTAGATCTATGGTTATGCAAAATCGACTTGCTCTTGATATACTATTAGCAAAAGAGGGCGGAGTCTGTAAATTATTGAAGACGAAATACTGTTGCACTTACATACCTGATAAAAGTGCAGAAATTGGAACGTATATACAGAATATAACTAAACTTGAGAAGGAACTAAAACCACTGGAAGTTGATAGTGTATGGGAAAGATTGACCAATAGTATTAGGTCAATTGGTACCTGGTTTGCTAATGTAGGGAAAGGACTTATAGGTTAAATATTAGTACCCTTAGCAGGGATAGGAATAATAGTACTGGCAATAGTAATATGGTGCAAATGTTGTAAAAAGAATGAATCGTATAATGTGACCGGAAAAGGAAAGAAGCGAAAGTTTGATGAAATCAAACTAGAAGATTTAAGAAGTGAATTATACAAGAAATTGAAAGGAGATGTGAAAAATAGAAAGTGTAAAAATGAAGCTGAGACAATTTTATGCTAAAAGTTGGCATCTGGTTGTGGGTAGTATTTGATGGCTCAGAAACGCCATCAGAGAGGGCATTGATGGAGCAAGGACTCACAAATGAGACTTGCTCGGAGACAATCTTCTCACAGTATTAATTTATTAATCTTTGTAAAGTTAGTACTAACCACTGCACACACAAATATAAGTAGGAAGGAATCTTGCCTATGTGTTTAAATTAACAAATAACGCTTGACTATTCTAAAATGGCAGCTAAAGCGCGGGAACCCTATTGCGCATGTCTCAACCATATCACATGGTGTGACGTCTTTCTTTGCTTGGAGGGAAATTCTTGCTTCTGCGCAGTGTGTATTAAAATGGCTGCTTAATGTTTTCATGTGCTACCGCTTGCTCACATGTTGCAAATAAACTGTGGTATCCTAACGCTATTAATGCGGGATAGAATTTATAAATAAATGGGAATAGAGTAGAAAGAGTGGGTATACAGTGAAACAATTTATTTGTGATTTTAATATTTTCTTCTTTGACTTTTATTAGTTCGTAAATTTGGGCCTGGGGTTGGTGAACTGAAAACTCGAGAGACAATGGTTCTGCGCATGCGCCCTGAGTGGCTGCCCAGAAGAGCGGATGAAGTCAAACTGGACGTCGTCCAAGGCCATGACCTGATGACCAATATTATTGTACCCACGATGTCCCTACCGAAAAGAAACAATTTATATGCACAATGTATTAAACTTGTCGTGAGACGGGTGGGAAATAAAGCAAATGTAATAATTGTGATGGGCGGTATTTTTAAACAATGAGCCTAAAGAAATTGAATTAAATCAATATGGTGTGAGGATCAACCCCCTGTCCCCGTCCAATCAGAAGTAATGGACCCATATTTTTGCAACATTAAGGGGAGGTACATGGGTGTAGAAGGGTATAATAGATATAGGGGCATATTATCAAGAAACGGCGTTAAAATTATCGCCGCTTTAGCGGCAGAAAACTGCCGCTAAAGTGGCGATAATGGGCTTGATAATATGCCCTTGAGAATTCCAATTGAAGCCCATGTTCTGGTGTCAACATGGGCTTCTATTGGAATTCTCAAGGGCATATTATCAAGCCCATTATCGCCGCTTTAGCGGCAGTTTTCTGCCGCTAAAGCAGCGATAATTTTAACGCCCTTCTTGATAATATGCCCCATAGAATTATTTAATTAGATGCGGAGATGCAGAGATGATGCAGAGGAGCGAGAGAACAGGCGCACATTAGGACGCACAAGCGAAGGGGAGTTCGAGGCTTAGGCTCCAGACGTACAAGCTGATCGATTGCCGACTGAACCGCTGTCCAGAGAGGTCCTGAGGTGGGGGGCGGCGGAGTACCTTAGAAGCAAGATACGGGAGAAATCGAGGAGAAGCGAAGTACCAGAGAGGGGAACGACGCAGGCGTCGTTGATAGAGAGGTCACCGGTCCTGTCCTGATCCGGGAGGAGGTTTTGCTCTTCATCCTTCCAGGGTCCTATCTTTCCAACTCCTTGGCCAAGGGGTTTGGTTCTCGCACTTTTAGGTAAATATAAATGCAAACCTTAGTTGTGCTGCTGTCTCTATCTTCTCCTTTCTGGGGGACCGTCATTGATCGATAAATTGATTATTATGCTTCATCCTTGATATACGATTTAAGTGATTATTTCAGGAATTATGAATTGTATTGAATGTCACTCATTTTAAACTTCCCAATTAGCAAGGGGTCCATTGGTAAGTCATTACTCTTCAATCAGAAAAGTAATTGGTAGCAGGGATTTTGATAAAGAGTACAACTGACCCACCAGCGGAAATTGCTAGCGTAGTATGAATGTATGGGCCCAAGTGAGTATTTTGTGTATGAATGCTTGTTGCTAGTAATGCGCTGGATCAGTCCTTTGGTTTAAAAAATGCACCTGCCACATTTAAAGGTGGGTGAACAGAGTCCTGTCTGGGTTGGAAGCTTTCAGTGCAGCTTATCTTGATGATACAGCTGTATTCAACTCCACCTGGGAGGAACACCTGGTCCACCTGAAGGAAGTGCTTCAGGCCCTACAGCAGGCAGGCCTGACTATCAAGGCAAGCAAGTGCCAGATAGGGCAGAGTTCAGTGGTGTACTTGGGCCACCTTGTAGGTGGAGGCCATGTACAAACTCTCCAGCCCAAAATTCAAACTATTCTGGATTGGGAGGCTCCTAAGACCCAGACACAGGTTTGGGCCTTTCTTTGCCTGACTGGGTGTTACAGAAGATTTGTTCAGAATTATGGTACCAATATGAATCCTCTGACAGAACTCACCTCAAAGAAACCGCCCAAAAAGGTCATTTGGACCCCAGAGCATCAGAAGGCCTTTGACACTCTGAAAGAGTCTATGTGTTCCGCACCAGTGTTACTGGTCCCTGACTACACAAAATAATTTGTGGTTCATACAGATGCTTCAGAACAAGGAATTGGGGCAGTGTTGGCACAAGTAAATGAAGAGGGCCTAGATCACGCAGATGCCTTCATTAGCAGGCCACTAATCCCCAAAGAACAAAGATGAAGTGTCATTGAGAGAGAAGCCTTTGATGTGGTCTTGTCCCTGAATAAGCTGAGACCATACCTGTTTGGTACTCACTTCTGGGTTCAAACTGCCACAAACCTCTTGGATGGCTCATGCAGATGAGGGGGGAGAATCCTAAACTGTTGAGTTGATCCTTTCCCCTGCAGGGGATGGACGTTACAGTGGAACACAGACTTGGGACTACCCATGCCAATGCAGATAGACTTTCCAGGTTTTTCCACTTAGCATATGAGGACTGCCAGGGTGTAGGTTAGTTACTCATCACCTTACGTCTGGGGGGAGGGCTGTGTGTGAAAGTCATCCTTTTTGCCCTGATCACCCCCATATCTGTGAATGATACTGGTATTTACTGACTCTAATTGCGCCCTGGGCTCTACTAACCAGGCAACGACCAGTGCTCTGTTTAAAAGGTATATGTCCCTAGTATATGGTAGGGCATGTAGGTTTAGAGGCCCAGTAGATTTAATGCTCTTAAGTGTGCACTGCTGTGGTTCCTGCTGTCATTTTAAAAGCCAGACCTGCCTTGCAGGATGCTTTTAAAATAAAATGATGTCGAACATCGACTTTAGAATTATAGGTACTTCCAAAATCTTAAACTACTTTATTGTTACATATTAGTCACCCCTAGGTTCTGCCCTAGGTGCCCCAAGGGTAGCGTGCCATGTTAAAATAAGCAGGGACATTATAAAAGATGTTTTGAATGCCCCGGTGAGGAAAAAACTGCCAATTTCGTTGTTCTCCATTGTAGTACATTAGCTCCATAGGCTAACATTGGAAGGCTTTATTTAACATTAATAAAGTCTATCTTTTGACAGGAATTGACCTAAAATAATAATTATTCAAAGTGTCAAATTAATAGATGCAATGAATCCAGCAACTTGCCAAGGTTGGGTTTATTATAACTGTTGTAAGAAATAAGTTATAGAACTGCTTTCCTAAAGTTACCCAATTCAGCACTGTAGCAGCATCTTCTGGTTGGTCAGCCTTTGACAACCTGAGCCAAGCTGCCTTAATAAGGTGTGAAGTGGCCTGGGCTGAGACAAAGGAGCCATCTTGTGGGAGGAGATCTGCAGCAGCACATGCCAGGAGAGGAAGAGGGCTGGGTAGCCAAACTGGTCTTCAAAGGGAGAAAGACAGTGAGGACAGGAACTAGGCCCAACCCCACTTCAGGCACCCCCAGCCAGATGGGAGCCCCTGTAATTGAATTAGGAGATGGATTGGAAGTGGAGTGTAGGGAAAAGTTAGCCACATCTGTGGGTTGAGTTAGCCAGACCTGAACCTCCCAGAGAGATTTTCTCCATTTTGATTTTTGTAGACCAGTGCTCTCTGGGACAAGAATATGCCACACTTCTAAGGAAGTTGCCATCACAGAGGGTGGCACCCTGCACCCAATGGTCAGGGGTACGCCTCTTCTTGCCATCTCAGAAACCTGGATAAATATGAGAGGGCTGCCCAGCAACTCCGATCCCTGCCTGTAAACAAGAAGAAGGACTGCCCTGATGAACCCATGGTCTACACCAAGAAGGGCTGCGCTCATAAGGACTGCAACTGCTGCACACTCTGGGCTTCACAAAAAGAGGACTTTGCCTTACTTCAAAGTCTAAGGAGTGGACTCCCTGGAAGCAACAGGTACAAAAGAGCTTCAAGAAGTCACCTGTATCAACTCCACCAAGGAGAGCCCAGCTGCCCAGCATGCAGAGGACATTTAAGGATTTGACCAGGTTCATTGTGGCAATTGTAGTCCCAAGTCACCAAGGAGCAACTCAGAGCTTCTGGAACCTTGCTGGTGTTGTGGACCCTTCAAGACCCCAAAAGGACCTTCTGGAAGTTGATCCAGAAGTTTGGAATCATTTGGAATATTTTTGGTAAAAAGCTCCATAGGTTGACTGACCAGTCGTGGATAGTCAAGACAGTGACATCGAACCGCGACTCAGCCTGAACTTCAGGTTTGCCCAGCTGAAAGCTGCATGGCTCTTTGTCAGTGACGAAGAGAACTTAGACCTCCAGGAATCACCAAGACCTGGCACTGCAGCAAGCTGCTGTCGGCGAACCGCATTTGGCCTGCCGAGGAAAGTCCCTCGACATTAAGAGAAAAAGAACCAAAAAAGTGACTAAGCGCCTGGTTTAGATTTTGGTAGACGGGTTACTCCATCCCAGCAGTGACGGATATCCCTACCGTCAAAATATAAATCCCATAGGATATAATGGGATTTATATTTCTGCGGATGGGATATCCGTCACCGTTGTGACAGAGTAAGCCATCCGCCTAGATCTAAATCAGGCCCTAAGTGCGAAGGTAAAATTACCACCCCATCGTATTCGACCCATGCTTCATCGCGGTTGACCTGAAACTTTGACTTGGTCCCTGTCAACTGCGACCAGATGTTCCCGGTTGGCGCTTTATGCTTTTAAGCACTAGAAAGTACATTTTAACATTTAATCTGTAAAAACGTATATCTCCGGTACCCTACATTGGATTTCTGTTGTTTTGGTGTCATTTTAAAGATAAAAATATGTCCCATTTGTATGAATTGGTGTTGGACTTTTATTGTGTGTTGTATCTTACTTATTTACTGTTTTGGTGATATTAAATGCTTTACACACCTGTCTCCAAAGTTAAGCCTGAGCCAAGCTACCAAGGGTTGAGCAAGGATTAATTTATTGAGACTTGACTGGACCTTATTTGTGATTGTGGTGTTATTACTAGCTCTAGGTACCTAGCTGCACCCTCTAATAAACCCTCTTCTAAACAATGAATTGCTGAATTTGAGAGACCATCCTCAAGCGGTGCCATCCACGCTTCCAGAATTGGAAGCGATTGGCAGTGTATCTGGGTTACGCACAAACACGTCCAAGTCAAGTCTCTTGGTAGGCTGGGGTTCATCCCGGCAGCTCAAGTCATGGACCTGGGCCTGAAGTTGGACTCAGAGGGGTTTAGATATCTGGGGATATGGGTATCAAGGGATTCGGAAGGATAATATGATCACAACATGGGCAGGGGATAGCAGGCCTATGTTGGTTTTTTAAAGACCCTTCCACTGTCCATTATGGGGCAAATCTCATTGGCAAAGATGGTGTTTTTGTCAAGGTCCTCCAGATCACCATGTGCCGATTCCCATAGCTATATTTCATAGTTTGGATGTTCTACTTGGTGACTTGGTTTGGGAGGGCAAGAGAAGCAAAGTGAAGTTAGAGATATTGAAACTGCAGTGGCTGAAGGGGGGGTTTGGAGTTGCCGTACATCATTTTATATTATGCAGCTGCCCAACTGCAGCATGGAACACATTGGTTCGCAGAGGCCCTGAACTGGGAAAAGTCCCTGTTGCTGGAACTGTTTTTTTTGGAACGAGGAGTACTGAAGGAGATGCCTATGTGGTGCTGCAGGTTTAGGGAAGTATAGCATAGAGCGGTGGTATGGGTGAGAAATCCTCATTTGCATCAGATGTCTCCTTCTGGATATTAAGACCATTCCTGATTATATAGAGAGACATGTCCTTTTGAGCATGGAAAGAGGGGAGTGTAATACTATAGGGGAATTTGTATCTGAATGGCAGATTTCTGTTCCTTGCCCAATGTTAGTAATGGTTTGGTGTGGGGCCCAGACAATTCCTTCAATGTATCTGGCCTACATTTGCTGAGGCCCTGTCAGAACAGCTGTTTATGAAACAACTATTGGAATTAGTGGGGTGTTGAAGGTTGATGACACAGTTAGGTACAGCACTAATGATGAGCAGAGAGAGAAATATTAACAGGTCCTGCCATAGGTGGGTGGATGTTTGCCCTGAGCCTCGGATGGCTGGGCACTGGAGAAGAGCTTGTGAACAGGAAATAGGGGTCTCCTCAAATGCCTGATTTAAACTAATCTGGTTCCATTTTCTACACCAAATGTATATCACTCCCTGGAGACTGGCCGGGATTTACCCTCACAGACGAGCTATGTAAGGGAGATGTGGGGAAGATGGGACCTCTTTTTTGCACGTAATCTGGAGCTGCCCAAGCCTAGTGACTTTTTGGGACAAGGACAGAACTGTCTGTCATATGTGACTTGAGTGCCACTAGAGGCGTTTGTCAAGAAATGTTTACTGTGTGGAGTTCCTGTTAAGAAAGGGCATAAAATGAGGTTGAGTATGTTAGCACTGGGGACACTTTTGGCAAAACGTTGCATATAGAATCATTGTGCGGCACCGCAACCCCCTGAGTTTGGGAAGTGACAAAGAGATTTACAGAAGTGGGCATTGACAGACCAACACCATATTACATTGGCGAGATGAGAAAGTCATGGAAGACCCAATGGAGGCAAGGAGCCTTGATCGAGGAGGAGAGACCTATTGGAGTGCAGCCTGAGTTAGCCTAAAGTAAAACATAGGGATCTGTTCTGTACTTATCTTGGGCTACATACGAGGAGTATCCTATTCTTTACTTGGGGTATTCTGTTTGCTGACTCATCAAAGTACTCTGTCATGTATATGACTGGGACTACTGTGCCCCTTCCTAGCCAAATTCATTGAGGAGGTAAACCAAATTCTCCTTACACTGATCTAGAGTAACAGATGCCAACAATAAATAATCAATACACTGAATTAGAGTGGACCTCTGTAAGGCAACCAACATGTCCAAATTCTTCTTTAGGGCTTGTGAAACGACTGAGGGAGACTCTGTCAATCCTTGACGAGGCCAAAAAAGTTGCGACCCTTGGCATATGAATAAGAAGAGATTCAGATTCCCTCATGCTTGGGAATGGAAAAGAAAGCAGAAAAAAGGTCAACCACAGTGAACCAGTTGGAATTGGCACTTGAAATGATGCAGGAGAGAATGGTGAAGGAGCTAGGGACCACAGGGATACTCAGGATATCCAAATTCTAAATTGCCCTAAGGGCTTATATAAACCTGTACACGTTGGATATTACTGGGCAGATATCTTCTTCTGCCACAAGTTGTAATGGGTATTGAGGATATTTGGGTTCATCTGTGGGTAAACCTTCACCTTTACTGGATCCATTTAGGAGATGAATCCCACATGATTGGGTCCAGTGGATCACAGTGTAGATGGCACCTGTAAAAGTAATTCTTCTGAATGAGGGGACAGGAAAACTGGGCTTGATGCATCTGAACAACTCAAGCTTTCACATATAAATGCTAGTACTTTACTCTCCTGTCATTGAGGCATATTCAAGAACACTCCTTCTGTGTTACAAAACAAAAGCTAAGGGCTTGAGCCCCTGTCAAGAAGGCAAGTGGTGGGTTTACCATTGATGACACAATTCATGCAGGGGCCCTTTTGATCCACAGGTATCAAGGCATACAAAACACTACATACAGAACCTTTGGGGCTATCCTAAAATTCGGGGTAACGATTCTGAGAGATTTCATGATACTCAGGATGGTAAGGGAGAGATGGTAAGGGAGAGATATAAGATAGAGATATAATAGAGATAGAATTAGAGCAATATCGCTTTCAATGCCCTGGCTGATCATATGCAAAGCAAGGACCTCTAAACACTGGAGCCTCTCCTTGGCCCCTTCTGTTTCCCTTCTCATCTCCCACCTCCCCGAGCTCCTCACCTCTCCTCTTTTGTTGAGCTCCTCGGCCCACCCCTTTAATCACTCACTGCATATTTTTGAATTTCAGTGACACCAATTTTGATTCAGAATCCTTTTTCTTTTACTCCTGTGATGTCACAGAGTGGTTTACAATGGTCAATAACTCTGCTAAACTCTCAGTCTGCCATCCAATGCATGTAGTGGCCAATTGATTCTTAATGTTCTGTAACAATCCCTGCACAAAAGGAGCATGAACAGGTTCCAGAGCCATCTCTATCAGACGGGCCAGACATGAATATTATAGAAACACATCCTTAAATCTGTCCAAATAATCAGCTAGCCCTTATTCAGTTTACAATTGGAACAGTCCAGTCAGTTTTCAATGGGCATATCTCTGAAATCACATTCAACAGCACATCCTACACTGCATTCAGTTCCCCATCATTCCAAGGGGCCACCCTCGGACATGGTGCTTTCTTTAACAGTCTTTCTGTCACCGTATTTGGCACTATCAATTGCAATAACTGATTCAATTCTGCCAAATTGGGCCTGTACACCTCAAACACTCTCTGTAATTCTTGTCAAAAATGTAATTGGATTTTCCAGAATATTGGGGAATTGCTTCTTTATGATCATTAATCAGAGGGGGGTCCAAGTAAGATGGACCACAACTCTACCGCCAGTCGCTTGGTTGTTACTCAGAGGAAGAAGGGTGGAAGGGAATGGATTCTCATCATTCGTGTCACTTGGGTGGGGAGAAAGGGGAGGCTGTTTAGACAGCTGCTCTGTGGTTTGTCTCAAACATTCAAGAGTGATCATAAGACTTTGCTCTTGACAGATGATACATTAGGGATCTGAATGTTCGTGTGCTCTATACTGATCCATATTACTGGAATCAGACTCCAACCTGGAGGCTTTGCTGTCAGACAATCACATCACAGTGCTTGCTTGCACATTACCTCCTTGTGCTCCAGTCACCAGTGGTCTCATAGGTGATGCTCCATTTCTTGGTGCAACACCAGCTGCACCCCCAACCCCAGTGGCTTGCGTGGGAAACCTGTCCAACAAATCCTCCTCCTTCATATCCTCTCTTTCCTTATTCTTCGGGCTCAGTGACCTGGGGGAATAGGTAGGGAGGAGGTTGAGCATTTTGTGCACAATCCCTGACTCTGTCTCTAAGATGGTTAATTTGGTATTCAAACTTCTCCTGATTAGCCTTCATATTCCAGACATGGGATTCATGCTTATAGTGCGTGCCTCCTCGTGTCACCATATGAAAAGCAGCCACTGTGTGTGCAACAGTTATTTTTGTGAGTCTTTCAGCCTCTTCTGCAAGTTAGCTAATCTCTATATAATGAAGGTACCAAGCCCCGAAAAAGAGTTCTTCTCATCTTCATTAGTTAGTCCCATCAACTCTCAAGTATTTGCACATGTATTTATGATATTCCTGTCTCCTAGTGTGGGCAAGGGTCCCTTTCAGTTGGTGCTCGCTACTTTTAGATTGCCTATCCCCATCGCAATTCCTTATAATCCACTCACACTAAGGTAGAGGGAAAAGAGTCTGCAGGCTTTGTGCCCACAGGTGATCCCATGGAGGGAGGCAGGAAAGGAAACAGAAAGTGGGCTAAGGTTCCCATCAGATATTATGTCTTTTGACTGATCTTCTAGAAGGGGGTAAGGAAGTTATCACACACTCACACCCAAAGATCCCCTTGCATTTGACAAACCTTCATTCTACACTCAGAGGGTCTCATGAAGGGGTAAGGGGTAGTTAGACTTGAGGGTCTCTTTCTCTCCTACTTTCACCTTTCAAGGGTCTGTGCTTCAGGCTCTAGCACTCCTGCCTACAACCCCCTCTACTGCACTATTTTTAAAGCCTGGTCAATTTATATCCTGGGTTTACACTCATTCTCGTTTTCTCTGAACTCCTCACACCCAAACATTTTCCTTTTTTTCCCCTGTCGTCTCCTGCCCAGGAGACAATTGTGAGCACCCTTTTTACAATACATTAGCCTGAATAAAGACGCGCAATGGCATCAAGTAACAGACAAATGGTAAACGCTGTTGGATTTTACCTAAAATGCTGGTTCTCTTTTCGCTCATATTTTAGTCAACTGCCAGAATCTTCTCCTTTACCTCTGGTGCCTACGGTCATCATGTGGGGCTTGGTCTAAAGCGCCCATGCATTCTGCCTTTGGTGAGCAATTCCCGCCTCCGTATGCACCATCTCTTTAAAAATAATAGGCTGACAGCTCAGCAATAGAGCAAAGACAATAGTCATTTCAAATAACCAGTGCTCTCACTAGAAAACAGTCTGTTAGAGCCTAAAACTAAAATACATATGCCTGGAATTCAAGTTTGTCGGAATGAAGGTTCTATTTATCACAGATGATACATAATGATTCTGCATGGTTTGTTATTTATTGGATGTGATAAATAATACCTATTATGAATTTTTTTTTTCAACAACATGCCAATTTTGGTACTCACCGCATCAAAATCTACATGGCACAGTAAATACTTTGGGCCCGATTCACAGAACTAACTTGAGACAAAATCCTAAACTTACTACAATTTTGGTATTCACAGAAGGCACTTACTCATCAATGAGTAAGTGCCTTCTGTGAATACCAAAATGAGTAAGTTACACAAAATGAGTAAGTTACTCAAAATGAGTAAGTTACTCAAAATGAGTAAGTGCCTTCTGTGAATACCAAAATGGTAGTAAGTTTAGGATTTTGTCTTAAGTTAGTTCTGTGAATCGGGCCCATAATACTTTTCCCCTGCTAAATTCTGGCAGGTTTGGCCTTCCGAAATGTAACAAAGGGTTAAAACTAATATTGAACACACCAAGGGGCACATATATCAAACCTTCATGCAGTGCAATGCAGCAAGCCACCTTGCTGCGCTGCATGAAAGGGAAAGGGCAGGAATATGTAGTTTTTAACATTATACGGCGCATTCCTGTCTTTTCCTTGTGCTGGCACACAATGTCCTGCCTAGCACCAATGCAGGCACCCTTGAACAACGTGCAAGGGTGCTTGAGTTGCAAGCAGGATTATTTTTACGGAAGGGACACCTTCCTGCACAAAAGCAATCCTCTGAGGTATTTTCCTCTTTCTATGTGTGGTACAAAACGCAGCACACATAGAAAGAGGAAATAACAAGTAGAAATAAAACTATTTCTTCTCATTACTCCTCACATGGAGAGGCATAGCATGTTGGCACATTCCCATTTCTACCACTAATGGGAAATCTAGGAATTCGCCAAAATCCATGGTTGAATGCATGGGAACACCAACGCTCCACCCATGGAGCGTGACGCAAGGGCGATGCAACAACAATGATTGGAAAACATTGTGACCAGTGGCGGCTCCTCCGCTGTGGCGGAGGAGCATCCCCCCACTGCTTTTAAGCAGTGGCAAGTAGAAACATAAAATGATAATAACCTGGTGTTATTATAATTTTATGCTTTGTGTCCTGTTGCTTTGCAGGCGGGTGGGTGGGGCTGCTCTGCTCTCGGAGCAGGGGAGGAGTGGTTTGCCCACTCTTAAGTGTGCAATGACTGGTTGGTCGGCCCTCTCGGGCCGCCCAAACCAGTCATGCACACTTTCCCCCTTCTCCATGCAGGCTGCATTACAGTCTGCCTGGAGAACATGCCCACCTCTCCAGCCCCTGGCTGAGCGCTGGGTCATGGTGCTCAGACAAATAACAACACTGCATTGCGGCGTTGTGATTGGCTTAGGGTAGGGAGCCTGGCTGCCTGCTTCCTGTTCCTGGAGTCGGAGGCAGGAGAGCAGGAGCAGAGACGTGGGACCCGGCGGCAAGGTAAGTTTATTTTTTTTTCTTCCCCTGCATGACACACCCGCGACACCCCCCCCCTGCTGCGACCCACCCATGACCCCCTGCAACAGCCCGCAACCCACGAGCCATACCGGCCGCCACTGATTGTGACAGACAAATATTACTATCAGCTAAAATGTATCTAATGTGCATGTGGAGGATCTTCCCCTCGAGGAAGCACTGAGCGCCCTAAAGGAGAAGTTATCACTCATACCTACAATTCTAGCCAAATTTTACTCACAAAATCCTGCTTCCACATGCTAGGTTTAGAAGCGAGGTTACGCTGTTAAGAAATGTGCAAGGTACAACTCTGAGCCTATGGCTTAAGGGCCTATTAGAGTTATGAAACTTCATAAACACATTGATGTATTACAGGAAGTCTCAAACTAATATAAAACTACATCCATAATTGTCTCAAATTAATATAAAACTGCATCCATATTTGATTCAAACGGTTGATACATTCAGTGCTGTATGCGTGGTTATTAGATTATATTAGCATAATACAGACACGATTTCATATTTGTTTTCACAACTTCTAAGGACCATGATGGGGAAAGGAAGACTTCCATTGTGAGTTCAAAGGATGCAATTAGTGGAGTGGTAACTTCACAGATAAGGGAAGTTCTTTTAGGGGAGATGTGAAGTGCTCGTTAATGTTTGGTTAAAAAAGGACTTGCACGGCTGGAAGTTTAACGTACTGCATAGTTTTGGAATTCCTTCAGTTGGATGAGAAGGCGATCACTACAGTAAAAAAGCCTTGGCATTATTTTGGCCCTTATAATCACTTTGTTCCAGTGGGAGACCTTTGTCAACTTTCTCACTAGATATTTTGTGTGATCCTAATGACAGACTCCATTTCAAGAATGGAGTATACATAAGGTCTTGTTCAAGGATCATGCCTTGAGCCATGGGCCAGTCAAATGTATCTTCTAAATTGTCGAGCTCGAGGGTTCCGGGTCAATCTTTTTTTAGGCATTCAAGATTGCATAGGATTGGTGTATGTAAATTTCTGGATCATGCTCAGACAGAGCTCGGTGTCTTATGCATATTCATGGTTGGATGCACCATGACCACAAAACATAAGAATTTACCAGAATTTACAAGGATGAATACTTTTGTGGGGCACACCTTGTGCTATTGTTTGCAGAGCAGTTGCATTTTTCTATAGTGTAAGGTGAGTCAGGTTGGAAGTCCCTAGAAAGACTGTCGTGCCTGTTAAACCCATTTGCTGTTACATCAAAAAGGGTTTACCTATTTATTGCATCGAAAACAACACTGAGGTACAGAAGAGTAGGTGCAGCACTGATATCTGTGTCCTGGTACATCATTTGGATCCACAACAGCAGGAATAACAGTTTCTGTGGCTGTCGAGTTGGAAGGGACGTGATTGTTTGGCATTAACTAGAATGTTCAAAATTATATAATTGTTATAATTTTAGTTGTTGGTTGATAATTTGTTATATCGGCTACTAGATGCAATAAATATGGGCTGTATTAACATACGTCTTTGGCATGAATTTGTTTTTGTGGACAGATTTCCACATTAGTGCAGCTTTTAATGGTTTAAAACACCCAAATCACAGGACCATACATCATAAATCTAAAAATGTACTATGATTGATTGAGGACATCAGAGGGGATACAAAGGTGCCTAACCATACTGGAAGTGTATAACTCTGAGAATACATGTAAGCAAGCACTGACATTGTCAAAATGTTATCTCTTAACTATAATGCTTGCACAGGGACACGGGAAAGAGAGAGGGGCACACATTCACACACATACAGAAAGACACATACATAAATAAATATCCACCTACAAGCACAACAACACACTCACACATTTTTGCACACACAGATACCCAGGCAGACAGAGTGGACACAATGAAGAATCCTTCACCAACAAACATACAGAGACATATGCATACAGCACAACATTGCTTCAGGCAACTATGCACAAAGACCATGAGGCATACAGGCATACATCCAGGCATAGACAATAGAAATACAGGCACCCATGGCATAGACAGCACACCGAGTCACACATAGTTAAGTAGAAACCCTGCACACAAACGTAGGGCCTCATTTAGAAAGAATTAGCATAGGGCAGCACTGCAAGGGACATATGTACAAGGAAATGGAACAGTGTGGCGCTGCTGCAAATTTTGCAGCGCCGCACCATTTCCAAAACACAGGGATGAGCCGTATTTACAAGAATACGAAGCACCCTGTGTTTTCTCTAGCACTGGTGCTAAAAATAGCTGTCTAGCGCCAACACAGACACCCTTGTGCCATAGTGCAAGGGTGCCTGTGTTGCAGGGATGATTGTTTATGTGCAGGAAGGTATTCCTTCCTGAACATAACTAATCAATAATGGCGATTGCTACTTCTATGGAAGTAGCAAATCGCCATTATTTAATGATTGTTTTTGTGCATGAAGGGACACTTTCATGCACAAAAACAATAATTAATGGCTTTTTGCTCTTTCTATGTGTGCTGCAGAATGCAACACACATAGAAAAGCAAAAACGAGGAAAAGTAAAAGTATTTCTTCTTGTTGGGCCAATCTAACGCCTGCTTTTGCAGATCCTTGTAAATCTGGGGCAGCGTCAAAAAGCAATGGGTGTTGCACAATGGGTGTTGTGGTGGGACGCCCAAAGCAACACCCATTGCACGCCCCTTTCATGCAGATACCTGCGTGAAAAGGTACCATATTTACAAAGCAGCGTTAAACCACAAAAAGTGGCTTAATGCCACTTAGTAAATATATAGCAGGGCATTGCGCCACAGGAACGTCGGTGAAAGTGATGCTCCGGTAGCGCAATACCCTTGTACATATGTCCCCAAGTATTTTTGCTGCGCTGCCCTAAGTCAATTTGAAAGGGCGGGAATGCATCGTGTTTACAAGACATGGTGCATTTCTGTCCTTTCAGCCAGCGCCGCTGCACAATTTGCAGTCGGGCATCAACGCAGGCACCATTGTACCATGGTGAAAGGGTGTCTGCATTGTTGGCATGATTGTTTCTTGTGCAGGAAGGGACACCTTCCTGCATAAAAACAATCCATGAAGCCTTTTTCCTCATTCTATGTGTGCTGCAGAATGCAGTACACATACAAAGAGGAAAAAACGAAGAGAAATTAAAACATTTCTCCTCATTACACCTGCTCTGGGGCGGCGTAAGGTTCTTGGCGCTGCCCCAGGTTTACATGATTTTGTAAATCTGGGGCAGCATCAAAATCCATGGGTGTTGTGTGGTAACACCCACCGTAACTCCCATGGAGCACCTCCCTGACTTAGGGCCTTTGTCGATCCTCCAGCGGTGGCGGCACGAGTGCAGTCCTGGTCAGGCAGGCGATTCTGGGGCGGTCTGATGGTGACGGTATGTTAGGCTCATAGGGGAGCCTAACATGCAGACCGCCACCGTGACAGCGAGGACTACACGTTCCTACACAGTGTGGCATTCATGCCACACCGTGCAGGAGCTGGGGGTGCAATACCCGGGGGCACAACATGTTCCCCCCTGCATCCATCCCCAGGCCCAGGAGTGGCAAGGGGCTCTTTTAGGACCCCCATAGTTGCCTCTCCACCACCCTTTTCATGGTGGGCTCACCACCAGGAAAGGGGCGGTGGAAAGCCAACTCAGAATATGCTTGGCAGTGCCGCAGTCGCACCACCAGCATATTGTGGCTTCTGACCATTGCGCAACCGCTGCAGGATCCTGGATCTCTGGCGGTTGCAGCAGTCCTGTGGTGGGCAAACTGCAACACTCGTAATACTGCGGGTGAGCCCGCAGTGTGGCGGTGGTTAGACCATACTTGTAATAAGCCCCTTAGTGTAAGGCAATGCAGCGACTTGCGCTGCGTTGCCTTACACCATATCTATGAGGCCATGAAAAGCCATGCAAAATGGCTTTGCATGGCCTCGTAGATATGGGTCTGCACACTGCGCCTCTGAAGTCACAAAAGTGACGCTCTGGTGGTGCATATGTGCTGAAAGGGCTTGTAAATGAGCCCCTAAATGTCTTACAGACATGCATACAGGGAGAGGTGGATGGCTGCATAAATGGATGGATCAGTGGTTTCATGTGTGTGAATAGAGGCATGGATGGAGTGGTTGGATAACTGAATATATAAATTAAGGCTAAACCTAAACCTGCAGTTAGTGTTTTGAAGTTTGTAATATAACATTTTACATTTGATTGACTATTTTATCAGACTAAATGTGCCTCCAAAAATGACATCATGCTACAGTGTTTGGTATCAGTTCCAAAGGTTAAGTGTTATATGTAGTCTGCACACAAAAGTTGAGTTAAAACAACTAAATCAAGTTTATAATATTCACTCTGCTGTGAGAAGATATAACAGTGAAACGAAGCAAATAGTTTGATGTAATTGGATAAAGATAAAAGCCATTGTACACAAAATGCATAAATTAATTTTGAGTCACATTTTGTTTACTTTGGCAAAACAAAATAATGCTCTGTTCCCCCTCGGACAGGGATATTGAAAAACTCGCACAAGCAGCAAAGCAAATGCCAAGTGTTTTTTTTTTTTTGGGCGACTGTCAATATTGACGCTTCTATTAGATAACACAGAAGTTAAATATGCAGTAATAGCGCAAGATTACATTCCACACCACTCATTCAATTCTCGCCTGGAACCAATCCCTAATGTTATATTTGTACATTCTATCTCAGTTGTCAAACATTCAACGAAAGTGCCAGTAATGCATTTAGAGGACTGTTGAATCCAAATGTAATAAAATGAGAGCGAAAGGAAAGCTATCACACCGGAAAGACAAGAACACGAATAAGACATTTTGCTACACAACTACTTCAACAGCAATCTATAAAATATTCATTCATTATTAAGATGGCGGCTGGGATCATTGGCGAGTGGTGAGTGTAGGCCCGAGTGGGCGTTGTTGAAGGTGCCCTCGGTTGTCGGCGATCTGGAGAGCTGCACCTGAGGACCCTGCAGGAGATGGGCAACGAGCATGGGGCAGTAGTGGTCACTGGTATTGTGAAATGGTGGGGTTGGAGGAGTGGTGGGGCTCCGACGGCCGCCACCTTCTTCCTGATCCTCTCCTCCCGGACGTCCAGGAACTGCTGCACACTGCTCAGTCTCCCAGCTTCCAATCCCAGTGCTGCTCACATGCTGTGAATGCTATTTCCAGCATGTGAGCAGCGCTGGGATTAGTCTGACTTGGACTGGGAGCCCGTGTTGGTTTCTCCACCCAGCTGTACAACACAGCTCGGTGGAGAAAGGCTAAGTGCGCATGATGGTTTTGTCGGCCCCAGGCCAGAAGGACGACCAAACCGTCATGCTCACTTGTCAGTGCCCACCACTCCACCCTCCTCCCTTCCTTCAAGCCGAGCCTGTAGGACAACAAATAAAATGATAATAAAACATTTTTATTATCATTTTATTTTTGTTGGTGGCCTCTGCTAGCTTTCAGCAGGGGGCCGACGCTCCTCTGCCAGAACGGAGGAACCACCCCTGGCCTGGGGGCACGACCGGCCCTGCACAAGAGACCGATATCGGGAGTGTAGAAGAGCCTGGCCGTGCATGGCAATTACCGACAGCCGAGCTTAATGGAGGGCCAGCTTGTGATACCGGGCAGCGGAGACGACGACGGAGGGGTGCACCAAGGGAAAAACAGACGGCTTTGTCACCTGCCAGGCTCGTAGCGGGGTGTGGCATTGATCTAGATGCCAGGGACACCTGAAGGTCTCGGTTGGTGCAGCGACCACTTACAAACAGGAGGTAAGGGCCCAGAAAAAATCTCTGCTGTGCCCCCAGGCAAGGGGGCAGTGCATGAAGAGCCTGGCTGCAGGCCCCATGTGCAAAGTAAGAGGAGGTGCGGCCTAACATCTCGGAGAGGGAATCAGTGCTTTTGGCTCCTGCCACTCTGCCTGAGGAGAACAGAGAGGGGAAATCGGTCCGAGGTGGGTGGTGGAATAGTTGAAGGTGCCTGGAAAACAGGGCCCTGGAGGGGATTCCAGTGTATTGAGAGGACTCCTCCCTTTGTTGATAACTTGGGATCTGCAGAAAGCCTGATCGAGGAGTGGGAGCAACTGGGGTCCGACTAGAGTACTCCTGGAACTGTGAGTAGCCCGTCCTCCCCTCAGAGACAGTTGGATGGCATGGAGAGGGAGTTGGGGGTTGGCCAGCACTGCCACAGGGCCCCACTGAGACAGGTGGAATACGTGGCGCTAGGGCCATGGTGGGGGTCATGGCAGACCTGGGTGCCCTTCTTAACTGGCTTTCACTCCTGGGAGACCTACAAGGCTAGGGGGACCTCAGGGTATGAACCAGTCTGACTACGCAAAGGCAAATTATCCCATGTGTGGACCAGAGGCACATCTGGTGATATCGAGTAGTGTAGAGGGAGAAGGGGCCCCCTGGAGAACACCCTGCAGGGCACTGGGCCTGATGGCAGCGCGATTGCACCCACTTCCATGGTCCCTGACACTATGCTGGACGTTCAGGACAGGGGACATATGGCAGCGACACGGCATGTAAACTGTTATTGATAGTATATCGGCCACCAACTACTGGGACCCAAGGAGGGTGCCCTGCCTTCTCATCTCCCCCACCTCCGGCTCCTCTGCCCCCTCTTGGGGAAGGAAGGATGAAGCAATGTTGCTAAATGAAGGGGGGACTGGATGGCCATAACCATGGGCAAGGCGCCCGGAAAAAAGGAAAAGGGAACTGAAAGGCCGCCCTCAGGAGAAGTTAATGACGCTCCATGTGGTGAGGGGTCTCACAGCCAAGTGAGGGGTCTCACAGCCAATGTCCTCCAAAGGGACCACACTGAATGATATTTTACAAGCCATAACTGACTCTAGGGAGGCACTGGAATCTAAAATAGACACACTAGTGGGTGATCTTGCTACCCTGAGAGATGACCACAGGTGCCTTGCTGAACGAGTTACAATGGCAGAAAGGACACTAGTGGAGTCCCCCCAGAGGCGGCGATGCTGCAGGATAACCTCACCTCCATGGAGAATAGGGTCAAGACTTTGGAATTCAGGGCAGAGGACACTGAAAACAGATCTCTCAGGAATAACATTAGAGTGATAGACTTACCTGAATGCATGGAGGGGGATCACAGGCTGGATTTCCTTGAACACTGGTTGAAAGACTAGGTTGAACCAAAGGGGCTCTCGCTCTTCTTCACTCTAGAGAGAGCACACAGGGTCCTAATGCAACCTCTGCCCCTGGGGGCGTCACCTCGGCCCGTGGTGGCCAGACTGCTACATTATAAAGATTGTGACCACATCCTACATCAAGCCAGATCCCGAGAACTGAAAGTGAGAAACAGCAAGGTCATCCTGTTCTCGGACTTCACTAAAGAGGTCCAACACCAGCAGTCCACGTTCCTGGAGGCTAAGAGGCACCTTCAGCAGCTGGCAGTGAGCTATGCAATGATGTTCCCCACCAGACTGAGGGTGACAACGATGATTATGGTTCTTCCGGACACCACAAGAGGTTTAAGAGTGGCTCGATCAGCACCTGCCACGTGAGAATAGCTAGGTGCCCCGAGGAGAAAATTGATGAGAACCAAGTTGAGGCACAGAGCAAGGAGTTACAGAAAAGCAGCCCCTTCAAAAGCAGTGGTCCAAAAAGAACAGCTACGAGCAGTGGAAGTGACAGCATCGATGAGTGCATCCGGAGAGAGCCCTGATCGACAATGGGGGAGGATGAGGCTTGGGACTTAGACTTCGACTTCAACCGTAGGTCAGGCTCCTCAGTGGGCTCTGATACTGTGCTGTCTGTGGTGACACCAGGAACGGCTGATGAACTCCTATAGCATGGATACTCTTCGCTTTCATGGCCCGAGTCACTGAAGGGGGGTCACCATTCAGGTGCCCCATGGACCCTTTGGAGTGTTACAGGTTCCCTTTGGAAGCCTGCCAATGATTGCTTCATGCTGCTGGATTGTGAGTTGCCCAGCATTGGAGGATCAAACTAGCACACTCCTCTTTAAGTGTTACACGTGGGTACACCCACGAGTGGTTGCAGTTGGAAAGCGAGTTTGGATGGGAGGGATTGTTGGAACTGGCAACTGGTTGGCTGAGGCAGTGCCCTAGCCAGGCTGAACCTACCACTCCAATCAGGGGCGGGTGATTACACTCACTATATAACATGCGCTCACCTTTGGGTAGCTTGGCACTGAGCAGTCAGGCTTATCACAGAGGTAATGTGTAAGGGATTTGCCCATCACTGTCACACAATAAACACACAGAGCATCACAAAAGAGACTTCACACATGGTGTAGGTAAATAAAGTTTGTATTCAGTGCACACATTAATTAACACAACGTGAACATCATGTATTTCTGGGCATATATCAAATCTGGAAATATTACTAGCAGTACTAGGCCCAAATGTATTAAAATTACATCAGTAGTATGGACACTTGGGAAAGATCCTACTTTACCCTCCAGCACCCTTATCCAGTGCAAAACATTGTCAGAACTATGCCCACCCTGGCAATTATTATAATTCAATACCACACAGTCATAGGGTGCACCCCAGATGACAACAATATCAAAAATGTGTACACACAGATAATTACAACACTTTTAAACAGCACCATGGGCCAAACCTGCACGGGTAAAACCAATGTCCCTGCAGTATTCTTTTGGCAAGGAATCAACGTGTATAGCAACACCGCCGTGTGGTGTTATTAATAACAGGTGGCCATCATGCAGTCACTCCGGCACACTCAATCAGCACCGATATGTGGTGTCATGGATATCAGGCAGGGCTAATTAGGAGGCAGTCAACAAATGGGGGTTTGGCCACCACCCGAGAAGTTCAACGACGGGATGCAGAGCAGAAGTGGGCTGAGGACGATAGTCGTTCAATTAAGGATGCCACAGAGTGCTTCCGGCACCAGCCCAGTTCTGTGAAGTACGGGGTGGTCATGCAGTCTCTTGACCCGCTTCCGAAGGCTCTCAGAAGCATTCCTCAGCCCAGTCTATTACTCTCATCACCCAGACCCGATCCGGGCAATAGTACCTGGCCACACAAAGTAATTGGAGCTGGGTGAGGAAAGGGCAGTTAATCTGCCACACTGAGGGCAAAAAAGGAACAATCAATGAATGGGATATGAAGCTGGGGAGCCTCTCTCTAGAAGGAGTCACCCCGTCAGACACATGTCGATCAAAGTAGCACCCAAGAAATTCGGGCATAACAGAACACGAATCTGCTCCTCCGCACCTCCCTGGAAATGAGGCACAATGTCTGGTGTGTGTTGATACGAGTCTCATCGGACAATTCCGGTCACATACACAGGCGCAAGTTTAGCAGTGCCACACGAGGTAGAATGAGGTACTACTATGGGTATGCCCTTCCTCCAAGGGTTACAACCTGTGAATCGGACACCGCGCACAATGAGCATGCAGTCGGCATGTCGCCCGAGAGAGATGCGGCACGATCGAAGAAGCGGTCCACGCTGGATCCCCCAAATGGTGAATCCGCTCACCACCAACAAGACGATTATGCGTGTCGAGGCCCCCACGATGCAGGAGCCACACTACTTAGATGTGGGCAATACTTTTTAAGCTCCACACAAGGCAATCCGATCCCCAGGCACAATACTTAGTTCCACGTACACGCCTTGCCACCAGTTGGGATCCAGCAGACGATGTGGGCACTTAAGAGGGCACCGCTCTCCAGATGTCACAAGTAGATGGTATGGGTCCATCGAGTAAGTAAGTAAGTAAATATTTGTAAAGCGCTCGAATGCCGAGGCGTCTTGGCGCTAAGGGAGTGAAAGGTGAGCTGCTCAGTTCAGTCGTGAACTTAATTGGGGGAAAACAGCCAGGTTTTGATTATTTTCCTGAAACGCAGCCTATTTGGCTGCAGCCTGATAGTGGCCGGCAGCTTATTCCACAGTTTAGGCGCACAGTGGGATAGCACCTGCCTCCCCATCTTGCCCTCCGAATTTTGGGAATCAGAACAGACTAGTGTTAGTTGATCTAAGATTCTGTGTGGGCGAGTACCAGAGAAACAGTTTCTGCATATCCAGGAAGCCCCCTCCATACAGTGCCTTGTGAACCAGACAGAGTGCCTTGAATTCCACCCGTTGTTGTGTTGGAAGCCAATGAAGTAGCCTAATACTAGCGGAGGTGGGATGACCTTTAGGAGGTCTTTAATGTCCCTGAGACCTTCACAAGAGAATAGGGGGCAAGCCAACAAGCCCTTTCAGAGCACACTTCAGGGTGCCACACAGCCGCAGGTAGTCAGCCCAGGACAGCCACTATTCAGGAAGAGTGCACAGTCCCTTCCAATGGCAGTAATCCTCCCTGTGCACAACAGATTCCTCTGGCAGTGTGCACCATGCAGTTCCCGCATATCCAGTCCCACGTCCCCTCAAGTGTATCTCTACCCTGCTGAAGTATGACACCAGTAGTTATACTGCAGTGTGCCTTTGAAGCTGGGGGTGGTTCAGAGGTTTTCCCTTTGAACCACAGATGTCCCGCTAAATTTAAGCCTGTCTGCCATGAGTCAATGGAATGCAGATCTTAATCTTTAGTGTGGCCATGATCTGGCTCCCCAAGGGCCAAGATTCAAAACCTCTCCCTTCAGCATATCCAGCCAGGTCCTCAAATGGCAGAGGTCTGTCATTCCTTTTGCATGCCCAATGTTTATATCTGTCCCTCGGGAATGCACAGATGTGCTCCCCCATCCTCCAGTGTGGACTGGAGTCAAACTAAAAAGACCACAAAGAGTTTTAGAGCAGAAAAATGCCCACTTTCTAGAAGTCGAAGAAAACCAGTGCATGGTTCCACACCAAATTCAAGCTGCACTGCGATGCACAAATTGCATGAAAAATGTTCCCAGTAATATACAAGTTCAACCACATAATTCATGTTTTAGATGCCCTTCGTCAGGGGTAACTAGAACCAAAAAGATAGCCAATCAAAGGTAGTAGAGGGTCCCAATGTGGTTGAACTTGTATATTACTGGGAACATTTTTCATGCAATTTTTGCATCGCAGTGCAGCTTGAATCTGATGTGGAACCATGCACTGGTTTTCTTCGGCTTTCAATTGTGTTCAGGGACAGACCACATATCAAGACTGCATGCAAATCTCAGCCTTGAGCATACTAAAGTGTTGTTTAGATTAGTAAAATGGAGTGCATTCGATCATTTACAATTTTCTTAGCACTTTCTAGAAGTGGCATTTCTAAGCTAATAATGACAAATATACCTTTACCACAGGAGAGGGGTTGTCATTGTGAAACCAATGATAGAAAACATGATGAGGCTGCTCCACTGTAAGTCCCTATTGCAGCTTGAAATAATTTCAACCATTTCCCCATTTTAACCTATGGGAAGAGCAAACTTCGTATGTAGTGAAAACACACATGGGTATTCTTCACTACGTTGGCAGGGAACACACATGTGTACCTGCCCTGCCTTTCACCTACCACTCGCTTAACCCTTAAGAATTACCCTAGGGATGCTCTAGTGGTAGTGAAAGGTACCCTCATGATTGGCCAGTGGTTTAGAAAGGGAACCCTGCGTTTAAGTGCAATTGCGCACACACAGGTCTGCAATGGCAGACTTGACATGTTCTAAAAACATCAGGCAAGCACCACTTCCTAATGTGTGTATGAAGGGCACGCACACTTTCACTCTGCATTTACAGTGTGAAAGTGCCCAGAGCCCAAAGGCCAGTAAAAGAGAATCAGCAAACCCAGGAGTAAAAAGCAAAAAAAGTGTAGGGAAACACTACCTCAAGAGTATCAGGTCTAACATGGATGTTGCCTACTTGTCCTGGGGATGGGGAGTTGGGTTGACTGTTCTTTGGCTGGGAGTTTTATTTTCTCGAGCCGCATCCTAGTAGGTTTACTAAGTAAGTTCCAGCTCAGGGAGTGTGAGGTATGCAGCAGGGCCAGGGCTAGAATGTGGATACCAGCTGTGGTGCAAGTCTATCTTCAATGTAGACCTCCATAAAATATAAGTTCCTATCCTGGAAACATACGGGGGATGAATAATATGTCTAAGTGATACAAAATGTTTTTCTACCTTAAGGGGAGGGGGGTCCATATAGTCCTATTACAAGAAACACACCTCACGGCTCAGGAGGAATTGGCTCCGCAGAGGAGATGGCAGGCCAGGTCTTCTACACTACATACTCTACATTTGCAAGGGGAGTACTTATATGGGTGCGTACTGGGGTCCCCTTCCAGAAAACTGGGGAACTAGTAGACCCTGCAGGCAGATATGTAGTGGTAACTGGGTGCTTAGCTGGACGAGACCTGGCAGTGATTAATGTTTATGCCCCAAACGTGGACCAGGGAGCATTCCTGTCTGTGTACTGGCACCCTACATAGTGCAGTCAGTGCTCATGGAGGAAGACTATAATTTGTGTGGCTGACCCTGCACTGGATACATCTCATCCCCCACTGGAAGACTCCCAAGTCAGTAGAACGGCTCGTGTGTTTGCTGGGTGGAAGACCCAGAAGGGACTGGTGGACTCATTGTGCCGCACCCCCCCTGTGACCAGAGGTTATTCCTTCTCTTCAAGCCTCCATGAGCTACATGTGCTCTTGGACACCTTCCTTTGTTCCCCCAATGTGCATGGGTCAAAACACGATATCGAATACTTAGCAAGAACTAAATTGGATCATAATCTAGTACTTCTATATCTGAACTGGGAGCACACTCGGCCCTGTATCCCTACTTGGAAACTGAAGCTGGAGGATGCAGTCTTCCAATCCACTATTGGGGAGAGTATCAGACAATATTTTAAAGACAATACTGGCACAGCGTCCACCCCATAGCTGGAATGGGGCGCTTTTAAAGCAGTGATTAGAGGGAGGTGCATTGCAGAAACGGTGGGCATCAGACGCACTTTGCTAAATGAGGTGGTCACCCTAGAAGTGGGACTGAGGAGATATAAAAACAAAGACCAACCCTCCTAGAACTGCAACAAGCCCTGGTAGACTCCAGGGAACTCCTAGTGGGTCAGATAGAGAAACTTAGTTGTTTTGACTACAGGGAATACATGATCTGAGCACACGCGGAGCATGACAGAGCCGGGTCCCTCCTAGCCTGGCTCGCCAATCCGGCTATATGGGGATCAGTGATAGTAGAGCTGGAAACAGACCTAGGGGAAAGGCTCTATAGACAGTTTGACATTAATGAGCACTTCAAGAAGTTTTACTCCCATTTATACATGAGTGCCTCCACACACGCCATGAGCGCCACAAATAATTTCCTAGACCCACTAGACATGCCAACTCTCACACAAGAGGAGTCTGAAGAATTAGGAGGTAACATTATGCTGCAAGAAATAAGGGCAGTGCTGAAGAGCATGGTGCAGAGGGAAACACATGGAACAGATAAGCTCCCTGTTGAATTTTAAGTCATGTACGCAGAGATACTGGCTCCCAAGTTAGTGGAACTGTACAGGGCAGCAAGAGATGCAGGCGCCTATCAACCTCAACCCACAAGGCGTTAGTGGTGCTGTTCCTAAAACCAGGCAGACCACCACACAATTGTAAAGCATATCGACCATTGCTGATGCTTGACATAAATTATGAAATCCTTAGTCAGGTGAAACGACTGGGCTACTACCCTGCATGACTAAGCTGGTGCACCCAGATCAAGCAGGGTTCATCCCAGGCCTCAACACAGTGCTTATCATATGGAGGCTGCTGATATTGCTGGTGGCTGAAACCTTTGACTGGGGAATGGCAGTGATACTTGCAGTTGACACAGAGAAAGTCTTTGATAGCTTAGAGTTTCTGGAGAAATTAAGATTGGGGAGGGGCTTCATGAGCTGGACCAGACTGTTATATACTGACCCCACAGCCCGAGTGAAAACTGGCTGAATGATCTCTGAGAGGTATGCGGTGGGCCAGGGAACCAGGCAGGACTGCCGACTATCTCCATTACTCTTCGTGCTGGCAATGGAGCCATTGGCCTGCAATGCCAGGACGGCAGACTATTATCGGGGACTTGAGGTTGGGGCCTGACCTAATCACCTTGCCTTATACGCTGACGATTTGTTACTATTTCCATGAGATGCTGACGCAGAGCTATCAGGGGTGAAGAGACTACTGGATAGATTTGGATTGTTATCCGGCTTGGGGGGGTGAATTGGCAGCAATCGCAACTGTTCCCGGTGAATGCGGACCATCAGTCTCTAAAGATGCTGAGGGTGCTGAAATGGGAACCCCGATGCCTGCAATACCTAGAAGTGAAAATATTCCATGACACAGCTGACCTGTGAGAGGGGGAGTGTGGGGCCAGCTGTCCGATCCCGCTGGGTGAGTGCTGATTTTTGGAAGATGCTTCCACCGTCAGTAGCAGGGCGCATAGCTCTTCTTAAGATGGTGGCACTCCAAAGATGCTATACTTTTTTGTGATCCTGCCTGTATGGATTCCCCGTGCTATGTTCAGGTACCTGGACTCGCTGATTATCACCTTTATCTGGGCCATGAGCCACCAGAGAGTGTCACTGGTGATCTTGCAATGCTCTTTGGGGGAAAGAGGATTAGCAGTGCCTGAATTCGAATCATACTACATAGCGCCGCAGCTACAGTGGTTCACTCAATGGGTGGCTAGTAGGATGACCCTGGGCGGGATGTTGGCCTGCTTGTGCCAGAGCTTCAGCAGCTATTCTGGATGCTCCTGGCTACCCAACGTCCTCTTCGGGAGGGCACGAGTGAGTTACAAGTGATGAAGCACTACTGGGTCAGTTACTTGCAAAAAACACAGACACGATTACCGTGCCTGATCTGCCCATAGGCATTTTGGAGTTGCTACCACATGGGGGAGACTGGAGGGGGTTGTTGGAATTGAAAGTTGTGGTTATAGCTCAAGTAGGTGACCTATTTTAAGTGGAAAAGCTACTCCTGTTTGATGACCTCAGCCTAGAATTCAATCTGCCACTGAAGCAATTTCTGCTACATAGGACTGTGTGGGCAGTGATCAGAAAGCACTGGGAGACGGGCATGTCGGAGCCGCCTTATAAAAGGGGTTGTTAATTTGTGGTCATGAGTTCTGGCACCTTCAAGGCGGTCTCCTGCTTATACAGAGCGCTCAGAGCCGACATAGTAACACCACTGGATGGCCTACAGGAATGGTGGGAGGAGGATTAGGGGGTACGGATTCCTAAGGGAGATTGGGCAAAGATAATGGAACAGTCCTCCAAGGGGTGTAGATATGCTTGATTTAATTTGATAATCTTCTATGTCTTAAATAGAGCTTACCTTACCCCAGACAGGGTGAATAGGTTTTTTCACATGGTTGGGGCCATGTCTGATATGTGGAGCAGTGGGTGTGGAGATATTTCATATGCTGTTGTCCTGCCCATCACGACCTGACTACTGTGAAGAGGTCACATCCACAGTGGCTGATATAACACTGAGGGTGGTCACCTGTTGGCACTGCTTGTTGAGCTGCCAAAACTAAGGTCACAAGTACGCTCCAAGATCTGGCCCTGATATTAGCAAAGATGGGAAATTACATGGAACCTACCTCGACCCGTGAGGCAAGCTGGAGTCGTAGCTCCCTGGAAGGGGTGAGGGCCTGGGAGGGGTAAACATCCATTATTACGCGGCTGTTACACCGCGTACCATCACTTCGCAAGCCTTACAACGCATGCGATGTTACAACACGTAGCCTTTACTACACAAGTTGATAGATCGTATGCGTTGTAACGCTTGTGTAGTAAAGGCTATCCACATCGTTGTGTGGAAATGGACGCGCTTCCGTTTTATCACAACGACGTGCAACACTGACGACGCAGGAAGCCGGAGAAGACAGGAACCGAGGAACCGAGGAGAGAGAGGTAAGAGGGGCTGTGTAGTATTTAAGGGTTTAGGGTAGGGGGAGGGTCCTGCAGGGGGTAGTCTTTTTGGTTTAAGGGTAGTGTAGTTGTGTTTGTGTAGTGTAGAGTAGTGTATTTGGGTTTAGGGTAGTGTCTGGGGTCTTGAAGGGTAGTATTTGGGAGTAAGGACAGGAATGGGGGTAGGGGCTGTGTCGTGCTGGCTGTAGTGTTTTAGGGTTTAGGGTAGTGTTGTGGTGTTAGTGTAGTGTAGTGTTTTAGGGTTTAGGGTAGTGTTGTGGTGTTAGTGTAGGGTAGTGTTTTAGGGTTTAGGGTAGTGTCGGGGGGGTCATGCAGGGTAATGTTTCAGTGTAGGGATCGTCTTGGGGGTAGGGGCAGGGTCGTGATGGGGTAGTGTTTTAGGGTTTAGGGTAGTGTTGTGGTGTTAGTGTAGGGTAGTGTTTTAGGGTTTAGGGTAGTGTTGTGGTGTTAGTGTAGGGTAGTGTTTTAGGGTTTAGGGTAGTGTTGTGGTGTTAGTGTAGGGTAGTGTTTTAGGGTTTAGGGTAGTGTTGTGGGGTTAGTGTAGTGTAGTGTTTTAGGGTTTAGGGTAGTCTTGTGGTGTTAGTGTAGGGTAGTGTTTTAGGGTTTAGGGTAGTGTCGGGGGGGTCATGCAGGGTAATGTTTCAGTGTAGGGATCGTCTTGGGGGTAGGGGCAGGGTCGTGATGGGGTAGTGTTTTAGGGTTTAGGGTAGTGTTGTGGTGTTAGTGTAGGGTAGTGTTTTAGGGTTTAGGGTAGTGTTGTGGTGTTAGTGTAGGGTAGTGTTTTAGGGTTTAGGGTAGTGTTGTGGTGTTAGTGTAGGGTAGTGTTTTAGGGTTTAGGGTAGTCTTGTGGTGTTAGTGTAGTGTAGGGTAGTGCTTTAGGGTTTAGGGTAGTGTCAGGAGGTCGTGCAGGTTAGTGTTTCAGTATAGGGACCGTCTTGGGGTAGGGGCAGGGTCGTGCTGGGGGTAGTGTTTTAGGGTTTAGGGTAGTGTTGTGGTTTTTGTATAGTGTAGGGTAGTGTTTTAGGATTTAGGGTAGTGTCGGGGTGCATGCAGGGTAGTGTTTGGGAGTAGGGACAGGAATGGGGGTAGGGGCAGTGTTGTGCTGGAGGTAGTGATTTAGGGTTTAGGGTAGTGTTGTGGTGTTTGTGTAGTGTAGGGCAGTGTTTTAGGGTTTAGGGTAGTGTCGGGGGTGTGTGCAGGGTAGTGTTTGAGTGTAGGGAGCGGGCTGGGGGAAAGGGGAGGGTCATCCAGGGGGTAGTGATTTAGGGTTTAGGGTAGTGTAGTGGTGTTTGAGTAGTGTAGGGTAGTGTAGTGTTTGAGGGTTTGGGTAGTGTTTTAGAGTTTGTGATGTGTAGGGTAGTGTATTTGTATTTAGTATTTAGTGTAGTTTTGGGGGTTTTTTTACATTCAAAAAAGGGGTTAGGAAAAATAAGCGGGGTAAATGTCTGGTTTTATTACTAGGCAAGTTTTTAGTTCGCATACATTAACACTGGCAATGTAAAGGTATGCGAACTAAAAACTTGCGTAGTAACGGTATTTGCTAAGTAAAAACATCGAAGTAAAAAGCTGCGAAGTAATGGTATGTGAAAAAACGAGTCATATTCCCTGGGAGGCGTTGTTGGATATTATGAAGGATCCAGACTCTCCATTGCCATTGGCATCCCTCAGAAGTCCGATAGCACAGGAACATGATCGAAAACTAGATGAGAGACATGGCTTACCACAACTTCTATGAGGAACCAGAGCTCCAGCCTATTCAGGTGAAGTGGGGCTGAGCTCAGCTCCTCCCTCCCATCCTGCCATTAAAGGCCTATCTAGGCATACCTAAGTTCCCTATTGTGTGTGGCTGTCTAGGAGGAATACATAAAGCCCAACTGCCAGCTACACCCAGTTATGACTAGAGACAAGCTGCAGACACTACGGTCCTGATTACAATGCCAGTCAGACCAGCTTCTGTGGTCCTGTCGGAGGCAGTCCGACCGCTGCGGTCTCTTCAGTAGCGGTTGGTCTGATGGCCATATTACGATGCACGCCGTGATGGCGGTCAGAGAAAAACAGCATCCATAGGGCAGTACAGGGATCTTCGACCGCCGTCTGTATGATGTGTGTTTCTGACAACCCGACCATGGCGATCCGAACTCCTGTCTCGCGTCGTCAGAAACAATGGATTTGGGGTGCGTACTCACCCAAATCCACTTCTACCCGACAGTCTCCAATGTGGATCCCTTTCTCCAGGTCTCTCCTACACCGCGGCAGCTGAACCCCGAAAACTATGATCCTGTGGGTGACGGAATGCAGGTACGTCTGTAGGTGGCATGTATCCCGATTGACTTGATTGTGCACAGATCGCCGCACTCCTGCAGTGGAGTACATGGTGCACAAGGCATATCCCCACATATGTCATGCATGTGTGTACATATTATATGTTTCCTGTGATTTTGCATGCACTTGTAGCAACATATTTGGTGGTATGTGCACCGTAGTAGATGAGATCGCCGCATTAGCAGTGGTGGCATCGTAATACGTCAGGGGGACTTTCCCAGCCTCAGAGGTCTGAATCGTATTGCAGCTGCGGCGGTCAGACGGTCGGTCCGACTGGCATCGTAATGCGGCCCTAAATGGCTAAGGGCCTTATTTTGACTTTGGTGGTCTCGGGGCGGGGCATATAAATATTGTTGTCTTTACTATCATTGTCAAAAATATTGATTTTAGGTGTTGTATATAATATTGATTTATTTAATATCGATGTATTTAATATTGTTGATTATAATATTATTTTTTAGTTAGAAATAGTGTGCAATATATTTTATTTTTGTTTTTATATGATTTTTTATTTATAGAAATTGTTTATAATTATTTTTAGTAATTTTTGTATCAGATTTTTTCATTTAATTTGTTTTTTTTTTAATTTAGTAAAATTATATTTTTTACGAGCGGGATGTTGGATTTATAGGGGATAATGGTGGGAAGTAATTTAAAATAAATTTATTAGTGTATATATTTTAATGTTTTTTTTCATTGTTTGAAAAAGCTAAACAAATTAGGAGTGGAATGTTGGGTTTATAGGGGAAGGGTGGGAAGTACTTAAAAAAATTAAGCACTTTTGTGTTCTGTGCATTTTGTATGTAAATAAAAATAATTGAAAACATTTTTAAAAATTTGGAACAAGGATATTGGATTCATATGGGATAAGGGTGGGGAGTATTTTAAATAAATATGTATTCGTTTTTATGTTTGTATTTGTATTTATTACGTTTAATAAATTAAATTTGAAATATAGAAAACATTTTTTGAAGCGGGTGTAGAATTAATATTGGCTAAATGTGTGGATATTTTTTATTTATTTTTGAATTAAAGTAATTTAAATAAATTATTTTATAATTTTAATTTTGTGAAAAAGCTTAGATCATTTATTAAAAAATAAAATGTAAAAATCAAAATTCTAAAAATTGATTAATTATTGTTAATTAAACATTTTAAATTAAAAAAAAATTAAAAGTGTGTTATGTGATATTTGATGAGAAATTATTAATATAAGTTTCTAAAAACAGTTATTATTTTTACATAAATGAAATGTCAACAATTTTTTTTATGAATGTTGTAAAATGGGAAAAATATTTTAAAATGTAATATTACAGTACATTTGAAAAAATTGCATATATTTTAATATATTTTTTATGAATACCAAAAATATTAAAATAATTATTAGGACATTGCTATTTTTAATGTAAATTTAATCATTCAAAAAAATATGTTGTATATTTACCAAAGGTTTTTAAACTATATTATTCATAAACATGTATATAATTTTAAATACATTTTCATTATGTTTCCAAATATTGTACTGTGTTAAATATTTTCACATATAAATATTTTATACAATTTTATATTAAATATGTTTAAAAAATTGTGAGGATAATAAAAATAAATTAGGAGGTTTATTTTAGTTTTAAATAAATGATTTTTTTTAGATGTCTACTTAGATGTTTGTTCACCTTGTTTATATTATGGTGGATACAGTAAATGTTAATGTTATAGTGTGCTATATTTTGGGTTTCTTCTTTTGTAGTAGTGGTGGCAGTGCCATTTTTATCTATTTAGGGCCGAATTATGACTACGAGTTGGTGGTGCGGGCACAACCTATTACAAGGTAGGGGGTCGGACTGCCATGGGACTGCCACAACGGCCAGGGATCAGAGATCCCTGGCAGTGTTGCGGCGGTCTTGAGACTGCAGTATGCTTGGCGGTGTGTAGTAAGGAGGCAGACACAGCAAGTGAGTTTCAAGAGTTTATTTCTGGTAGAGGAGTAGCTCCCATGACCGGAACCGTCCAGCTGCTGTGAGTCCAACGCTAAGGGGCCGATTCCGATTCCGGCCGGAAATCTCTCCGACCGAGCCGGACCCGGAGAGAATTCTGACCGAATCGGACCCTAGCAGTCCGACCGGACGAGTACGATGCATTCGCATGCTATCGGACTCGAGTCGGTCGGACTCCCATTGAAGTCAATGGGAGCCGGTCGTACAACGCGTACGCGGGCTCCCATTGACTCAATGGGTGCGAGGCGAACAAGGGCGCCCCCTACAGCGGGTACGCGTCCATGCGCATCGTGGCATACATGCACAGGTAGGGGGGACCCATGGGTCCCCCCTGTGTGCGACTCGCGTGCCTACGCGTACAGGGGGGTCTGACGCGGACCCCCAAAGTCCGGCTCCGACAGCTTTTTCGAGCCAGACGGCGCGAGTCGGTCGGACTGCTCGCGGCGCGCCATCGTACTTACTCCGGCCGGGAAACGTCTCCAGTAGCGCGGTGCGAGTCGTGTCCATGCGAGTCGGTCGGAGCGTGTTGAAGCCGCGTTCGAGTCGGTCGGCGATTTCGCGGGAGCTTGCATCGTACTCGCTCGCGTACGATTCGGTCGGGAAACGGGGCTCCGAATCGGATCCGGTGATTCCGAATCCGATTCGGAGCACTACCGGCCGAGATCGGAATCGGCCCCTAAGTCTAGCATTTCCAAGGACACCGCAACAGCTGAGATGGACCGCTCATGAACCACAACTTCAAATCAATACATAGAACAGAATGCAAATGCAGAGAGGAGAGAGAGAGTCATGCAAGCCCGCATGACTCCCACTTACAACATATTACACGGTGCCTCTGTGGCACCGCCAAGCATATTATGAGTTTCTTCTCCGCCACGGTTTTCATGGTGGTGAGCCCAAATAGGCCATGTTATAACGCATGCGTTTAGAACGCATGCCATTACAACGCAGTCATTACAACGACCGCGCTGTTACATCGCATAGCATTACAATGCAAGTCATTACAATGACTTGACGTCGTAATGGCATGCGTTGTTTCCCATGCGGGGTAAATGATGTTTCCCGGTGAGCCCACCATGAAAACTGTCGCGGAGAGGAATCAAAGGGGGCTCAACATAGCCCCCTGTTGCCTCAGGGCCATAGGGTGAATGCGGGGGTGTGCATGTTGTGCACCACTGTGTGCATGCACCCAAGTTCGTGCACGGCATGGACTTCAGAGTCCATGCCTTGCAGGAACTGCCATTGATGCTCTCATTGCGGGGCCCTTTTTCAGAAGCACCCCTGTGGGGCCCACCAAAGAAATTCCTGCCAGACACGAGAAAACTTGCAATCTGGCGGGAGGTGCTCACACAGCTTTGGCGGTATGGTAGCAGGGCGATGGTGTGGCGGTCCCACTCCCACACTGCCAGTCATAATTGGGCCCTTAGTGTCCAACATCTTTATTGTTAAAAGTTATATTGGAGTGGGAATGGACAATGTTGCCTCTTTAGTGTCCAGTACTTTCCCTGAGTTAAGTTAGATTGGAGTAGGAATAGTAAATGTTGCCCCTTTAGTGCTCAATACCTTCCCTGAATTATTTTATCTTGTAGTAGGAACTGTATATTTAACCCCTTTAGTGTCCAAAACCTTCCCTGAGATATGTTTTAATGCAGTGTCAATTGACAATGTTGCATTTTTAGGGCCTGATTTGGCACGCCACCACCACTCTCCTACACCACCAAGTGTCGTGGCAGTCCCGCGGCGGTGCTGTGTAAAGGCTCATTGTGAGCCTTATACAGTAACACCGAGGGACCGCCAGTGCATGTTCCTGCACGGGAAGGAATGCACCATGTCATGCATTCCTTCCTGGGCAGGAACTGGGGGTGCAAAATTACCGAGGGGGTTCAACATGTGCCCCTCCTGCATGCACCCCTGTGCACAGGTGCAAGAGCCAAGAGGAAGTACCTCCATGTAACTGCTGGCCATGAAGAAAGTTGTAATATGCTTGGCAGTGCCTCTGGGCACCACTAAGGGGCCGATTCCGATTCGGGCCGGAAATCTCTCCGACCGAGCCGGACCCGGAGAGATTTCCGACCGAATCGGACTTCTGGCAGTCCGACCGAATGAGTACGATGCGCACGCATGCCATCGGACTCGAAGTCGGTCGGACTCCCATTGAAGTCAATGGGAGCCTGTCGTACAACGCGTACGCGGGCTCCCATTGACTCAATGGGTGCGAGGCGGACAAGGGCGCCCCCTACAGCGTGTACGCATCCATGCGCATCGCGGCATACATGCACAGGTAGGGGGGACCCATGGGTCCCCCCTGTGTGCGACTCGCGCACCTACGCGTACAGGGGGGTCCGACGCGGACCCCCAAAGTCCGGCTCCGACAGCTTTTTCGAGCCGGACGGCGCGAGTCGGTCGGACTGCTCGCGGCGCGCATCGTACTTACCCGGCCGGGATACGTCTCCATAGCGCGGTGCGAGTCATGTCCATGCGAGTCGGTCGGAGCGTGTTGAAGCCGCGTTCGAGTCGGTCGGAGATTTCGCGGGTGCCTGCATCGTACTCGCTCTGCCGGACCCGCGTACGATTCGGTCGGGAAACAGGGCTCCGAATCGGATTCGGTAAATCCAAATCCGATTCGGAGCACTACCGGCCGAGATCGGAATAGGCCCCTAAGTATATTGTGGCACTCAGTCTGCTGCGGGACCACCGGCAGGTGTGGCGGTGCAATAGCAGTCCGGCTGGCAAAGTCATATTAGGATGGCCAGACCGCCAGTGCGGTGGTGGCTTGACTGCCACCGTTGCACCCCCGAGAGTCTGGCTGTCCTTGGACCGCCAGAGTCATAATCAACACCTTAGGCCCCGATTACGAGTTTCAGAGGTGCGGGGGCGGGTGGTACTCCACTGCCACACCCCTGCACCACTGAGACTCTCGCCGCCCGCCAGATTACAAGTTATTTGTAGTCTGGTGGGCGGGCGGTGTGGTGTTCCCAGGGTGGTGCCCCTTTCAATGGCTACAGTCCCTTTGAAAAATGCACCGCGATGGAACTCACAATTTTCCTGAACGGCATGGACCAAAAAGTCCATGCCATGCAGGAACTTTTGTGCATGCACACAGGGGGGCACATGTTATGCTCCCCTGTGTACATCCACAAGCGGTCCCGCCAAGCATATTGCGGCCTCTGACCGCTGCGCCACCTCCAGGGAACGATAGTTCCCTGGCGGCGGCAGTCCGAGGGCGGTCCGACCGCCCAACTTTTAATGTGGCAGTCAGACTGCAGGTGCGGTGGTGGCTGGACCGCCGTGCCTACACGAGGACTGCCAGATTCGTAATTAGGCCCAAGTGTCTAGCACCTTCCCTGAGTTAAGTTAGATTGGAGTTGGAATAGTAAATGTTGCCCCTTTTGTGCCCAAAACCTTGTCCTGACTTAACTTATTTTGGAGTGAGAATGGTATATTTTACCCTTTTAGGGGTCGATTCCGATTCGGGCCGGAAATTTCTCCGACCAAGCCGGACCCAGAGAGATTTCCGACCGAATCGGACCCGTGCAGTCCGACCGAACGAGTACGATGCGTCCGTATGTTATCGGACTCGAAGTCGGTCGGACTCCCATTGAAGTCAATGGGAGCCGGTCGTACAACGCGTACGCGGGCTCCCATTGACTCAATGGGTGCGAGTCGAACAAGGGCGCCCCTACAGCGGGTGCGCGGTGACGACTCGCGCCGTACACGCACAGGTAGGGGGACCCATGGGTCCCCCCTGTGTGCGACTCGCGCGGCTACGCGTACAGGGGGTCCGACACGGACCCCCAAAGTACGGCTCCGACTGCTCTTTCGAGCCGGAGTACGCGGCTCGGTCGGACTGCTCGCGGCGCGCATCGTACTTACCCGGCCGGGGAACGTCTCCATTGTGCGGTGCGAGTCGAGTCCGAGCGAAGTCGGTCGGAGCGGTTCGAGCCGGGAGCGAAGTCGGTCGGAGCGGTCGGGACGCCCGGACGAGTCGGTCGGCGAATTCGCATCGTACTCGCTCGGCCGGACCCGCGTACGGTTCGGTCGGGAAACAGGGCTCCGAATCGGATCCGGTAAAGCCGAATCCGATTCGGAGCCCTACCGGCCGAGATCGGAATCGGCCCCTTAGTGTCCAAACCTTCTCTGATGTAAGTTGTATTGTAGTGGGAATATAGACTTATAAGTATTTATTGCTATAGATATGTGTTTATTTTGTTTGTAGTGAAGTGGGAGTCGTGTGTGTTATGCTTGTAATATTAAATAATCTGTTAAAATAAATGTTAAATTGTATGGTAAAAAAGCGTAGCGTTTGCAATTCATCATTATTTTAACATTAATAAGTATTAGAAGAACACAATACACATATAGGCCTTGTTTACGATGCCAGTCGGATGAGCATCGTGTCGGAATGGAAACCAACCGACTAGTAGTCGGCAGTTCCACCCGACAAATTAGGATGCGGCCACCCATAAGGCGGTCTTAAACATCCATTTCTCTATTGTGGCTTGTACAGCAGCTGGAAAAAGGCTGCCACTCGGGGTATGGATATTTGGAGGGGCACCACTAGGTGCCCCCAGGCATCTTAGCAGAGGCCACAAATGGACGGGGGCCCTGCTAGGGGCCTCCAAAGTTCATTTCCAACAGCCTTTCTATGGCAGTCGGACCACCATTGAAAGGCTGCCTGAAAGGGACATCGTAATCCCTATGGCGGTGCCTGAGCACGCACTGCCCCATTGTAGGAGATTATATTCTGACCGACGGTCGGACAGGCTCCGTGAGCCCGTCTGAATCGTCGGTGGGTACCTCCGCATGCTGCCTCCAACCGCCGCGCATTATAATGTAGCAGACGGACCACAGCATGAGATGTCGGTCAGACCGCAGCACTAGATGTCGGTCAGACCGCAACCAACAAGCCGTCGGTTGTTGTCCGACCAACATCATAATGAGGGCCATAATGTTTTATTATATTTATTTTGAAGAAAAAAACATCTATTGTAACTTTGGGCCTCATTAGGATGGCGGTCGGACTTATGTCCGACTGCCCTCCATTTGGAAATGGGACCGCCTGACTACAAGTCGGCAGTCCCGCCAGCCCAATTAGGATGTGAACGCCACCACAGCGGTCACAATGTCTATCTGCAGGCTGTAGCACACGCCGCAATACAAAACATGGACATCTTACATATCCACTAGGTGGCAGGCACCATGCGGTGCCCCCCAAAACACAAAACTGAGGGCCTGGGGGAAAGGGGGCCCACAACGGGACCCCAATGTCCCTTTCCTCCAGCGTTTTCATGGCGGCCGCCATGAAACGGCCGGCGGGAAGGTACATCATAATCCCTTGCAGGCACCGCCACCATTGTAGGGATTGCGGCTCCCTCCTATGCACCGGCGAGCTCAAGGAGCCCGTCGGATGTGTGGTGGTCGGTCTTTCTGTTCGCAAACCATTTACCCGCCATTGTAATATGGCGGGCGGTAAACATAGTTACGATGGCGGTGGGTCCAACCGTCATAGTAATCAGGCCCTTATTCATATTTTTGATATATATTTATTGAAAGAAAATTTGTCAGATTTTTATTTGATATATAACAAATTCTTTGATATTTGTTAAAGAAAAACCAAACAAATATTTTTGAAGATATTTTTAGTAATATACATTTTCATATTTGTTTAAACATTGTACATTTTTGAATGTTTTTCACAAACATATTTTACATACATTTTTATTCTGTTATTTAACAGAATCATTTTTAATATATATTAATCAATTGTATATGTTATATTATTATTTAATATATAATACATGTTTTAATAGTTGTTAAACAAATGCAGAATAATAGTTTCGCATTATATTTTCAGGAATATACATTTTTATATTTTTTGAAACAATATGCATTTTTAAATATTTTTACAAACCTATTTTATATACATTTTCATACTGTAATTTAACATAAATGTTTTTAACACATGTTAAATAATTTTATATATGTTATAATATTATTTATGATATGCTTTACAATTTCTTACTACTTTTTAGAACATTATTGCACATGTGATATATTTTTAAACATTTTGGTAGCATTTCTACTATTTTTCCCATTGATTCCAATAGAAGATAGTATTTTTTTAACTTTTATTAGGTGGCCATTTTTTTCTACCGCTAACTAAATTTTGTAGTCCATTGGTGTTATTTTTGGATCGTTCGTGAAACAAAGAAGTCGCGGTTGGGTGATGCGGTTCGACAGTAAAGGTAAGTTAATGTTTACTTATTTTTAAGGTAGTTCTAAGGTAGGGTGAGGTAGGAGAGTTGTGTATATGATATGTGTGGTGTTATTGGTGAGTTTATTGTGGGTTCTATTGACTTTTTGGATGCTATTTGGTGTTGCGTACTTTTCTTGTGTGTTGTAGGAATTGAAATATTTTTTAATATGCTATGTGTAGTGTATGCATTGCTGATTAGTTTTGTGTATAGTAATATTATATATGTATATATTTGGGATTGTAGTGTTCTGTACAGCAGGGTGTTTTATCTATGTTTTGAAGGTTTCAGTTTCTTTAAGGAAATCTGATTTCGTTTTTATAAACTAATTTAAAAAAAATTGATATCCTTGTTTCTGTTGGGTTTCCTGGAGCAGTTCTTTTTTTAAAGCAATTTTTTGGTTTTTTTTATGCAACATACAGACTGTGAATTGTTTCGAGGGATTGTTATTTTTTTAACTACATTTTTGAAAAAAGTTTGGGCTATTTTCTAAAGTTTAAACAACGTTTTAGTGGATTACTTTTTGGAACTGTGCAGATTTGGACAGAGATCTGCAGCAACAAAAACAGTTAATTGTATTCATTTATGATTAGTGGGAAAGGTATATTTATAATTATGTGATGTTGACATATTAGTTATGTTGTTTTTGCAGAAACTGTAAGGCCCATTACGATACCCGGCGTAAAAAAATCCACCAGGCATGAAAGCGGCAAAAATCCGCCCGCACACACCGTCTGAACACCGACCACGCCATTACGATTACACAAACCGAAAACCGCCATCGGTGGAAAAACCACACAAGATACCGCCCGCCCTCGTCCGAGTCGGAGTCAAACCGCCCGCCACGGACGGAAACACGCACGACAACACAAAACCGCCCGCCCTCACGCCTGACACACCGCACGTGAAATTACGATTGCACCGCCATGAGCGCGGGTAAACCACAAATATACCGCCCGCCAGCGCAAACAACGCTGATGAGAATTGACACGGCAGAAGCCATGGCGCCCACGTCCCTGCACAGAAACCATCCGCTGACCAAAACAATCGCACACAACATGGCCAACAAGTCCCACACAGCAGGGCACGCACAAATACACAAGCACAGTACACATCCCGAAAACACCCCCTGGACAAACAAAAAATACAAAGGCCAGAACACCAGACACAACACACCTGAAAACAACAGACCATGAGGACACACCCACATAGGTAAGTACAAAAGCAGCACTCCCACAGACCACAACCCCTTGCAACATTGCAAACTAGAGAGGAGAGGAGAGGACACAGTGACACAGCAAGGACAGCAGCACACCACAGAAACGCACACATCACCACCACCACCACCACCACCACCACCACCAAACACCGGCACCACAAACCCCCTGCACATTACACAACACACACCGCACCAGCACCACAAACACCATGGCACCACAAAGAATGCCCAAGTTCACGCCCATTGAGCTGACGGTCATGGTCGACGAGATTATCAAGGTGCACCCACAAATCTATGGGAACCTGGTCCAGCACACACCACTAGCCACCAGAAACAGAATGTGGAACCGGATCGTAGACCAGGTCAATGCAGTCGGGACCCTGCCCAGGAACAGAGTTGAAATCAACAAACGGTGGAATGACATCAAGAGCCTGGTCAAGAAGAAGGAGAGCAAGAACAGAGAGCTGGCTGCCGTCACTGGCGGAGGGAATCCCGCGCTCTTCAAGACCTTCAAAGCGTGGGAGGAGAAGGTGCGAGTCATTATACATCCGGAGATCCTCGCCGGATTACCAGGAGGAGTGGAGGCTGGTAAGTACAAACTAATGTATACCAGCACACCGCTATGTACTCACATGCACTACCACCATGCCACAGCTCCCAGGGACAAACACCCCCATGTCCAGCACACAATACACAACACATCACACACACATGCAACAGACACCACCACACACAGCCCAAACCTAACAACTGTAAGATACGTGGGGGCATGTGTACACTCAGCCAGCCACGTAACCACCAACAGGTCCCCAAGTATGCCAGAAGCGCCACAACGAGCACCCACCACACCCATGTGTCCGCCATAGCTGCACTAACCGACAAGTAACAGGTAAGTGGCAGGAACACAAAGTGCAGTGGGTGGGAGGGTGGACAGCTCAAGTACAACACACACCAGGCCCCTAGTCCCACAGCACAGCAAGGAGGAGCATCCCCCACACCCCACACCCACGTGTCAGCCACCGCAGTGCACACCGACAGCCGAAAGGCAGACATCACGGTCCACAACAATCGGTGTCAGTGGGTGTCCAGCCATCACCACGACCCACAACACCGCCCCCACCCCCACAGACCTGCAACATGGAGCACCCCCGCTTAGAACCATGTGGCATCCAGTACAGTGCACGCACGAACAACCTGCAGGTGGGAAACTGGACAGGGCTGGATTACTGGAGGCATGAGGACCGTAACACGACCAACACATGGGACATGTTACGTAGCAGACGAACACGCAGCACCGCCCACTGTCACGAACAAGTGAACAATGTGCACACGGACATGAACCACAGACTCACACCCCACATGACCCATCACAAACACAGCAACACCCAAGGAGCCACGTCTGCATGCACAAGCCACACTGAATATAGTACCACACGGCAGCCACTGTGCAACCCATCACACACAACCGAAACACCATTGAAGTCCTGTCCATGTAGCCCCTACTGCCTGTCAACCACACACCCCACAACTACGCCTATGTAAGACAAACAACACTAGACGCAACAGAGCGGAACAACATAAATGCACACGAACACCACTGAACCCATCAAACACACAGACACACCATGCACATACAACATACCATCCATCCCATCCGTCAGCCCCAGTCTCATGAAAGGCATGTCATCCGCACAGCTGCCACACATACAGCAGTCACGCTAAGATACATGCCCATGACCAACCATGTGCCAGAAGTCAATGAAGCGCACGCCACACTGTGAGCAACAACACACAACATGGGCCACACCCCCCGAGCACTGCAGTGATGCACATGGCACAGGGCAGCACGCACACCAAGGAGATGGGACAACTGCAATACGTCGGGTGGCACACAACCATCACACACTCATAACGATGCGTCCAATGCCATGTCCAGTAATCACAACAGACAGCAAATATGCAGGGTATGTCAGGCATGCACACACCTCAGACCATGCACTGTCATGCTGCCACAACACATGTCACGTTCGGCACCCATGGCTCACAGCATGTAGCCCAAAAGCATATTCCATCCCAAATGCGTTTCTGGGGCATGACCCCCATGTTGCCATATGCGTTCCTAAGCGTTCCATTTGCACCCCAAAAGCATATTCCATCCCAAATGCGTTCCTGGGGCATGACCCCCATGTTGCCAAATGCGTTCCTAAGCGTTCCATATGCACCCCAAAAGCAAAGTACAAACCAGACCCAGGATGGGCCTGGAGCCCGCATACACCAGAGTCACAATAAGTAGGAGCACAGCAACACACCCATCGGCATAGCCAATCCGTCCCATGCCACATGTGCACAGCACACAGTCCCATTGCCAAGCACACACAACAACAGATTGTACAGCCACACACCCGCCTCCGGGACACACGTGCACGAGAGTGCACGAACGGAGAATGTCAGACAACCAATACAGACTTCGCCAGGTGCAACACAATAACAAATCTCATTCTCTCCACAGGTGACGAACTGCTGGATGCTGGGGATGGAGACAGCAGCCAGCACAGCCAGCCTACAAGCCCCCAACGAGGATACACGGATGTGGAGGATCTGTCCTCCTCTTCGGACACGGACCACCAAGCAGGCCCATCTAGTGTGGCAGGGCCCAGCCGCTCCCCAAGACCCCTCCTACCCACCAACCCATCATCCAGGGCTGCTGAACATTCCCAGCCCCCTGCTGCCACTGTCGTTGTGGCCACACCCACGGGCATTGCGGCCACACCCACGGTCATTGCGGCCACACCCACGGTCATTGCGGCCACTACCACTGCCGCAACCGCCACCACGTCTTCGCTGGCCCCAGCCCCAGCGCAGGTGGTGGCCCGGACGACTGGATCCACCCTGGGATCCAGGGCGAGGACCGTGGTGAGCAATGTGGCTAGTGGGCAGGCCGGTGGCAGCAGGACTGGTAGGAGGAGCAGGGTCAGGGAAACGCCAGCCTCCCCTGGGAGCCATGCCCTGCCTCAAATGGCCAGAGTCCTTGGGGCCTATGAAGAGGCCCAAGGACAATGGGCCAGGTCAGCTACAGACACGCGTGAGGTGCTGGGGGTGCTGAGGTCCATGGACGCCCGTATGGGCCAACTCGTGGACCTCATGGGCCAGCTGGTGGTGGCGGTGAGGTCACAGCCAGGGACAGCAGCTCCCCCTCCGCCACCACCTGCCGGGGCGCAGGGTCGAGCAGCAGTGTCCAGTTCCCCTGCGTCCACAGCCAGTGAGCACACCTCAACCACCAGCAGGTCGCAAGCAGGCACCCCCCTCGCAAACGTGGAAGGGGCCGTCCGAAGTGGAAACAGATCTCCCGGGAGGACTTCGCACGCTCCAGACGCAAGTGAGGCAGCCAGCCAGCCTTCCTTGACCACCCACTGCATTGACTTGGACTACGATCCCACTCCACACAGCCATCTGGATGGCATGTGTGTGTTGGACTATGGACATAGAACCAGTGGGTACACCCTGAGCATCACGCAGCCATGACCGACAGCTCATTGTCACTGCACGCACCACTTTTGTCATCACCTTACACACAATCACATGTCACAGTTTGAAATAAATGCACCTCTTCCACAAACTGCTGTCTGTGCCCTGTGTTTTAATTGTACGGAATACAACGGCCACCTTGAGCGGAACGGCACCTGATGCATGGCATGGCAATGGAACCGGAGGGCCTGTAGGGACCTAGGGGTGGGAGACAGAACAGGAGCACATTCAATGAGTGTGTCACACACCCATCACACAGTACATGTCAACAACTACAAGCAATGTACACACATCGCACAGAGCAATAGGGCACAATGCCACAGCCACCATCAGTGGCATACTAACCTGGGCATGGAGCGTTGACACACAGCACGCAGTGAACAAAGGCCACCCTGACACAGCACACACACACCTGCACAAATACAGACACATCAGCCGTCGTACATGGACACTCACCGTCAAGTGAAGTAGCAGGCGATGAGCTGCTGGCGCACATTCCCAGCTTCCTCCTCTCCGCTGTCCTCCTCACTCGAGCTGTCCTGGTCTGCGGGCTGGGGCCCTGGTTGATCTCCGTCATCCACAATGAGGGGATCTGCTTCCGAATGGCCAGATTGTGCAGCATGCAGCACGCCACCACTATCTGGCACACCTTCTGTGGGGAGTACGCCAGCGCACCCCGGTGCGGTCCAGGCACCTGAACCTGGACTTGAGGAGGCCAAAGGTACGCTCGACCACACGTCTGGTCCTCCCATGTGCCTCATTGTAGCGATCGTCTGCTGGGGTGCGAGGATTCCTCAATGGACTGAGCAGCCATGCCCCATTCGGGTACGCAGAGTCACCTGGGTGTGAGGGACACAGAGAACCGTTGCTATTCCAACTGGACAGGGGACAGCATCGCACAACCAGCACGCTACACCACTCCACATACTCACCGACAATACAGCCACGATCCTGTTGCAGATTGGACATCAGTCATGGCAAGATGCTGTTGCGCATTACGTGTGCGTCATGGGCCGAGCCTGGGAACTTTGCACACACGTGGGTTATCACCATGTCCGCAAGGCACACCACTTGCACATTCAGGGAGTGCGTGTGCTTCCTGTTGCGGTACAGGTGCTCAGTGGCCTGTGGTGGAACAAGGCCAACATGTGTGCAATCAATGGCACCAACGACGTGTGGGATCCTGCCAAGGGCATAGAATGCACCCTTCACTGCCGCCAATTCACGAGCCCTGGGGAATCTGATGTACCTGTTTCGGTACAGCATCATGGCTGCCAGTACATCCCTCAGCACCTTGCTGAACATGGGCTGGGACATCCCTCCTCCACTGCCCACTGTGTGCTGGAATGACCCAGTGGCGAAGAAATGCATGGCGGCCATCACCTTAGCCGTGGGGGTGAATGCTGTCGGATACACCCTGCGGGGACGGAGATGGGGTTCCAACATGGCACACAGTCGATGCAGGGTTGGCCTGTCCAGCCGAAACTTCCTTATGACCTCAGTATCCTCCATGTCCGCCAGCAATTGGTATGGGCGGTCAATGTTCGGTCTCCGCCTAGGGAAGATGGCAGTGGACACATGTCAAAGCAACACAACACATAGCAATTTCGCATTCACATCACTGACATGACTGAGCAAGCACATGAGTCACAGCCCAGCTGTCAAGCAGGGACGGCACGGCCACAATACACTTACACAGGTCTCCCACCAATGGCAATGGCTAGTGATGCAAACCACTGCCATGGTCATGCACATGGGGATCTAGGCCCCAATGACTTGCGGGGCGTGCTGATGGGGACTGACTGCATATTCGTCAAGCGGCAACGCCACGGCAACATGAATGTCTGCTGAGCATGGCACTGCTTCCGAGGCTGGATGAGTATGGCACACGACGACGACGATGTGGGCACAGGCTGAGCGGCCAAAACAAGTGGGACCTGTGGCACGAGGGGATATGAGACAGTAGTAGGTGTCAGCACTGCACCCTATGTACAGCACTGTACGGATCACACCTCCCGAAACATTGACAGGTGTCCACTTTGACAGCCCCATGCCAAGACGGCTGTGTGCTTGCAGTCACACGTCACAGGTGAGAGGTTACATTGCACGTGCCAGGTGGCAGACGTACATAGTGGGAGCTATCATGTGTGTGCATGTGTCTCCTGTTCAGGATCCACCAGATGGGCGCTGACTCTGTACTGACCATTGGACACAGCATGTTCCGTGGAAGGCTTGTGTGTGTGGGATGGTGGCACTGGATGTGCCTCCGTTGGGTGGGGGGCCATGCACAGGGCGGGTACGTCGATGATTGCGCATTGTTGGTCACGGTGGGTGCACCCACTAAGATGTGTTGCCCTGTGTACAATTCCTATGTCCGCATGATGATGGACTGTAGATGTGGGCAGACTACACATTGGTCGATGTGCTGTCTATGTGCATGTGCCTTCACACCAGGCACAGCTGCCCCTGCACATGTGACCCCTGCTGGACTCGCTGCTGGGTCTGTGGAGCTGATGCACCTTCTGTGCGTGGGGCGGACAGCTCACCTCACTACCCTCATTGCGCATGTCATGACTTTGCCGCAGGTGACATGGATCATGGAGGGCCCACATGTACGCGTGGGTAGGCTACACATGTTTGTTCACTGGTCGCCACCCCCAGTCAGTGTTTCGAATGGGAAGGTTGTTGTGCTGGTGGTATATTCGATGTGGCGGATGGGCGGGCCTAGGTGCGGGCTTACATTCCGGACATGGGGGTAGTTGGATTGGCGACTAGTTGCAGTACACACGGGACACGTCTCTTCCTTTCCACATCTGGGTCATCCCTTGTACTCACTGACAGTGATACAGTCATCTTCGCCCCAGCCCTCATGTCCTCCCCTCGCTCCCCCAATATGCATGTGCACCTGCGAGGCTAGCGCTTGCACAGGCAGCCCCAAGCTCGCACCAGAGAGGGCAAGGAGTGTATGTGTGGGTCCAGTTGCACGAGTGGGCTGTCTCAGGGTATGATGTGTGGCGGGACGCCGTCCACCTGCGTGGTGCCCCAAATGGAGACCCGGCCTGCATGGACTATGCATCACAGTCTTCGCCTTCCGGATCCGCCACCTGCGACACCCAGTGGCTGTGGCTGCCCTTGCGGCCAGGCCGCGTCCGTCTGTGACTGATGGCCCACACATTCACTCTTTGGCCTCTCTGGGGAGAGCTCGGGGGTGGTGGCGCACGCGCTTGCACTTAGTCGCAATGGCATGTGGCGTGGTTGGTATAATGGGCAATGGATGGGATGGTGCGAGCCACCTCCCGTGACGTCAGTGCTGCTCGTGCTGAGGTGCGTCCCCCTACACTTCCATTTGACTTGTGCCATGCTACACGTTGAGGTTCTATTGCCTGCGTGATATGACCAGGAGGAGCGCGAGGAGACCTCTCACACACCATGCTCCACTGCCATCCCGTGCCCTGTATCGCCTGTGCGGATTGACTATGTTGGGGTTACACCTGGTCGACTGGGGCTGTGTGTGCCTTGTCAAGGGGCATGGCGGGCGCACAACAGGATCCAGCTAGTCCACGGAGGGTGGGCTGACGTGTGCGCCTGGTTCCGCATTGTTCGTGTGCCCGGCTGCTGTGCACACACGTGTTCACTTCCCCCCGACAGGTGTCCTCTCACAATGCCCAGGGAAGCGGTGGTGTACTGTTCATGACCCCTCCCAACACGGCGTGCTCCAACTTGGCATGTGCGCATCTACCCGTCGCACCCACCCACCTGAGCACTGCGTCCATACGACTTCACACGACACATGTGTGTCTTCCACAGTTGTGCTACTCATTTGCGTTGACATCCAATACCAGTGGACTACATGGTCATGTCACGACTGATGTGTACTTCACATACTCTCATCCTCTCTCATTCGTACTTGTGAAATGAGTCAGCGGAGACAGTTTTGGTTTCAAACATTATATTGAGTCTTCTGTCCTCTGTGATGCAGTATAGTGGACACTACTGGCAGCGGAATACATGTTGAGGATATACTGAGCATGATTACAAATGGGATAGGGTGTGGGGTTACATGTGATTGGCTGTTGCATGTGGGATGTGGGCTTCAGAGTTACATCTGCTTGGCCAAGGCTGTGCTAATGTACATTTACGTATAGCTGCGGAGCTGCGGACTTTGACACAGACGGTATACAAGTAGCCTACCAGACCGCTTGGCATCATGGGCACAGTCCATCTCAGTTCCATGTGACAGGTTTGCTGCGGTTGTTCCTCATGCACGCGTGCATGTGAGATGACATCAGGGCATGTGCTTGCGTGCATGCAGCGGCGTGCCACTTGTTGTTGCAATGTGGTGGTTACTGGACATGTCACAGTCACTGGGGTCGTGTTGTTGTTGTTTGCACTTGTCGTCCGTGCAAGGGTCCTGGTATGGGATTCCCGGGGCGGGGGTGGGAGGGTGCAGCACCCACAGACTCCAGGCGACCTATTCATGTCCACTGAGCGGTGTGTGTGTCCATGGGCGCTGGATCCATGTCGTGTCCTGGTTGTTCGTGCAGTTCCGTCCATGTGGGTGCGATGCACAGACCCCATGCCACTGCCTCCCACGATGCATGCGGTGTTCCTGGATGTGATGGGGAACAGTGTGCATGTCCCGGTCATATCCGATGTCATGGCGATGTCGTTGATGGTGTGGTTATTGTTGACGGTCGTTTGGTATGGCTGTTGTGGTGGTGACTGGCCAGTCCGTGCGGAAGCTAAGCATGGGTGCGGGGTTGGACATCATAGGTCAATCGGGGAACCTGCGTTGGGGTCCGACGAATTTACAGGTTGTCAGGTATGCGATGCCGTCCAGCAGGGCTTCCATGTCATTGGTGGTGTTTATGTTTGCCAGCCAATGTAGCGGATGGTGGCTGTCAAGGTGTTCGTAAGTTGTCCCTTGGAGGACCATGATGGGGCATGCTGGGTGACATTCGATGTAGCTGTGCTCGATGATCCGTCGTGTGGAGGCACAGTGGTCCCATTTCAGTGCGGGTGCGATGTTGGCCACATACGCCATGCCCCCATAGGCAGAGCAGGCCCTGTTGTGTGCGTCCAGAGGGAGGAGTAGTGCTAGCAGGTCCGCCTTTAGACATGCCGGGTTGGAGAGACACATCTCCACGGGATGCTGGTAGGGACACCTCCGACAGTAGAAGACGGGTATGACGCAGCTGAACAATGTGATGCGGTAAGTCAGTCGGTAACTTACGTTCAGCAGGGACAGGAGTTTGCATCCCAATATATGTATCAGGTTGGTTTTGTACAGCTTGACCTGTCCGGCGTAGTTGGGTAGGTGTGTTGCGGTTGCCATTTTGCAGCGGTGCGTTGTGGTGGCGTGCTCCGGCTGTGTGTGCAGTCTGCAATGTGCACGCTCCGAGGTTGCTGTGAGCTCTGTGTAGTCGTAGGGAGACAGGACTTGTGTTCTGTTGGCTTGTGCGGAGGACACGGGCCCTCATCCCACATGCTTCTCAGACAGTTCAAGGTCAGTGATGTGTGACTCCTTCCAATTAACTTGCATGGGGCCGACATGGGGGAGTGTTTTCTTTATTCTTTCCCGTCCGTTGTGTTCTTCTGTGATATGCGCTATCTGCCCTGTGGTCGGTCTCCTCTGCATGCCTGTGTTGGTCTTTTATTGGACAATGGCTGTATTCACCGGCTTCTTTCGTAGGGCTATGGTTTCGGAGTTGGAATGGAAGGTCATTCAGTGCTGTCTGCTCTCCCTTGTGTGGGCGGCAGGCTGCCTTTCCGCTCTGCGTTGGGCCTTGTGTGTGAGTGTTATTCTTGGGCCACCTGTTGTCGGTCCCCGGGCTCTTTGGTGTTCCGTTTTGTATGTCTTGTTCATATGTGCAGGGTGGTATGGGTGTTTCAGTGTGGTACTGGCGTTCCTCTTCCCGAAGGGGCCCTGCTTCTCCTAGTTGGTGTTGCCGCCGCTGTGTGCTTCGCCATGTTTGTTGCACTGGGGTGTGTCCTGCTGTTGCGTGACTTCACTGACATGTGTGCGTCGGTTGTGTGACGTTGGGTGTTGTCCGTGAATTGGGCGTTGGGGACATGTCTGTGGCAGGCCTGTCACGTGTCATGTGCGTTCGGGGTGGGGCTGGTGTGTGTGCTGCTTGGTTGTGTCCCTGTGTCTGTGTGCGACGCATGCATGGCGCTGCGGTTGGCCTCTGCGTTGTGCGCATGTGTGGCAGCGTCATCGCCGCTTTGGGGCCGTGACGGGGTGGTTGGTTCCTAGTCCCAGGTGGTGTGTACACATGTGTTACGAGATGTTACAATTTGGCCTGTGTGTCATATGTGGATGCTATGGTAGATGTGTCGTGTACACGCGGGGTGGGGGGTTGTCCGCTTTTTCCGCCCTTGCACTGTGTGCGCTGTTTGCGTGCACTTGTTGTATGTGTGCCTACCTGCGTCTTCGCGGTACGTTGCGTCCTTGGTGGTGCATCAGATAGAGCATAGGGAGGGCCTGCAGTGCTGGATTCATGCTTGGGGGTGCCGCTTCTTCGGTGTCCGTGCTCGGCGTTCGTGTTACCGCTTCGGTTTGACGTACGGTGTCTCTTAGCCGTGGGTTCAGTTTGTGTGCGGCATCGTAATTTGTACGCCGGGCGGTACGTGTTTCGTCGGGCGGTGTGTGTCAATTGTGCTGCGCCGCTACGTGTACGGGCGCACTTTGATGGCGGACGGTGTCGCTGGCTTGCCGGCGGTGTTTGGCTGACTTTTCGCATCGTAATCGGGCGGGCGTGTGGACTGCTGCGTGCAGGCGGTAACTGGTGGTTTTTGCATCCGCCAGCACGGCGGTAGTGCTTCCGCCCGACATCCTAATGGGCCCCTGTGTGATGTATTTTTTTAATTATTTGTAAGCAGTTTGTTAGTTTGATTTATGTATTAAATAATTTAAATTATATTTTAAAGAATAGTATTATTTTTTTAAATATTTACATAAGTAATGCAAAATGCAGAATTATATTTTCACTGATATAAGAATATTAATTTACAAAATATGTTTACATTAATTTGGTTTATTATGTTGTAGTTTCTTAGGTGCCTGGTACATTTTATATGTGGTTTAGAGGATAGATTTGGCTATTACTTCTAAGTAATCTAGTCCTTTGTTGTTTACAATTAGTCCTATTTTGAATTGGAGATTTTCGTACATTTTTCCAGTTTGTTTGAATAGTATAGAACAGATATCTGTAACTGATTGTTTTAGTCTAAGGGGCTAATTACAAACTGCGTCAGTGTTGTCTATGACACCGCTGTGCTGGGAATCTACCACCTGCCGTATTATGAGTTGTGCTGTCTGAAATGCCGAGCGCGGCCACAGTGGTCTACCCAGAGGGTCCGCAGCAGTCTGCAATGCCGACAGTGCGTCCTCTGACACCGCCAGTACTGTGGCCCAACCGCCAAGCATATTTACGACTACACAGTCGTACTCACGGTCTCACAGCGGTGCTCACCAAATGGCGGTTACCCAACGGCGATTCACTGTCCTGGTACACTCCAAAACAAAATAACACAACAATGACCATTGGATGGATTTAAAAAATACAAACCTGGGGCCTCATTTATGAGCACTTTTGTGCTTCCAGAACATCACTTTTTTGACGTTCCGGTGGTGCAATGTGCCCTGGCATATTTACAAGGCCACATAGAGCCACTTTACGTGGCTTTTCATGGCCTTGTAGATATGTGCCCCTTTCACGCAGAAGACTGCGTGAAAGGGGCGTTACATGGGTGAAGATGTGGGTGTTCCCATGCATGCAACACCCATGGAATCTGAAGCATTCCCAAATTTATGAGAAATCGTAAACCTGGTAATGCGTTCAGAATCTGGTAAAAAAAAAACTTAACTGAGCAAGAGTTGACAGTCACGGTGGAGGAAATCATTAGAGTAGAGCCACACATTTTTAGAGCCCAAGTCCAGCAGACCCCTCTCAGTAGCAAAACAGAAATGTGGAACAGGATAGTCAACAGAGTGAATGCTGTTGGTAACACCCTGCACACACAGGGCGACATTAGGAAGAGGTGGAACAACCTCAGGCTGAGGGTACATAACAAGTACAACAGCCAACACCTCGAAGTTCAGAGGACTGACGGTGACCCTCCCATGGCACCATTACAACTCTTACCCTGGGAGGAGAAGGCCTTGGCCATCCTGCATGCTGAGGGTTTGACAGGAATATAAGGGGAGTGGACTCAGGTAAGCTATACTGCAATAATTGCCACAATATCACAATGTCCTGTTTGCACCTAACTCTTCTTTTGCTATTGTGTTCTCTATCTACTTTCCTAACATGCAATAATCAAAGTATCTGACATGTTGGGTTGTCTGTGGCAATGTGCATTTCTGCATATAAGAGCACATTTATCCAACTTCATGACATGCCACATGCTGCAATGCTGTCTGTAGGTGCATTACCACCAAAATATCAATCCAGAACACATGATATGTGTTAAAATATAAATGTATGGTCCATCCTAAATGTATGTTTCCATCAACTATGGTACACTAACTGTATGCCAGTTGTTGCTAAAGTGACATTGAAGTGACTACAACTACCATGAGGCCTTGTAATGGCAATTCTAACCAAGATTCTAGACTCCGTTTACCCCTCCTCACTTGTCTGCCATGCAACAACTGATCTACACTAGTCAGGCAGCTTACCATTTCTCAAGTGTTGCTAAAGTGACATTGAACTGACTACAACTACCATGAGGCCTTCTCACTGCAACTCTAACCAATATGCTAGACTACTTTTGCCCCTTCTCACTTGTCAGCCATATAACAACTGATCTACCCTAGACAGGCAGCTTACCATTTCCCAAGTGTTGCTAAAGTGACATTGAACTGACCACAGCGAGGCCTTGTCACTGCAGCTCTAACCAAGATGCGACACTCCTTTTGCCCCTTCTCACTTGCCTGCCATGTAACAACTGATCTACATTAGTCAGGCACTGTGCAATGTATAGACAATGCCCCACTCAGATATACATCTAAATACTTTGCTTGATGGTGTCCTGGACCCATCAACTCAAACTAATGATGGCATGAGTGACACCATAACAACTGCGTACCCCTAATATATGTCAGCCATGAAGGAAACTCAGCTGATGAGTACTGCCAGGTGACCCCTTACCTCTGCACTTCTGACATGATGAACAATGCTAAATATACAACCAAGCTGGGTGTTTACCTGTCTTAGACAAAAGTAGGGCTTGAAATGGACAAATACACGTTAGGACTATATTGTGTTTGTAGCAGAGATTTGGAGATGTCATGTCTATCACTGAAGCCAAAATCCTACATATCAGCACATCTAAAGAGCTGCTGAAATCTTCTACATCTATTGAATGTCTACAAATGTCTATTAACCAACTTCTACTTCACGCAAATTGATGACGATACTAATCTCTATCTATTTTGTTCCATTATAGGTCCCTATTTACCTTGACACAAACAACGTGTATGTAGATACCTCACTTCCACCATTAACAATGTTTTCTATCTCTCACAGGTCGATCCACCACTGTACCTGCACAGAGGTTGGAACCTGAACAGAGTTCCTCTTCATTCCAGGACAAAGCCCTCAGTGGTGACAACGCTCCTGAAGAGGTGTACGTGGATGACGGTCCTGCCCCATCTGGTCAGCTTGAGCAGATGTCAACAGTTGAGCTCACTGTACCCACTACAACATCTCCCACCACCGCTGCAACATCACAGCCAACCACTGCTCCTCCAACCTGTGCATCTAGCAGAGTCAGTACCATCCTGTGTACCCCAGTCCTGGATTTTTCGACAGCTCTCTTCACCCCAGTCACAAAGGAACCAGGACCCAGTGGGAGGGTGCACTCTCTGCCAAGGGCACAGGGCAGTGAGGGTAGGCATAGTGGGAGGGTAATTGTGGGCCCGTAGGCTGAGCCCACTGAGGGCACAGATACCCAGACTGCCATCACCCAAGTCCTGGGTGTCTACCAGGACTCCCAAAGTGTGATGGGCCAGGTATTGGTCGAAATCTGGGAAAGAAGCTGTAGAGGGACACATACCGGGAGGTTGCTGATGATGGAGCAGGGTAAATAAAAATAATGTGTACCCCCTTCTTTTGAAAATTAATGAGTTTTAATGAATTAACGATACTAATTGTTTGATGGAGCATGAGTTAATCAACAATTGCACCTTTAGTAAACACTACATAAAGGGTAACCTGCAAATTTGTGCAAAATCTAATTTATTTACAATTGTGAAGTTGATTAACACTAATATTGTGATTTGCGTACTAATTAGAGTAAAATCGCATGATTTATGCTATGTAGTAGATTTGTATTGTGGCAAAGAATGCAGATGTTAAGTAAAATGGCTTTAAATGTCGCTTCTGCTAGGTAACACCTAACATGTGTCTTTAGAATGGCGGGTGGTAAACAGAAAGGCTTATTTTCTTTGTTTTAATTTTGATTGTGTTTGTTCTTATGATAGTTCGTTCGGGCCTGTTAGGCCAGGCTGTGAAAATGGTTGCCGAGACAGATGCGGTCACGTGACGAAGCCAAAAGATGGCCTCTAAACGGAAGAAATAGAGGAGCTGAACCACGTGGGTACAGCCTGTGCACAGAGTGAGAGATGTCAAGGTCACGTTGACCTGCCATAAGGAGGGTGCCAAGAAAGACTCAGCGTGTATTCGTAGGAATAAATGAGAAAAGAACATAAGCAACAAAGGACTAACCAAATTGTGACCATCGACATTGCAACAAAATGAATGGACAAATTGGACTGCTTTTACCCAAAGGTCATGAGAAACCATTGTACTCTTAACTATCCCCGAAACCAGTTTGAACAAAGAAGGCGGTGAGGTGATCATCACCACCCCTCAAATGGACCAATTAGCGTAATTCCTGCCCCTATGGATTGCAACATTTTGTGAAGTAAGCTAGAAGTAGGGTATAAAAGGGACTGCTCTTATGTGGGAGGTGCTGCTATTTCTATAGGTTACTTTTTTGAGTTGCCTTTTTGCTGCTGCTGTGGCCGCTGCTATTTATACTACTGCCGCCGTTGGTTTTTCCACCACGATATTACTAAAGGACTTTGTCATTTTTTGGACTTCGAACTTGACTGGGAAAAGGAACGAGACCGTTGCGGGAAATCTGTACGGGAGGTCCGGTCGAGGAGGCCATTAGCGGGACAGTCAGTCAGTTTGGGAGTCTATTCTGTGATCTACGGTTTATCTTCTTTTTGGTGAACCATTCCTATCTGCATCTAAATGGGTAATGCATAAGTTTCAAATTCTTTATTAGAACTTTTCATATAAATGTTATTAATGTATTAAAGTGATTAATAAATTAAGAATCTCACCCGTGCAAATGAAAATTTAGATAAAATTTCATTCTAATCAACAGTGAGTCTGTGGTTCTTTAGTTCATTAATAAGTTTAAAGTTTAACAGGTTTTACAGTGATTGAGCTGGTCTTAATCACCATCAACTTATTCTACTAGTTTGTCCATCGACCAAAGACCGGAATACCTTGATGTTTGGAACCAACAGGATCAAAGGCTAATGTATATGATGTCTGAGGCTTTATTCTGTCTAATTTAACAAGGTATCCCATTCCTCCAGCAACACATTTCTCCTTGGTGTGTAATCCAGTGAGTGAATGAATGAATGATATGCGGTGTTATGGGCCCCACCGTCATATGGTTTAATAGAAGTGAATGATTTACCTGGATTCGTGTCCTGAGGAGAAATTTATATTAACCGCGCTGGATCCGATTTCTTGGTAGCAGAGTTATGGTTTCTATAGATTGGTTTGGTGATTATTGATTATTGATTATTGATTATTGATGTCTAACACTTCGTGTCGAATTGTATTATGTTATGTGTAAGTCGAAATCTTGAAGCTTCCGGGAAGTAGGAAGTGGACACGTGTGGCAAGAGAAGTCACATGGAATTGTGCATTGTCTGATTTTTCAAAATTGGTGATAACACAGGATTGTGTTATGATAGGGACATTTCATGTATAAAACGCGTATGAGTGAAATAGCAACATGTTTTCTTGTGAAACTCTGGCCTTAATTCTCAGGAGCAGTGTAGTCTCCACATGTGTTTTATCCCCAGAGAAACGGGTTTACCCCTTGCTTGAGAGAAGGGTAAGGTAGAGAGAAGTGCTACGCTTATCGAACAAAACAGTATTCTTGCAAGATAGAGCAAACTATTTCTTTTGTTAGCGAAAACAGACAATGGTAATGTGTTTTACGTTGTAACTAATACAATTCAGTCGAGAAAAGAAGGTAAGAAAACTGCCGATAAATATTGTAAAGGAGGGGTCAGAAAAGACAGGAGTAGTACTGATGTCAACAAAGACCGCGCTGGTATTGGCCAGCTGTGAGAAAACAAAGAGCATCCTGATTGGTGCTTTGGTGTGAAGACGCGCTGGTATTGGTCAGTTAGGAGTGACGTAGAGTTTTCAGATTGGTGCGTTGGTGTGAGACGCGCTGGGATAGGTCCGAATAGCCAAACAGTAGAAAGAACAGCGTAGTGAGGAATTTCGTGAGTTTATTGGAGAGAAAGAATCGTGCAATATGGCTTATTATGAGTATAGTAGGGAGAAACAGTCATGGATGACGAAGATTAAAAACTTTTTCAAGAAGGACAAAAAGGTAGTGACTAGGGAAGGAGTAGTACTTCCTCCGCCGAAGACACCAGCATCTCATATGATGTTGAAATATGGTTATCATACTTGTATTTGGTTGGAAAATTGGACAAAATATACTCAGAACGATGGAGTATTAGCATTCCCAGAAAACGGTTCGTTTAGCACGGCTGTACTCCGAAATTTGAGAGAGAAAATGATGAAACTTGAACCGAGACCTAGACCAACACAGTTTGAAGCGTTAGGTGAATGGGAAGATGAGATGTATGAAAGAGAAAGACACAGAGGTGCAAAGAATTATAGTTTAATCCATGGAAGAGTATGGGGAATGAATCATGAAGACAGGATGAGACGATGGAGGTATGCTAATATGACGGATGGTTTGTTTCCTGTCAGAACGGTTGAAGAAGTAACAGGGAGAAAGTGTACGGAGAAAAAGAAACATGCAGTAACTGAGAGGTATAGGTATGGAGGTAGCGACACGGAGGATGAGTTGCTGGAAGACATTTTAAACAGAAAACCACCTCCATATCAACAGAATTCTGCGGTGGTGACACCAAATGCACCACCTATGGAAACTGTGATGAATAAAAGCCCTGAACGAAATTATGAAATAAATAGGTCTTATGAAAAATCAGAAACTCCCCAGAGTGCGAAGCCTGATAGTGGTAATACAGCTGAGTTAGCAAGAACCACAAGAGAATTGACTGAGAAAATAAGAGAATTAACTATGAACATGGAAGCCGTGACTGTGCCAGTGACAATAGGACCAGTAATACCGGTATTTGAAAACCAAAGAATAGATGAGCATTCCTTGACAATTCCAATGAACTCGAATATGCAAAGAATGAGAGAAGGGATAATCCCAGGAACTAGCGAGACAAGAGATACGGTTGGCTCATATAGATCGAGTCCACCTACAAATTTGATGGTTAATGAGAGTCAGATAAATAGGATTCCTATGGGAACTGAGTCAGCAACTGAGACCCCAGAGAGAAGTACAAATTGGATAGAAATAAATAGTACCCCTGTAGGTCCGACTCCAGAAGAATTAAATGAGTGGATGAGAAATTTACAGAAGAAAGATGCAGAACCGCAACCGTTGGATGTAATCAGATTAAAGATAGACATGGAAGAGTTGATTTTAGGGACTATTGGTACAGATAGATTGAAAACATATCAAGATGATGAACTCATGTTCATGTGCAAGAGTGTTACTTGGAGAGCTAGGAATTTGCATGAAAAATTGGAAGAAACAGCGAATGAACTGGGAGTAGATTTTGGAAAGATCAGAGGACTGCAGAAACCGTATAGGGTAGATTTTAGTGAAAAAGATATAGAAAATCTGAACACATCAGGACGATTAACTCAGATAAAGGAACTGATTGTGTTATTGAGAAAATGGGGAGATGTGGACAGATGGAGGAGCAGATGGATAAGAAGAAAGGAGGGAACAACCGATAAAGCATTGTTGGCTTTTCCAGTAAAGGAAAAGGAACCAATAGCACTGGAATATCCGATGAGGGAAACTCCAGGAGGAAGCTATGTACATGTTCCATGGTCCAGACAGGATATATTGTCATTTACAAATGACTTCCCAAGATTGAGAGAGAAACCCGTAGAATGGTATAGACAGGTAGAAAGATTTGTAAAAGTTTCAAAGGTGTTGTGGGAAGATCTGGATGGATTGTTTGAAATTGTAGTACCAGCAGATTTATGGACAGAGTGTAAGATTACAATTGATTGGCCGAAGGAAGAATATCCTAGAGATGCAAAAACTGGAGCCCCAGGTCCAGAGGTAATGAGAAAGTATGAACAAGCCATCACGTTTTTGAAAAATAAAATTCCACCGAAAGAAACAGATTGGGTAAAGATTGATAGAACAACTCAGGAAAGTAAGGAATCTGTACATGCCTACTACGAGAGGTTGCTTTTGGTTTTCAAACAGTATAGTGGTTATGAGACGTTGAGTGAAAAGGACATGAGTCATTTTGTATATAGATTTGTATATGGATTGAAACCAGAAATAAGTGAAATGATTAAGCAGCATATGTTGTGTTGGCAGAATAGCACTGTAGATGAGGTATTAAGGTATGCCAAATATTGTAGTGATGACATCGAGTGTAGACAGCGTAAACTAAAGGAAAAAGCGATGTGGGCAAAAGTAAAGGTTGCAGAAAAGCAAGAGGCTCAAATGAATAATCAGTCTAGTGATGCAGGACAAACTAAATCCAAACCGAATATAGGTAAGGGAAAAGGTCAAATGAGTATAGAAGAGGCTAAAAAGAAATGGCCATGCCATAATTGCGGAAAGTTAGGGCATTGGAGAAACGAGTGTAAATTTCCTCCCAAAGTTAATACGGAAAATCAATCATTAAATCCACAGGTGCAGAATGAGGTGAATTACCAACAGCTGCAACAACCGCAGGTAGTTACTCAACAGAGTCAGGTGCCACAACCACCTCTTCCTAAGAGTGTAAACCCCCAGAGATACAGTGCAGAGACAGGATTCTACAGAGGAGAGCAGGTAACAAAATTGCCGCGCGCAGCTGCAGTGTCGCAGTATTGGTTACGGCAGGATGGAAATGAATCGGATGAAAGTTTATGACGGTGCCTAGGAGTGGAAGAAGAGTACGTGCTTGGCGCAACTCTAGAGGTAGATCAGTCAGGTCCATTTGTGGATGGAGAAGTGAATGGTGTAAATGTTACATTCCTTGTGGACACTGGAGCTACCCGTTCTACTGTTAGATCAGTGGAAATTCCAAACCTTCCTCTCTCAGGAGAATATATCCAAGTTGTAGGTGTTTTAAACCAACAGATTAAAGCACCTCTTACCAAACCAGTAGAGGTGAAAGTTGGACCATTCAAAGAGATGCATCGGTTTGTGGTATGTGATTGCAGTCCTGTAAATTTGCTAGGACGCGATCTGCTTTGTAAAATGAATTGTACCATCTATTGTACCCCAGATGGTATTGCTTTCCCGACACCAGAAGAAGATTTCCTGTATAAAATGACAATGGCAGAACTAGAACCAGGAGTAAATGACATGTTTCCTGTGTTTGACGCAGAGAAAATCCCAATTGAATTGAAAGAAACGGTCAGATCTAATGTATGGGATTTCACAGGCGTGGACATTGGGTTAATGAGAGGAGTAGACCCTGTAAAGATTACTAAAGGAGAAGGAATAAATTACCCAAATACTCCACAGTATAAATTAACACCAGAAATTATTGAAGGAATAACCCCTGCAGTTAATAAGATGATTGAACAAGGAATTTTGAGAGAGTTAATGAGTAGCCCATGTAATTCACCAATAATGGGATTGAAAAAGCCAAATGGGACATATAGGATAGTAGAGGACTTGAGGAAGGTAAATAAAATCGTTGTCCCCTGTTGTCCAATTATGCCAAACCCCGCTGTAATACTATATCAGATTCCACATGATGCAGAATGGTACACAGTTATCGATTTGTGCCATGCATTCTTTTCTATTCTGTTGCACCCAGACAGCCAGCCATTATTTGCGTTCCGGTTCGGAGAGCGTATTTTGGCATGGTGCCGAATTCCTCAAGAGTATACAGAAAGTCCCTCAATCTTTAATCAGATCCTAAAGAAATCATTGGAAGATTTAAAAATGCCTGAAAAATCTGTGATGGTTCAGTACATTGATGACCTATTGGTGGCATCAAAGACTAAAGAAGCATGTGTTACGGACACAATTGCTTTACTGAATCATTTAGCAGAAGGAGGACACAAAGTGTCCCCGTCAAAACTGCAATTTTGTCAGCAGGAAGTACAGTATCTAGGTCATAAGATTGAAAAAGGGATGCGAAGAGTGACGACAGAAAGAATAAGGATTATCCGAGGAATGAGAGCTCCGATGACACAGAGAGAGGTGAGAATGTTCCTTGGAATGGTTGGATATTGCCGACAGTGGATAAGTGGATTTTCATTAATTGCAAAACCTTTACAGCGATTGACAAAAAGAGATGTCAGAGATCCGATTGAATTGAATGAGGAGGAAATGAAGGCTTTCAAAGAACTGAAAACAAAGTTGTGTGAGGCACCGGCATTGGGAATGCCTGATTATGAAAAAGAATTTGAGCTGTATTGTAGTGAAAGAGATGGATGTGCATTTTCGGTGTTAGTGCAAAGGCATGGAAAAATGAAAAGACCAATTGCTTATTTTTCAGCTGTTTTAGACCCGGTAGCAAAGGCATTGCCTGGATGTCTGAAAGCAGTAGCTGCTACTTGTGTGAGTCTGGAACAGAGTGAAGGCATTGTGATGGGATATCCACTGAGAGTATATGTTCCACACTCTGTTGAAATTCTTCTGACTAGAACCAAAACCCAATTCATGACACATAGTCGGCTGACTAGGTACGAAAAGGTAATTTTGAGTGCAGACAATGTAACCATTGATAGATGCACAAGTGTGAATCCTTCAACTTCACTGCCAGATGAAGAAAATGTAGGAGTCAAAGATGAAGTTGATCATAAGTGTTTGGATGTGCTTGAATTTTGCACCAAGCCTCGCCCAGATATTAAAGATGAGCCCTTAAAAGAATCAGATTATGTAATGTTTGTGGACGGGTCATGTCTGAGAACGAGTGAAGGAGTTTTAAGTGCTGCGTATGCTGTATGTACAGTAGCAGCTATAATGGAAGCATCTTGTTTGAGAGGGATACGTTCAGCCCAAGTGGCTGAGCTGATTGCTCTGATTCAGGCGTGCAAACTGGGAAAGAATGTCCGAATTACGGTGATCACGGATAGCCAGTATGGCTTCGGAGTGGTCCACAATTTTGGACAGATCTGGTCTCAGAGAGGTTTCGTGACGTCTGCAGGAACTCCTATCAGAAACGGTGAGTTTGTGAAGAAATTGCTTGAGGCGATACAGCTGCCTAAACAGATTGCAGTGGTGAAATGCGCTGCACACAAAAATGGAGCAGACTATATTACAGTGGGAAATCAATATGCCGATGAAATAGCCCAATATTGTGCCAGAAATATGGTCTCACTGAATAGGAGGAGAGAAAAAGAGAATGTTTCATGTCCCTTGCTGTTTACTAACATGGTCGAAACCTGGAATGAGGTAAGGCAATTACAGGAAGAGGCCAATGAAGAGGAGAAAGATGGTTGGATAAAAGCAGGTTGCAGACAAAGAGAGGAAGATGACGTTTGGGTTTATAGAGATGAAAGACCAGTTATGCCCGATAGCATGATTTCTAATATGGCACGGATGTACCATGGACAAGCTCACATTGGTAGGGATGCCATGATCAGACTTTTCAGACAGACTTGGTACAACCCAAAATTCAGAGCTATAGCTGAAAGTCTCTGTCAAAGATGTCTTACATGCCAACAGATAAATCCAGGAAGGGAAACAGTAGTGAGTTTAGGGACAATAGGACATGAAGGAGGTCCTTTTACCAGAATGAAACTATATTTTATTGAAATGCCCCCGAGCAATAGATTGAAATATGTTCTTGTGGTCGTTTGTTTGTTTTCTCGTTGGGTGGAAGCCTATCCGACAAGAAGGAATGATGGAGTTACTGTGGCTAAGCTCCTACTGAGAGAATTCATTCCGAGATATGGTTTTCCAGTAACGATCGAAACAGATAGAGGAACACATTTCCAAAATGAATTAATCCAATTGATATGTGAAGCACTAGACATACAACAGAAATTACACTGTGCCTACAGACCAGAAGCTTCTGGAGTGGTAGAGCAAGTAAATGGAACAATAAAGAATAGGCTAGGGAAAATGTGTCAAGCCACAGGACTCAAATGGCCAGATGCCCTGCCATTGGTGCTGATGACTATCAGAAGCATACCTGACAGAAAAACAGGTCTGAGTCCTCATGAAATAATCATGGGACGAGCAATGAGACAAGCACATGTACCTGTCAACAAACTGCTGACTATAACTGATGATCTCGTATTGGACTATTGCAAAGGATTAGATGATGTGGTACATTCTGAGTTTCATCAGGTTGGACCGGTTGCGACCACTCTTGAAAGAAAACCAGCTCATGATTTGAGTCCAGGAGACTGGGTCCGCATAAAAGTCCACAGAAGAAGAAACTGTTTGGTTCCTCGCTGGGATAAGCCACGTCAAGTGATCCTGGTGACAACAACTGCTGTAAAATGTGCAGGTGTGAAAAATTGCGGTTCATGCCAGTCATACCATCAGAGTTCCAGATCCTGAAGCTCGACCTGTAAGTCGACATCTGGAGATATCTGACACCAGCTCAGCATCCGAAGCAGAACCTGAAACAAGTAGAGTTCCAGATCCTGAAGCTCGACCTGAAAGTCGACATCTGGAAGAAACAGGTACAAGTTTAACAACTGAAGAAGAATCTGAAACGATCAAAATTCCAGATCTTGAAGCTTGACCTGTAAGTCGACATCTGGAAATATCGGATACCAGTTCAGAATCTGAAACAGACCAACCTGAATCTGATGAGAAACAAAAGAGAAAAAAAAAAGCTGACATTATAAAGAAAGAAACTGAACCAAGAGACAGTGACAGCGAACAACCAAGTACAAGTTATGGAAGAATTCCTCCAGAGATAGTTGAGTTAACTGAGGGAGACTTAGATTCAGATAGAGAGATAGGAGAAATTCCGGAAGAAACCCGAGGAGTAGTAGGGACAGACCAACTAATAGAAGAAACACAGGAAAATTTAGATTCAGATAGAAAGATTAAAACAAATGCGGAAGACAATCGAGGAGGGATAGAATAAAATGTCCCAACAGAAGAGATACAAGAAGGTTCAGATTCAGACAAAGAAACTGAGATCATAAGGTTCAAGGTTAGAGGAAGTGAAGTAAGGTCTGAGACGGAATCAGAAGAAAGTGAAGAAGAAAGAAAGCAAAGACTAGGACCAAGAAAGAGAACTTGGAGAGCTGAACGAGAGGAAGAGGAAAATGAACTAAAAAGGCCAAGAAAAGGAGACAATTGGCCCCACGAAGTTAAAAGACTGAGATATAAGATAATAAATTTGAACAGAGATGATGCGGAACAAGTAAATGAAATAACGAGTCAAAAGGGACAAGGACAATTACAAAAAACAAAAAGAGTGAAAAGACTAAACTTGAAATATAAGTCACCTGAGTGGCTATACATCGCATTGACCGACATTAAAGAAGAAGACGAAAGCAATAAACCAATGGGTGAAAGTGAAATGCATCAAAACTGAAAAGACAAAGCACGAAAACCGGACTGGACACAAAAACTGAACAAGACAAGAAGGAGTTCTGGAAAGAGCTGAAGAAAGCACCGAAACGAGACAAAGTAAAGGGTAGAGTGGCCGAAAAATCATTCTGAGGTGTGGTGACACATTTTCTGTACATACATATATATATATATATATATATATATATATATATATATATATATATATATATATATATATATATATATATATATATATATATATATATATATATATATATATATATATATATAGCTAGATAATAGTACAACATGGTAGACACTGAGAATAGAAGATCTAGATGTGAGTTTTTACGTAGATGGTGTAAAATGTGTTTCTTTTGTACAGGATTGCTGATGTTTATTTGGCTTATTTTAGCCATAGTAATACCACTTAGGTTAATTGTAGAAGAAACGTCTGTAAAAGGAAATAACACGAAAAAGGATAAAGAAGCTATCACACAAAACACTGCAGCATTAGTAGATAGTACTGATTTACATAAGGATAAGTCTATAACTGATTTCTCCAAGAATGTCTTCACAAAACTGCTGTATGAATATGTGGAGATAATGGATGTGAGGGATTGCTATGTTTGTATGCAGTTACCTGCGTCTGTCACAGAAGGTGTGACTTATCATCACCTTCCTTTGACGTATGGGATAACTTGTAGTGTTCTAGCTAGTTTATTTTATAAAACAGGTAGATTAGAATATTATTACACTGATATAGACACTGTTTTTGCTAAAATTCCCGTAATTCCTGAATTAAATAAGGTGAAAGTTGCGAAAATGTTTGGAGACTTTTTCTTAGAAAATAAAGACCTAACATTAGAGTATATAGTTAGACACAATCTTACCTGTGAACTAAAGAAAGAAGAAAAGATTTTCTTGGATATGGTAGAAAACAGAAGAGTTAAGTTTCAGAGAAAGGTAGCAGAAGAAAAGATAAAAACACCACTTTGGGCGTTTGAAGAGAAAAATGAAAAAGGAGAAACTAATGCAGCTATGGTTCTAGATTGGCCCCAACAGGGAAAATTGTGTATTAGGTGAAGTAAAACAATATATGATAACTATTTTGTGGGTTCCAGTGAATGCCGAGATACATATAACATTTTAGGAGGATGGGGATTTAAAGGTGGAAAAGATCCAGTATTTCCAGGGATCTATTACATTTGTGGAAATAGAGCTTATTATAGGTTGCCGGACTATTGGTACGGAACGTGCTATTTAGGCCTGGTCTTTCCAAAGATTTTTCATGTGGAGAGAGAAACAAAAGGAATACACGAGATAGGTACAATATTATCACGTAGAAGGAGGGAAAGTTTTTCAGAAATAGTAGGTGACATTTTTGGAGCAGTGATACCAGCAGTGGGTATATCTTTGAATGCATAGAAGATTCGGAAATTATCTACAGTAGTAGATCGTTTATCAACGAATACTGCTGGAGGGTTCTTGATGGTAAATACCGAAATGGTTGCCATGAGAGCTATGGTAATGCAAAATCGACTTGCCCTTGACATTCTTTTGGCAAAAGAGGGTGGAGTCTGTGGAATGCTGAAAGTTCAACATTGTTGCACTTACATTCCAGACAAAAGTGAGAATATACAGAAGTATATAAAGAATATTACTGATTTGCACAAAGAAATTGTCCCACTGGAGGTTGAAGGTGTTTGGGAGAAACTTGGTAAGAGTTTTTCCTCAATGCAAAAATGGTTCACAGAAATAGGTAGTTCTCTTATTGGGAAGATACTAATATCAGTAACCGTGATAATAGTGATAATGTTATTAGTGAGATTAGCATATGTGTGTGTTAAAAGGAGAAGAAGAGAAAATAGAATAAAAAGAGAAAATGAGAAAAATAAAGAAAGAGAACGAGAAATGGGAGAAATAGAATTGGAAGAATTGAAAGAGAACATATACAAAAGGTCTAAAAGACAAAGGGGCATATTATCAACGAGGCGATAAACAATTATCGCCGCTTTTGCGTCCGTTTTCGGACGAAAAGCGGCGATAATGTTATCGCCTAATCAGCAAGGTCACGCTATCGCGTGAATCCTTGCATTATCGCTCCTTTCAACGCCCATCTTTGCATCTCTAATGAGATGCAAAGTGGGCGTACCTGGATGGACTAGTTGCAAATATCGCTGATGTTCACATCGCGATATTTACAAGGCAGCCCACATGATTTTAGCAGAGGTTAGATTTCGGCGAAAACGGCCATTTTCGCCAAAATCTAACGTCTGCTAAAATCCTGACTTAGCGATCCCTAACATAGGGGTGGATTCTGCTGATACGACCACAGGGTCGTATCAGCAGAGGTATCGCTGCTTTGCAGGGAACATCGCTGGAAAACCAGCGATGTTCCCTGCAAAACGGCGATAACCTCGCTATCTCTGGAATTTGTATCGCCCTGGAGAAGCGTGTTGTTAATAACGTGCTACCAGGGCGATAAACTCCAGAGATAGCCTGCGATAGGGAATCTGTCGCTAAGCACGGCCAGCGATAATTATCGCTGGCCGTTGATAATATGCCCCTAAATGAGAAAAACACAGTTGTATGAACTAACAAAAGCAAGTGGACTAGAAACATTTATCTGATAAATTGTAGGATAGGTTTTTAGTGGTGATATTAAAAATCACCAAAGGGGGAATTGATGGAGCAGGGTAAATAAAAATAATTTGTACCCCCTCTTTTGAAAATTAATGAGTTTTAATGAATTAACGATACTAATTGTTTGATGGAGCATGAGTTAATCAACAATTGCACCTTTAGTAAACACTACATAAAGGGTAACCTGCAAATTTGTGCAAAATCTAATTTATTTACAATTGTGAAGTTGATTAACCCTAATATTGTGATTTGCGTACTAATTAGAGTAAAATCGCATGATTTATGCTATGTAGTAGATTTGTATTGTGGCAAAGAATGCAGATGGTAAGTAAAATGGCTTTAAATGTCGCTTCTGCTAGGTAACACCTAACATGGGTCTTTAGAATGGCGGGTGGTAAACAGAAAGGCTTATTTTCTTTGTTTTAATTTTGATTGTGTTTGTTCTTATGATAGTTCGTTCGGGCCTGTTAGGCCAGGCTGTGAAAAAGGCTGCCGAGACAGATGCGGTCACGTGACGAAGCCAAAAGATGGCCTCTAAGCGGAAGAAATAGAGAAGCTGAACCACGTGGGTACAGCCTGTGCACGGAGTGAGAGATGTCAAGGTCACGTTGACCTGCCATAAGGAGGGTGCCAAGAAAGACTCAGCGTGTATTCGTGGGAATAAATGAGAAAAGAACATAAGCAACAAAGGACTAACCAAATTGTGACCATCGACATTGCAACAAAATGAATGGACAAATTGGACTGCTTTTACCCAAAGGTCATGAGAAACCATTGTACTCTTAACTATCCCCGAAACCAGTTTGAACAAAGAAGGCGGTGAGGTGATCATCACCACCCCTCAAATGGACCAATTAGCGTAATTCCTGCCCCTATGGATTGAAACATTTTGTGTAGTAAGCTAGAAGTAGAGTATAAAAGTGACTGCGCTTATGTGGGAGGTGCTGCTGTTTCTATAGGTTACTTTTTTGAGTTGCCTTTTTGCTGCTGCTGTGGCCGCTGCTATTTATGCTACTGCCGCCGTTGGTTTTTCCACCACGATATTACTAAAGGACTTTGTCATTTTTTGGACTTCGAACTTGACTGGGAAAAGGAACGAGACCATTGCGGGAAATCTGTACGGGAGGTCCGGTCGAGGAGGCCATTAGCGGGACAGTCAGTCAGTTTGGGAGTCTATTCTGTGATCTACGGTTTATCTTCTTTTGGTGAACCATTCCTATCTGCATCTAAATGTGTAATGCATAAGTTTCAAATTCTTTATTAGAACTTTTCATATAAATGTTATTAATGTATTAAAGTGATTAATAAATTAAGAATCTCACCCGTGCAAATGAAAATTTAGATAAAATTTCATTCTAATCAACAATGAGTCTGTGGTTCTTTAGTTCATTAATAAGTTTAAAGTTTAACAGGTTTTACAGTGATTGAGCTGGTCTTAATCACCATCAACTTATTCTACTAGTTGGTCCATCGACCAAAGAGCGGAATACCTTGATGTTTGGAACCGACAGGATCAAAGGCTAATGTATATGATGTCTGAGGCTTTATTCTGTCTAATTTAACAAGGTATCCCGTTCCTCCAGCAACACATTTCTCCTTGGTGTGTAATCCAGTGAGTGAATCAATGTATGATATGCGGTGTTATGGGCCCCACCGTCATATGGTTTAATAGAAGGGAATGATTTACCTGGATTCGTGTCCTGAGGAGAAATTTATATTAACCGCGCTGGATCACTGACATCCACACTGAGGTGGCCGGCGTTCATACCGAGGTGGCCGGCATCCACACCGAGATGGCCGCAATCCTGGTCGGGGTGCGCGGGACATTAACACCACCCTCTGCAGGGCTTTTCCACCTGTATCTACCCCTTCCTGTGGCCCAAGAACATCCTCACCATCAACCTCAGCCGCAGCCACGGCAACTAAGGCCCTGCCAGAGGACGACACGCCTACACGTGCCCCTGTCTCAGCAGCTCCAGATCCCCCCTCTGTCAAAGTGAGGGGACGTCCACGCAAAAATGAAGGAAATCAGGAGGGCAAGACACCCAGTAAGACGCAAGTAAGAGGCCTCAACCCCAATGTCCTCCTGTGTCTGCTACACATTCACCTTGTTGGAATATTCCTGCCCACTTTTCCATATCTGATGGGAGGAGTATGTTGGACTTTGGACTCCTGACCATTTAAACTCTACTACAATGGTTTCATCCACCGTGACTGAAGACTTCACTTTTTGTTTGCACTGTTTCATTTCAGGTTAATTTCTTTATCTTATTCTTGTTCACTTCATTAAAAACACACATCACCAAAGCATTATCTCCTGTTGTAATTCTCACATATAACAATGTAAATGTACTACCAGGTGAACTTTGCAATGTCAAAACTAGGGACTTCTGGAAGCATGGATATGTTGTTTGTAAACAATGTTCAACTCAGGATCATTACCATGTCACAACAACACATGCATACAAGTGTCTGGGCTGAGAACATCTTTATTCCATTGTTCAACTCATAGGCTGACATGATGTCAGAAACATAGCAAATAAGACATGACTCAGTTATTCTGGGTCAGTGATCACATAATCACTTGCAGACTTTCACAACATGGAAGGATAAGATACATCTGACAATATCCCACACAACAGGCAACAATTAACTAGGTCTACATCATCAGCTCAAGCCATATGCGTACCTCACAAAAGGAATCCTACATCAAATAAACAAATAAACAGACACATGTCAGTACAGTTGTTTCTGACCACAGGGTCATTTCAATCCAGTGCTGCTTGCATCTGGTGGAATGTAACATACAGTGTAGAATATCACTGTAATGTGTGTCAATCCTACAGTTCTCCTCAAATTTCAAGTTACAATTTGTTTCTACATCTATTGCATCCATACAGGTCAAAGCCCACCGGAAGGAGTCCCTTTGGAGAGCCATCCCCCGGAAATCGCAGACCCTGGGGGTCTAAAACCGGCATAGTGCCCACTGCGGGAAGAGGTGGGAGGACCTGCAGCACTGAACCCGGATGTTCGTGGAGGTCCAGCTGGGGAAGTCCTCCCAACATGGAAGGGGTGCACGCCAGACCCTGACCCCCTTGATGATCTGCATATTGGCAGTGGCCTACCCGGAGCTTCATGGGCAGTTGAGGGCCCAACAGCAGCGACAAGGGGGGGAGTCCTGGCCAGAGTTATACATGTCATATTGCCAACTTTGAGTGTTACAGACAAGCATTTCACCAACCATATTGCTGGTGGCCCATGTGCCAAACACAAGATGAGTCATTGTTACTGTAATTGTGGTAGTAGGTGCATGCTGCTGTGCTGTGCCTATTGTCTTTCTGACCTGGAAGACAGCAGAGTTCTGTCCACAACCAAATTTCTCCTTTTGAGTAGACCCTGGCTGAATGAAGTGAGTAATCATCTCATGTTATCACTAAATCTGGGTGACAAATGTACCACACAGGCAACTGGTCTTGCTTGTGTGAGGTGTGATGTATTCTCACTACTGTCTCTCATGTGATGGTGGTCCTATTACATGAGACATGGCATAGAGTTCTGAGTACATGCAGTGACTGTACAACAGTTCCCATTGGTAAGTACTGGTCATACAGTGAAATGAGAGTGCAAACATCACTGGTGCCATCAGCATTAGTGCCTACATGTTGGCCAATGTGCCTTTTGCAGTTGACGGTTCACCTGCAAAAGGGTTTCAAAACACTTATTCACTGAAAGGTGACATGCATGAGGGAGTGAGATGTAGAATATTGGGGATCCTATGTGAGTGTCTACACTGATCCTTCTAAGGTAACCTGAGAATGCAATAGCAAAGAGTGGTGTGATGTACCTGCCCATTGGGACTCTAGTGACCCCACATCTTCATGCCATAGATGTTCAGGGACACTCCAAAGCTTCAAAGGTGTATTTGCTTGTGAATATACATACTATGACTGGCGTCATCGCCTGTACCAAGCGGATTGGGGATGTTCATATGGCTACATGGAGTGATGTGCTGTGTGAATTCAGAGTATTTATCTCCCAAATGTTAGGACCTCATTGTATTCTGGGAACTTTATCAGCTAAATGTGATACATAGTTAAACTACATGTGTACAACTTTCCTTTGAGTTTTCAGGTAGTGGACATATGATGTAATTTAGAGTGCAAAGTATCATCAGTATGCAATGAGGATTTGCATGTGACATGCTGTCTGCCACAACAGTAAATGATGGTACATTGGTGTACCACTTGACCTTCATGACATCATGATGTGCCATGAGTAATAGTTAGATTTATTTTATTCTGGGCCTTGTGTGAGCATTATGTAAATCTCACACTTGGATTCATCTTATTTGGTTAAATGTCTTGTCTGGGGTTATGATATGAGTGGACCCAACTGTTTGCAGGTCATGTAGCATGCATGCATGTGCTCATGCTCAATTAAAAGCCTATGGAGTGAACCATGAAGGTGGTGTGATATGTGGACTTCGTCAATGTTTTCTGGTGATATGTGATGGTCAGGCATGGAAACACAGTTGCAATAAACCCATGTTCCATGTCATTTCAGATACATCCAGGGCAAGCGGAGGAGAAGGGGCCAAAGTCAGTGGGGACACAGCTGGTCACGGCGGTTCTGGGCGTAATACGTCAGACACGGATGGACCCAGTGACCGGGATGGTGCAAGGATTGCCCCGGAGGACATCAGCCAAAGTTCTTCATCATCTGATTTTATCCTCCGATGGACACTCCCAAGTGGTGGCGGACCCAACAGGATCAGTTCCTCCTTCATCTTTGTCTGCCACTTTCAGTTCCAATGCCACCCTCCCTGTTGTCCCCCCACATGTTGGTGGTTCCCGTTCCCCTAATAAGGGAGGGGTCTCCTTGGCTCCAGGCACCTCAGCCCCTGCTCCTGTTACCCCCGCTGCCCTGAGTGAGGAGGCTATTGACCTCATCTGAAGCATCTCTGTGAGTCAGACTGCAGTGCTGAATGCCATCCAGGAGCACAGCAACAAGCTGACCCAGGTGGTTGCCTACCTGGAAGGCATTCAAACTGCCATCTCTGGCCTACAGAGATCTTTTTCAGGTTCTGGCCTTCACCCTCATGGCAGCTCTCCACCCTTCCCAACCTTCTACCCCCCTTCTGCCCTTTCCACGTCCACATTCCCTTTCCTATCCCAAGCACTTATTCATTGCCTACACATGCATGGCATGTGGATATGCTATTGACTGTCCCTGATATATTTAAGTTTCCAGATGCAGTGCACATAGATTATGTCAGACATGTGCAAAATGTACTGTGCCCCAGGGCCCCAGCCGTTCAGGGTACCCCCAGAAAGAGGCATAACTAGTGTTTCCATTGTGCCCTTAGAAAGGTTCTCACACTGATTCTTTGTAATCCCATTGACTGACATAGGGGCCGATTCCGATTCGGGCCAGAAAACATACCGACAGACTCGGTATGGGAATATAGTCCGACCGACACGTACTGGCATTGCCCGACCTGGGTAGTACGATGAAATGCATGTGAATCACGACCGACTCATACAGAACACAAGCTGAATGACCGAACCGCACGGAAACCAGGTATCCGGCCGGGAAACCACGCGAATCGAACCGACCGACACGCACCAAGAATGAACCCGAACGAAACGTACCCGCGAACTCCGACCCGCGCAGTACGATGTAATGCGTGGAAAACAAGACTGAGTCGCACGGAGCTCAAGCCGTATGACCGACACGCATACAAAAGCCAGCCGAAGGAAGCCAATACTCGGCGACTGACGCGTACGCCGCACAATAAACCTAGCAGAAACACAGCGTGAACGACTCGGAGAAGCTCGCACGAGACAACTGCAGCGTCCTACTCGGTCAGAAGAACGTCTCCTACATGCACAAAAAATACAAAGGAAAAAATACAAAAAAAAGGGCCAAACAAGCAATGACAAAGTCAATAAATACAGGGAAAAAAACATGGAACAAGGACACACCCCCAACTCCACCCACATAAAGGCCACAAATCCCTACCATGATCCTTTGCAAATTCAACTGACCTGCCAGCACAGAACACCATCAGACAGCAACCACAGACACACTCACAGCTCATCCATCACACAAGCCACACACCATTAGCACCTCAACAAATAGCACCCTCACATACACCCAGCAAAACCTACACTCACACACCCTCACTTGCACACACACACACATCAATCACCACCACCACCCATCACCATGCCCCCAAAGAAGAATCCAAAGTTCCTAGACAGTGAATTGGAAGTCCTGGTAGATGAGATCCTCAGGGTAGAGCCCCAGTTGTTTGGTACATTGGTCCAACAGACCCCCATGTCGCAGAAAACCACGATGTGGGAGAGGATCGTCGACAGGGTCAACGCGCAATCACCATGTTTGCGCACAAAGGAAGACATCCAGAACAGGTGGTATGATGTGCGCAGGAGGGTCAGGGACCTACTAAAGAAGGATTACATCTTGAGTCAGCGCACCGGCAGTGGCCCTCCTGCCAAACCACTATACCTCAGGCCCTGGGAGGAGAAGGTGCGGGCCATCCTACCACCAGTGAGCGTATATGGACTATCAAACATCCCAGAGCCTGGTGAGTACACAACTAATATACCCAATATTGTGTGACAATACACACACATCACTGTCAAGGGGATAGTCAAACCATGCACCCTTAGCAAATCCACAGCAACCAAAAGATAATCACCCCAAGATTTGTCTGTCAGTCAGATAAACACAATACATGCCATCTCATAGTGATATGTAACTGTGTCATGATATGTACAAACCTAACTACAAATACAGCAAGGCAGTGGCACAAATATAACCAACAAACACAGTTAGACATTTTGCCACCACTAGAACACCACCTCACAGGGAAGCTCACTGAAAGGAAGGAATTCTGTGTATGCTGGTGAAGTCAGTGTAGCCAATAGCATGATGGGAGTTGTAGTCACAGATATTGCTCACCCTCACAATTGGCCCATCAACACCACTCTGAACCATGCGCACATCACAGGGAGTGGAAAACAACTGACAAGATGGCTGACACTGGCTACTGCTGTGGGGATCACAAGGCCCTGCTGGGAACTGGCCACCAACCAACAGCAGGACACCACTGACTGACATCCTGAAAGCCAACTTGCACTCCCTGCAATGGAAGCACGTTCCATGGTGGGATATCTGGCTGGGTGGGAAGGAGGACTGACAGCTCTGACCATAGTTACAAGCAGCTTTTCTCATACACCCCCTTAACACAAACTCCACACAACTCACCTGGGAGAATGCAATGCCTCACACTCCAATTAAATATCTCACAAAGAACCACCACCCTGGGTCATGCTGTGTGAAGCACAGGGACACTCTTGGGACTTGTAGCCAAACAAACGCCAGGACCATACTGTCAGCCATCCTGTCAGCACAGGCACACTACCCCACAGGGAAGCAGAGTCAAAAGGAAGGAAGTATGGGCATGCTGGGAAGGGGGGTGTAGGCAATAGCATGATGGGAGTTGTAGTCACAGATATTGGCCACCCTCACAATTGGCCCATCAACACCACTCTGAACCACGCTCACATCACAGGGAGTGGAAAACAACTGACAAGATGGCTGACTCTGGGTACTGCTGTGGGGAGCACAAGCCCCTGCTGGGAACTGTGCACCAACCACCAGCAGGACACCACTGTCAGCTATCTTGCCATTGCTGTCACACTCACACACAGTGAAGTCGACTCAAAAGGAAGGAAGTATGGGCATGCTGGGAAGGGGGGTGTAGGCAATAGCATGATGGGAGTTGTAGTCACAGATATTGGCCACCCTCACAATTGGCCCATCAACACCACTCTGAACCATGCTCACATCATAGGGAGTGGAAAACAACTGACAAGATGGCTGACACTGGGTACTGCTGTGGGGAGCACAAGCCCCTGCTGGGAACTGGGCACCAACCAACAGCAGGACATCACTGACTGACATCCTGAAAGCCAACTTGCACTCCCTGCAATGGAAGCACGTTCCATGGTGGGATATCTGGCTGGGTGGGAAGGAGGACTGACAGCTCTGACCATAGTTACAAGCAGCTTTTCTCACACACCCCCTTAACACAAACTCCACACAACTCACCTGGGAGAATGCAATGCCTCACACTCCAATCAAATATCCCACAAAGAACCACCACCCTGGTTCATGCTGTGTGAAGCACAGGGACACTCTTGGGACTTGTAGCCAAACAAACGCCAGGACAACACTGTCAGCACAGGCACACTAACCCACAGGGAAGCAGAGTCAAAAGGAAGGAAGTATGGGCATGCTGGGAAGGGGGGTGTAGGCAATAGCATGATGGGAGTGGTAGTCACAGCTCAACATCCCCCACCCACATGGCCCAGCAAGCTCACTTCAAAGATGTCTGACACTGGCCTCAGCTGTGGGGAGCACAAGGCCCTGCTGGGAACTGTGCAACAACCAACAGCAGGACACCACTGACTGACATCCTGAGAGTCAACCTGCACACACTGCAAGGGTGGCATGCTTCATGGTGTGATAACTGGGCTGGGGGGAGAAGGAGGGCCGGATGTCCACCAAATACCACCAATGCTGGCCATGCACACACCTCAACATTCACATTGAAAAGCTTCAGGTTGGCAGGACAATGTGCTACACCAATATCAACCTCTGACTGTGACAACTGAGGACAATGCAATGTACAGGCCCGCATCCAGAGGTACAGTCACAACTGTCAGGTGTGTGAACTATTGATGCCTGTAGAAACATAACATACATTGTGTGTCTCTTCCAAAAACAGGTGATGATGGGGACACAGCAGCAGACGATGAGGAGTCCCTGTCCCGGGGGACACTGAGCTCACTGGTGTGGAACAGCCTCTGGCCTCCTCGGATGGCGAAGACCTACCTGGCCCCTCCGGTGTGAGTCATCATCCAGCACCAGCAGGACCAACATCTGCACCCCCTGCACCCACCCCTCCAACAACTGCCAACACACCGACCACCCCTGCCAACACGGACAGACCAAGGACCACCGATGACAACAGCACAGGGACCCCGGCCCAACGTGGAGCAACGGACAACGACCCCAGTAACAACCCCCAAGTGGGCCTACGGTCATCTGTGCGTGCCACCGCAGGTCCCCACGTGTCACCAGGGGTGGTGGGAGGGGTGGTAGACATAGGTCGCTGTTTGCAGAGGGGTCTGGACTGCATGATGACCCACAACTGGCACGCATTGCTGATGCGTACCAGAATAGCACCGGAGAGGTCAGCCAGGTAGTGGGGATCCTCAAGGACATTCAACAGCAGCAGGCTGCCCATCATGCCCGCTTGGACTCCCACATGTCCCGTGTGGAGACACACATGTCTGGCATGAAGTCCAAGTGGGACACATTGGAAGAACTGACAGCGGTGCAGAGGGACATATTGACATGCCTCCGCCAGATTAGCACCAACATGGCCACACCTCCCTGTGTGCCCACAACATCTGGTGCTGCAACAACTGCAACTGCCACAGGGAGGGAGGATGACTCTGGCGGAGAGTCCTCTGCACCTCAGCAGCCTGCACGTGAGGGTCCCCCCCGAAAGAAGAGGGGTCGTCCGAGGTAGGAAAACTGAGAGGCCGATGGCCATGTACATCCCCCAGGAACCCAACACCTGTTCTGGAAAATCTCCTTTGTGTGCAAACTGTCCACCCTGTTGAATGCAACCCAACTCTCCCACATGACATGGGGAGCTTAAGTTGGTCCAATGTATCAGATGACTGTGGACTTTACTCTGGACATTTCTGCTACCAAGACTTCCAACTCATATGGGAACTTTGGATTACAATCCCAATGTACAGCACCCCCCATCCTGTGCACTATCCTCACACATGTATGGAAATAAACTCACTAATACACCATACTTGCCTCTGTTGTGATTCCAACGTGGTTTCTGTCATGGAGATGGTGATCTGCTTAATGACACTGTGCATGCTAACTGCTACAGCAAGTTCAACACCGTCATGTGAGTCATGGCGACGTGACACATATGAGGGAGACACACCACTAGGGCTACACAACACATACACACCAGGGCCATCAGACTCATTGCCTACACTGATGTTGCCAGGAAATACAGTGGAATGCACAGACACCACACCTATTCACAGTCTGTGTTAACTAGCCCACAGGTGCAGTAAGCACATGTCAGTCAGATGTGTGACCACAGACAACGCACATCCCAAAGTGAAGCACAGGTTTATTACACATTTGCAACATGTTGTTTCCACTACAGATGCAAGGTAATCCTACGTGGCAGGGGCCACACAGTCAACAAGTGTAGAAGAAAGAAAGTCCAGGGGTGTGTGGCACATCACCTGTAGGGAAACGACTGCTTCCACCCTGGAAGCTGAATCATGGTGTCGGGGGATCACAGTTCACCAAACAACTCTGAAAGTACCCTGTGAAGGACAGACATGACACACAGTCAAAAGCACTGAAGAACAGGACAGAACTGCAATACTCATGGCCAATACATGTCACAAGATACTCACAGAAAACCAAGTTAGCATGTCAACACTGTTGGGGAGTACAGACTACCTGTAAGGACACATCGCTGCACGCTTCCAGTCAAGTAGCACATGGCCACACTCAAACAGCACCAGAGCACCACAAACACATATCACGCAAACTCACATCATTGGCATGACAACTCTCTGGATACTCACATTCAGCTGAAGAAGTTGGTGATGAGCTGTGTGCGGACATCACCATCATCATCATCATCATCACTGGTATCGTGGCCCAGGCCAGGATCCTCCACAGGTGGTGGATGTTGGTCATCGTCATCCAGGATGAGAGGCAACTCCTTCCGCACTGCCAGGTTGTGTAGCATGCAGCAGACGATGACAATCTTGCACACCTTTGCTGGGGCATATGGGAGGGCCCCTCCTGTCTTGTCCAGGCAGCGGAAGTGGCTCTTCAGGAGACCAAATGTCCGCTCGATCACTCTCCTGGTCCGACCATGTGCCTCATTGTAGCGCATCTGTGCTGGTGTCACAGGGTTCCTGAGGGGTGTCAGCAACCACGGCATGTTGGGGTATCCGGAGTCACCTACAGACAGACAATTGCACATTAGCTGAGTTGGAAAAGAGGGCGGAATACAACATAGCAGAACACACACAATGGTACAAAGTCAGTACACACCGACAAGCCAGGCACGCTGGTTCTGCATCTGTGACATCATCCTCGGGATGCGACTACTCCTCATCACGTAGGCATCGTGTGCCGAACCAGGGAAACGGGCACACACATGTGAGATGCACATATCTGCAAGACATACCACCAGAGCATTGATCGAATGATAATGTTTCCTGTTCCTGTATGCCTGCTCATGTGCCTGTGGTGGTACCAAAGCCACATGTGTCCCATCAATGGAGCCAATGATATGTGGCATCCTCCCCAGGGCATAGAAGTCACTCTTGACGTCAGTGAGTTGTTGACGTTTAGGGAAATAGATGTACTGGTTCAGGCATCTCAACATTGCCTCCAAAACATCGCGTAGCACCCGGCTGAACATAGTCTGTGACATCCCACCAGCAGACGCCACAGTGTGTTGAAAGGTACCGGTGGCAAAGAAGTGTAGGGCTGCCATCACCTTCACCTTGGGGGTCAGCGCTGTAGGGTACGGCCGGCCAGGTTGCAAATGTGGGGACAAGCGCACTGCCAAATCCTCAATCAGCTGCCTGGTGAAGCGGTACCGTCGGATGCTGTCACGTTCCACCATCGTTGCAAGGTCAGGGAATGGTCTATGGACAGCTGGTGCCCTGCAGTGCATAGGTGAAGAAAGAAAGATTGTCAGTCACCCCACATATGTGGCATTGACCATACTCAATATCACATGATACATCATTACGAGACACAAGTACTTGATGTGTGTGCCGTTCTGTATGGACATATGTGGCACCTACATGGCCATCATCTAACATCTCAGTTCAACATGTGTTGACAACAGGTTCCAGGTTGTGCTATGGGAAACCATTAGGCTGTGTCACAGTACCCATTTACTGCTGTCACGTTCCAAACACACACCACAGTGACATGTCTGGACAGATGCGCCACAGGCATCACAGCTCATTGACAGGAAGATTCCCAGGGACCCTGTCTTGCCACATGGACACTGGCATGACATGGCGTATCATGTACACGTCAGAAAAACAAACATGACTCCCACAGGTAGTGGCCCCTGTTGCCTCCGCAGGACAGACATGGACGTCTGTGACACACACACGCACAACATCAAAGTCCATGCACAAACAACGTGGATGTGGAGACTGTCTCCCATTGTGCACATGGAATCAGAGACATCGGAAACACAACATGCACACAGACTGTGGAGGGCCATCACTATTGTGGCAATGGGTCACCCTGTGATGTACATACCTTCACACATGGGACTCTGGGGGTATGTGACATGACATACACATACACAACCTGGAAATGTGACCATGCCACATGCTCTGTAATGAACAGTTGCACATCACAGTGGTCATGTGCACAACACACAAAGGATCCTGTCCCCATGAACACGTGCACAGCCTGGGAGTGGCTGCCCCCAAGTGCCACCCCAAAAACCACATGTTGACCCCCATACACAGAAAAGGTAATGCAGCCTTACATGCCTTAGGATACAGTGTGGACAGGCTGTGGTGTAGGTGTGCCCCTGAGTCCCTGGCAAGTATATGTTACTGGCATACGTTCACCAGTGACAAGCATGGTGACATATGCGAGTGACCTGTACAGGGACGCGTCGTACAGCAATGGACCGATCGGTGTGCACGCACTGGCCATTGAATCTGTTGTGAGCGGGTGCGCGTTGTACAGCAATGGACCGATCGGTGTGCACGCACTGGCCATTGAATCTGTTGTGAGCGGGTACGCGTTGTTTCCCGGAATATGCGTTGTACAGCAATGGACTGATCGGTGTGCACGCACTGGCCATTGAATCTGTTGTGAGCGGGTACGCATTGTACAGCAATGGACCGATCGGTGTGCACGCACTGCCATTGAATCTGTTGTGAGCGGGTACGCGTTGTACAGCAATGGACCGATCGGTGTGCACACACTGGCCATTGAATCTGTTGTGAGCGGGTGCGCGTTGTACAGCAATGGACCGATCGGTGTGCACACACTGGCCATTGAATCTGTTGTGAGCGGGTACGCGTTGTTTCCCGGAATACGCGTTGTACAGCAATGGTCCGATTGGTGCGCATGCATTGGCTAGGGCCTGGCATGGCAACGGACGCATTTTCGAAGCTTCAACGAGTCTGATGCAGTGAATTCAGTTGGCCAGCCACAACAATGTTGCAAATTCATGGGTGTTATGAAATTTAACTTTTGAAGGATGCTGTGGGCGTGTATAAGTGGTGCAATTCCATGGATTGGCCAGCAGAAGATGCAAACGACTTGGACCTATCACTTTGGACACATGGGACAGTATCTGCCTCTGCAGCACACATATAATGCTGGCTGTTCCCCTGAGAGCTCACTTGCCTGCACTACATGCTCCAGGACGACATCTGCCACCAACACTGCTGCTGTCTCTGCATCCTCTGGCTACTGCAATGGCACGTACTGTGGAGAGAGCCCCAGCCTTCAGCCTTGAGGAGAACCAGGCCCTGCTGGACAGCCTCCTTCCACAGTACACCAAGCTGTATGGGAAACCAGGGGAGCAGGTGAGTGTGCTGTCCACTGCCTTACTAATTGTGCATGTTGTCTGACTAGCAAGACTTACAGTGTGCACACCACTGGCTAGCATGCTCACTGAGTAGTTCTCACCCCCCAAAGTGTGTAGTTACATGCACTGAACAGGTTCAGTGCAGTAACAGTGCATTCCAACAAGCTTTTACTTCCCAGACAATGATACCATGTAGTAACTGCTGGCAAACTGTTCATAGCCATCGTTGCACTGCCTGTGTACAACATATGCCCCTGTGATTGAGACATGTATATCCAACTGTGCGATGCACGGATATGTTGCATGTGTAGTAATGGCATTTTCACTTTGTCATCCTCACAGGTTGATGCCCACTAGAAGCAGGAAATCTGGCTGACCATCGCCCGGGCAGTAAAATCCGTGGGGGTCTACAAGCGCCGGATCCGCAACTGCCAGAAGAGGTGGCAGGACCTTCGGGGCTGGACCCGGAGGATCGCAAGGGTCCAGCTGAAGCTGTCGCCTCCTCACAGGAGGGGCGAACACCGGACCCTGACCCCCCACATGCTCAGGATCCTGGCGGTGGTCTTCCCTGACCTGGATGGGCAGCTGAAGGCCAGACAGCAGCAAGGAGGAGTGAGTCCATGACTGCACTGTGAACTTTGTCTGACATGCTATGTGCCCTCCTCTGGCCTGGTTAAACTTCCACAGTACATCAGTCTTGTGGTCCAGGACCCATGTCCCTCAATTGTGACATGCCCACTCCTCATCTGATACGCAGGTGTGGCCCTTACAGTCAGGAAATTGTGTCACTTGGGTACTGTGTCCTTGCATTTTGCTTCGCTCAAGGTGGGGGACAGCATTTGTTCCCGTGACTTTGTGGTGGGATTCATGGGTGGGTCAATTGCTTACACAATGCCTAAGTTCTGACATGTAATCTGGGTGTTACTTTGATATGTGGTCCACTTGCTGATCTGAATCACCACATGTCCCTGGGGTATTTGGCACACCCCCATGCTGCGGGTGGGAACAATGTTTGGGCCTCAGGAGTATGTATATCAAGTGTGTCACACATGCTTAGCCACCTGCCTACTGTCCAGGGCTCATCCCTCTTTCAGGTGGAGCAGGACAGTCATGCCTACTCCAGGGCATACAATGCACTCTGTACTCCCACTCCCGTGTATCAGCTGACATGTTGTGATCAGTGAAATGTTCCCTCAGGTGTCTGCCTCTGTGTCCTTGTGCTGTGGCTTCGTTGTCAGGACTACTGGGATGTTTATCGTTTAGGGCTCAGCATGCCATCTGAGATGTGACCATGAGAGACGATACTTCTGTGACTTATAGGTGTTTGACCACTTGACTGTGCACACAGGTGTATGCGACTGTGAATTCCAGGCAGCTGTTTTTCATTCACAGCAGACTGTGAGGTGCTCAGGTTCATAGAGTTGTGTTTCATGTCTCCCATATGTCCAATTGGCATGACGTGGACAAATAAGAGTTCAGATGATGTGGTTTGTGGGGGATGGACATGTGCACTTGTCAGCTACATAACTTGCATTCCCCATTACCTAGGATTGTGACACAGTGCAGACTGTTGTTGGCTGGCTGCCATGCCCATGTGACTGTAGACAGTGATGTATGACTTTGCAGGCATGCCTGTGCCATGGCATTAAACTTCCTAAGAGTGATCCTGCAGGGGAGTGACATGTGCAACATGCACCCCATTGTGGCATTGACTATCCGGACATGGGTGCATCATGGTGTCTGGTGCTGGTATGCATCACATGCATCTCTAATTGGACTCTGGCCATCCCTTTATCCGGACACCTGTACTGACTCAGTGGCAAGCGATGTGATGTGTGCATGTTCACATACTTCACCGTGTTCTCTGCAATGTCCAACAACTGTGTACGTGGTGCATGTGTCCACACTGGGGTATTACCACCCAACAGGCACCAGACAGATGGGTGCAAGGGCAGGAGGGGTGTGAGTGCCATGGTTGACCATCAGACTGACAATTGGCTTCTCCTAATCTGTGTGAGGACTTTTGGCAATGTTCAACTGAGGATGCCAGGGCGTGCTCTGTAATGTGCTGTACTTACTGTGGTGTGTGCGGTCAGTGCAGGTGACTGATGTTTGTCTGTTTCCCTAATTGTTTGCAGATACATCCACGGCCACAGGAGGGGACAGCTCCACGGACCAGGAGAAGCTGCAGAGCCAGACTGGATCAGCAGCCGATGAGTGGTCGGAAGGACCCAGTGGCACGGAGGGTGAGGGGAGCCACACCGAGGAGTCCTTAGCACCATCCACCTCAGCTGAGGACCACAGCAGCTCGGAGGATGACTCCCTTGTGGAGGTGGGTGTCAGCAGCCACCACACCCCAGCTAGTGTGTCTGGACCCGCCACCACCACCACCACCACCGCCCTCCCATTGGCTCCCATTCCAGAGGTCCGTGGAGGCTCCCGTGTTCGGGAGCGTGTCTCCTTCGTGCCAGGCACCGCACCCCCTGCCCCTGTGTCCCCTGCTGCCCTGAGTGAGGAGTCTGTGTACCTACTTCACCAGCTCCAAGTAGGGCAGACAGCAATGCTGAGTGTCCTCCATGCACACACCACTCTGTTGACACAGCTGGTGTCGTTCATGGAGGGCATCTCGACGGGCATGTCTGCCCTACAGAGGAGCAATAGGTCCATGGACTCCTCCCTGACGGCAGCAGTGTCCCTCCTCTAACAGTCCATCACCCCTCCTACCTCTGCCCCATCCACACTTCCTGGCACCCTACCTGTCCCAAGCACATGCACACCTGCACAATCACCCAAACACACAGACACAAGCAGCACAGAAACACACAAAACAAGGGCAAAACGTGCACACAAGCATCCTCAGGGGACTGATACCACACCCACAGGGGATGGGGAACAGACACACACACAGGCATCCACAGTCAATCCGGAGTCCTCAATATCCTCTCCCTCCAAGACCCCTTCCCTTGCCTCACCTGCAACCCCACCTACACAGCAGCTCTTCCTCTGTGACCTTGGCCTCTTCCCCTCTTCCCCTCGATCCCGCTGATCCAGCATACAGGGGGAAGAGGAAGTCCACCCACACAGACCCCATTGCCACAATGTTCGAAATGTGCTTCAGCTATGGACCCCACACTTACCTTTTGGTCACTGTGGTGATGGGGCTTTAGACCCCATTGCCACAATGTTCGAAATGTGCTTCAGCTATGGACCCCACACTTACCTTTTGGTCACTGTGGTGATGGGGCTTTAGACCCCATTGCCACAATGTTCGAAATGTGCTTCAGCTATGGACCCCACACTTACCTTTTGGTCACTGTGGTGATGGGGCTTTAGACCCCATTGCCACAATGTTCGAAATGTGCTTCAGCTATGGACCCCACACTTACCTTTTGGTCACTGTGGTGATGGGGCTTTAGACCCCATTGCCACAATGTTTGAAATGTGCTTCAGCTATGGACCCCACACTTACCTTTTGGTCAGTGTGATGATGGGGTGTTAGACCCCAGTGCCACAATGTTCAAAATGTGCTTCAGCTATGGACCCCACACTTACCTTTTGGTCACTGTGGTGAGGGGGCTTTAGACCCCATTGCCACAATGTTCGAAATGTGCTTCAGCTATGGACCCCACACTTACCTTTTGGTCAGTGTGATGATGGGGTGTTAGACCCCATTGCCACAGTGGTCATGGGCTGCTTACATTGTGGAGGCCACACACATTTATGTGTGACACATGTGATAGGGGGTCACATTGTATGTTCAATGTCATGTTCAGTGTTGTAGGCATTTGACACAGACTACACACGCTTGTCATGGTGTTGGGGGGTGTATTTTTCTGACATTCCTTATGTTGGAGTATGCTGGTTGTGTCATGCATTACCCGTCCTATGAGTAGGGGTTGTATGGGTGGTAGGCATCCAGGCCCCCATGAGTAGGGGTGGTGGTAGTGGTAGGCATCAATCCCCCTATGAGTAGGGATGGTAGTGGTGGCAGGCATCCAGGCCCCCATGAGTAGGTGTGGTGGTAGTGGTAGGCATCCATCCCCCTATGAGTGGGGATGGTATTGGTGGCAGGCATCCATCCCCCTATGAGTGGGGATGGTAGTGGTGGCAGGCATCCAGGCCCCCATGAGTAGGGGTGGTGGTAGTGGTAGGCATCCATCTCCCTATGAGTGGGGATGGTATTAGTGGTAGGCATCCATCCCCCTATGAGTGGGGATGGTATTAGTGGCAGGCATCCATCCCCCTATGAGTGGGGATGGTAGTAGTGACAGGCATCCAGGCCCCCATGAGTAGGGGTGGTGGGAGTGTTAGGCATCCATCCCCCTATGAGTGGGGATGGTATTAGTGTTAGGCATCCATCCCCCTATGAGTGGGGATGGTAGTGGTGGCAGGCATCCATCCCCCTATGAGTGGGGATGGTATTAGTGGCAGGCATCCATCCCCCTATGAGTGGGGAGGGTAGTAGTGACAGGCATCCATCCCCCTATGAGTGGGGAGGGTAGTAGTGACAGGCATCCATCCCCCTATGAGTAGGGGTGGTGGGAGTGTTAGGCATCCATCCCCCTATGAGTGGGGATGGTATTAGTGGTAGGCATCCATCCCCCTATGAGTGGGGATGGTATTAGTGGTAGGAATCCATCCCCCTATGAGTGGGGATGGTATTAGTGGCAGGCATCCATCCCCCTATGAGTGGGGATGGTATTAGTGGTAGGAATCCATCCCCCTATGAGTGGGGATGGTATTAGTGGCAGGCATCAATCCCCCTATGAGTGGGGATGGTAGTGGTGGCAGGCATCCAGGCCCCCATGAGTAGGGGTGATGGTAGTGGTAGGCATCCATCCCCTTATGAGTGGGGATGGTAGTAGTGGCAGGCATCCATCCCCCTATGAGTGGGGATGGTATTAGTGGTAGGCATCCGTCCCCCTATGGGTGTGTATGGCATTGGTGATAGCCATACCGCCCCTATGGTTCTGCTGTTGCTAGTGTACGTCATTTCTGCATCCCTATGTGTGTGTGACATATTTCGGGTACGTGTCGTTTGTTTGTGTTTGGGGTGTTTGACTTACCGCCTGCGTCGTACGCGTCCATACCGGTCCCGGTAATAGATGTAGAGTATTGGTAGGACCTGCGCGATGGGATTCATGGTTGGGTCGTCTCGTTCGGGTTTCTCGTGGCTTGGACTCGTACTCGTCGCTGGCTTGTCCGTCTCGTCGCCGTGGATCGTCTTGTGGCGCGAATCGGAGCTTATGTACAGCTCTCCCGGATGCTCTGACGTGCCGGACGTAGCGACGGGTTCGGCGCGTACGGAAGGCGCATCGTACTCGTCCGGCCGGAAGGTGCTGTGTATTTGCTTCCATGCGACTCGAATCGGCGTTTACGGATCCGGCTCGGGCGGGGAACAGGAGCTGGAATTGGTGAGTACGGCTCGCTCGGAATCTGGGCTGTTATGCGCATCGTACTTGTTCGTTCGGACGACTGTTCGAATCGGTCGGGAAACACGCGTTCAGCTTGTTTTTTTTCCGGACGAATACTGTTAGGTGCGCTTCCGGCCGAGATCGGAATCGACCCCTTTGTCTTTTCATGTGGGTGATGCGTGAGAGTCCAATCCAGAGTTGTAGCAGAGAATGTGTGTTTCACTTTATTCATACATTCATACAGATGTATCTTTATCATCAAAACAGGACCTGAGATGTGTGCAATGTGAGTGTGTCACATTCACCATAGCATCTTGGTTATAGTTGGAGTGACAAGGCCTCATGGAAGTTGTAGTCACTTCAATGTCACTTTAGCAACACTTGAGGAATGGTAACCTGCATGACAAGTGGACTTCAGTAGTGGCATGGGAGAAAAGTGAGAAGGGGCAAAAGTAGTGTAGCATCTTGGTTAGAGTTGGAGTGACAAGGACTCATGGTAGTTGTAGTCTGTTCAATGTCACTTTAGCAACACTTGCGAAATGGTAAGCTGCCTGGCTAGTGTAGATCAGTAGTAAAATGGCAGAAAAGGAAGAAGGTGCAAAAGGAGTGTAGCATCTTGGTTAGAATTAGAGTGACAAGGCCTCATAGTAGTTGTAGTCACTTCAATGTCACTTCAGCAACACTTGAGTAATGATAACCTGCATGACTTGTGAACTTTAGTAGTGACATGGCTGAGAAGTGAGAAAGGGCAAAAGATGTGTGACAGAGATTAATAGGTGTATACTGTTGCAGAGGTGCTGTTGTGGAACACAAGATAATGCACACATCACTATCACTGAATATAATTTGCAAGCAAATGTCCATTTGTGTGCAGTGTGCCTGTGCAGTACTAATGGTTTGGCCTAGAAGGGTATCCTACAGATGCATTTTTGATGATTGATAAGACACAATCCCAAACAGGGTGGCTGCATATGTGTAAATTACTTAGGGACCCCAACTCCCTTGCCTGGTCCATGGCGGTGCATCGTTTTGCTGAGGAGTCTATGGAAACAGGCAGTAGTATGACTTACTGCTGATTTCGTCTGCGACGGACTGGGTTTTGAAGGTGGGCGAGGAGTTAGAGCAGTGGCAGGATGTGTCCGATGGGCTCCATGATGGTAGAAGGCGAGTAGCGGCGAGTAGAGGTGAGTTTGAGTCTTATATCCCTCCCTTTCCGCCATCTCAGGTGTGGTGGTTAGACCACCATGGTAACGCAAGCTGTAAAGCAACTCGTAATTGGGTGGGTGGATTCACTGGCGGGCCGAGCCTCCCACAACCTCATAGGCCCGTTCCACGACCACCACGCACAGAGTTGGCTGGCGGTGTCAGCAGTTCGGCAGCGGTCTTCCAATAGCCAATCAGACCAACTTGTAATATTACGATTAGACTGCTGAGCTCACCGCCGTCGGACCACCACCGCTAGTACGGCGTTCCATGGACTGCCAAACTGGTAATAAGGCCCTATGTCCTTGGTAGCTTTGCTCTTTTCGTAAGGCTTCTAGTAATTTGTTTAGCGTAGGTTGAGTTCTGACTTGTGTGGTTTAGAAGGCAATATGTCATTCTTCCACTGCGTTGTTTGTTTTTGCCTCCTGTGCCAAGGTGCTGTTGTAGACATTCCACCATGGTATGTGGAATTTTGGGTGCTGTCTGAGTCCTGACATATGTAGTCTGCCTACCCATGTGTCCTCAAAGTAATCCATTAGAGGAGCCAGTTTGTCTTCATTATTTTGATAAAAGGGACTTTCTATTAGGATGTTGTAATGGTTGGCTACTTCTGTCACAGGGACATAGGCTAGTGCAATTAGTTTTTTTTATTTCAAAGGCCAATTGGCTGTTGGTGTCGTATTCCACACTTAAACCCTGATTGCGAGTTTGGTGGTCCCAAAACCACCATGGCGTCACCGTCTAATCGACCGCTGCGCCCCTGGCGGTCCGACCACCGTATTATGGGACATGCAGTTACATAGACAGAAGACCGCCGCGGTCCAGCTGCCACTGCTAGGCATCCGACCGTGGCAGCAGCAGAATAAGCCAATGAGGCTGTCGAAGGCTCGGACCAACCAACCACCACATCTGAGCAGGCGGAAAGGGATGGATATAAGGCAGAAAACTCACCTCTATTCACCTCTACACGTCCTGTGCCACCATGGAGCTGATCGTACATGTCCGACTGCTGCTGAACCTGCTTGATGACGTTCAAATCACACACCGTCACGGAAGAAACCGACGGTAAGTCATACTACTACCTGCTTTCATTGACTTCTCAGCAAACGATGCAGGTTCCCTTGGTAAAAACATATTTTCTGGGACCCTGTTTGAGGTTGTCTTACATGTATATACCAAATACATCTGTATGAAGCCCTCCTTGGACAAATCACTGATACTGCACTGGCACACTGTACACAAATGGACTTGTGTTGACAACTCATAATCATTTATAGTGATGTGTGCATTAAATTGTGTCACACAACAGCACCTCCTCATCAATATCACATCTATTAATCTCTGTGACACACTCACACTACACCCATCTCAGGTCCTATTTTGATGTTGAAGATACATCTGTGTGGATGTGTCATTAAAGTGAAACGCATCTTCTCTGCTACAACTCTGTATTGGACTCTCACCCATCACCCACATGAAAAGGCAATGTCAGTAAATGGGATTACAAAGAATTAGTTTGAGAAGCATTCTAAGGGCAGAATTGAAACACTCTTTTCAGAACATGTATGCCTCTATCAGGGGGAACCTTGAAAGGCTGAGGGCTTAGGGCACAGTACATTTTGCACATGCCTGAAAAGCTCAATGTGCACAGGACCCGTGAATTGAAGTATATCAGGGACAACCAATAGCATAACCAAGTGCCATGCATGTGTAGGTGATGTGTAAGTGCAAGTTATGAAAGCAAACACAGCACTAACAGCATTTGTCATAAATCTAGATAAAGTAGGTGTGAGGTACAGACAGGAAAATGGACACATGTCCATACAAAACTCCATAAAGGTATGACAATTTAACACTCTCCATGTGTGGATAAACAAATATCTAACTTGAACACATCAAACACATATCCAACCAACATCATAGGGAGAGGTGAAACCTAATTGATGTTGACAGTGGCCAGGCCACACTGAAATATTTACAATATAACATGTCACCCAATTAAATGTCTGCCCTATTTGGATTTAATCTCTTATAGATATCCATCCAACATTTCGCCTTGTCCTGTGTAACTTCAGCACTGAGTCCAAGATCACATCATACTAACAAGGATACTAACAGGGATGAAACAAACACAACTGTAGTCACACATCACTAACTATACAATAGCATCAAATAGTTCAAAAACTGATGGCAGGATCAATGCTTTCAAAACTATGAAAATATTTTAATGACAGTATGTCACAACTGGATGTTCAGCAAAAGCCAATGGCCAGTCCATTGTGGATACATGCGCCACAGCACAATGCAGTGCCACCAAACCTGCCCCTTCTAACACTGCCAGGGAACCTCCTCACAAAGTGGCATCCATTGCCCATTGTAGGCACCCTGAAGATGCTACTTGGGAGGAGGGGCTGCAGTTTAGGGAGGGGAAGTTTCATTTTGGGAGGGGTTTTCTTGGGTGTTTTGGTCTTTGGGCTGGGTGTAGTTGGATGGGGATCCAGTTTCTCAGGGGTGGAGTCGGATGTGGAAGGCATGGGTTTGTCTTTTGTTTTTTTCTTTTTTCTTTTTGGGCTAGGTGTAGTTGGGGGGGAACTGGTTTCTATGGGGTGGAGTGGGATGTGGAAGGGATGGGTTTTTGGGACTTTGGGAGGGGTGGGTTTGTGCTTCACAGGGCTATGGGCAAAAACACATCTTCACACAGGGAAAATGGGTAGGATGTTAGGGATGGAGTTGGGTTCGGGAGGTAGAGGGAGAGGAAGTGTGAGCTGTGTGTGCTGCCTGAACTGTGTGTTGTTTTGGTGTCTGTTGTGTGGGTGACTGTGAGCGTTTGTGCTTTTTGCCTGTGTGTGCTGTGGACATGCTGGGTGTTGTGGAGGTGTCTGTGCCTGTTGGTGTGTTGTCTGATGGTATGGTTGTGGGTATGGAGGGGTTTGTGCCTGTTGGCATTGTGTCTGGGGCTATGCATGTGGTTGTAGAGGAGTCTGTGCCTGTTGGAGTGGTGTCTGGGAGTATGCACATGGGTGTGGAGGGGTCCGTGCCTGTTGGTCTGGTGTCTAGGGGTCTGCATGTGGGTGTAGAGGGATCTGTGCCTGTTGGTGTGGTGTCTGGCAGCATGCATGCAGGCGTGGAGGTGTCTGTGCCTGCTGCTGTGGTGCCTGGGGGTATGCTGGGGGTCATGGGGGTGGTAAGGGGGGATGAGTGTCTGCTAAGTGCTTGCATGCTTGTGTTTTGTGTATGTTTTGTGTTTGTGTAAGGTGCTTGTGTCTGATAAAGTGTGTGCTTGCTTAGGTGGAATGGGGACAGGGAATTTGGATGGGGAAGGGGCAGGAGGCATGGTGGAAGGTTTGGATAAGTGGAAGGCTGCGTGAGCCTGAAAAGACCTCTACTACTAGGGTGCCAGACATTGTAGTATGAATGCCTTCCGGGTAGGCCACCATCTGTGTCAGCTGGTTGCCTTGCCCCTGGATGGCATTCAGGACTGCATTCTGACCCACAGAGATGGTCCTCGGGAGGTGAATAGCCTCCTCACTCAGGGCAGTGGGGGTAACAGGGGCAAGGGCTGAGGTGCCTGGAGCGAAGAGACTGCTCCCTTCTTAGGGGAGCGAGCCTGGACAACTTGTTGGGGGACAACAGAAAGGGTGGCAATGGAACTGGGGGAGGTGGACAAGGATGAAGGTGGTAATGATCCTGTGGGTTCTGCCACCACTTGGGAGTGTCCACCGGAGAATGACTCTGATTATGATGAACTTGAGCTGCTGTCCTCCGTAGCACTCCCCACACCCTCGTAGTCACTGGGTCCCTCTATGTCTGAAGTTTTATGTTCTGAACCACTGTGACCAGCGGTGTCCCCAACCACATTGGCCCCTACTCCTTCACTTGACCTGGATGTATCTGAAATGACATGTACCATGTGTTTATTGCAACTGTGTATCCACACCTGACCATCACAAAACAACAGAAAACATTGATGAAGTGCACATGTCGCACCAGCTTCATGGTTCACTCTATGGCCTTCAAATTTAGCATGAGCAAATGCATCCATGCTACATAAACAGCAAACAGTTGGTTCCAGTCATGCCATAACCCCAGACAGAACTAAATGCATTGATGGAGTTGTCTACACTCCATCCTTATGTCCATACTAGGATAGATGATGACCCTGCATACATTCGCACTTGTAGTATACCATTGTAAAATGATGTAACCAAATAGGATGGATACAATTTTGAGATTTACACAATGCTCGCTCAAGGCCCAGAGTTCAACAGATCTACCTATTCATCATGACACATCATGATGTCATGAAGATCAAGTTAAACACCAATATACCATCAATTAGTGTTGTGGCAGACAACATGTCACGTGCAAATACTCATTGCACACTGATGAGACTTTGGACTTCAAATTACATCATATGTCCACTACCTGAAAAGTCAAATGAAAGCTGTACAGAAGTAGTTTAGCTATGTACCACATGTCAGCAAAAAGTGCCTTAAAACATTAAGGTCCAAACATTTGGGGGATAGATACTCAGAATTCACAGATACAAGACTTCATATAGCCATATGAACATCCCCAATCCTGCTTGTTACAAGTGATAACGCCATTCATAGATTGTATACCTACAAGCCAATACTCCTTTGAAGGTTTTTGGGTGTCTCTGAATATCTATAACATGAAGATGTGGGATCACTAGAGTCCCAGCGGGATGGCACATCACAGCATTCTTTGGTATTGCAGACTCAGAATGCCTTGTAAGGATGAGTGTAGACACACGTATATGATCTCTACAGTTCTACATCTCAGTGAAATATGCATGTCACCAGTCAGTGAATGAGTGTTTTTAAACACTATTGCAGATGAACCATTAACTGGCAAATGCACATTGGCCAACATGTAGGTACTATTGTTGATGGCACCAGTGATGTTTGCACACTCATTTCACTGTATTACCAGTACTTACTGATGTGAAGTGTACATTCACTGCATGAACTGTGCACTCTATGTCATGTCACATGCAATAGGGCCACCATCATAATGGAGACAGTAGTAAGGGAACATCACTCATCACACAAGGAAGACAAGTTGCCTGTTTGGTACAATTGTCACCCAGAACAACTACCATCATGAGATGATTACTCACTTCACTCAGCCAGGTGTCTGCTAAAAAAGGGAATTGGATGTAGGCAGGACTCTGCAGGGCTCCTGGCCAGCAGTGGGCACCTGCTACCAGACCTAGACAAACAATGACTCATCTTGTGTGTGGCACATGAGCCACCACCAATATTGTTTGGGAAATGCCTGTAGCACACAAAGTTGGCAAAGTAACATGTATGACTCCCGTCAGGCGCACCCCATTGTAGCTTCTGTTGGGTCCTCGACTGCCCATCAAGCTCTACATAGGCCACCGCCAGCATTAGGGGGTGTTGGCACGCACCGCTTCCACATTGGGATGACTTCCCCAGCTGGACCTCGACGATCTTCGGGGTCCAGTGCCTCAGGTCCTCCAACCTCTTCCTGCTGTGGACGCTACACTGGTTGAAGACCCCCAGGGTCCACACTTTCTGGGTGATGGCTCTCCAAATGGCTTTCTTCTGATGGGTGTTGACCTGTATGGATGCCATAAATGTAGAAACAGATTGTAACTGAAAGTTTTAGGATATCTGTATGGTTGATATATATTTTGTTGACATCTAGCACAAACATTCATCAAGAGTCAACACAATACATGTGTAAATGTCACATGCTAAGCACTACTAAACCTTGAATATACATTTTGTGGTCATCTGCTGATTCACCTCAACCTTGGTCATGACCTACACTGACTGAGCCAGCCTACTAACATCATGTAGCCCCGGGCCATCCTACATGGAATGTGATGGGAGGTACCATGACACACAACACACCATTTTAACCTTCTGAAGGGTCAATTACTTGTGTGTGACTGTATAGACACCTTTACTGCCAGGCCCATTGAATTGATGCAGATGATCCATAGAGCAGAGTATCATAGTATACACAACATCTTAAGACTAAGGTCACAATGGAAGGGCTGGCATGTGTGTCACTGAGAGCTTCCTCTCTGGGAGATGTGTGGACTTGTTAACTACTTACTGGGATAGCATATTATGTCAAAAAAGGTTTGTGTGGTATGTACTGCCATCACAGGACACACCTGTTGCCATATGTGGCCCTGTTACAGGGATGACATTCAACATACCATTGTATGTGTTGTGTGATTGGATTTAATGTGAAAAAAACTGATGAATCACATTTTAAAACCTATTCAGAAGTAACCAACTGTCTACACGGTCATGTGTCAGATGTGGAATATGCCTGTACAGTGTAAGCATGACTTATGGAAAAGTGATAACAGACCTGTGTGAGGAAGGGGACTGTCATAAGTGAAGGACACACATTGACAATGTGGCTCAATGGCAAGAGGTATCAGGTCAGGGGGTTACCTCAGTCACCATTCCAAATATAGTCCATGTAGCAGACAGCTATCAGGGCTACTGGTGGTAAACAAAACTCATATTGGGAACATCCATAGATCTGCAGGTCTATAGGGAGTTTACAATGACTTTGCCACAGCCTGGGCCATGGCCCAAACTGCCCACAACTCATTGTGAGGCCTTGCTCTCTGCAGGCTGACCATACTGAGCCCACATGAACATCACAATTCCAGCAATTCAATAAATATAAGTGAATCTTCTACCCATCTAATATGTGACCATAAGGTTTTGCGGTGCTCTGAATAGGTCTGTGAGGTATAGCTACCTCCCTGACAACAGTTTTGCTATGCCTGATGTGGGCTGAGTGAAATGTGGGGCTGTACACATGGCTAACATCATCCTCAAATGCTCCTAACAGTATACAGACACAGCACATGGTGTAAAGCCTATACATATCTTTGCAAATATACCATGATGTGATGAGGGAAATCATTATAGGTACAATGAAATGTCGACATGCATATAGCTATGCATGTAACACAAGTAGAATATAGGGATAATCATACATTACAATGCTGATGTTCACTACACAAGGTACAGTGCCACATAATCCATTACATGATTGTCCTATGTAGGAACCACTCCATTTCACCAAACAATACAATATGATTACACTCTGGGAGTCTGAGGCACACTGAACCCTATGGGAATCGAAAGAAGGATGTTGAACAGAGTAAAAAACAGTATTTGAGATAGTTAGTTACCTGTTCCTCTGGTGAGCCATAGAGCTGGCCATTCAGAGGAAGGACCTCTTTAACCAGGGTCTCCAGCTTCTCTGTAGAGAAGGTACGGGTCCTCTCTCCTGCTTGGCATGATTGGTCCCAGAGGTGGCAAACAGCAGCTAAAGTGGAAGAGGTGTTGATAGCAGCAGTGTCAGGAGGCAAATTAGTTATTTTTTAAATGACCGTATACATGTACACCATGTATGCGATCATCAGCATAGACGCACACAGCGATTGGAACGCGACCGTCAATGTCACCAATGTTAGCCTATGGCTGTGTCGACCATGGTGACAGTCGTCCCAAATGCCTGATATGCGAGGTCAGGCATTCACAATTTTAGCAGTAGGAAATACAGTAATTGTGTTATGTGTGTCACCACCACTAAAAATTACATGTTTAAATTTGAAAAACTCCCTTCACATGTCATGTCCAGTACAAAACATCATCTGTATAGTGCATAACTGTGCATGTAGGCAAAATGTGTGCAGTGCACTGTACATAGCGGTTTGCGGTATTTGACATAAAATGTCATGAAAACCTTTATAGAGTGCACATTTAACTTAGCTGAATTGATGATGTGCACAGTTCTGTTACAGACATGTGAAGGCCACATTGTGGCATATTTGTGGATGTTTAACAGTAGACAACTATGATTTGCAATATGTGTAATGCTTCATGGTTTACTCTTCATATTTGTTACTCTGGACAATGTGATCCATTTTACAAATGTATTTTCACTACTCACATAGGTACCATGGAAGAGGGAGGAGACTGCTCCAGTGTACCGCCCATTCCCAGACTTTCAGACCATGGAAGAAAGATATGTTATCCATAAATATCGTTTGAATCACCAGACAATACTGGATTTATGTCATCAGTTGGAGCTTGACCTCCTTCCTCACATCACTTATCCTACATATATCACACCAATTGTGAAACTCATGTCAGTATTGCATTTTCTGGCCACAGGTTCCTTTCAATTCACTGTGGCAATTTCTTTGTGGTATGCCACAACCAATGTTCTGTAGTATACTACGCGGGGTGCTTTCTGCAATTATGAGACACATGGACAGTTACCCAGACGTGAGGATTTAGCCACTGTGAAGGGTGATTTCTATATATTTGGTCTCATACCACATGTTGTTGGATGAATTGATGGCACCCATATTGCCTTGGTACCACCACAAGCCAGGGAACAAGTGTACTGTAACAGGAAGCACTTCCAATCTATCAACGTGCAAGATGTCTGCTTACCAAATTTGAACATTTTAAACGTGTGTGCCCGGTTCCCAGGATCTGCACATGATTCCTTCATACTGTGGGACAGCACTATACCCCAGCTGATGTCACAGCTAGTACTGGAGAGGGCCTGGCTTGTAGGTAAGTTTCATCTGTCCTAACTTTGGGCCTCATTTGGACAGCGGTTGGTCGGACCGCTATCTTGAATGTCAGCAGACTGCCTGACAAGCATTTGGCGGTCCGACCGCAGCATAAGGATAGGACCACCGTGGTGGTGGTTGGAAAATGCTCTTTTACATGGCAGCTTGTGCTGCGGCCCAGGAAAAGGGCTGCAGCACAAGCCGCAGTGTAAAAGAGCACTTTGTGCACATCCATGCCCCGTGTACCATGCACATGGTGCATGGAGGTGCGTGGGGGCACTATAGGTGCAGTTGCCCATGATGGACAGGGGCCCTGTTTGTGGCCCCCAAAGTCCATTTTGACGGCCTTTTCATGGTGGTCGGACCACCATAAAAAGGCTGTCAGAAAGAGACATCGTAATCCTGACGGCGGTGCCTGCCTCGGCACTGCCTCCATTTGGGATAAAAATCCCGACCGCCATCCCGTCGGATCACTGATCTTGGCAGAGGTGGTGGTCCGTCCCCCGACAGACAAATGTCCGGTCACCAGCATTGTAATGCGGTAGTTGGACCGAATTGCTGTCGGCGGTGGGACTGCCACCTGCAGTCGGTGATGGTCCCACCACCACCATAATAAGGCCCTAAGTGGTGGTAATGTCAAGTAGTATGATATGAAAGTGTGTAACTCATTGTTGCACTTCTGTCTGTCTGCCATCTAGAAGACTCAGCATATCTCAACCAGCCATGTTTGTTGGCACTGCTGAGGAATCCTACTACGCCAGGGAAAGTCCGCTTAAATGAGGCCCATGGAAGAACACAGTGATCAGTGGAGTGGGCTTTTTGGCTCCTGAAAGCCAGATTCAGATGTCTGGACAAAACTGGCCCTCCTCTACTCACCCGGGAAGGTGTGTAAGTTCACAGTGGCATGCTGCAGGCTCCACAACATTGCTCTGCTACGGAACATCCCTTATATCGCAGAGGATCAAGACCATCAAGAGATACCGGGTGAGGATCGTGAAATGCCAAATGATGATGATAGTGGTGAAGAGGAAGGAGCTGACTTGTATCAAGATCTCATTGCAAACCTCTTCTCATGAGTGTAAGTATGGTGTGAGATGTCATGACTTTGAATATCATGGCAACTCTTATTGGGATGATGTGAGGAGGATATTAATGAAATATAGAAGGCATATGAAACTCTGGCAAAATCTGGTGAGAGGAGTTTGTTTTGTTAGTGTAGCTTTCTTTAGCTTTGAATTTTGTCTTGGACTGTGTTCTCTAGAAGTTCTCTATGTGAATTGTGCCATATGTATGTTTTCATAGCTAATCTCTAGGCTATCTGGTTTTAGGTTTAAACCTATAATAACTGATAAAACCCCACCGAAAGGAAAATAGCCATCACCAGTGTAAACATATAAACACTGAAAAAAACACCTTCACAACCACAAACTAAGTGCCATTCAAAAAAAGGAAAAGATGAATGAAAGAGTCATTTTTATTCTTCCTGAAGGGGCCAATACAATGTAACTTTGTTAAACAAGGCAGCAGCAAGAAATACTGGGCTAACACTATTCTGCTTCAGTTTTGTTGTTTAGGGATGTCACTAAAATAGTGTTTCTTCTTCCTTATGCTTTTTTCAGTTTTGTGGTCTTTGGTCTAAAGATGCAGTGTTTAGAAGCATGTTTTAGGTCTTATTTAGTTATTTTATAAACTGTAGAGGATCAGGAAATATCAAAATCATATTTGATATTTCGGCTACATTTGATTTCACTGATAGGTAAAATGGCTGGTTTCATAAGAATCTTTCCCAATATGTACCATCACATTTACCCATAGACAGAGAATGGGTGAAATCTTTTGATACATCAGCCCCCTTTTCTAGCGAGTCAGTATTGATTGTAGGTGAATTGCTAAAGACCCCAGGCTTTAAACCTTCAATGCAAGGTGTAGTGACAGGTATATGTGAAGTGTTTTCACCAAGCATCTGAGATAGTGGTGAAAACATGACACTAGAGGTTTGGTAAACATGGAATGCAGTGTCACTTGGAATGCTGCTGCAAAAAGTTTGTACCAAGTTCAATAAAGATTGGAGTGATATTGTTTGTATTTGCAGTAATTTAGCTACGTATATGAAAAAAATGTATGATGACCTACCAAAATCCATACCTGAGCTGAAGTACTTCCCTGTAAGAGATCCTTGTCACTTGCTAGATGGTATGATGAAAGCATCTTTACAATCTTCAGAGTTAATGAAGAATGCTATTGACTTTGTAGTCCATTCTGGTGCACTGTTTCGTTATGCCCAGAAACTAAAATGCAAATATTTCTCGCTTTGTGTAGCATCAAAGAGTCATCCTAACTGTGTCATTTAGCCGGTGGTTCTCAGTCCTAAAGGCTGTGAATACTATATTATCCATGTGGCGACCGTTTACAGAATCTTTGCTTAGTGATGATGCCAAAGGCAAGAAATGTGATGATCTTTGGTCACATATTGATAGTGATGTGAAAAAAGTACACTCTACTGCATGCTTAGGTTTTTATAGGAAAACATGACTGCTGTAGATGACATACTCAACATACTAGAGTCTGAAAATGCCTTGTCTACCAAGTGTTCAGTGTAATTGGTGTAGATGTGTAACAGCTCCTTGAGAGTAGGATGGGCCACAAGTTTAGTGACTTTAGCACTGCAAAATGCTCCATGTTAGAATTCTTGCCACTTGGTAAGCAAAGAAATGTTGAGAAGCAATTCAGAAAATTTTATTTTACAGTCTATGGGAAATGGCTTGCAATGATGCATAAAAATGTCCCTTCACCAACCATGGCATTTGAAGCTAATGAAGCCTCACTGAGGTACTCTGCACAAGTTCTAGATCCCTTCTGAACTTTCTCTAGACTTTGAAAAGTACTGCTTCATTTTTGACCGCTTCAATAACTGAGAGCATATGCACCCAATTCAATGCATATGTTGCAGAACATGTCCTAGAGAATCACAATCTTCAGGTGCTCCAATATTGGCATGGAAAGCTATGTCATTGGCCAGAGTTAGCAAATTGTGTGCTGGCTGTTTTGGTGTTGCCCATCTCAAGTGCCAATGTTGAGAGGGACTTTTCACAGATAAACGTTTACATAGGAAGGAAAGAGCGAGTGTGCATGACCAAAGACTCACTAAAGAAGTATTGTATGCTGTACTACAATAAGTTTGATTTGTAAGAATGTATTTGGACCTCATATACCCTGTACACACGCTGTCTATACACATGCACTTACATTCCATAAAGACCGGAAAAACACTATTTCTGTTGTTTTTAATGGCGCGAAAATGTGTAACCACTGATAACCACTGTTCTTTTAAGGTATTGAAAACACTGAAAAAACCCCACCAGAATTTACCAAAAATAGAAACTGAAAACAGGAAAGCCTACTAATCTCTTTGTTGTGGTCTGTTTTAGATACCATCACCATGGCATCTTCATTTGGACATGTGAGAGTTGTTACATTAGCAGGTATATGATGCTGTTCAGACGTACGAAGTGGACATGGATTGTTCCTGAGAATGTCTGTCACAGACTTGGGTGTACAAAACCTGTACCAAGACAGCCTGCACAGCGATAGGAAGGAGGTTAAGAGGTTTCCATTGGAATTGTTCCTTGTGGTGAGGTCGTCCTAATCCAATATGGGTGCCATCATGTGCTCCAACACAATGTTGCGTGTGGCCCAAAGCATGCTATTCTGCCTTCACATTAGCTAAAATCTCAGGGGCATATTTACGTTCCTGGCGCATCCCTGCATATCAGCAGGGATGCGCCAGGAAAATGCGTCACGGAAGTTTACCCTTGCGCCACGTCCGATGCGCCGCATTTACAATGCGGCGCATCGTGGCGCAAGGATAAGCAGATGCGTGACGCATCTGCCGGCGGAAGGTTGGCGCAGTGCTGAAGCTGTGTCGCAAGCGCGACGCAACTCCAGCACTGTTCCAACCTTCCCTATCCCTAACATGGTGCGTCAATCCTTACGCCTGCTTGAAGCAGGCGTAAGGATTTGACGCACCAGCGTCGGAAAAGTGACTGCGTGAAATCTTGTAGATTTCACTGCGTCACTTTTCCGAGGCGTTCCTGCGCCGGAACGCCCCCTGCGCCGTACGCCCACATGAAACCTGACGCAGGTTTCATGTGGCGCAGGGGTTTACTACGTGACGCATCTCCCTAGATGCGTCACGTTGTAAATATAGCGCAACGCGGCGCATGGTTTGCGTCGCCGCTGCGTCACATGCGTGACGCAACGGCAGTGCAAAAGTGGCGCAAGGGGCTTGTAAATATGCCCCTCAGTGTGTATTAACTGTATCTAGCTGTTGATGTGTCTCCTCATTGTAGGCCAAAGTGCTTGTGGCACATCACTGACATTTGTTTGTGACATTCCACCAGATGCAGCAACAGTGGATTGGAATGAACCTGTGATCAGAAGCTGTTGTACTACCATGTATCTGTTTAATGTTTCAAATTATGCGGGATTCCTTTTGTGAGGTAGGCAATATGGCTCCAACTGATGACATAAGCCTATTTTAATGTTGCCTGTTCTATATGAAATTGTCTGATGTGCCCCCTCCTTCCATGTTGTGAAGGTCTGCACCTGTTAATCTGATCACTGACACTGATTATTTGAGCCATGTATGATTTGCTATGTTTCTGACATAATGTCAGCCTATGATTGGAATAATGGAATAAAGATGTTCTAGCTTGTTTGGCATTGTGAAGGTCACATGTGAGTATATATATACATAGCTAGATGTGAGAGATACTACAGGAGGCAATGAGTTTGTGACTACTGTGTTTATTGTAAGGAACAAGGAGAAAATAAACAATGCAAAACCAAAAAGGGAAAACCAAAAGTGAAGAAGTCAGCCATGGTGAATGAAACCATAATTGTAGATGCCAAAATGTCCAAAGTCTAACATACTGCTCCCATCAGAAATAGAATAGTGTCCAGAAATAGTCTACAAAGTGAATGTGTTTCATACACTGGAGGAAATTAGGTGCAAGGTTTCTTAGTGGTGGTGGTGGGTGTCTTGCCATCCCGACCTCCTGGATCTTTCGGTGGAAGTCCCCTCCTTTTGGGAAGGGGGGGATCTGATGCTGCTCAGACAGGGGTGTCTACAGGCATGCCTTCCTCTGACAGGGCCTCCCTTCCTGTGGCCGCCGCAGATATTGATGCCCTGGATGTATTTGGACCAGAGGAAGGGTGGAATAGTCCTGCAGAGGGTGGTGTTGATGTCCTGCAGCAACCCAACCAGGGAAGCCATGTTGGTGTTGATGCCGGCCACCTCAGTGTGGATGCCGGACACCTCCTGGAATGTGTCCCTCTGCAGCGGCTTCATCTCCTGTATTTCCGTAAGTACCTAGCCCTTCATGCCTTGGGAGTCTCCTTGTGTTTGCTTAGTCCTGATAGACTCCCAAAACTTGGGTGATGGGGGCCTGGAAGTCAGTGGCTGCAGTGGGCTCACTTAGCGGGCCCACAGTTACCTTCCCACGAACCCAACCCCCAGGGACCTGTGCCCTTGGCCCAGACTGCACCCTCCCATTGGGTCCTGGTTCCTCATTGATTGGGTTAGTGATCTTTGAGTGGAGTGGGAGTCTGTTCAGTGGGCAAGCTCTGCCCAGCTGCTCTGCCAGATCCTGCTGTTGATAAATAGAGAGCATAGTTATTGGTGTAAGTGTGGCATCTACATCCACATCATTTGTGTCACAGTAAGTAGAGACCTAGGATAACACAAGATAGGTAGAGATTACTATTGTGATCTACTTGCGTGGTATTGGAGTTGGTTACAAGACATTTGGAGACATACAATTCATGTAGTAGAATTGAGCAGCTCATTAGATGTGATGATATGTATCATTTTGAATTTAGGGATACAAATGACATCTCAATAACATTTCAGCCAACACAGTGTAGAAGTGACGTGTTTCTAACTATTTCAAGGCCTAGTTGTGTAGATTACAGGGGAACACACAACTTGGTTGAATATTTAGCATTAATCATCATGTGAGCAGTGCAGAGTCAATGGGTCACCTGGCACTTTTAATCAGTTGAGTTACAGTCATGGCTTACATATATTTGAGTTACACACTTGGTATGGAGTCACTCATGCCATCAACAGTTTCAGTTGAGGAGACCAGGACACCATCAATAAAAGTAGTCAGACATGTCTCTGAATAGAGCATTGTTTGTACATTGCACTGTCCATGATAAGTGAACATCAGTTGCAACATGGCAGACAAGTGAGCAGGGGCAAAAGGACTATTGCATCTTGGTTAGAGTTACAGTCACAGGGCCTAATGGTAGTTGTAGTCAATTCTATCTTGACTTACCAACACTTGACAAATGGTTAGTGCAACATACCTGTTGGCAACATGTATTTGGGATGGACCATACCTTAACATTTTTATACTTATCATGGATCCTAGGATGATATATTTCTAATTATACAGTTACAGACAGCATTTCAACATGTGGTATCTAATGGAGATTGACACATGTGATCTTATATGTAACATTATACATTAACACAGACAATCCAACATCTCTGATACTTTGAGGATTACATGTTAGGAAAGTAGATAGACAATTAAGCCTGGGTGGAGTTCGCATAGCAGCGCTATGCGTAACTCCGCGATGCGATAAAAAAACTGTGCAGCACTACGCGGAGTTCCGCAAGCATGCGGAGTTGCTTGTTTCGCATGCTCGCGCATGTTCGCAAGATGTTTTTGGCGCTCACCAACGCGGATTGAGTGTTCAGGGGGAAATATCACGCGAACTTCACCACGCGGTCGCCAATAGGCGCGGCCATCTTGTTTTTCTACTCTTTGTTATGGTTCTGGGGCCTGTTTTTGAATCCTCTCAAATCTTTACAATCCTTTGTTTCTAAAACTTTTTTTCTGATCTTTTTTATTTATTATCTATCCCTCTCTCTTCCTAAGTGTATATTTTGCGTTTTATTTTTACTTTTACTGAGTTTTTTGTACTGTTTCTATTACTTGCTTTTTTTTTTTTTTTACTTCCCTACTTCTTCTCCTGACTTTATTTTTTACTTCTACATTTTCTTTTCCGCCCCTGCCTCCCCCAGAACCATGGCTAAGGGTAGTGCCACCAGGAGCCGCTTTCCTTGCGGAAGACGGCGCCTGGAAGAGGTGCAGGCCCGGGCCTTATTCTCAGAGGTGGAGGTGGCCGCCCTAGTTTTTTTCATGCAGCGCCACCTCCCCTTAACCTTGGCAGTAGGCGGCAGGCCTGGTTCTGAATATGGGATCCAGGAGCGTCACCGCAGGTGGGCGAGGGTGCACCGGGCAGTGTTTCGCTGCACTGAGGTCCGGAGCACCCACAACCAGCTGACTCACTGGTTGTCCGACATCCTGGACCGGGAGCAGGACCTGCTGGACCTGCTAGGTGTTGAGGTCGTAGGGCTTGGTGAGTAGCTAATTATATTACTATTGTGTGTTCTGTTCTGTGTAATTGCGAATATTATTTCTTTCCCAAATAGCAAGAATGCTGCTGCTGCTTACATGCAGGTGAGTTACATTTAAAAATCTTATATTATGTGATTGTTATTCTTCTCAACAGGTGCTCGGCGCTACTAATCTTACTTGTTTGCAACTTTGCGCTCGCTTGGGCTGATTATGTAAGAGAGGTTAGGGAAATAAAGTTAGGCAATGCTAGAAAGATTCCTTTCCTTTGTCCTGTCACTAAGATAGTGGTGGTAGGTAGTTATTAAAGTTAGTTACTTAGTATTAGTGACGCGTCCTCCATCACGTGCTGCTGACTCCAGTCCTTAGTAGAACCTTTTGTAGTTTGTTAGTGAGTCAATAATATAGCAACTCAGCACATCAGCAACCACCCAACAATTTGGTTTATGCAATATGCATGCGTCCATCTATGCATTTTTGAGGACTAAAATAAATGGAAATGCAGACTTAGTGAACAATTGGCCCGTCAAAGGGGGTTGATTCATTGATGATTGCAAATTAGTTCGGAACTTAGAAGAAGCAAATATAATTTTTGGCAATTCATTCCAAAGTCTTTGGAATAGGCGGGCTAGGTGGTATTTAGGTTTAGGATTCTTGAATCGGAATGGAACACTGGAATAATAAAGAGATAGGATGGTCCGCGACACTACTAGACGATCTGATTAGATAGGTCAATTTTATTCCAATTCTCGTTTCCTGTCAACAAACCTTTTTGGAGCGTTTTTTAAAATATTTATTATTTGTTTCACACCAATCAATTTTTGTCTCTTTATTATGTCTTACATGATTAGCATCCAGGGGCAAGAAGACGACGGGGTCGGCTGAGGCGGGAGCTGTAGGTGCCTCCCAGGGCCAGGATCGCTCCTCTACAGATGGCTCTGCTGCTGGACCCAGTAAGTCCTCCTGTTGTTATCAATAACTATATTTCCCTAACTTTTACTGCACCTTATTTTTTTGAACTATTTATTTCCGTTTCCTAATTCTAATTTTTACCAAATCTTCTTCGATCTATCTTTTTCTAAATCCTTGTTGTCCCTGCATTACCTACCTACTTAGTTATTATATTTCTAGTGCCTGTTTTTTTTTACATTAATCTAACTGCCTCTGACTCTGTACTACTATTAGTCTGTCTGTACCTTGCATTATAATTTATTCTGTTTTTTCAGTCAGCTTTCCCTCTCCCCTTATATTTTGTGGGCTGCCTAGTGGTGGTACTACTGTAAGACTCAGAGAACACATTGGTCCTTTACTACTACTAGTACTACTACTCTGCTGTGCAGATTGCATGCCCAACTAAGGTATTCTACGCATGTTTGTTGAGATTAGAAGGCTTTCTTTCACTTTCTTCTCATGCTCAATCAATAAATAAAATGATGGTCACGTTGGACACCCCAACGTGGTGTATTTTTACTTTTTCTCTTCTAGGCCTAGTAATATTATTATTACTTTAGCAGCAGCAGTTGATTGTGAACAACTGATTACAGTGCACCATGGCTGGAAGGAAGTCTGAGGAGGAGGAGGGCACAATTATATTTTCAAACCAAGAGAGAGGACTCATGTCCGATTGTCCACCCAGTTGGCCACTCTTTTTCTTTTTAAAAAGTTTTAAAACTCAGATTCACCAATAGCTCTAGCCACTGAGTCCAGTCCTCTGGGTTGTCCTCTTCTTGAGAGGCTTTTCGAAAATTGCCACCAACAAAATGCCCAGCCAGATATTTTATTATTTTTAATAGGATAGGAGGACATACTACTGTCTACTCTACGCTAGTACCCGATTTGTACTAGTAATGTGTGTGGTGTATGTATGTATTGTATTTTCAATCTTGCTTATGAAAAAAAAAAAATAGGGGGAGGCGTATATGGCATCTAAAAAATGTGTAATGTTTTTTCTAGGTGTACCGACCACCACTGCCGGGGCCAGCGGGGAAGGCGACGCCAGCCAGGTGCGAGCAGATTCAGCAGCTGCAGGGGTGGGTGAGCCAGCAGCAGTGGCAGGCGGTGGTAAGTTATATTCCTTACTTAAGTTGTGAACAAAGGTTGAAGAAGACACCTGGGCCTTTACTTAGCATTAGCAATAGCATTAGTGGCGGGAGTTGAGTAATTAATGGCCTCTTCTATCTGACTTCAACTCAGCTGGGAATGTTTTATGAAGAAGACTAAGAGTCAGACAACCTTGATGGATGGGTCGAACGAAAAGGGAAAGAAGGATGGAAGGAGGAAGGACAGGTGACATGTAATATATGACTTGCCGAGAAGGATGCGTGGGTGAAGGCAGGGGGCCAGGGATGCATAGGTGGCTGATAGGATGCATGGGTGGTTGAAGGATGGGTGAAAGGTGAAAGGATGCTTGCCTGGGTGGGTGAAACTGTATGGGTGATAGGAATCTTCATGGGGGTTTGATGGGTCAAACTCAAAGGCAAGCAAGGACGCATGGGTGGTGGTTTAAAAGAAATTACAAATGTATGTTATTGGTGAAAGGCTTGTTGAGAGATTTAGAAGAATGATAGCCATGTTTACTTTGAATGGATGGATGCCTGGATGGTATTCAATCATAGCTTAGGTGGAGACTGTCACTGGATGAAGACAATGTAAACGAAAAATAAACCGTGCCAGAGTATCAAAGCCAAGGGTGAAGATAAGAATAAGATTAGAATAAAAAAAATATAATGCGAGAAGAGCAATGTAATGATAATTGGAAAAATCACTGGGAAGAGAAACAAGACTGTTTTTTTCAAGGTTTTTGATTCAAGGTTGTATTTCAGAATACTCCTTTGACTCATAGTAGTTTGCAAGCACAACATATATATTGTGCATGTATGTACCCATACCCACCCATTATGAATCGCCTCCCTCTGACTCTGAGGACCACTCCCTACCTATGTCATTTCGACCGTGTCAGCCATGGGTGGCCTATCGGCTGCATGGTTACACAATCAATCAATAGTATCTAACGTCGTCCCATATATAATCATTCAGATCAGATATCATCTGCCTTGTTGTAGTAGTCAGGGTGAAAGTGAAATTGAGTAGTTGCCATTGATGTAACAGAGTATGGCCATAATAGAAAAATAAGATAAATTGTGTAGTTGTAGACTACAGCTGCCCCACCTGTAGACAGTAGTAAATAACATGAGTCTGTGACACGAGTATGTCTGTCTAGGGCGCAAGCTGACTGAGCTGGCATGCCTACAAGGTTAATTTAGCTAAACAAGAGAGAGAAGAAGAAGACTTGTCTACTCCATAGTGCCTAGTAATGCCTGAAACTCCCACAAATGTTAGAGGCCGAGGAAGCGGGAGGATACCACAAATGGTATGTACTGTGCTTGCTAGTGCTACTGTGCCACTATAATTTTATGTGTATAATTCATTTTGTGTTACTATTTTGCTAAGAGTATTGGTTACAATTGTCTTTTTTCTTTCTTGATATAGCTACTCCTTCCCAACCGAAACAACCAAACAGGAAGGATTTAGCAGCCATGGCCCGGCAAAGGAAGCTGGAGGCCATCCGTGCGGAATATCGGCGGCTCGTGGTTCTGGCGGAGGAGGAGGCGGCAGCAGCTGCAGCTTCCTCCAATGTCCTGGGCCCCAGCCAGGCCCCCACAGTTCCTCCAGTGGTAAGGCGCCGTGGTCTGGCAGCCGCCCACCACACTTCTTTGAACACTGCTGCCCACCCCTGTTCATGCACCTGCAAGGCATTTGAGCGCTGCATGCTCCTCCGGATGGCGCGCCTAGAGGAGCGGATAAACACCCTGGTGAGGAAGATCCGGCGAGCCTGCCGCTAGAACTCCGTTGCCTTGCCCCTTTTTAATCTTTTTTTTTGGTGGGTGGGAATTGGGCGTTGGGAAAAAGTTGGGGTTCATGGACATTGGACTCTTATGATGGACATTGGTTGGGGTTAGGGAGAGGGGTGGGTCAGGTGTTGTGGTTTTTTTTCATTAGTTTATTTGTTAGGGAAATAAATTATTTATAGTTTACATATGATGTAAATGTTTTATGGGGGGTTACTCTTTTACTTCACACGGTTTCCTTTGCTGCAGCAGGGCCGCAGCCAGTTTTTGATTGAAATAATCTGCCGATAGTGTAACACACCAACAGATAGATGCGGTACCCTCACTTGTGACTTGTCCTACTACTACTGTCAGTCTCTCCTCTTAGTCTATGCAGTCTGAAACTAAAACCCCTATGGACTCGGAAGGGTGTGGGTGTGTGAATTAATGAATTAATTTCCATATTATTATGCCTCCCCCAAAATTCTTCTCATACCTGTGATTGATGTTTATTTATACCTAGGTGAAACGATGGCTGCATGGTGATGGTTTGATTTCCCAAGGTGCCATGGTGGTGGTAGTAGTAGTAGTAGACACTGACAGTAGCATTTGCAAAAAAAGAAAATGAGACAGTCAGTCGCCTGAGGAAAGAAAATGAGACAGTCAGTCACCTGAGGGAGACTCAGGAACGAGTAGTAGAAGTACAGTACACAAGAAGACTGCCAAACAAGAAACCATGATGATAATTAGCAATGCTAAAGTAAAATAAACCAGAATGCCTGGAGGGCTAGCCTAGTACAACTTACAAACTGAAGTCGACTCGAGCTATGATGATGAAGTGGACAAGCAGCTTCGTAACCTTTAGTGCTGGAACTAGGATGATTGATGACTCGATGCTGGCAACCAATTATATTATTATGATGGATTATGTTCCTCTGGGAAACAAATGTGAATATTGAATACTGTGCATGGGTGGGCAATCCAATATTGCCAGTGTGGGCTAAAGTATATATACTTAGAGCAGAAGAAGATCCTCGCCCTGCCTTAAGTTAGTGTTGCTTTCACCACATCCGCCCCAGCAAGCGTGTGATCAATAATTGGTGAAAATGTAATTTAGTCACACCTCAATATAAATCACACAGCCCGGGGGAAGAGGGTTAGGGTTTGATGAATGGTTTGGAAGGGGGATTTGAGGGAAAGGTTTGACAAAGACAAACACTACACATGGACAATACACAATCTTGGCAGCCGACCATCATAAATCTGTTAAGGGAGAAAAAGGAAATACACGCATGATGATGACTTGATGAGTAGTACTAGACAAGTAGTACAGGGCAGCAGTATATTATTAATTATTATTATGCAATTGCCTTACCTGTCTGCCCCCAGAGAGACCCAAGTTACACACATTTTATGTTCTGTTGTACCGGGCTTCCTTTTAAAGCTAGCAAAGAAAATTTAAAAATATCTGTAGGAGTCAAATATAAGCAAACATAATAAACAACAACACGCACAGTCATAATGATTGAAGAGAAAAATTAATCAAATTAAATGATACTATAATTATTGTAAAATTGGGAGTTGCATCTTGGCATTCCTCTTGGTCCTTCCTTGGACTGTCCGTCCGTCAATCTTGGGTGCCTGCCTGGCGGATGCGGTTTGGTAAGGTAAGTGGGAGTTGTTTTTCCCAGTATAGCGCAGGGTAAAGGCTCGCCTGTAAGTGTAGATGGAAAAACAAAAAGGATATTGAAAAATCAAGGAGAAAAGTAAAGTTAAACTGCATAAATTAAGAAGGAGTGCAACAAGAAAACTTTCAGAGGCTGCATGGATAAATCATGTCTACTCCGTTTCCAGCAGTTACCTCCAACAACAGGATCAGGGCTGCCCACCCAACCCCCACTTAGCTTAGATTTTGAGCCAGACAGCACTGAGCACACATGCACACACACAGCAACATAGCATTATCCAAATTAAGTAACAAAATCAATGCACCGCTGTCAGTCACACCACCACATTCGCCTCCACCACTACACAGACATGTAGGTCTGGTGTTGTTGTTTACCTTTTAGGCCACTTCATGAAACGCCCGAGTTATTCCATCAATCATCTCCGATCCTACTGACTGACTGCGAGTATGGTATGGTCATGGTGTCCAACTCTGTAATGTCTGTAGTGTCCCGAGTGAGTCCAGAATCAAAAATATAATGGATCGGCTGCAGTAGTACAATTTTGTTATTGAACAACAAGAAGGGAAACATTGACTTGAGTCACTTTTTTGTGTGTAGATTAAATACCAGTAGACATCATGCACAACAACACAAACACCAATCACTCAGTCAGCGTGCAATGCATGCCATCATTTACCTGTTCTTCCGGGGCAGTCCCTCTAGGCTCGGAAAGGAGGGTAGATATATAGTCAGGTTCTTTGGAGGGACTCGAGGCAGGCACATACTTCACATTTGTTGTACTATTCTCCATCCAATATCTGGCTTGATGGAAATGGATTTAGGGCGAGTCAGGACTCGGAGGAGTGGACTTACTTCTTCACTGCCTGCACACAGTTGCAACTCCAATCCGGGAAATCAATTGAGTTCCCGGAGAGCCACGAGAAGGTAATCCTTGGCGATTGAGCAGCACCCAGCATTATCAATGTGAAGGCGCCTTTACACCCCTCGTGGCATCTCATGGAGCGGATACGTTAATATACGAATGTTTCTTTACAGGATATACAATTGGTATATTGTGTCTACTGCCCTAATAGGGTACATGGAAGAGTATGTGTGACCAACAGGCATATGTACATTTATAATATCACCCAGTGAGGTGCAATAGGGATCTTTCTGGTCCTGAGGAAGTAAGACAAGGGGATGGCTTCTGAAACATGTCGACCCTGTAGAAAGTGACCTATCAAAGTACACTATCTACACCTCCCCACTTTTACTATTCTCAGCTAGGGAAGCCAATAAAGTGTATTTTTTTCCACTAGCCAGGGAATTTTTAAATCAACACTATATATATTTTTTCACGATCCCACGCACTACACATACACACTAATCACTAAATTAAGTGCTCCCGCGTCTACGTAGGTAGTAGCACGCCCCGTCCCGTAGAGGGGCGGGAAGACCCCAATGATGAAGCATGAAACTGAATCAGGTTTCAGTGTGTGAGGGGTATTTTACAATTTTTTTAACACTGCCCTTCCTATAAACTAGAGAAGGATTTTTTCCAGACATCATCATTAGAACACATTAAAAACACCTGCAGTAAAACTGAGTATACACTTATTACACATATATATCTTTATGTAGATAATGGTAGAATCCCTTTCTGTGGAATAACCACACAGAGACATACAGTTCTCAGCTGGGTTTCTCACAGGTGGACGATAGAAAAACCCCAAGGGTAATGCTCTAATCTCCCCCGGCCCAAGAGTCCCAAGTTCTCTAAACAGTAGGGAAGCTACATTAGCCTGATTGAAATTGACAACAACACAATCTCCATCGACCGTCTTCAACCCCTGTCCAACCCATCCCACACGCCTAGCCATAATAATATGTGATGCTGCTTTGACCCCTCCGTACAGCAGCCTAGAACACCAAAATTTAACTTTACGGATCAATTCATCCGACGACTCTTTTATGTTTTCTTTCAAGAAAGGGACCCCTACTAACACAGCTGACAGAGGAGTGGCCTCCGGAGGTAGATGGAGCCTACATTTGTTTCCCTGTATACGAGAGGGCTGATTATACCGCACGCTGCAGGCGGGGGCTGGTATCTGATCAGACTGTGAACGCGTCCCTCTGGCACTCAACTGGGCACCCAAACCTGACATGTCTCTATTGGGAACTAGATCATTAAGGTCAGAGGTGGGAATCCCAGAAAGGGGGGCAGCGTGTACAGCCCCATTGGGCGGTCCTATGTGTATATGGCCACTAGCAACTTGATCACCTATGGCCACTTTACGGGGACCAGTATCCTTATACTTTATCTTGCCCTCTTTATGCTCTCTCAATTTGCTTAGGTGCAGATCTATCGAGGTCAGTTTAATCAGCATTGCTTCTAATGCATTTTTAATGCAATTAGACAAGTCCTCTTTAAGTGTCCCAAGGAGCGTCGCTAAATGCATTTGAATAGAGTATCCTGCATCGGTGGCGTGATGGGCTTGAGTCTGGGGTTCTGTACTCGACGGTCCTCTGCTCCCCACCCCGTGTGAAGAGTCAATAGTACTCGCCCCCGGCTTCAGTCCCTTTTTGCGTTTCTTCTTGGTTATAGCCCCCGCCGAGGAGGCAGATGCAATTCCCCTCAACTTCCCACCAGTAACTACTGCGGGATCCTGGACAGTGGGCAAAGAATCTTGAAACGCCTCAGTAGGGGCTAACTCTTCCTCTTCAGGATCTAGATCAATATTGGCACCAATTAAGTTGGAACGTGTTCTTTCGCTCGTTAACTCCCGAAGGCTGGACTGTGAGTTCTTATCAGGCCCGAAGCTCCCCCTAAGCCCAACTGCTCCTCCACGTCATGGATCTCCTCATTTAGCGCCCCCACAGCAGTTGTCAAATACGAAATAATAGAAGCACAGTTTCTGGGTATCTTAGCTTTAACAATCCCCCCCATCTTAGTTAGCGGTTAGTTTTCGCTTACCCATGGCGAGATGTGGATGAAAGCGACCTGGTCCAGTTCAGCCTCCTCCGGGCTCTGACGGGCGCAGACGGGCCCGCCCTTGGCCCGGGCACGCCCCGCACGCGTCCCGCACTGCGGGATGCCCGCTGTGTTTTTAAAGCGCCTCCGGGCCCTTGGATATTGCGATGGCGCCTCCAGGCGCAAAGGACTGTGGTGGCCGTAGGCCCCCTGACAACAGCAAGCAGGCAATGAGACAAGCGGGCTCCCCTACTCTAAACTCATCAGCCAGGCTCATCACTGGCTCCAGAAAATATGACCACATCTTCCCTGACCTTTTGCAACTAAATTGGCTGTCTATCGAAGCTAGAATACGCTTCAAGATAGCTTGCTTGATGCATAAAGCCTTACACTACAACACCCCGGCTTACTTGGCAAATAAGCTTGAACTATCGGGCTCATGTCGGAACTTAAGAAGTACATCTACCCTACTTTTGAAACCTCCCAAATTCAAAAAGAAAAGAACTTACAATCGTGCTTTCACCGGTCTTGCTCCAAGAATTTGGAACGCTCTGCCTGCCGCGATCAGATCCAATCCTTCCACTGCATCTTTCAAGAAACATGTCAAACGCCTATTCTTGAGTGAACACTAACAGCTTCAAGTCGTTCTCATGCAAGTTTGATTCCTATTTTACACCGTTGTTTCAACTTATTGTATTCTTGTCTGATAACTGGTAACTCGCTCTTGGGCAATTGATTCTTTTTTTACACTGTTGTTTCGACTTACTGTATTCTTGTCTGTTAATTGGTTTAGTGTGTGGATTTTTCTACACCATTTGTACAATTATGTTTTATTTGTGCCTTCGCCACTTCTGTACAGTGCTCTGATAACCGTAAGGGTCTTGTTCGTGCTTTATAAAACTTTTCAAATAAATAAATAAAAATAAACAGACACCACAGAAACAGTTGTTTAATGCACCCATGAGTAGCTCTGGGCCTTCTGTCTGAAAGGCCTATTGGCAGACTACTGGGCTAGTGAATTGAATAAATATTGCAAATTGATTTCAAAAGTTGGAGAAAATGGAGTGAACTGTGCAACATGTTTCCTGTATAAAAGAAGAAAAATTACTTACAAAGAAACAACTAGGCCCCTATTGAAACTACAGGCCACCCACCACAATACATTTTTTAAAAAACAATGAAAAGTACAAAAAAATCTAGGTGCATGGCCCTAATCAAACAAACAGCACCAATTTTCCAACTTACTTGTGAAATCTCAAATTCAAATGTCCTCAAATCCAATGATATATGATGCAGCAGACACAAAGAGTGATTCTTCCAGCTCCGAAACCAAATCAAAAATGAACAGGAGATAGTCAAAGCACTGGGAGGAGCCTTCTGGACAGGAACAGGAAGTTTGAGACTCTGGGGCAATTCCTTCCTCTTAAAACAATAGTAAAAAAAGAAAAAGGACTCCTTGCACAAAAAAGTACAGCCAAATGTTAATCTGAGGAGTTTTTTTAATCCAAATCGTCATTTCGAGAAGGTTTTGATGCTGCTTGGGAGAGAACCTTCTCCAGATTGCAGATTCTGTGTGTTCGGGATCGCGATCTTCACAAAACCCCCGGAGGAAGTCCGCTGGCGCGCTCAAATGACGTGTTCACGATCGCAAACTCTCGCGGGACCATGTGAGCACCTAGCAAATCTTGTGGCGATCGCGAGCGGCTCGGGAAATCTCGTTGTTGATCACGGCACCCAGTAAGTCGCTCCCTCATGCGCAAAAAACGCATTTTGGGCGCGCGAACACAAAAAAACCTCTGCTCCGGTGTGGAGTGCGGAGTTTTCAGGCAACTCCGCGTTCTAAGCGGAAGGCGGAGTTGCCAAAAATCCTCAAACTCCACGAGCGGAGCAGAGTTATACGCTCAGCGTTGTAGACAACACAATAGATAAAGCAGAGTTGAGAGCCAACAGGACATTGAGGTATTGTGACAGTTATTGAAGCGTAACTTACCAGACTGCACTCCCCCAGGTATTCCTGTCATGCCCTCAGTATGCAAGATGGCCAACACCTTCTCCTCTGAGGGAAAGAGTTGTAATGGATCCCTAGGAGGGCCATAGCCAAGTCCTATGTAGGACTTGGCTCCAAAATGATGTGGCTCTTCTCTAATGATTTCATCCACCATGACTGTCAACTCAGCCACTCTGAAACGTGGATTTTTGGGGCGTCTCATGACTATAAAATAAAGTGAGTGACAAATAAAAACAAATCCTAGTGAATAGGCTAAAGCAAACAAGCATTTGCAATGTAATGGGTCTCGCCTTTGGGACCTTATATGTATTTTGCTATGCAGCACATTAGCGTGGGTGCTGAAACATCTACTGTTCTTTAATATGGAGGGAAGTAAGCACCAAACTGCGTGACACGCCAGGTATGGGAATACATGGAGAGAAATATTGCCTTTCAGCGGGAAATGGTATAGTCCAAAGCTCTGTTTTTAATATCAAATCAGGTCCTTCGGTGGTCATATCACTGAAAACACAAGATTTGAAAAAATATTATTGTCTACTGGTGCTCGCGGAAGACAATTTCTATGGACTGGAATCTAGAGAATGCTAAAGTGATTCTGGTATTTTACTGACATCTGATGGTCGTTTTCTATCACGAAAGTTGAATAGAGGCAGTTGCCAGAAAAATAAAAGAAAGAAAGTCTCCAAGCAGAAAGCAATTCTGGTATTTTACTGACCTCTACTGGTCGTTTTTTTATCAAGACAGTTAAATAAAGGCAGTTGAACAAGCAGAAAGCAATTCTGGTATTTTACAGACCTCTACTGGTCGTTTTCTAGCAAGACAGTTAAATAGAGGCAGTTGAACAGAAAAAATGTCCCTAAGCGGAAGCAGACAAGTCCTAGGGCTGATCTCCAGAGCCCACAAAGTACATACACATATAAGTATATACTAAAGTATATACAAGAGGTCTCGAATGCCCAACCTAACTAGACAAATTACTATTGCATTGCCTTCTCAAGTCCTATCAAATTAGACATAGGAATGACTAACCAATTGCCACTCCTGCATGACACAGATCAAACTTTTGACATAACCGTGAGGGCACCCATCTAATTTTTAAAAAGATACTCTAAGCTCCCAAACCAAAGAGGAGGGTCAACTCAGATACGGACCTAAAACCATGCTAGAGACCTCCTAAAAGAGATCGCTTGACACTGTTCGGGAGATATGCCTAGGCAATCAGGCCATACATTTGTTCCCTGGCACAAGCATAATCTCCCCAATTCCCCAATGTATTAATGTGGACGACTTGTAAATGGCTAGGGAAAGTCACATTAGAGCTCCACCCTAACCTTGCCTCTTGTTATCATTAACGCTCTAAAGCCCACAGTGGGGTAAAACAATCAATTTTTAAGAACTGCACTCATTTTTGATGCATGATGAACAAATGACTTGTCTTTGGTAATGCTCTTTCAGGTAGAGGCTCTATCTAGCTGCAGACTCCTCCCCTTTAGATTATTTAGTACCTCTGTGAGCAAGAAGGAGGTTCCTTGTGGCAAGGACGTGCAGGGCTTATACAGGCACCATTCTGACGAGCTGATGTCAGCTGCTTTCGAGACTGTCCACGCCTCCAGACACAGAGCTCAAAAAGCAAATTGGTAGACAGTGTGCAGATTCCTACACTTGGGATCATATTCATGGATAGAGTCATCACAGGATCGGGAGGATGGAAAGGTCGATAACGAATCTGATAGAGTCTCTACCAGAAAGAGCATCACTGAAGGTAAGAAACTTGTTCTTCTGATAGAGAAATTCCCGCAGAACCAAGCAGGCAAAATGCCCCTCCCAGTGAAGATGAATGTCCAGGCAATAATACTTCGAGAACGTATGGAGGGATGCTTAAGTAGCCACCTGGCAAATGTCTAGGACAGGGACTCCACGTGCCAATGCAGTGGTAGCAGCTTTGGCAGTGGTAGAATGAGTATGCAGAGCTTCCGGAGGCTGCTTTTTGTCCGGTGCGTAGCAGATCTTAATGCAGCGATTGATCCAGCAGGAGATGGTTCTCTTCTGCACTGCCTTGCTCTTTTTCGCTCCAGAGAACCCCACAAAGTGCTGAACATCCACATAGTGGTCTTTGGTACGATCTATTTTGAAGCTCAGAACACTCTTGGGTCCAAGACATGAGGTGTCTCTCCTCCTCCTTGAGGCATTGAGGAGGAGCATGGAAGGCTGTCAGGGTGATGGCTTAACCGACGTGGAAAGGCGTCACAACTTCCGACAGGAAGGATGCCCACGTCCACAGAACCAGTTTGTTTAGAAGAAGGAAGTGTATGGTGGAATGACACAAAGAGCCCAAAGCTCACTCACAAGCTGTGCCAAGGTGATGGCAAAGAGGAACACAGTCTTGATAGTAAGAAACAGTAAAGGAAAGCTGTGAAGCAGCTTGAATGGAGAGCAACTAAGTCAGGACTAGATTAAGGTCCAATGTAGAATGACAAGAAGAGAAGGGGAAACATGTTGCAACGCTTTCAAAAATTGCATCACAATCAGTGACTTAAACAAAATGGGCTGATCTGGCAACTGTACGAAGACCAAAAGATAACCCTTAAGTCT